>CM037858.1:29728872-30928872 GCA_021292105.1 Anadara kagoshimensis
GTTAATGTGTTTATTATATAATCGTCTCGATATACCATACAATAAATCAATGTAATAAAATCATAAAACACATATGCATGTATATATAATTTATCGTTTTCTCGACCTTGTATTCAAGCCTGATGACCGAAGCATGTCGTTCATATGTGCACGCGCTATGACGTCAACTGTTGTTTGTTTCATAGGAAACTTTTAACATTGAATCATTATAAGTGTGTAGTTTTTTTAATATCATAAAAAGAAGTTATGTGTGTTAGAAGAAAATGATTTTGTATTATAAAGTCAATATATTATTTTCGACATAATTATACTCATAATAAATTGTTAGTGCTTCTTTGGGCACGCATACATTGTATTTTGGTCAATCGGCTCTTTTTTATATAGAGAAAACAAGGTCTTTTACAATAAAAACGGTTTTCTAGATTATGTAATAAATAGACTCTTGCACTTGTGTTTATTTAGTATTATTTATTAATTTTGTTGGGAAAAAATTATGCAACTTGGGATTCTCTATATATTGTTTATATGGGTTTTTCTTCATTGCTATTGTGAAACATGTTATTCAACTTGAGGTTTCGGGATCACTGTGGTACAGTGTACACAGGATATTGCAGCAAAAGTGAGTCAATACACCATTTCATGTTAAAATAGAAAAGTAAAAACAAAAGCGTTCAAGTTACGCTGGTATTGCTTACATGGGCTTTTTGGCTCACTTTATGCTGCAGCCGTACCACAGTGGAGATAGATAGACATGGTGAAAATCAATTCAGGGTAACCACTGAATGCAAGAAAACAAGGAAACCTCGCAAGTGAAAAGATTACAACGAATTGTTACGCCCAAACAAGAAGATCCACTGACATTCGGCAAGGGAACTGACAAACCTTTTTTACACCAGAATCTATCCGAGTTGGATCCAAACCTAGGCGATGAGAGATGCTGTGATACATAAGCGCGACCATTTAGTCCCCACAATAAAAAAAAACGAAAATAAGAGGCACATTGAAACTCCGAGTATAATGGAAAAATGATTACCAAGACAACTGTAAAAAAATCCAGAAATAATAAAGACGGTAACCAGTACTGTAGTTCCATTAGTTTTGTAGAACTTAGACAATCCAACGTATTTTACAACCAGTGTTCATTAAAAAAGGTCTTTATAGCATATTACTAATCTATATATTTATATATTGTATCATTTCAGAACACGGTTTACAGCTAATGATTACATGCATAACAAAGAAGGTTCTGATGAAGATGATGTGGATGAACGAAGTAATGCAAAGTTCCAGCACTATGACGATGAGGATGACGTAGCAGGAAAATGTGGTTGGGATTTAGGTATCCGGACATTCCCGCCTAATCAGGTAGGACTTTTGAACTACCTTGGTCGAGTTGATATTTCTAAACTTTGACCTAAATGTTCATCTCTCTTTAACACTGCAATATAAGTAATGTGTCAATATTGAGAAATACCATTTTAGTGGTCATTAAGTGTTTTCTGAACAGTTTCATATATAATATTTGTAGACCAGAAACAAATGCTACATTTGATGAGTAGGGCAGATAATTTGAACCAATTTTGCTTGAAAGTATTAAACAAAGACCACTTTCAAATCCACCTATAATTAAACCCCATGTATTTTTGTAATAAACAAAACAATAGTTCGAATAATTTCGTATCGTGATATACTTAAGTAAAGTACACGCATATAGCATATTGCAAAAAATGTTCAATTCTTATTCAAATCTTCAGCTTATATCAGAAATATGTTTTCAAGCTAACAGTTTCCTATTTTACATAATATATCGCTTTGAAGTTGTTTGATTTTAAACAATCAAAAACAAACATACCAATTCATGTCCAAATCAATATCCCAAAAGCAAAGTACAAACTTTGAAACTGGCAAAGTAAGTTAAACAAGAGAAATTCCACCAGGGAAGTGAGGTTGGGTGCTCCGAAAGAGTAAGCATCTCATGTCTAGCTAGCTACCTTAGCTACGTGTTAAATAAAAATTGAGAATGAACGGAACATGGATCTATGAAACATCAAAAGAGTAATCAATCATACTTATCAACGATATTGTTATGACCGCCATAAAACTTTTTGAGATATTTAATAAGCCTGGGCTTGGGATATCCATGAGTAAAAATTATTTGTAAGCTGCTTGTATCTATTAAAACAAAAGTCTGAATAATTTCATATTATGATATTCCAAAATAAAGTACATGCATATAGCATTTCGAAATAAAATATAGAGCATAAGTATTCTGGCAAATCTACAGCTTACAATTATATCAGAAATATCCACAAAATGACAGCTGTTTTCAAGATAACAGATTCACACTTTACATATGTATCTTAGAAGTTGTATTCGATTGTTATAAAATTGTTTTATCAATAATAATTTATTGAACATAAGTCATAAGTAATTATCTTCATGTATAAATTACATGTTCTTCCAAATCCATTTTAATTGCATATATCACATAACCATGAATTTCTCATATACTAAAGCTATACTTATGAAACGTTCTGATTTGGAATAATATAACTATCAATCTAGATTTATTCAAATATATATATGTAGCACATATTTGATGTCCACATACACAAAAATTACAGTACAGTTCTGTCGAAATTTAACACTGAGCTAACTAATTGGCGCCAAATAAAAAAAACAACTCATCTCGATCCCTCGTTAAATATATCTCCGCAGCTCGGCAGCATTTTGGCAACTAGCTATCCATATCTCGGCCACTAGACAGTCGAGCTTCAGCTCGGGTGTAGAACTTACGACAGGTCAGTACTGTATGTCAACGCCCATGATCAGAAAACTACAACGTGTCATCCAGATATGACAAGGAAAATATTTGCATCCTTAAACATTAACATGATTGAACCCAAAGTTTACAAAATATTATATGGTGGCTGGATCGTTGTCAAATTGGTACTTAAAATTTATATATGTATTGATATCGAATAATATATACGGGATAGATGTTTTGCTATGACAAAACATGTCACTTGTACATAATTCACATTACCTCAAGATAACGATTTAGAAATAAACTACCTACATCATAATAATATTGACATCCGAGTGCGAATCTTGGATTAAAATATTGTGAGGAAATTTGTCATAATGTGAAAAAACTATTTTAATGACGATCAAGCCATTTTTTAAAACCCCGGAATAAATTTAAATATTTTTAAGTATTCATTGTTCAGACGATCTGTCAGTTTTTTTAAATATTAATTTCAACCACCTGTTGCACTTACCTCAGTGTCAATGTCAGAACATTGCAATTTCTAGTAAATTTCTTCAAACAAAACAAAACTTCATTTTTTTAAATACAGACAAATGTAGTAAGTAAATTTCCGACGAGGCAGCACACTTTGAACAAGAAGAAATAGTGTGCTAACAATTGTTTTATAGAATCAAATGAAATATACAATGCAGCAAATAAATTGTGAAGTGTGAATACGGGCTTTACACTTTTCATAAAATTTGAACAAAAACGTGGTCAGTTTTTTCGCTGATTAACCAAACAATTTTGTTTGATTGAATGATAACACATAGGTATCAGAGGAACAGTTTATAATTTATTCTTATCTTTTGTTACAGCATTCCACTGAGAGTTTTTCGTTTCGCAATACAATACTAGATGCCGATGGAGATGTATGCTATTATTGGATGGTAAGTGCTGATACTAGTCAATACTGCTGTTGTTGTACTTATAGGGTTATCTGAACTTAAAATGAACCAAATCAAATCAAGTCATTGATCAGTGAATCTTGTTTAAGATATACCCAATAGCTGCAGATCAAGTAGTATAGGTTTAATGTTACTTTGTATATAGAATTTTAAAAACATGTATATTCACTTACTTAGGTATTGGTACATATTCAGTCTGTTAAAACATTTATACTCACAATGTTCAACTTACATGAATTTAGAAAAACAAAATTCTATTTTGTGGTTTGAATGCTTGATTTATATAAATTAAACTATTTTATCATATATTTCTGGTAAATATTTGGGTTGAAATACAAGAAAAACCACAAATGCCGGAGCAAGATAACACTACTATAAGCTAAGCTATCTGTTCTGTTATTATGTCTTGCCTTAAGAAATGGCAATTGTCATTACGATAACATGTACATCTGTTTGTCGGTACAATATTTGATTACGTACGGGGGATTCCTAATGTGTTAAGATGCCATTGATTTGTTTTATTTTCTTGGAAGCACAAGTTCATGCTTTCATACTTCAGTAGCACATACTTGGTAGCACAAGTTCATGCTGTCATACTTCAAATTGATTTATTTACTTTCAATTTATACAGGGAGTTGTTTCATTGGCTGTGCTATACAACATTGCCGTTATGATACTTCGGCTTGCATTCAGTGATATGAGAGAAATGGTTAGTAACGTACGTATAATTAAGGATACAATACAGACCTGTTGAAAGTTTAACAATGGTCTAACAAAATAAAAACGAACATACTCATACATATCCGAATCACAATCCAGAAGCAAAGTAAAAACTTTGGAATTGACAAGTCAGGTTAGACACGTGAACTTTTACAAGGGAAGTGAGACCGGGTGCTCCGGAAGGGTCTAAGCTCAGCTCCAACGTTGAAGAGATTTGGATAGCTAGTGACTTTCGAGAGATAGATAACAACTGTCGATAAACTGTCGAGGTATAGCTAATGAGGAGCCGAGATTAGCTTCCGATTCGGAACTAATTCGTTAGTCCATTGTTAAGCTTTCGACACGCCTGTTCAATATGACGATCCGATTTCTTTTAATCGTCGAATGTGAACACGAGACATTGCTTTATAATTACATCTTACTACCAGAAGCAAGGTCTACGACAACAATTCGGCACTAATTTGTTAGCCAAGTGTTAAACTTTCGACAGGCCTGTTCCGTTGGACAATCTGATATCTTCCAATCATCGAATGTGAACGTGAGGCATTGCTTTATAATGACATCTTACGACTTGAGGCAAGGTTCAATGTTTTACCATGGCTAACGAGCATCTTTACTGAAACATAAAACTCGACGGAAATATTGTGGTTACATTTATGAATATTTTATATTCTATGGCATACAATATGGCTTCCTGATTCCAATTTCCAATTTATTTCTAACAACTATATGGCATACAATTATTGTATATGTAACTATAGACATCGTTTTCGCACTATATGTTAGTCCACTTTAGGTTTTCAGTGCAGCATTTGTATTCACTCACGATGTAATGACATAAGATAAAGTTCCCAGTTTTCAGCCATTCCTTATACCTATAACTAAGTTTTTCATTGACTCTTAATTATGCAACTATGAAACCTTAATAAATTTGTTAGTTTTTTAGTTTTTTGTTTGAAAGATCTCCTTCACCTTGTTACATCTAACGTTTAGTTTCTGGAACAATTTAAGTTCAGTTAAACATTCCTTCAAATTCATGTCATAATTGCATACTCAGATGGACGTTTGGATAACTTATTCATTTTTTGACCAAGGCATTCCCACCTGGCTAAAATTTTACAATATGATTAACACAATATCCTACATATTTGTCTCGACGTAGCTTTATCGGTGCCGTCAAAAAGTATAAAGCATTGCTGTTTTAAGCTCAGTGTTGATACATGTGTATATTTGTTTCCTATAATCAATGTTTAAACATTTTCATATTAATTATGCCCACAAAAAGAAGTGGGGACATATAGTCTTTACCTCACATTTTGTCTGCCAGATATCATGAAAACTGTTTGCCAGATCTTTATGAAACTTCGCAAGAACAATCTTGGAGCGGAATACATGCGCCGTTCAGTATTCGTATTTTGGTCATGTACACGATATGGTTGGGTTTCGTTTGGGATGACATTTTTAAAAAGGCATTCCATTTCATTCATATCGTTTTTTCTTTCATTTTTAGGAATGTATGTTATTTTATTTAGCAGACCTAACGTTTGACTTCATATACCTACTGGATATAGCGTTACAGTTTAGAATTGCATACTATGAAGACGGATGTCTAGTAAGTATCTGTATCAAAGCCAAATATACCAGACCATGTTCAAGTTACAATCCAAAAACAAATTAAACACTTTGAACACTGATAAAACTAATTAAACCAGAGAAGTAAGGCAGGGTGTTCCGATTTGTAATGTTTAGGAAACTCGTGTATTATTGCTTTCAATAACAGGAACGTAAACAGCTGAAAAAATCAACAATTTTCATATACCATTTTTGAATGTATTTAATGATAAAAAAAATTGACAGTAGTAATGTAAGTTATCTTTTGTAGGTTTTGGATCCAAAAAGATCGCACCAAATTACCGACATGATAGAAGATTTAAACTGGATTTAATGGCCATAATGCCGGTTCATTCTCTTGGTGTATTTGTTGTTGGTATGTATATTTTAATACGTTTTTCCTTACAATTATATCGCTAGCTATATCACGGAAATTTCATCAAAGAACAGTTGCTACACGAAAAACATGAATTACAGACCTGTCGAAAGCTTAACAGTAAGGAAACAATTTATTGCCGAATATGTGTCACACACACACACACACGCACACACACACACACACACACACCTTTGTCTATATCTCCACAGCTTATCTTGTCGTCTGCTATCTTTCTGCCGGCCACTAGCTGTCCATATCTCGGCGATTTCAATTTCTTTCCGTTGGCCATGGCTTTATATTAAACTTTCGACTTGTCTGTTCTGTATCTTGAGTTTGAATATTGATTGGTCAACACAGTTATCTATTAAATCCTAATCATTAATTTTGCCTGAGGATCCGGATCCTACTGATTGTTTTCTTTGTCTTCTGTAATTGTTTCTGTAAGAAATCAATGCTTATATTGTAATTAAAGGAACCTTCAAAAAAGGCAATGACATTTGACATGTATATACTATATCGGCTAAAATCTGATATTTGCCTCAATGTGTCTTTTTCTGATTCAGAATTTTTATTATCTGCCGCCTTTCGAAGAAAGAGGGGGATGTTAAATTCGAGTTTCCCTCCGTCCGTCCTTCCTTCCGTACTTCCATCCGTTCGTCCGTTCGAAATTCTGGCCTGCGCATATTCTCCGAAACTATGAAGCACTATTTCAAGAAAGATGGTGCAAAGATCATGGTATGGTTGTGTTTGATTTCATAGGCCATTCTTCAATTTTTATTTTTATTTTGGTTGAACATTTTTATCTCTGATGACAAATTTAGACCACATTCGTCACCAGGTGACCTTTTACAACCAACATACCCGAAACGTTATTTCTTTTCATGCAGTTTATTATACAGAATTACTTCACTACCAAGAACATATAATTGCTTAAATCGGAATGCAATTGTGGACACTCAATGGTTAGATGAACATCTCAAATTAAACCGTAGACTTAAAGATTTATAATGGTAAATAATTAATTGTGAACTTATCATGTCAAACAATTACTACAACATTTTTGTATTTTGTTACATTTTGTATGATCTGGTAACTAGCGTTCTATTATTCTGTTGTTGCTTTCTATGTTTAATTTCTTATTTTCAGCATTCCTGAAGTTTTTCTTTCTGGATATTTCGAGCATATATGCATGTAAGTAAATATAAATTCTTAATTAAATGTGTGATTGAATTATTTCAGTTTTTCACAAAAAATGTTGCAGTTGTCACAAAGATACTAGGAAATTAGGATTATCTAATTTTAAAAAAACTATAGATGTTTAAAAGTGTCCTCTCGCGTAATGACATTATTACTGAAAATGCAGCTAACACATGAGCTGTCTAGCTAAACCATGAACAACTCTCGAACCCTTAGCTTCTGGGTGAGGTCGTGTTATAATTATATGTTCTTGAAATACTGTCATAAGTCTGTTTAAGTGTTTTCTAAACAGTATATTTATCTATTTTTCAAACAGTATGGTACCATATTCATCGCCAAGGTAGCACAAGTAGAATCTAAACTATGCATGTGATTATATCCTCAATAATGCTGTCCGTTACTGATATAGACTTTGTTCTTTGTCATTATCTACTGTAACAATATAAATAAGAGGTTATGGAAGCCGTTGGTGAACTCTTAAGCTAAAGCTACTTTAAGCTTATCATACATTTTATAACTTCTGCCATTTGTTTATTCATTACATGACCAAGTATTCGTGGCCATCTTTAACTTCGTCTTTTGCTTGGAAAAGGTAACAGTGGTGTTTAATTTCGCAAAGTTTCATTGTTTCATACTTTCTCCCTCATAAATCTTTGAAATATTGTGGTTGCATGAGAATATAGTATATAGGTAATTTTATGATGTTGCTATTGTTGTTGATCTCAAAAGAGGTTTTTAATTACTAGTATACAATATTATATAATTAAATGTTTTCATGGTTTTTAATTTGCTTTGGGAATACGATTTGGACATAAGTCATTATGTTTGGTTTTTTATATATAGACAATAATACAATCTTTCCAAATATTATCATTCAGCACATAAACATGTCATTGGTAAATTGTCATTTAATCCACAAAGTTTCTGCGTATATTTTCTTTATATACCTGGTCAATCATACTTTCATTAAAGCATTTTCATTTATTTTTGGCATGATTAATCATTTTTTACATATGGAGAGTTATATGTAATGTGACTCTAAAAGAATTTATTTTGTCGTTTGTCATGGAACTGGTTTTTATACCATTTCACTATGCTTTTAGTATTCAAGCAACGCAGTTCTATTGAATAAAAGAACAGGACATGTAATTCATAATGATATGTTGTTCTGCAACAAGCTGTGTATCTCGTGGCTCAGCAAGCTACCACCAAATGAGATTAGATAACTAGCTACATGTACCCGAGAAAACTGGAACAACGTGTTACTTGTATTAACGGTATATTGACTGCGACCTATATCAATTAATCTACATTGGCTTTAATTTATGCAAATTAAGTGGGGTACCCGTAATGACGCATAAAACTGATAACAACATTGTCAATTAGTTACTGAATAAGATGAAAGAAAATATTTTTCTCGTTTCACAAAGAGTGCATCAAGATTTTTTGGGTTCTGGTATGGTCATTGTTTGTTGATTGTTTTCAGATAACGTTTACATTCCATTATCAAGAATTCCAAGATTGTTTAAAGCTCATACGCTCATTCGATTCTTCCAAATCACAGACAGGTATGATTAGATTAAGATTCTATACTTTTTATTGGTTAAGGACGGTTTGCATTCCATTTTTACATGCATTTTAAGCAATTGTATACTTTTGTTAGTATAATGCTGATTTTAAAGATAGCTGGAAATTACCGGATTAATATTTCGTTCTACTAGCTTTAACAAACTATAATACTTTAAAACATGGTATACAGTTTCAAATAAAACCGGACTGTGTGTGATTCTTCGTCATTGACATGGTTCTGATCTCTCCAACAGTTTCCAGTAGTAACTTCCTTTTGTACCCCAACCATTTGTTTCTATAAAACTAATCACCAGAAATTCTCATTTTTAAAAATGACTTGATTCCGTCATGTTTGCAAGGACATTTTTCAGCCAGAATTAATATTAAAGTAGACGATACAAATAGAAATTCTTTTTTGCTTCAATAATTGTAACAATACTGCAATTTCTAAGTGCATAGTCTCCAACTTACATTCTTCAAATAAATTGGAAAATACATAAGCTTATCTTTAATATCTTCATCTCCTCTTTATTTTATAGTCGAACCAGTAATCCTAATACAGTCCGAGCGTTTAAACTGACACTTTATCTTTGGCTGGTTATACATTGGATTGGTTGTATATATTATATGTTGTCAGAAGTAAGTGTTTAAAAAAGTAGATTTCTGTATTAACAAGTGCTAAGGAACTAGTTTACGTCGAACGTCTTACCCGAAATGAGAGTTGTTGCATACGTGAGCTACAGTTTGTTACCAGTACATGAATCTACAACTTGCTATATTGCATTTTAAAGATTAATAAATCGCCTTATTTCGTTAAAGAAAATAGGGGCACCTCAATTTACAAACAAACCAGTCCATTGGCATGGGACTACGTTAATAAACAACTAAAGTATTGTTAATAATATCGAATCGAATCTAAATGCCTTCTTCCAAAACATTCTTTTCTATGGGATGGATGAAAAATGATAAAATTCATTTATTCATGTGTAGCAATATGAGCATTTTCTTATTGAAGAAAAAATGCATCTTTAAATAATCTTGAATGTTTCATGGCCGCTCTCGGATGCTTATGCTCTTTCTTTTTCATATGTCTCAAAATGTTACATTTGGTGGTGCTTACCCTTCCGGAGCACCCGGCCTCACTTCCAGCTGTTTAGCTACAAATTGACCAATTCTATTTTTCTTTTTAACTAACAAGTATGAAGGTCGGGGATCGAATGAATGGGTTTACCCCAATGGAACGGAATTCGATCATTTTTCGAGGTACGTTTTCTTATATGTCGAACTATCTGTCCTTACGATGGTAAGCATTGCATCGTATGGTAGCAATATTAAAAAGTAACTTGACATTATTACGTCAGATAACTTGGTCTAGCCTTGTTAGTGTTATCTTTAACATTATTCACACAAAGTTATATATAAGATACAATAAAGGTTGAAATAATTTCATGTTGAAGCTCATTATTTAGTTTCAATTTTGTTAAAACAAAACTAAATTACAGAAAGTTCTGAAAGTATTTATAGTTCGTCTATTTAGTGTGTTTTTCTTTTCTTACAGAAAGTATATTCGTTGCCTATACTGGTCCATGTTAATTCTTACAACGATAGGTGAACGACCTTCACCTCAAACAGATTTGGTAAGTTTCGACAAAAATGCCAATTAACTCCTTTGCTTCATGACGTCATTGACATAACTTGAAAAGCAAAACAAAGCGTGTTTTTAATTTTGTTACTAGTGAACACAGTCCTGGTAACAATTAAAATATGTTATGTAACCAATATGCATTTGATGCACAGATCATGACAGTTTTATCAAAGCGAATCTAAAAAAACATGAGTATATAGAAAAATTACATTTATTTTATTATTGTTACTTTGTGCTCACAAAGCCAGTACCAAATTCTTTGTGGTGCCTTCATGATGGTTCGTCACTAAGTGCAATAAATATCAATTTCAAATCACATCACAAAGCAAAGTATAATTAAAAACTGGCAAATTAAGCACGTGAACTTCCATAAGGGAATTGAGACCGGGTGCTCTGGGTAGGTAATTACCTCAATATGTCAATGATTTCTATTGGGTATTGCCAAGTACTTGTCGTCAGCTACATATTGCTTTATTCGAACACGTTTTTATTTATTGTATTACAGGAGTATGTGTTTACTGGTATGACATTTATCATAGGAGTGTTCGTATTTGCAGCTGTTGTCGGTAACGTGGGTGATGTCATTAGTAACATGAATGCTTCCAGGCAAGATTTCCAAGCAAGGTACATCTGTCAAACAAATACATTGTAGTATTAAATTCTCAGTTCGATTTAGACTCGATTCCCTTGCATTTATTTGTACAAAAGAAAAACTTGAATGATTATTATAATGCTTTAAAAGGAGTGGCATGTTTTAGGCGTGATACGAGAATACATGTAACTACAACATTTTAACTATTTTAATTACAAAGAAAAAAATCCCTTTACTTGTGTAAGAGCCTTATCAGCAGATATTTACAAGTATTTTTAACAAGTGATGCTTACATCGATACTTATTGATACAAAATGATATAAAGATTCACCTTATCCCGGAGATGATAAGCAATTTGTTTTACACGATACCTTTTGCTTTTGATCATTCAAACAATTTTAAGAATCATCTTTTTTATGTATTTATAATACTTTTGGTTGATTAACTAAACTGCTCGCAATGTCTCAAACTTCAAAAAATAAACTTAAAACATCTTTGTATTCGAGGTAAATTTGAGTCGTCTTTAGCCTGTCATAAAATATGCACAATGTATTTTACAGGATGGATCAGATAAAATTTTACATGCATCATAGAAACGTTCCAGAAGGATTACAAAACAGGGTCAAAAAGTGGGCAGAATACACATGGATAAGGTTGGTATAATGGTTAATTTTGAAATACCTTTAACACACCATAGATGGTTTATAGTAATTTTTAATGTTTTAATAACACTTGGATCATGATATTTTTCCAAATTGAAGCACCAAGCAATACTACTGTCGTACCGATATTGGACAAAAAAAGTGATGGTACTCAAATCCTGATTCAAAAACTATTAATTAACAAAAGAGATGGATTCTTACAGGTTTCATAGTAGTAGTAAAAGAAACTATTGATAAACGAAAAAGATGCTATCTTAGACGTTTTACGATTGTAGTTTCAGCTGCAGAATCTTATTTACTCTAGCTATTTTTACCATATATACTAATATCCAACGATTCATCAATTTGATATATTCGTATTTGTATTATATCATTAAATCAAACACAAACATACCGGTCTATATGTTCAAATCACTAACCCTAAAAAACTTTGAAAACTGACAAATTAAGTTCAGAGAAGTGAGATTGGGTGCTTTTGTATGTATAATATTGAAAAAACGAAAACAATTATTTAATTTTCATGATGCTTTTAGAACACAAGCAATGGATGAACCACATATACTACAGTGGTTACCAGATAGATTGAGAACCCAAATAGCCATACAAGTACACCTTGATACATTGAAAAAGGTTTGTTACACATAATACTTTGACTTCAATAAATGACTGTAACTGACGCAGCTACAAAACGATGATAATCAAAAACAAACATACTAATCCATATCCGAATCACAATCCAGAAGCAAAGCAAAAACTTTGGAACTGACAAGTCAGGTTATACACGTGAACTTCCACCAGGGAAGTGAGACCGGGTGCTCCGGAAGGGTAAGCACCTCCTGTTTAACTAGCTACACCCGCCACGTGTGTAATCAAAATTGTGTGAAAGGAACATGGAACTATGAGACGTCAAATATATATCCAGGGCAATCTTGGACACAGAGACATCAAACTTATCAACAATACTGTGATGACGGCTATAAAACTTTTTGAGGGCCTTGATAAGCCTAGGCTTGCAATATCCCTGAGTCAACAATTTATTTGCAAGCAGCCTACTTCGTTGTACAAAGTCCCCGTAGTGGGAACAAGCTCTACCATGGCGTATTAATTGGGAAACAAATACACCATAAGCAGGAAAAGCAGGTATATTGCTGCATAAAAAAGGAAAGTTGACAATAGAAAAAAGTCATCACGTTTGTCATAATTTTTCAGATGTAGCCTTTCGTGTGCGTCATAATTCAGGTATAAGTCTTAATATGAAGCAGAACTTAAGCAATCAGTCGTGTCTTTTATTTCAAGCTCACTAGGATAGATGACATTTACATAGTCTCCAAATTTAGGATTGTTAAGAGACAGAACGTCATCTATATATCTGTATGTTGAGTTGAATGATTTGGCGACAGTCTTCTCTCCTGATTTAACAAGGTTCTGCATAAATTCTGCTTCATAAGAAGAAAGAAACAAATCAGCAAGCAATGATGCACAGTTTGTACCCATTGGTATACCGATTGTTTGCTGAAAAAATATATTATCAAACACAACAAATATGTTATCTATCAAAAACTCCAACATTTTGTTGATGGTATCTTCAGTATATTTTTGTTTGGAATCCGTTTGATGCTTGACAAAATAACCAGAATCCCTGTTCAGCACCAGATATTTGTATCTTGGCTTACCGTTTTTGTAAATGAAAGACAAAAAAATAACTGATTCCAAAATGTAAAGAGCAAAATCGACTTTACTTTGAAGGTAAATTTGTTTGCCTAATTGTTGTTTTGTTGTCAAATACTGTGTGTGTGTGTGTGTGTGTGTGTGTGTGTGTGTGTGTGTGTTGAATAAGAATTCATTCTATTTGTGTTTGATTCGTATTCAGTAAATAACTTCTTTGTTATGATTTTACTATGGTCAGAAAATGTTCGATATATATACAGAATTAGGCCTACTTAAAAATTATTCTTCTATTACATTGCTGTTTTTAAACGTTGTAGTTTTTGATTATGCAATTGCAATGACTTGTGTGCAATGTAGATTTGATAGTGAATACCAAGATATATATTTCAAATTGGAACTCTGGACCTTGCAATTGAAACATGTTTCAGTCCTTTCTTATGGATACCATAGATCGGTATGTTTGTTTTTGATTATTAGTATATTATTTTTATTCTGTAATTTAGGTGACTATATTTAAAGAATGTGAAGAGGGTTTGCTACGAGAGTTGGTTTTAAAACTTAAACCTCAGATATATTCACCTGGTGATTATATATGTCACAAAGGAGAAATTGGTAAGCAACCTTCGCCATTAGATAAATTGTTTGTCCTGGTATCATGTGATCATACAATCTCTTATCTAATAAATACCTTAGTTTCATGGAGATTTATCATAACTGAGAAATGTTAGTTTTCTAGAAAAGGTAATGTTAAGCTAAGAAACCTCTGTCATTGAATAATAAAAACTAGTCTTGGTACTATGCAGTAATGCAATTTCTCTTATTTAAATAACTTAGTTTCTTGAAACGTTTACAAGTTTTGTTTGATCACAAGACACGAATCATATTTTTCAAGAAAACGTAGTGTGTAATTTCTCATTATGTTTTGTACACAGAACATCGATTGGTAAATATCGCTTAATAAATACACTAATAGTCCCCGTTGTGAATTTATTTGTGTAGCGATTTGAGCTTTATAAACACGAGTTGTTGTAACAGCATATACTCAAGAGTAGAACGTAAACATCTAGATAAATATAGTAAAAGTGAAAGTCGTCCGAATTGTGTGATAAAATAGAAGGAACATCTTTAAAAAGTATATGATCACTGTTGTATTTTATTATATTCATGTTTAGCCATATTACAGATGATGTCTTTTATAGAGTATTGAATATTTCGTATGCTTTACAGGTCGTGAGATGTTTATAATCAACCATGGAAAAGTTGAGGTTAGTTATTAGGTCATAATTTTTGCACATGTGTATTTCGTTTTTTCAAAAAAATTCCGACATAACAGAAATATGACAAAAAAATTAACATCATTATCTGTAATGACGAAAGTATTCCCGTTTGTAAAATTTATTGGCATCCAAACTTTTGGGTTGGATCTGTAGTATCAATACTCAAAACTTATTTACTGCAAAGCATATACTCATTTTACTGCTTTCTTCAATATGCAATGGGAATGCATATCAAGTGTTATGTTGGCTATACAAACGCACGAATGGTACATTGGATAGAATTTTATCTTGGTGATCAATGATCCCCTATTGGTTAAGGCAAAAGCATTATACCCTGTGGTCTGTATTCATTTTGCGTTTCTATTCTTCGTTTTCTTAGTTTAAATTTGTTTGTTCTTGGTTTCTGGTGTTATTTTCAAATACATGTCTGCAACATTTTGATAACATTTCAAATTTTAAATTTAATTTCAGATAGTCGTCCCAGGACAGGAGAAGGGTACAACCGCTGTTGTAGCTACTCTAACGTCTGGTAACTTTTTCGGGGAGATAAGCTTGTTAAAACTTGACGAGGGACAAAACAGGTACGCTCAAAATTAGTCTCTTATTGTCTTATATCTTAACAGACAATAATAGTCAGTTCCATAATGCATACAGTCCTGTTGTACAATTGGATGTGTATATGTAATTTAATTTTCAATAAGCGTGGATAACTAGTCTTCTCTTCAAATTTGTTACATTTTTAATGTTTATTAAATATTTTTGTTAAATGTTAAATTGTGTTACATCTGTTAGTTATTCGATTTCAGACGTACTGCAGACGTAAAAGCTGTTGGGTATTCGGAACTTCTCTGTCTTTCTAGAAAAGATCTGATGACTGTGAGTATCGCCACATTTATACTAAATCTATATTCATTTTATTAATGTTATTGGAATCATTACTACCATAAACTCAATGTACATTTGATCAGCATTTGGTGCGATTTGACTTTTTGAAGTAATAACCTGCATACCAGCCATTATACAAAAACGCAATATATTCTTACTTTATCACTAAATGAACATCTCCAAACAAAAGGATTTGGTTCATATTTCAAGTGACATGTTCTTCTAAGCTAATTTTCAGAACATTGCCTTTAATATCGCTTCGTTTTAGATTAAAAAACAATAGTCAAGACGCGTTGAAGAGAAAAAAATAAATATGTATTTGTAGAAAGAAATATAAAAATTACTATTATTTTACTTATGTCTTTGTTCTTTATTTTAGGCTTTGGTAGAGTACCCAAATGCAAAGAAAATTCTTGAAACCCAGGCACGAGAAAGGTAAGTTGCTATCTATTAGTTACTTTTCAAGCATCACCATACATTTATATATTTCTACTTCCGCTTGCTTTACCGATCTTTTTGACTACTTTTAAGAACCTTTTTTCTTTCAAAATAAGAGTGCTCATTTAAACGGCATAGTGCACTTAGCAGAAAATGTTCGATTTAACTTGAAAGTTGATAAAAGCCACGTCTCAACACAAAACGAGGAAAAAAAGAAATTCACATTTTAAACCTACCTACCTCAGGGCTTCTAATGTTAACTTAAAAACCTAGATACAATACAGATATATTGACTTATTGTTTAAACGTATTTATAATATAACTATTAATATTATATTCCGGAACACCCGGCTTCACTTCCGTGGTAGAAGTACATGGTTGTGTTTAACCTAACTTGTCAGTTTTCAAAGTTTTTTCTTTGCTTCTGGATTGTGATTTGGACATGGATTAGAATGTTTGTTTTTAATTGTTATTTACCATTTAATATAACTCACAGAATGCAAAAGATGAAAGAAATGCGAAATGAACCGTCATCTTCAAAAGATGAAGGAGGGAACTCAGAACAACCTAAAAAGAAGAAAGATTGGTTTTTGGATGTTATTAAATCAAACGGATTTCAGAAATTAATAACCAACAGAGGTATGGTAACTACAGTGATTAAAAACGTTTACTATTAAACAAGGAAAACGATAATGACTTTTGTAGTACTGGTAAAATTTATACACGAGTGTTTCATGGAATACATATTTTTCTCAAATTTGAAATAAATATTCATTTACAAAACTTTAAATGTTTTGGATAATTTAATATAAGATGGTCACAGAAAATGTAATTTTGGATTTCAATCATGTTTCTCTCCGATCTTTGTAAAAGTTGAAGTTAATGACGTTACATAAAAATATCATTTTTCATATCTTAATATTGGTTTATATTATAATCACTGATGAGGTAAAAATGAAATTTAGGTTCTGAACACAGACATAATCGATTTAATAACATAGCTCTTAAGAAAAGCTCTGACTGTCAAAATCGTAGATCATACCATCTTAATTTAAAATTTGTTATATGAAGGAACCCCGTTCTCTCTGTGGTTTAATTTTTGTCTGTAAATTAGTGTAAATTTTATTTTATATGTACAGGATCAGAAATATCTGAACTAAAGTCGGTTATAAACGACATGAAGAAATTTATGGGACAGGTCAGTGTTTGAGATCTTTCAAAAGATATTCGCCAAATCGTTCAACTCCACATACAAATATATCTATCGTTCTATCGCTTAAACAATCCTACATTTGGAGACTTTATGAATGTCATCAATTCTAGTGAGCTTGAAATAAAAGATACGACTGTTCCTTTAAGTTTTGCTTCACATTTAGACTTATACCTCAATTATGACGCTCACGAAAGGCTTTATTTGAAGCTGCATGACAAACTTGATGACTTCAATTCCCCTATTATCATCTTCCCTTTTCTATGCAACAATATACCTGCTTCTCCTGTTTATGGCGATTTGCTTCATAAAATAAATGCTATGGTAGAGCGTGTGCCTAATACAGGAACTTGATACAACGAAGCAAGCTGCATAAAAATAAATTGTTGACCCAAGGATATTGCAAGCCTGGCTTATCAGCACCCTCAAAATGGTTTATGGCTGTCATCACAGTATTGTTGATAAGTATATTTAACGTCCCATAGTTCTATGTTCCTTTCACTCTCAATTCTAATACACTCATGGCTGGTGTAGCTAACCAATCAGGAGGTGTTTACCCTTCCGGTGCACCCGGCCTCACTTTCCTGGTGGAAGTGTTTAGCCTTATTTGTCAGTTTCATTGTTTTAACTTTGTTTTGTGATTGTGATTTGGACATGCATTAGTATGTTTGTTTTTATTTAATTTACTGCGAATACATTATTTTCTGACATACTTTTTCCCGAATTTTTAATTTGTAACCTAAACGGTATGCGAATATTAAATATTACGTTGTTAACTATGCCAAGCTACACTTACCTTGTATCTTACTAGTAGTAACAAACAAAAGAAACATAAAGCACCATTGGAAAAAAACTAAATAAAACGTAATAAGAATAATGAATATATCAAAAACAAACAAACTAGTCTATGTCCGAATCACAATTAAGAAGCAAAGTAAAAACTTTGGAACTGACAAGTTAGGTTAAGCAAGTGAACCAGGGAATTAAAGTCGGGTGCTCCGGAAGGTTAATGATTGCACTCATTTCTTTAAATATTTTTGAATGGTTTCTAATTTGAAAATTTAAACTTTCAATGAATTAAATATTTTTAAAAAATGTTGTTTTACGTTGATGTTCCCATGATAATGTCCGAGTTTTTCATTTGTTTTAGGTACAAACTAAAGGGCCATCCAGAACCAACACTGAGGTAAGTATATCATCAGTCACCCAATAAAATATAGGAACATTGCGCGGTAGTCAAAAGCAAGAGCAACGAAAGCATGATGCAACAAAAATCGAAACAATACACAAGACCAAAGCACGTTGATACACCACCGATTATAAAATACCAAATATCCTGACTCCCCTGGTAGAAATTCACGTGTTTTACTTTATTTGCCACTTTTCAAAATTGTAACATTGCTTTTGGGATTGTAATTTGGACATGGACCGGTTTACTTGGTTTTTATTTGTACCGTAATCGAACACAATGACATTCAGTGGTGTGATTAAAGTACATATGTATTTCGTAGGAATCTGTTTTCATCACTATGGTAGCTAACTAAAAGTATCAAATAATTTTCGTTTGAACAGCATCTTTTCAGCATGGTTATGATATGTAAAACAATATGTTTATTTCTTAAGATGTAATTTCAACTTTTGCAACAGAGGTTGGGAAAGAATGCTTTAAATCAACCGATCTATTCTTTATTGTTTTACAGTACATATCTTTGGAAAGTCAGCTTAAGCAAAAGGATTTGGAGTTAGAAAAAGCTAAAGCACGCATTCGTGAGCTAGAAACATCTTTAGCGAGACAACATCTAAACAGAAATTCACATCAAAAGTTTCGCCAAAAACAACAAAAGACGAAATAGCCAAAAAGACTTTGTCAAGAACGACGAATGAAGTAGTCAAAAAGACCAAACCATGTGTGCCAGAAAGCAGATTTAATGGTTCGAATAAACCCTCTTATATTCGTGAAACTGAACTACTGCAACGGAGCAAATCTACTGAACTTTCTGTTACAAAGCCAAATAGAAATAACAGAAACCAATCAAAACTTATTGAAAGGTCTAGGTCTTCGGAAAGACCTGTTTCAAATCCAAAAACAAACATTGATACATTAAAAAGTTTTAGAAATTCTAATTTGAAAAAATCCGAGATGTGTTGTTCATGTAATAGTATACATTCGTCAGATAACGGTCGGTCAAAACACTGTGCTACGACAGGCCCAGCTAATCAAAAAGAAGTGGTGCAAAACGTAGGCACAAGTAGTGGCTATTCTAGTGACACAGAAACATTAACTCTGAATACTTTGTTACAAGTCAGTAAAGTATTACATGCTCAAGCAAAAGACGAAATGTCTGTGACTAGTGATGATGAAAATTCTGATGATGACGACTCTTCAGGTGTCAGTGACGAAAACGAAGACTTAGAGAACATACTGTCAACACAAAGTAACATTTCTTTTGGAGAGAAGTTTTCAAACGATTTAAGAAGGACGATTTCTTTGAATTCCTCGCTGGCTGTTAAAGAAACAAATGTTTAAGAATAACAGAAACAAATGCTATATATATTATTGAGTTTTATATTTGTTAAAATTGTTTACAAAACATTATTTGTTGTTTTGTTTTGATAATATATATATTTTATTTATATTTTTCTACAAATATTAATTTGCAATATTATTTCCGAATGTGGTAATTATTATAATATACATGTGTAATTCCATTGCTAAAAGGGAATATAAAACGATGAAAAAGCTAATGTAGTTTCTTTTGTTTGATTATACACACGTGGTGGGTGTAGCTAGCTGAACAGGAGGTGCTTACCCTTCTGGAGCACCCAGTCTCACTTCCCTGGTGGAAGTTCAGGTGTTTGACCTGACTTGTCAGTTCCAAAGTTTTTACTTTGCTTCTGGATTGTGATTCGGACATGGATTAGTATGTTTGTTTTTGACATGACACTATGTAGTGTCATATAACAACTATTGACTGTACTGATAAAGTCAGACGAAAACGGAATAGAGTAGGGTAATAGAGCTATGCTCCCAGTCAAGATTCTTTAAGATGGTCAGTTCAGGGATGGTGGAGAAAACCACCTAACTTCAGTAAACAAACTAACAAACTTTCTAATGCTAGGATCTGTCCCAGGTGGAATCCCAGCGTCTTTCAGTTCTTGAAGCTAGAGAGTTGTTTAGAAACTGTTCAAGACATTGAACTTCATCATGACTGACTAGAGAAACAAATCGGATCAAGCCGGATCTTGTAAAGATTTTTGTCGACATTTTTGTTGCACGTTCTGGTAAGCTCAAATTTCAGAATCCTTTGCTTTATATGTTTTATATGGTATTACATCCATCTCTATTTTTGTATGCAGTATGGAATAGGTAAAACTTTTTACCCATATACGAGGATGTTTCATTTAATTGTGTCACAAAGACCCTAAAACAAAACAAAGCATAGTTTTCAAATTAATTTTAATTTCAATCCTTTAAAATATTCCCTCTTAACAGATATACACTTTTGAAGTCTGGGTATCCAACTCTGGAAAGCAGCAAAGTAGTCTCCCTTAGGTAACTGTTTCAAACACTATCCAATGCACTTCTCGATTGATATTTCTTACCAGACAACATTTTCTTTAATTTTGGAAACAAAAAAATTTAAAAGAGGCTTACAATAGGTGAATATGTTGGGTGGCTCAAAACAATCACTTTCTGTTTACTTAAAAAATCAGTTACAATTTTACTCTTGTGAGGTGCAGCATTGTCGTGGAGCAAATGAATCCCTGCACTAATTGTTTTAGGACGCCTCTGCTGAAAATATTTACACACTTTTGTCAGGACACATTGCTTGTAAAATTGCCAGCTGGAGTAGAAATCTGGATAACAGGTCCATTGGAATTGAAAAATATGGTGTACAGAACCTTTTAGAGCTCTTGGTTCTTTTGGCAACAACAGGGCGTTTGTATCTTTATTCGCAACTGCTTCTTGTCAGCACGCCTTAGGGGTTCAAACATGCAAACCCAAGTTTCATCGCCTGTTAGAAGAGTGGAAAATTCATTCTATCACAATTTGAAACTTTTTTTACAATTCTCGAGAACATTTAACTCTAGCAGCCTTTTTATTGGTCAGTAAATGTTATACCCAACTTGCAAAAATCTTTTGAAGACCTAAATGTTTTGTCAGAATTTGATGAACACTCCCTTGTGAAATCTGTAGCTACTCTGGTATCTCCTTTACTGAATACCTTTTAACTTCATTTATTAGATATTGCACAGATTGAATGTTCTTTTTGGTCAAAGATGTCTTCGGTGGTCCTGGACAAGGCCATCTTTGGCATCAGCTTTACCCCCTTCAAATCTGTTTAACCATCTAAAAACTGTTCTAAGTGTCACAATAGCATATTCAAAAAATTTAGAAAACTCAAAAAATATTTCCTTTCCGGGTATTTTCAATATTCCGCGGCTTTTTATGTAGTTTCTAATTTCAACCTTGTTAAAACCTTTCCTTTTGACCCGTAACATATGCCCAGTGTATATGACTACACCAGTTTCAAATGTTTATAACTCGTGATATTCTTCATCAAATTCACTGGAGTTTGGACTGTTATATTTTTTATTCATATTGATTTATTGAAGCATATCGATGAAAAATATATGGAATGACATAAGTGACAGATTAAATGAATGACGCTCGTATTATAGTCAAGATGTTAATATTCAGTATTCTTAATACTGGATTATCAGCACCTCTACTTAAAAGTCTTTTAACCCTTAAATTTGCACTGCTTCAGTTCAAACTTTTATGAAAATCATAAAATGTTGATCTTTGACCTCAGATCACGTGACATGTTCACATTATTTGACTTTCAAACATGTTATTGAATTTTGCCAAGTCATGTCCTACAAATGGATACCCAAGTCTACTTTTAGCAGCTACCAAAATACATGTAGTACATGCATGGCCTGTAAAATTTACCATTTGTCTGAACTGCTTAGGTTTAAGTTCCAAATAATTTCCATATATCTCACTTAATATGCGGTAACTTTTACAGCTGGGTTGTTCATTTGTAGAAAACCTATAGGTCATGTGCCTGTGAGTGAGCACAACAATTTATTACAGCGGTAATTTTAATACCTTTACATTTTATTCAATTTAGGGGTGACTAGTCACTTGTGAATAGAACTGTGTGTCATATTGAGTGACTAGATGAATATTTCCAATCAAACAGGAGATGATAAAGGTTTTGGTTGATATTTTGTGGCACATTCTTTTAAGTTTATTTTTTCTAACCTTTCCTTCTCTTTTATTTAATATTTCACACAAACTCAATAATTTCAAGAAACTTGAAACAATTGATCTCTGTTCTACTAGCGTTTAATGACATTGAACTAACGTCATATGCCATATCTTCAAGATCAAGATTACAGAGGCTGTATATATGGAAATGGTGCTTAGTCACAATTCATTGCTGCTTCATAAGAATTTCATGAAACCTCACACAATTGATCTGCATGGTAAAAACAAAGGATGTGACATACCTTGAACCAAGATCACATCTTGATAGCCAAGGTCATACAAGGTGTTTGTGTGTCACCACAATAACTCACTGCTTCAATAATGTTGTTTGTTTGAAAACTGTGAACCTTATTGTTCATTGCTGCTTTGGGGGATTTCATAATCCTCATAGTCCTCTTGATCAAAAGATGTTTCAGGAAAACTATATCATAACGGTCAAGATCTTCAAAGCAGCGATACATATTGGTCATGGACAAAGGTCAAGGTCTCAAAGGGTATGTGGAATTTTGGAGTTACAATTACTGTAAACGTATTTATTTCCGTGATGTACTAATTTTTGCTTATTTTGTGATCATTTGTTTTGGGCAAAAATTAATACAGAGCAAAAATTATATTATGCCTATTGTATATATATAATTATAGTGCACATTTCAAAAATGCAAAAATTTAACTACGTGAATATGATTAAATTTCCTCAACCGCGAAAATAAATACAGCTGATATTAAATACATTTACAGTAAATATGTAGCGGTATAAGCTCCTAACTGACAATTCCAGTTGGTTTTGGTTACAATTCTGCTTATCTTGCAAGATGTCTATTACAGAAATCCTAAGTAATGTCAATAATCCCTATTTATATTAACATTCACGTTGCACATGGATCAAGTCCAATACAAAATAATAATCATCTTTTTAAATTTTTAAACACTTGTCCACATAGAAGAAATTGATTCTAAATTTGTTGGAAAACTATTAATATTTATACTCAGTGCATTGAATATTTCTACTAAACAGCACAAGCAACATCTCAAAAAAACTACCATTCAGTGTGAGGTAGGCCCAGAGCGAGCACTTTGGATCACTGACCACTGTGGCTCCAAATAAAATCAGAGGCAGTACTGGTAAGCCTTTTTGATTTACATAATTAGTCATAGGTTCTGGTCAATGAAACATTGTTGAAAATATTTCATTCAGAAATGCAGTTATAGGTATAGAAATTGAGCCACCTGTTACTATAAATACGTCAGTTCTTCCTTCCATCTGTTCACTTTGTCTCGGATTTATTTCCCTAGGTATTTAAGAATAGACCTAATTGTTTGGTATATACATATAGGAGGGGAGTGGAATAATAAATATTGTTTTACATCTACGTCAAGATTTATTAACTTATATCGAGGTAGTCAGTTCTGGGATGGTAGAAGAAACCAAAGTACTGAAAGGAAATACCAACTCCTTCCGCAAGCAAATTGACAAACTTTCTCACACTAAGAACTGAGACTCAAACATAGGTAGTGAGAAGTGATGTAGTCCTTATGTCTGACCCTAGTATGCACATACAGTGATCATTAACATGCATTTACAAACATTTGGGCCTTGATAAATGGTCTTATTCAAGAAAGAAGAAAGGACAAACAATGCCAACTTAACAATTTCAAAGAGAATGCTTTTAACTAAACACAACTTAAACAGAATGAGCAAAATTAGTAAAAACAATTGTATTGAAAACTAGTACATAGTACTTGAAAGTTTATTTTTTAAAAATTTATTAAATTGAGGTGTGAAAATCTGACAAATATTGAGATCTTTTATTTCTATTCCATGTGTCCTGTAGCCTGTTTATTTATTACAGGACTATAAATCTCTATAAACACTATTATTAATTGAGAACACTTTCCTTTTTCAATAAAACTGTATGTATCTTTACTGGATGAAGCTTTACAGATCTTAAATTTACAATTTGAAAAAGTATACTTCCAGAGATCAGAGATGTATACTTCTTAAACATTATTACTGTTTGTGTAAAATTCTTGGATAACCTAACAGCATAAAAATTCAAACCTTGACTATAAGCAAAGTAAATAATATCAAATCAATCACACATTAAATGTCTAATTTATTTTGACTGTCATGTTTCTTCTGTTTTGTCTAGTAAAACTGATCTTATTCCAACAGTTTTCAGTTCTTCCACAAGCTCACCATTTTTATGCATTTCTACCATTACATCACATCCTCCAACAAATTCTCCTCCAATAAAAACCTGCGGAATAGTTGGCCACTTTGTGTATTCTTTAATACCTGAAAATAATGAAATTAATGATTATTTTAAACTCATTGAAATTAAATTTAAATTGTGTAACAATATTATATGCTAAAATAAATTGAAAATTATAGGTGTTTAATTGCTTGCTTTGAAATGCAGCAAGTCTGATATGTATTGAACATTTCATATACTGTAACACAGAATGCCAGGGATTTACGGGACACAGAAATCCTGCTTATATGACGCAAATAAATCTTCCAGGACTTGAAAATTATGGGTGTTTAATTGCTTGCTTTGAAATGCAGCAAGTCTGAGGTGTATTGAACATTTCATATACTGTAACACAGAGAATGCCAGGGATTTACGGGACACAGAAATCCTGCTTATATGACGCAAATAAATCTTCCAGGACTTGAAAATTATGGGTGTTTAATTGCTTGCTTTGAAATGCAGCAAGTCTGAGGTGTATTGAACATTTCATATACTGTAACACAAAGAATGGGGATGGTAAGTTATTTTGTTTACATTATTTAGCTCAGCCTTTAATAGCTATGGTCCTGGTTAATCCAACCATTTTAAAAATCTTTTCTCATCATCATGCTGTCATTGACTCATTCTGTGGGATAAAATTTTGCACTTCAGTCAGTTATACTAATAACCCATGGATTTAATCCCTATCAACAATCACATGTCGCCAGAAATCCTAGTTTCAGTCATGTTACACCAGTAAAATGAAAAAGCAAATGGAAAAAGGTCTGTATGTTACACATCTGACTTAAGTTTAATATCAAACCACCTCACACTTCCAAACTTGCAGGTGTGCAGCTGCAAATATGCAAGTATGTAGGTAAATTGCCACAATCTTTCATCTGTTATTTTTTTCCTTATAAGTCATTAAGTGTGCAAGTGTCCAAATGAAACACATAGCTGAAAAGAAAATGCTTTAAGATAAGTCAGTTTTCTACAACTACTCTTGCTACAGCAGCTATGTGGACTACCATGTGGTTTAATGGCAAAGCGGGGAAATACATTGGGGGTCCAGGAAATTTTCAAAAATTAATTTTCAATGACGCTCCATTTGTCAGCGAATCCACATTACTTTGGCCTTGCTATGCCCTTGACTTGTGTCTGACAAGGACAAACTTTCTTGCAACAGGCCAATGATACAAGAGGCTTTTACTCTGGGATACATTTTAATGTTGCGATTGACTTCTGAAGTGTCTGGATAGCTCGGGTGTGGGAGGCCCAGTTTGACCCTGGTCCAACGAAACAGTGTCTTTGGCGTCCAGACCCCCTCTCCTTTTTAAACATATGTTTATTAAATTAAATATATTGCACCTTGTCTGAGGTTTTCATCTGAAAGCACGTCATGTGCATCAAATTTTTCTACACCGTGATAATCAAGTATCGTAACAACAGCTTTACTGAAACCACATCGAGGTTCACTTGGCGTTCCTTTCATAAATACCACCACTTTTTTGTCTTTAACAAGGCCATCAATATATTCTTTTGAACCAGTATTTACACAATATCGAGCAGCTAAGAGACGACAGAATGTCGTTCCTGATTTTAGTACATTTCTACGAAGTAATGCGTTCATGATGAAATGAGCCGAAGCACAAATCAAAAGAAAACAATCTGCTTCCGGTTCCGGAAACTGATGGTATAGTTCTGTCCTACTTCCATCGTAATACGTAGTAGAATGTCTGTATATGTTATATTCTATATGAAATCTTAATAATTATAGGTTTTAACTATGAAATTTTATAATAATGGTTTGATGAATGCTAAATACAACAGCGAAGTGATACACAGCTAAGGGGGCACCGGCTCATATCAACTTCCGGTGAAAACACTAGCAGACAGCTTGCCGACTTGGCAGTAGTAAAATAATTTTGTGTTTTGTTGAATTATGTAGTGCTTGGGTTCAGTGGAAGATGAGTACACGAGAGGAAGTATCCAAACAGCTTCTCTCAGCTGTCGAGAGTGATCGCACTGACATTCTTTGTGCTGTTATTTCAGCTTTACAGAAAAGTAAGCTAAATAAGTGATGTGTAGATTTCAGTTATCCTGTTCTTTCTACATTGTAGCAGAGACATATAAAACCGTAGTAGACTCACTATATGTCATTGCATTTAAGGTTAAGAGTTGAGTTGAATCACGGTGTTTAACGTCCCAGTCAAGAATAAGGCGAAGAGTTGAATTGTTCATCATGTCAAATGCATGCATTTTGTCTAAATACTGGTATGTATCATCTTGGTTAAAAAATAAAAAATAATTACATCTATTCAAGTATTTATTGGGATTGTCTGCTATCCTAATTATGTGTAATGTATATACTAGTTACAATGAAGAAAATTCCTTTCCCTGACTGCAAGAATCAAACATAGGTCATTTGTAAAACAAGCGCTCTACTATTTTGCCTTTGAGGTATCCTAGAGGTGAGACAGTAGTAAGATATTGACTTGCACATAATACTGGTACATACTATACCATAAAGTTATATTACTACATTACATCCCTCCCCTCTAGTATTCAACCTAGGCCTCGAAGACATATCTATACATTGGGAGCTATTTGTAACGTAAGTAATGTTACAATGAAAACATTTGTTCCCCCCACAACTCCAGGATTGGATCCCTATTTAATCCATTTGTACAGTGAACACTTACTGTTTTGAAAGGTACCACATACATGAGACTGAGACAGTATTAATGTATCTTAACATCATGTGCTATATTCTTTTTCTTTTGCTATATACAGGTGAAGATGAAAGTGAGTTTTTAACAGAAATATTAAACGAGCCTTGCTGTGAAGATGGAACATTGCTTCATTATGCAACAAAGGTAATGAGCATCTTATAAATTACATATGATAATTGTTATCATATAGTCCATTATTCAAAATCTCATCATTCTATCTTTCTCTCAAACATGCAAATTTTTGTCAATCAAGATACAATGAATTACGTACCACCTCTTTAGGCTGCAAAGATATACCATTTTGCGGCATATCACATTTAATTTAAAGATTTCACAGTATGATTAAGACTGAAATGTTTAAAAAATATGTAAACGTGAAAACGTTTGACAGTAAACAGAACAAAACTGTTACAAGAATGAATGTTAAAACCTGGCACTATGATTATAGTTTTATACATATTTTACATACATTCAATGTATGTAAAATATGTATAATCATAGTGCCAGGTACAAACATCAAACAATATTTGAAACCTTCCCCATCAGCTATGGGTTAAAGGTCACGCACACTTCTGTGTACATTTCACCCATTTATCGGAGATTTATAGGCATTTATAACTATCTGGATTTAAACAGTTTATTATTTGATTTGGTATCAACAGAACCATGTTTGTATTTGAGATCATTAGCCATCACCTGTAACTGAGTACCATTTTACACAACAGACATTTAAGTTTTGTTTTACGAGACACAATCAATCACTTCAAAATATCCCCAAATTTCAGACCTTCGTTTTTATTTAACCATTTTTCTCAGAATCAATCAGTAATATGACAACTCAATAATTAAACAACAAAGTATATTTTTATTGTTTTATTCGACAATGAAAAGTAGATAAAAATGGAACAATGTATTTTATTTTACACTTCATTAAATGTAGCCTAATATGACGGTCAAATGTTACGTTAACCATTTACTATTTTTGTAAACATTTACAGGTCAAAATCGAAACGATATCCTGTACACGTGTAAACGTTTAAGTCTTAGGTAGGACAAAGTCACTTCGTAGTTCACCAATCCCAAATTTACCATTTGTTTTTCATTTCAAAGTTTAATTGCACATTGATTTAAGGCAATTTGGAATCACCAACAGTATGGCTGAAAGTGAAGAGTTCAAACTTCAGGGGCATCCAAACAACATTCAAGTCTAAAATATGGACACTTTTTCAGCTTATAACAGTGGCTATAACTAGTTTATTAAGCAAATCTTTATAAGTAATATTTAAGATAAATATCGCTTTCAGTTTTGCCAGTAGTTTGCTGTATAAAGGAAAATGTATATCATGAATGACATGATACATATTGTATACTTAAATGTGTCATTGCAGCCCTACCTCTTTGCTTACTCACATTATATAGAATATGTAAGTTTTAAGGGATATTTTGTTTATATATGACATTTGTATGATATCTAATATGACATACTTAATTTGCTCTTTTCTGTTTCAACAGCTTGGTAAGAGGGATATAGTTAGAGCTTTGCTCTCAGCTAAAGCAGATCCAGGTGTCCATAATCTCCAGGAGAAAACAGCATTTGATTTAGCTACATCAGAAAATGTTAAACATGTCTTTCATGAAGAATTGCTTCAAGCCACAGCTCAATCAAAGTATGTCTACCTAACCAAAAACAGTCTTTAGAATTCCTTTTAATTTCATCATGGCCTAATTTTTTTTTTAACATAGTCCATGTTTTTATATGGAAAATTTTAAAGAAGTAGCCAGTCCTTTTAACAGGGCCTCAGTGGCATAATGGTCGAAAGTGCACACCTACAGATCACAGTGTCTCCTATTGCCTAGGTTTGAATTCCACTCAAAACAGACAGAAGTGTGATAAAGTTAACAGTTTTCTTGCTGAGGTCTCTAGTTTTCTCCCGGCACTCCAGGTTTCCTCCACCATCCCTTAAATGCCATATGCCTCGATATAAATTAAAAAATCTTAACTCGGCTATAAAACACCATAACCCCATGCCCCTCCTTCCGCTAAATAGTTACCAGTCAGAACTGATTGGCTGTTATTTCCAACAATAGTCTGACAAAAGTTAAATGGGGAATGTTTTTGTCCCTTTGACAAAAGACATTCATCACCAGTGCACTATAATTTTATCCCCCTTCTAATTTGGTATAATAACAAGGAATTCAATACATTTTCAATGACAGTAAAATACCAATGCTTTTCTTGATTGTATTAGTTTGGCAATGATTGTTTTTCAATATAAGAACTATTTCTTGAGCTTCATAATCATTGTCAGGGTTCTCTGCATTTTAGAAATTGTTAAACATTTTGAATGTTCTACTGATGTATGAGAATGTGTTGGTAATTGATAGCTAAACTATATGTGAATCACTATGGATAACTACTTTGATTATTCTTTTATTCTTCTACAGTATTGGTAGAGTGTGTCAGTTATTAGCAGCTGGGGTAAATGTCAATCATTGTGACAGTGAAGAAGGAAAAAATACTCCATTACATTGGGCAGCTTCATATGGAACCAGAGAAATGGTCCAGTGTCTTTGTTGTGAGTAAATTAATACCCTTTTTATCCCCCTTCCAAGAAATCTACAATGGGATACACTTCACAACCCTTCTCAAGTATCATCCTTCAGATATTGATGATACTTTACAAGAATGATTCATGGAAAGCATAGCTTTAAATATTGCTTTTCTGAACTAGTTGTGATTTCTCTACAAATACCTCTCAGCAGGGAGCATGCTTTCATTTATAACTCCTGTTATAGTTCAATATTATACCTGTAACTAAAAATAATCATCACAAGCTCACCCACCTTTGTCTTGTTCTTGCTGATTTTGAACAAGTGCTATCTGTATAAAAGTTTTGCTACAAAGAGCATAATACATTTGTATTATATTTAAAGAATCTTATGTTGCTTTTGTGTGTAAGATCAACTTTTCTGACAAGAATGTTGACAAAATGATCCCAGGCAAGCCCTTCCAGCTAAGCATCTACATTGATAAAAGATCAATTTCAAGTGATAATGTCCATAATAATGTTAAATTATTGAAAAATTAAACACAGAAACATGTAAGATTATGCTAATTCTTTGCAAATGTTTATGTTATTTTAATTTATACAGCAAGAGGTGCTTATGTAAATGTGTTGAACGGTGTTGGATGTACTCCATTACATGATGCAGTCAAAAGAAAAGATCTGCAGGTTGTAAAAGAATTATTATCATATGGTGCTGATCCATCCATTAAAATAAAAAACAGGTACACATTTTTAAAATAGACAGTTTGACATAAGTGTGATGAAAATGAATGGTAAGATAGTGAAAAGGGCTATCTGCGCCCTTTAATGGGTAGAGCAGCAATGAAGTCTTTGTAAAACCTGAGAGCAAAAGGTTAATTACTAGCACTTTTTACCAATAAGATATTTTAAAAGCAAAGTTGTAGACTTTATGTTTTCCCGTAACCTTTGGCAGGTGATACAGATACAATATATTTTGGACTTTGTGGTTTGTTTTTATTTTCAAGCGTAATTTGTTTATTAAATTGAAAAATGGCCACATGTATCTTAAGCATGGTTTTATTCCAGTTTCAGTTGATAACTTTGAAATTAGTCATCTTCACATACATTTATATATACATGTACATGTAGATATACAGTAAAGCCTTGATAACTTTGACACTTCACTTATTTCTACATTATTTTGAATTCACATATATATTCAATTTATGTTGTTCTTTATACATCTTTATCAGACTCCTTCAATTTATTGTCAAACCCCTTTATATCTGAGTCTGACTGAACAAGTTATGGCAATGAATCTTAAATTTCACTGTATGTAAAAATAAAGTTTACAAATACTATTCATGTATGACTTTGACTTGTAAATGTGTTTCTAAATTTGCTACGTTGGTAATATTTTATATAAATAACTGTATGTATTTGTAGTGGCAAGTCAGCAATAGAATTAGCTGGTGACAACATTGAATTGGTTAACTTGTTACAGAACCCACCACCCCAAGTATCTACAGCTAATGCTGTCCGTAAGTGTAGATTCATTTTCATTAAAATATATTTTATCCTAAGTAGGAAAATGATAGAATGAAAAATCTTCCAAAAGTATATCAGATATACACAAATAAATCAACATATTACATTGTAAATAAGATTATCACACATATCCAAATAACAGTCATAAAAATTATAGCATTTAAACTTTGCTGTTTCCATTCTTGGTAGCCAAAATCACCTTTGGCTACTTATTTTTGAGAAATTCTTAAAAAAAAACCTATTTTAGCAAATTTGTGAAAAATACTTTAAAATATACTATATTTTAACCAATTTCCTAAATTTGACTACTGATAATTTTACATTTATAATAATTCAGCATGTTAATTTATTTATTTACAGATGGATTGTCCAAGTTGGTGATAAATACTGACAGTGGAGCTGCTGGAGATAACCTTACACCTAATGGTAATGTACCTAACATGAATGGTACGGCTTCTAATGGTTCCCTACCATCTTCACCTCAACTCAGGACACCTACATTTCTGGTAATTAACTAGGTGTGTGTGAGAGAGAGAGAGAGAGAGTTATTTACTGGATTTTAAAAAAGATAGGGAAGATTCTTGAAATAGATTTAAGAATGGTGATATAATTTTTAACTCCAAAACATTTTCAATGTTTTTGGCGTTATTGCTGTCGTTTGAAAAGATTATGTAACATTTCGCGGGGCAATTATGTTATCTCCCTTGATCATTATACATCGGCTATATCTGCAAAACTCACCGCACGGTAATACTCGGTTGTGTCTTATCTATTTCCGATTTCTTCCATATAAGGAAAACTCGCCGAATGGTACTACTCAGTGGTGTCTGTCTACTTCCGATTTCTTCCATATATGGAACACACTCATGAAATTTTAATTATGGCAGATATCTTTATTTGTAATCTCTCCAAAATGTTTTTAAGAAAAAGCACCGTAAAAACCCATGTAATTTACACACTTTTTGAAAGTGAAAAAAAGTTGAAGTTTAACGGATGTGTAAATGAGTACAATTTTTCTCTTGATATATACGTTTCAGATGTAACATTAAGTTGAAATTTGGTGACAAAATAAAGATTTATAAATAAAATAAGGCATTTAAAATAATTTTATTGACTTCAATTGATGTTGAATGGTATGTAATACTTATTTATTCTGTTCATATCTACAGCGACATTTAATACAGCCTATCGAGATCTGGGTCAATAAGACAATCTCAACCAATCAGATTTCAGATTCTAAATATAGATTACTTCCTCTGTCGGTTATGGTCGAGTGTCACCCAAGCTGATGTTCATTGATGTGTGTATTATGATTCAGATAAGCTCCTATGTCGCGATTAATTAACAACACAGGCATTTTGCAGTTTGTAGATTAATATCTTTTTATATCATGACACCTTTTTCCATAATTTTGATTTGATAAAAAATGATTAAATCTATTCATATTTACTTTACAAGAGTAGAAGTTTTTTCTATCAAAAATTTAGCCTAAAAATCACCTGCGTATATAACACAACCTGCCAAAGGCAGCGGACACCCTAACAACCACCCGACTGGCAAAAAAAAGTATTGTCTTGAACGGTCATGCCATCCTTGGAAACAAATCGCTGATCAAGAAATAATTTAAGAAATCATAAAAACTAACCATAGTGATAATAAAAGTAATAGTTTCAACCCAGGTGTTACGATAAACCTTAACAATTTCATTTATAAAAATTCTGATTGTCACTTGATAATTAATCTGTTAATTAGAAGTAAATACTCCGGTTCTTAAAGCATGGCCCACAAATTGGATAAAAAAAATTATCGATAAAATGCCGAATTGAAAATCAGTCATTCAGTTTTTTCCTCGATAACGGACAAGCCTTGTATTGTTAATTTCGACTGAGTTAGTTCACGATCTAAGTCGTTATATCGTAAAATCAATGTGATAAGTAATCAGTATTAACTGTTTAATAATCAACCCAAGGGTTGATCCTCTAATCACTTAATTCCGAGTCCATGCGCGTGTTCAACAAACGGTGTAAGCAAAAATCCCTACAAGATCAATATAGCTTTTCTTAAAAAATCAAAGTTACCACTAACGGAACAAAATAGTTTACAAATACATTATTTTTAATCACATTTCAAACAATTTTCATCTTGGAAAAAATTAAATACATTGTAATGTCTATCTGCCCGTTTTTAGTCAGATGAAAGTATCGGAAGATCGGGAATTCCCATAGTTGACATGTACTGAATCTGGGAATTCTACAAGTTTTCTCATCCAATGAAATTCATTGATAACGTCAGTTCCTGAAAAAAAGTCTGTGTACCGACAGAACTTCTGCTCTTGTGCAAGAGTTTTAATTTCAATCAACTTTCACTTTCAAAGAAAATTAAAGCAATTAATACAAGTATGGCTTTATTGAGCTTACATTAAAATCGTAAATACATCGTAAAATACATGTCCTCCCATGTTACAATCATGACTCCATCACGCAAATACACAACGCAACAGAAGTATAAAATTAACACTAACAATAAAACAACATCGTTTCTTCTTGTTTTTCAACATTTATTAGAAGAATATGTATCAAGTGTTCCAACTGAATTCAGCAATATCGTGTGGATTTCAGATGCAAAAATTATCGTCCGAAATTAGACGGAATTTGAAAATTATTAGGGTGTCCGAAAACATAGCGGACCGATTACGGTAAACGAACTTAAAATATTGCTATGACGTCATCCTTTGTTCTTTTGAGTCTAATATCTAACATACTTGAACTGGACCGGTGCCAACAATCCAATATGTTGTGACAACAGTCCAATATTTTCAAACTTATTGGACTGTTTTCACAATATATTGGATCGTTGGCACCAGTCCAGTTTAAGTACACTGGAATCGGAAAGAAAGAAAAACACAAAACATCAGTATATTGATTTTACTAACACCAAAACTAAATATGATTTACAATCAAAATTAGACAAATCATAGCAAAATCCGATACGCGAAAGCAAATATCTCAAATGATGCAGAACACGGATCCGTTTATTGCCCTTTTATTGAATTGCTTTGACCTGCAAAATATAAAAATTAGATATTTTTCAACACGGAACACACACACACACACACACACACACACACACACACACACACACAACACACACACACACACACACACACACACCATTCAATCTTATATACGCAAATTACACAGTTTGACCAACTTTTCATTGATAAACAATTATAGAGACCGGACGATCTACATACATCTACAAGCTTTAAAACATTTTTATCGGGTTAAAGTTGCGTGTCTTGCACATTATAATTAAATTCGGTCATAATACCAACATATTTTTGTAAGATAAATCATGGGTAAATTGAATGCAGATCAAATAAAATCGTTGCATATATTATATAAAAATGTAGTATTGAACATACCTGTTTTAGCGAATTAAGTTTCCAAATCCTAAGAATGATTTCACGATTAAATCCAAACACATTGACAGTAAATATTTTTGGCGCGCTTCGTGCATTTGCGTGATGACAATATCACTAACAGGGACTGATTATATTTCACAAAAACCGTGTTAATAGTGACGTAAACGGCGGGTGACCTACTATCCTCAACTCTGTTCACGAATTAATTTAGGGGTTACATACAGGAATACAAGTTTTATATTTTTATTTTCTTATTTCTTAATTTGTGATACTGATTGATTTATTCATAAATTTTCCCTGATTTACTTGATTTGTTCTTTTTCTTTTTTATGTTTGTTTTTGCAATATTTTAAGTAAGATATAAGCCTCAAACTGTCCAGTATGTAAAATATTGGACTGGCCTCGGCGCTTCGCGCCTCGACAAGTCCAATATTTTACATACTGGACAGTTTTTCGGCTTATATCCTTTACTGAAAGCACATGGCAGAATCTGTCAGATTGTAGTCTTTCCCGTTTTTTGGTGACTGTTTCGATGAATAACGTTTTCCATTAATAAAATTGAAGAAAGAAAGGAAGCATCTGAAAGTAGGTTCTTTCAAATGAAATATAAGCTCATTCTTTTATCAGAATTATTTTCTTACCACATGTGGGGCTCACAGTGGGATTAAGTTACATGGGCATGTAAAATCAATAAAACAGTTTTTATCAGACCATTTAATACATTAATTACTGGTAATTTTATTGTTGTAGAAAAATATGTTGGACATTTGAGTTGTCCAAATAATTATCAATTAATTTATGTTAAACCCCTTGTTTAGATGGAAATTATTCAATTACAAAATTAATGTATTAGCCAAGGGGCTATAGGTAGGGCAAGAACAGTTTATACCAATCCAAGACATTGAAGCTCACTTGGTCAACTTAGACATCTCCATTAGTAATTTCAACTTCATTTTAAATATACATTAATGATTCTTTAAAACAATGCTTCTATTTCATTATACCCCCCCCCCCCCCCAAACGAAGTTGGGGGAGGGGGGTATAAAAGAATCACCTTGTCCATCTGTCTGTCTGTCTGCCCGCTTCGTGTCCGGATTATAACTTTTGAACCGTAGCACCTAGGATTATCAAACTTGGTATGTGGATGCATCATGGGAAGGCGATGTGTCATGTACCAAATTTAGGTCACTGTGACATTGACTTTGACTTTTGACATCTATGATAGTAAAACCTTGTGCATCTTCATGTCTGGAACATAACTTTTGAACCGTAGCACCTAGGATTATCAAACTTGGTATGTGGATGCATCATGAGAAGGCGATGTGTCATGTACCAAATTTAGGTCACTGTGACCTTGACTTTGACCTTTGACCTCTATGATAGTAAAACCTTGTGCATCTTTGTGTCCGGAACAAAACGTTTGTACCGTAGCACCTAGGATTATCAAACTTGGTATGTGGATGCATCATGGGAAGGTGATGTGTCATGTACAAAATTTAGGTCACTGTGACCTTGACTTTGACCTATGATATGAGGGGTACTCATTTTGTGTAATCAATTCCTCTTACAGCGTTTAACCAAGAAGTCTGAAACTTTGCAGGATGTTTCTATATACATTGAACATGTGCACCTCCTATTTTTGTTGGATTATATTATTTTGCTCATATTTTGTGGGTAGTTTAACTTGGTCATTTTTCAACAATATTCCATATGAGGGATACCTATTTTGTGTTATCAACTCCTCTTACAGCTTTTAACAAACAAGTCTGAAACTTTACAGGATATTTCTATATACATTGAACATGTGCACCTCCTTTTTTGGCTGGATTATATAGTTACTTAATTATATATGATCCAATTTTTTTTAAAACTATGCATAGATATTGAGCATAATAAGAACATTATTGGTTTCACATGTATTTTGTCGAATTATTAACATTTTCATACACAGAATTTTTCACATTACAATTTGGCCATACATACAACTTGTCCCCAGATCAAAAGATGGAACGGGGGTATTAGCCTCTTTCAGAGACAGTTCTAGTTTTATTTAATTTAAGTATTAAATAATTTTATTTTATTTTGAATTAAATGAATTTAATTGGGGTTTTAATTATATTTATTCGGTTCTATCAGAATAATATCATTTGTCTTTGATTTCAATATGCAGCATTTGTTTTAGCTCACCTGTGCCAAAACCTCAAATGAGTTATTGTTATCTTTCTTCATCTGCTGTGAGTCCGGTGTAAACTTTTCAAATTTTAATCAACTCCTTCAAAATGACTGTCCCAAGTTGGATGATACTTGGCAGAAATGATGTCTAAGTAAAGGGTTTCAGATTTGCACAAATGAAGGAACCATGTCCCTTGGGGGACCCAAAAGTTAGGAAATAGCGAAAAATCTTTAAAACCTCTTAAAGGTACAATAGATATAACTTAAATATTTCATGTACAGTCAAACCTGTCTATAAAGGCCACCCAAGGGAACCAGTAAAAGTAGTCTTTATGAACAGATTGACTTTATATACAGAGTCAAATAATATGATAAAAGAGCAATTGGGATACAATTCTACTGGCCTTTACAAAACAGGTGACCCTTATATAGAGATGGTCTTTAAGGCAGGTTGGACTGTATAACATACTTAGGACACCTTGTTTTAGAATTGCAGATATCTTAGCTGTATGGGCCAAAATGGGGACACGATAAGGTTTTTAAGGTAGAAATTGCCAAAAAAGAGTATTTGTCAATATATTTGGACAACTATTAGCTTTTTGTATAGGCATATTTATTAGAATATTGTAGGTATTGGTATTATGATCCTTATGATATATGAATGAAGGTCATGGGTTCAAAGGTCAAAGTCACAGATGCAAACTATTACTGAAATAGCTAATTATCCCAACACTATTGACATTTTGTATATTGTTGGTATTGATATCCCAATCATTGTGACATATGAATGAAGATCATGGGTTCAAAGGTCAAGGTCACAGATGTATAAAAATACTGAAACGGCCTTGTTTTTAGCTCAAATGACCAATTGTCAGTTTCGGATAAAAGATTTTTAAAGATATTTTTGCATCCTTCGGTCACCTTGACTAGTTATAGTAGCCATGACAATGCCATAATCAAATGTGAATTGCACCATTTTAATTTTAATCTGTCAGGTAGTTTCAGAGAAGACAAAAATAGGTGTTAATGACACACACACACACATACTCATGCTACACTATGCATGTGTATGTGCATGTCATCTGATTTCAAAAGAAGTGATATATACAGATTTCTTGAATCACACCATTTAATGCTTTGAGCAAGTTCTGTTGGTTTTCATGTTCACCCGACTTTGAATATGTACATGGTTTTGGCTGCAAATAGCTGCAATAAAGCTGATGCCACTTTAAACAATAATTCACTCACCCATTCTTTTAAAAACAGGTTTTGGAGTTTCAGTACTTTCAGTACTTTGATTTGTAACTGTGTTGCATATATTTAAAGCATTGGTGTTCATCTGTCTGTCTTTATTTGGTATCCAATTGATAATACTGTAATATTGATTTTTATTTCATGAAACTAAATCAACAAGTTACTGGTACTTGATTAAGGTTTGAAGTGTGTCAATATTTTTGCTAAATTAATAAGTGTACTATTGTCTGGGCCCAGTTGCACAAAGCTTTATAAGAGTTCATAATTAATTAAACCATATTTAGCACAACACTTATTGATTTGCTATTTATGGTTTAGTTAAAGATCAACTTTAATCAAGCTTTGTGTAACTGGGCCCAGGTCAGTAGCTCCTGTAATATTTATTGGATTTGACATAACTTGGTCACTTGGTTTATTACCCAAGTTTAGAATACTTGTATTACAAAGTCTGCTTATAAATTATTAGCACACTTAAATCTGACTGATAGAAAGTTTCCAGATGATAATGTTTGTAATATTATTTGTTTGCTTTACTTTATTATTAACCTGTCCTATTTTGTTACATGAGCTTACATAGCATCCTTGACAGTGCATTCTAATTTTAGCCGGTAACCCAGATTTAAGTATTGACAGTCAGTATATTAAGTTTTGGTTTTCTGAAACTAGGTGTGAAAGCTCTGTCATTTTAAAATAATTAAACAATTATGATGAGCTAAATATATTTCCTATAAATTTCAGAAAAGTGTACCTGTAGAAGATGTGCACCATGTGATTACTGAAGAGAAACTAGGACTTTTGTGGCCACAGCCCCAAAGTGTAGTTCAGAAGGAAGGAAAGCCATTCATATTACAGGACAAACTTTATGTTTATGTAGCTGCTGGTCCAGGAAATAGTATGTATTTGTTTGTAAAATCAGGAATTTAAGGGTTGTTGATTAAAGCACATACCAGATTAAGCCATTGGGAACTGTATGAATGTTATAATTAGTAATACATGTACAGTGAAAACTGAGGAAAAACCCTGTCAACCTACCTGGATCGTTTCACAGGAGTCATACAGCACTGAATGAATCTCTTTTTGATATTTAGAAGAATTTATATACGTTATATAAATTTTATATGTTCATTATATAAATTTTATATCTTAATTATTGAAGAATGTTTGGGTTATCAAATAATCCACAATAATTGTTGTTTTCCAAAAGAAGCATGGCTTAAAATTTTATGAGTTAATGACAAAATGAAAAATGTTTAGTCTTCCAAATAAAATGATAAAAATGTTGATCACCAGACATACAGTTTTGGTGTTATATGAATTTAAACAGAAATTTGCATTAGCATTTATAGCCTAGATGGTCAAGTGGTCTGAAATGTCAGTTTAAGGATCACAGTGGCTTTCACTGCGTAGGTTTAAATAAAAAAAAATTGTTTACAGAATGATGATGATTTTCTCTTTCTCCTTTCCAAGAACTAACCACTACTATATTAGTGAAATGATATTGACTTGGATGTAAAACATTATTCCAATAATCAACCAACACAGAAATTTATTTATCACTCAAATGGGGTTCACCACTGTTACACATGATCTGTATCTCTTAAAGTTTGTGCAGAATGTTTGGAAAATGTTAACATCACAAATTTCAGAAATAAAATCACTTTTCATAAAAATTCCATATCCATTGGAATTAAGTGCCTCCCACAAACGTTAGAGGGTATCATGTGGTACAGCAGCGAACCCCATTGAATCAACATACATACAGATAACTACATTATATTAATAATTTAATGTTTTTATTAAGGTTCTAGAAATATACTAAAGCATTGGAGAGTATGGAGATCAGTATTCTCAGAAGCTGGGATTGAATTGATAGTAGATGTTTTTACAACCCTAAGTGATCTTAGTGTTCCCCATGTTCTGTGTCATGTTAATACAAGGTTGTGTCCAGGACGTGGTCTATATAAACTGACCATCACTAAGAATCAAGTATGTAAAATGAGTTTTGTTTTTGTAACAGTAAAACTTTTAAATAGCACAAGGGACTTAAGAGACTTTTTGATTAAAACGCAAGCTTAAAGATCACTGACTCTCTTATGCCTAGGTTCAGATTTTGCACATAGGACAGATCCTAGTGTGAAAAAATTTGTCAGTCGACTTGCCTAAGTTTGTTGGTTTTCTCTGAGCTTTCCAGTTTGCACTATCATCCCTGAACTAAATGATTCAATATAAGTTAAAGAATCTTGATTGGGGCATAAACTCTGGTTGTCCGTCCCATTATTGTCCTTCCATATTTTCCATGTCTATGGATGGATTTTGATCAAACTTGACACAAATGCAAACCAGCATGAGGTAATTTGTCAAATACCAAATTATGTGCATAAGTCAAAGGTCAAAGGACAGGCTTTTGGCTTGCATGTTTCCTATGTCTTCCATTTTGATACTTGTGGCATTTATAAATGCCAAACCACAGCATTACTGCGTACCAATATAAATATCTGCAATATACATTCCAGGTAAACAAAATGGTCATCTGAATTTGGAGTTGTTACAAGAACTATAACACAGATGTAAAAAAAAATATCCCAAAGTTTTTTAAATGACTGTTATCCAAAAAATGGTTAGAGAGAGACCTGAATTGTATATGTATATGTAAATTGTTATTCTATTACAGGTAAAAATATTTGTACACCAAACTTGGGCATACACTCTTGTCTTTCTGATAATATTTAGCTTCATGTTTTCTATAATGATGATTTGTTTTTATACATGCAGATAAAAGCTATATGTAGTGATAAAGAAAGTGTATGTAGTGCAATAGCCACAATATATCAACTGTTGAAATTATACAGAGAAGATGATCAAAGTAGTGTTCCTATTTTGCTGGTTTGTGAATCTGTTATATGCTCTCTCTCTCTCTCTCTCTCTCTCTCTCTCTCTCTCTCTCTCTCTCTCTCTCTCTGTCTCTCTCTCACACACACACACACACACACACACACACACACACACCCTCTCTATCTCTCTCCCTCCCTCTCTCTTTCTCCACACACACACACACACACACACACACATAAATAATTACATACATATAGAGTTGTACTGTTATCATCCAAAATAATCTTTTATTTGCATGTGCACACAACCTCTAAAATAACATATCTTACTCTTCCATTCTCTGATTGATAAACTGTATGAGTATTTAGTACATAAACAAGTTTTACTTCCATTTTGTTTTAATTTTGAAGGTTGATGATTGGCCAGATTTATATTATCGGGGTGTTTTGTTAGATCTGTCACAGGGAAGATTACCAGTAATGGTAGGTAGAATGGAGGATATTTTGCCATTTGATTCAATTATATCCCAGTAGTTTCAAAAAAGCCAGCAAGGCGGCAAATGTTATCTGCTTCTTTTTCGGATTTGGATTGATTTTTTCACCTACTTTCACCAAGTTTACATTTTGTGAATATGTTTTTCCAATACATTTACCCCAAACTTGCTGCCTGCTTCAAGGAGTTTGTCTTCTACTTTAAAATTTACTGAAAGGACTATATCCCATAAATTCTTTGTAGTAGATTCTATCAGAACCAAAATAACTACTAGATGTATATAAGAAAATATTTATCATGGTTGATAATAAATTCTACGTCTGTTTTGTGTACAAGTGGTAATGTCTGTATCATTTGGGTTTTGTAAAGTGGATTCTGTCACTTGTTTACAGAAAATCAAAAGAAGGTATAACCAGTCAATAAAAATAAACAAAGTGAAATAATTTCCTACAGAAAGACTACATGTACTTAGATTTTGTTTCTACTGTAAATGGATTGTTATACAATTAACTTTAAAAATTTGCTTAATGTAGTGCATGAAAAATGTAACATTGCCAAAGCCAACACGATCATTTTATATCTACAATTATACTTATATGGCTTATTATATAAATTCTGCTTAAATATGTTTTATACTTATTATTTTATTTTAGGACTCTCTTAAACACACAGTTGACACATTAAGTCTTCTAAAGATAAATTTGGTAAGTAATGTAGTGTTATTGCAACATACAGTTAAATTTCAGAGTAGAAATTCAATTGATACTTATTTTTGGTACATAATTACTGGTACATAGACAGATAATTGTTACATTCCTTGTAGATATACAGTGGTGAAGCATATAAACCTACATGGGCAGAAACATACAAATACTCTGTAATTTCCAAGACCTCTCATGTTTTTTGGTGAACTAAGATATTATTATGAGTACTTGACCTGTGCTTATTCAAGACTTGTCACCATATTTCTTTAACAAAATTATTGAGACAATTCCTTTTTACATGTAAGTCCAGTTTGTATAAATATAACAAAGTAGATGTAGATTAAATGTAACTTGTCCTGTGACAATCAAGCCTCAAGTTTCTGCCACTATTTGATCAGTCAGATGTTGGTGTTATGAATGAGTTTGACATTTAATCTAAAGAATATTTAAAAGAAAAATATTAAAGAAATCGGTGTATTTACACTTAAATGCTTATGCCAAGGATTTATTCCATTCGATTCCATTGATGTTGCAAAGCATGATAATTTTCAGATGAAAACAGTTTCAATTATGTTCCATTTTATTTGCAGATACACATGTTCTACAGATTTAGTGTTGCTAAAAGTCAAGAATGGCAACTTCCTTACACTAAAAGGTTAGATATTTCACAATACATGTAGTCGATATATTTATTTTTAAACCAAATGACATAAATGGATTGTATGAGTGATTTTAAATATTTGAGTATTGAACAGTATTCATGTTTTGTGGACTCAGCTCTCAATGTTTAATTTTTAAAATAATTTTTTTAGATGTACAAGCAAGTTATACTGTTCTTGTAATTGCTTCAAACATCTTTTGAAGCTTTTTGTCCCTACATTGAATTCAGGGCCTACACTTGCTCAACTTTTTTTGTCGCAAATTTTAAACAAAAGAAGAAATTTTAATTCTTCTACGATATTTTTTTTTCTATTTAAAGATAAAACTTTTTGTCACAAATTAAAAAAATGCTGCTATTTGTGACCAACAGTGTGAGCCCTCAAATTTAACAAAAACATGTGAATGCTTTTATTTATTTGATGTCAATTCTATACTTTGTGATGTTCTTTAGGATAAAAGACAAACTATACTGTAGTTTAATAATTGTGTGTTTATTTGACAGTGATATTATGGATTTAGAGGAGTATTGTTTGGAGAGAGGTATACAGTTAGTACCAGTGATAGAGGTAGCCCCTCCTGTACAATATGAAGATATAGATGATTTATATAATGTCTTCCAAGATTTTGTGTCTTGTTTTCCTGATGCAGAGTAAGTCTGTATTCCATATCATAAAATTAATTTTTAACTTCAAAGATTTTTTTTTCATCCCTGAAGATTGTGTACATCGTTTGTAGCTTGACTGGCTAAAACCAGCTTAGAAATACAGCATTGCAAAGTGTGCATCCTTGCATTAACTTTAATCTTCTTCTCTGAAACTATTGCTCCAATTTAAATCAAATTAAGTGTGTAACATTCCTGGATGGACTAGATTGTTTTCAAAAAAATTGATTCCTGTGCTATCTAAGATGGTTGTCGTAGATATAAAAATATTTGTTCAACACTTAACGGTATTTATGAATCTGCTATTTTGCTACTTATATAATCTTATTTCTTACTCACTTAAAATGCATAACTTGAAAGAAGATGGATGATTAATGCAACAAAGTCAGTGAGACCATAGGTGATGATTGAATAACCATTTGATGGACATGTATGCAACAGTTTTTTCCAAACATTTTATTTAATGTTTATTAGCAACATATGCAATTAAGTTACTACATTTAGCAATTTCTTTGAGAATTCTGTCTTCTGAAAATAGAGTCAAAATAAACCCTTTAATTAATTGGCTCAATATTTGTTCCTCGGACTTGAGTAAATGAAACAAATTACATTTTTAAGATTTTCAGATTATTTAGTAAGCCTTAATTGAAAATAGCTAGTTCAGGGACTCTTTTACACTTTTTTAAAATATAAAACGTTTTAAGGTAAATTTTCTTCAAATTTCGTCCTATTTATTCTGTATATTTTCTATGTTGTTTTTTCAGTTTTCTGAGCTTAGGGCCAAGATTAAGCAGTTTTATGTTATCGAATGAAGATGATGTGTTAGATGTATCAGATGCTATAAAATTGTTACCAGTTCAATCAAATCATACCCTACAGCTATGTGGTTATCCTCTACATGATTTAGACTCGGCACTACTGCAGCAATTACCACCAAACATTGTTATTAATGAATATGGTATAAAGGTACATCTAGCAATCAACTTGAAGATAATTTGTTTATTCATTATTCCCTGCCTTTCTGAGAAAGAAAATGATATCAAAATTGAGCCATCAGTTCAGACACTTCTTGTATGAAGTTGTTCTCTAAAACTATGAAGCACTATTTGTAACAGTGATATGAAAAACACATATCATTAATCCAAGTTGGTTTGCTCATTTTCCTGGGAGTTATGGCCCTTTGAACATAAGTGCAAATCACATAAAAAGAACCTGTTGGGGTTAGATCCTAATTCACTGGATTTGCTTGTTGTTATCAGTTTTAGTGAATACCACATTTACATTGTATTTTAAATAATTTATTTTCCAAAACTGGAAATCTGTCAGTAAAAGACATGGTCAGATCTTATCACAAGACAGGAACATAAAACTATAGGTATTGAGAGGCACAACATTATAGATAAATGACTGTGTGCGATATACCTATTACATCAATCCACATGTAGCGGTCTGGGTAACTCAGTTGGTCGCTAGAGCACTCCTATATTTGGGAAGGTCCCAGGTCTGCTTCCTGTTACAGTTTGGTGGCCTTCGGAAGTGGTGGACTTTGTTATCAGTTTTAGTGCATACCACATTTACATTGTATTTTAAATAATTTATTTTCCAAAACTGGAAATCTGTCAGTAAAAGAAATGATCTAGAAGACATGGTCAGATCTTATCACAAGACAGGAACATAAAACTATAGGTATTGAGAGGCACAACATTATAGATAAATGACTGTGTGCGATATACCTATTACATCAGTCCACATGTAGTGGTCTGGGTAACTCAGTTGGTCGCTAGAGCACTCCTATATTTGGGAAGGTCCCAGGTCTGCTTCCTGTTACAGTTTGGTGGCCTTCGGAAGTGGTGGACTTTTAATTGCGGGCCATATGAAGTCCATCCAAGCGAGATTTCCCATTGGTCCAGGGAAAACTCAAAATTAATGAGAGGGATGTAGCAGTCTAAGTGATACAGTTAGTGTGGGAGGTCCTGGGTCTGATACCTAGTCTGACCCAGCAATTTTTCTCCTTCCTGTTACACACATATTGCTGGAATGGTTCATTCACATTACCAGTATTAATTGAAATAAATTCAATTTTTACTTGTATTTTAATTCTAGGCTGATCATGATTTCAAAAGATTTTGTCATCCACTGTGTGATCAGGGGTAAGAATATATATACATTACACAACCCATCTATTATATTTTATTTACTTTAAAGTATTGCACTTCTTTTTAATTTCAAGAGATAATGCTGGTAAATGAGTAGGCAAAGTGCCATAGGCACCCCAAAAATTAAATTTTTGACCATGTAATATATTCCCTGTTTAATGAACTGTTAGATATGCCTTTTAAAGAAAATTATTTAAAAAATTAGCTTGCTTCACATATGATATCTGTAGCGATTTCCAAAAAATGATGATTCTTATTTTGTCAAGATATTTTAAAAGTTGTACAATTTTCATGAAAAATTTGTCAGCAGAAACACCAACCAAACTGACTCCAACTACCTGTAGATATTTCAGAGGGAGCAACAATTTGCAGGGGTCCTACCATTCCAATAGTTTCCTATATCTCCTGTAATTTTGACCCTTTCCTATATTTTCCTATATATTTTTAAAAACCTCCTATATTTTGCTATATTTTTGTTACTGGTAGCTTCAGGAATTCAGACAATTTGCAGGGGTCCTACCATTCCAATATTTTCCTATATCTCCTGTAATTTTGACCCTTTCCTATATTTTACTATATATTTTTAAAAACCTCCTATATTTTGCTATATTTTTGTTACTGGTAGCTTCAGGAATTCAGAAAAGGGATATTTTCCCCTCATTTGGTACATATCTGAAGTGAGATTAACATTTATGTATTTCTAAAGCAGTAAGTGTACATTGCAGTTGCCAATATTTTATGTTTGTTAGTAAAAAGAGGAATGGGAGTGAAGGGAAAGAGATGAGGTCATGGATGTATATTTTATTTGTAAAAGTATTTAAAATATTCCTATAATTTTAGTGAAAACTTCTATAATTTCCTATAAAACTCCTATAATTCTGACCTCCTATTCCTATTTGTATTATATTTCTAGACCCCAAAACTGGTAGGACCCCTGGATTTGGTATGAGACAATATCTGTAGCAATATCTAGTTCAAGTGAAAGGTCTTCAAGTGTGTATGTGGACAAAAGCTGTGTAAAAATGTTGTATTTTTCACCATTTTCTTTGAAACCATCTACAAAGGCTGCTTCAATAACATTATTGCAAAATTGTTGCAAACTGAAATGAAAGTAAAGAAATTATAGCAAGTTTGTATCCATGGTGACTGAGTAAATGGAGAATAAAAAAATTTGATAGAAGGGAAGGGCATCACTCTACAGAAGACATCTTTCAAACATATTTTTCTCAATTTCAGAATAAGTTTTTGTGTTTGTCCTGGGACTGCTGCCTGGAACAGGTAATTTTCCACATTTACATAATTATATTTCTTCTCTATTAAAATTAAACCGATTTCACTAAAATTACCATTATCTAAAAAGAAAAAGCATGTCTTTATAAGTATAATGGAGTATCTAAACCATATTCATTATTACTGAATATTTCTAACTTCTGCAAATATTTATTTGGTAATTTAAATGATAATTTTACTGTTACTACTGGGAGGTATCATGTTGTTTGAACATGTGACCCATTGTCTCTATGAGATTATAATATCTAGTGCTTTATTGAAACAAAAATTTGAATTAATGAATTTCTGGTTCTTCATAATTTTGATACAGCATAGCAGGATGTCCAGAAGCAGCCATAAACAATATTTATCATGCTGTTAAAGGTGGAGTAAGTCAGGGAGCTATTGGTGTTATATGTTGCAATTGGTCCGGTAAAGGTCATCTAACACATCAGCCGTTTTCTTGGACAGGGTACTTAGTGGCTGCAGGCCTAGGATGGAATTCTAATTGTAGACCAGTAAGTCATAACCTTAAAAATTTGACATTAATTTGAAGAAGCAATATACTACAATATTACTATTTTTCACTAAAATATTCACCTTTCAGTTGAACCTTTAAAATTGGAAACTCATGAAAAGTTAAATGCAAGATGAAATGACACAATGCCCTATAAATTTGACATATTTTGTGTGTACCTGTACTGTATTTTGTTATCTTTATTTTAATAGGAGGCCTCAGTGGCCAAGTGGTCTAAAGTTTGTCAGTTTGCTTGTCATGTGAGAAAGTTTGTCAGTTTGCTTGTCATGTGAGAAAGTTTGTCAGTTTGCTTGTCATGTAAGAACGTTTGTCAGTATGCTTGTCATGTGAGAAAGTTTGTCAGTATGCTTGTCATGTGAGAAAGTTTGTCAGTATGCTTGTCATGTGAGAAAGTTTGTCAGTATGCTTGTCATGTGAGAAAGTTTGTCAGTTTGCTTGTCATGTGAGAAAGTTTGTCAGTTCGCTTGTCATGTGAGAAAGTTTGTCAGTATGCTTGTCATGTGAGAAAGTTTGTCAGTTTGCTTGTCATGTGAGAAAGTTTGTCAGTTCGCTTGTCATGTGAGAAAGTTTGTCAGTATGCTTGTCATGTGAGAAAGTTTGTCAGTTTGCTTGTCATGTGAGAAAGTTTGTCAGTATGCTTGTCATGTGAGAAAGTTTGTCAGTTCGCTTGTCATGTGAGAAAGTTTGTCAGTATGCTTGTCATGTGAGAAAGTTTGTCAGTTTGCTTGTCATGTGAGAAAGTTTGTCAGTATGCTTGTCATGTGAGAAAGTTTGTCAGTTTGCTTGTCATGTGAGAAAGTTTGTCAGTATGCTTGTCATGTGAGAAAGTTTGTCAGTTCGCTTGTCATGTGAGAAAGTTTGTCAGTATGCTTGTCATGTGAGAAAGTTTGTCAGTATGCTTGTCATGTGAGAAAGTTTGTCAGTATGCTTGTCATGTGAGAAAGTTTGTCAGTATGCTTGTCATGTGAGAAAGTTTGTCAGTATGCTTGTCATGTGAGAAAGTTTGTCAGTATGCTTGTCATGTGAGAAAGTTTGTCAGTATGCTTGTCATGTGAGAAAGTTTGTCAGTTTGCTTGTCATGTGAGAAAGTTTGTCAGTTTGCTTGTCATGTGAGAAAGTTTGTCAGTTCGCCTTCCAAAGGTCATTGTTTTTTCTGGGCACTCAGGTTTCCTCCATATAAATGAGAAAACAATTTGACTGCAGCATGTAAAACACCATTCAAAAAATTTAATAATATTATAATAATAATATTGACGAGTGATGAAACCTTTGAAGTAAACATATCAGTACAATGTGTGTTTTGTTTTAGCCTCAGACTAAATTCAGCAGAGTACCATTAGAAAGTCATTATTTGTGTATCTCCCTATTTGTTACCTGTAATTTAGTGTAACATTTGCAAACTGAACCCTTAGTTAAACCAGAATCTGTTTAAAGTGAACAGTAACAGGATACAAACAGAGCTCTTGAGTAAAAACAGAATCAGTTTACACTGCACGATTGCATTAGAAAGTGATTTTAGTATCAAGTTAAATTATCCCATGTAAACTGAAACCCTGTATACCGGTAAAATAAATATTTTTTTTTTTAGGATTTAGATAGGTATCACTTTATAATGGGTTTTTTCAGTTTATGTGTCTTATTGTAGGATTATCTCTTCGTAAATGTTGAAATATTATTGAATGAACATGTTTTCCAAGACAAGCCAGTTATCGGTCATGTGATTGTTGAATTGGGTCGAGCAGAGACTTATCTTCTACGATGTGCTAGAGGAATTACAGGTAACTATGAACAGCATTTTTGTGGTTTCTGTAACATGCTGAAAATGCCTTGTATTAGGCTAAATGCCTAGTGCTAGTGGTTTGCTGTTGATGGTGGTCAAATATTTTATTATATTCACAGTATTGACACTATGACAATGGGTTATGGAACAGAAATTGCAATATAGGTATAGTCTAAAATCCTGAATATACAATTATTGTGACACTCTGTTGAAACAGATGGAAGCTTCATTTTTCTAAAAAATGTTTTTAAAAAAACTTTACCAAACATTATTCAAAATAATTTCTACATGATAAGGAAAACATGAGTATAAAACTAGAATAACTATGATTTTAAGAGGAAAATCATTTTATTTTTTGACTTCATGGAACATGTATTCATACAATGAATGTAACAATGAATGTACTGCTGTTTAAAAAGACACATGATTCCCTATCATTCATATGGATGATGTCAAACAGTTATTGATCAATGAACAGAGTTCATTGTAGAATTCATTGTAAATATTTAGAATTCTAAGCAACAATGTATTTCTGTTATAAATATCACTAATATTTCTGCATATTTCCCCAGGAAATGAAGCCAACGCACACAGCATACCAGATGAACATGGATCAACACTTTTTCAGTTTTTTGGAAGTCCCGATTCTGTTCCTTTGGAGCATTTAACAATTGAAACTTTACAGGTAAACATATATTCTTTTCATACATATTTTATGCTTGTTTGTAAATAATAAAATCAACATTTTGGTTCCTTGCACAATTTTTTTTCACGAAGAAACCTACCAGATTTTTCTGCTATATTTATGGTTACATTTATATGAAATATGTCACAATTATGTACATTAGAAATTGATAAGAGTATTATGATGGTCCATTATGAACTTGTGTAAATGCCTTTGATAATGGGAGTGAACCATGCTGAGTAATAATCAGATGTCTAAGGGTCCAGATTTCTTCCATTCAACCACAGAATTCTCTCCCGATTCTATCTGTCATTGATCAACACAAATTAAAAACATCAATAATAACCAATGTTTTCAAACAATGTGTTTTAGTTTCAAGTGGTTTCATTTTCAAAAAGTTGTAATCTATAAATTTATAAAAAATATTTATCAGCTTTTAAGATTTCAGACAACTGGCCCCAGATAATGTAGGATGTTTCTCTCCTGTGTCCCTTTGTCTGTCTGTCCATCTGTCTGTGTAAAATTGTGTCCAGGCCATATCTCATCAATGCTTTAGACAACTGTCATTAAATTTCACATGAATAATCTTCATTGTCCAAAAGTATGGCATGGCCTTGAACCAAGGTCATATTAGAAAGGTCAAGGTTGCAAGAAAACATTGAATGTTTAGGGGGGGTGTATTTGGCTCTCAAGAGAGAGAGTTCTAGTTTATTTAATGGTTGTCATATGTTACAGAGGACATCAAAACATATAAAGAAAATTCAACAGGAACTAGAAAAAACAGAAATGAAATGTAAACGAAGTATTGGTAACCAGATTGTATCAGAGTTACAATTGTCATGTGATTTAATGTTATATGCTCTAAGGTGAGTTTTATTTCTGTAGGTATATGTAATGTAATATTGATTACTTTTATTTTATTTCCCAAAGGAGGCTGGTGGCGTGAACTATAAGAAATTTTTTTGTGATCGTTTGTTTTGGGCTGAAAATTATTCCGATTAAAATTTATATCATGCTTTTTGTGTTATAGTGCATATTTAAAAGAAAACATGAAAATTTAACTGCACGGATATGTCAAAATTTCTATACCAACTGATCTGTGTTAAAACTTAAAGTCTCTCTTTAGTCTAGAATCATCAGTTTTGTTCTTAGTGGTGTGAAATGATTTGTAGTAAAGACTTACAGTACAAGTCTCCTCCTTTGAATTGGAATTCAATCCATTGCAAAAAAAACCCAGCATTTTTGCTAGTAACCAAGACCAATGTGAAAGAAATTATCAGAGACACACAACCCAACTGTGATTTGAACCCACAGCCCATTGGCCATTTTTGTCCACAAACCAGATCATCTTCATTTGTAATGTCACATGCAATTACTATTGATGCCATATTAATTATTATTATACCTCATTAGAAAAATATGATGATATCTGTAATTTGATTGGATCGTTGGATCATGTGATCAGGGTGTAGAAACCATTGTGTATCCCTCTGAAAACATCATATCCCACCTCTTCGGAACACACTGTGATGTCACAATGATATGATGTCATCGATGGAGAATCGATCTTGATGTTCTAGCGTTTGCCTCCGATGAATTCCGATAGAAGAAAAAGCAATGAATCGGAGAAGGACTGATGTTTTCAGGCGTCTTTTTTTAAATATTTTCTTTCTTTCTTTTTTATTACCATGGTTATCTTTCGGTATAATAATCCCTCGGGAAATATGACTTGTTGCATGTGAACAAATGTTCATATCTCCCTCATACAAAGGCAATAAATGTATAGTATCTACCGTATATCAGTGTGTATAATTTACTACAAATGTACCAAAGGAAATACAATAAATATATATATATAATTTCTTTGATATTTTTTTTTCAGGATATGTAGGTCATTAATGTTGTCAGGTAAAAATCCAAGTAGTTTAGCTGGATTTTCTACAATCAATCTTGGTATAGCAAACTTAGCTGAAACTGTGAAAACAGATCTAGCAAATAGGTAACAGTCATATTTATTGCCATATATAATTTTATTTTTTACAAATGCTCATATCATTACGAATTCCTTTGCATACCGTAGTTTTACTGAATTTTATCATTATATTATTATATTTCCATATTTTATTAGTACTTATACAACAAACAATTTATTTTTACTTTTGTTTTCTTTTTATGTAAAATAAAATTGAGACACAAAAATAAAACTATTGGAAAATGTTTAAATTTTGACAAAATTTACTTGCATTTGTACTGTCTTTTATCTGACAAGGCAAAATTTAAGTTTTCAGTTAAATATAAATAATTACAAACTTCACGTTGTTACACAATTTAGAGCATTTTCATTGGTTGCCGTCTTGCAAAAACATGGTGTTATTTTCCAATAACAACGTTTTCTACCGGAACTACTTTGGGCCTGTTTCGGGGATTACCCTTCTCTCAACAGCCATTTTAAGATTGTAAACAAACAGGGAGATCGGGAACGATTTCACATAGAAACATTAAAATACTTCGATTTTTTTATAAATTCAATTTTGGAAAATTAATTCAAACATGTTCTGATTAATTTTCACCGATATTTTTCAAAATTTACATTTAAGATTGTATATTTATGAAATATTTTTCAAAATCGACATTTTATCGTCATCGAGCATTTTACGTGCCTAAGTATAAGCAATATGACACGCACCATGGTATTCTCGGATGCCAAATCTCAGTGCGGGGTGTTTTGTTTGAAATTCATTACATACGCATCCTTTTGAAAGCAAAGACATTTTATTTCCCCAAGACAATCTATAGCCAGGGATCAGGATAAATATTTTGAGGAATGCAATGCCAGCCACAGCCAGTATGCAGATAAGTCAGATGGTTGATACTGAACTGCATCTTGATGATAATGACAGTGGTAGGCCTACCAATAATAATTTAATAAAATTGATAACATACTAGATCTATATTCCAACCTAAAATTCACCCGTGCCGGTTGTTTACCTTCTACAAATGTCCCTGATCAGGCTCAGCCCATACAGCTACCGCCGGTGACAGAATCCCCATCTCGCACCCAGTCCATAGGTCTCACGAAACAGTTTCGTATTTTCGTCCACGGTCTAACCATGAAATTACTCTGCGAAAATTGCCATGGCAACATAAATCACCCTACCGCTTTCGCATTTTGCATTTTAAATGAATACAAAGTATATACATTAAAAGAGTGGGTCTAAATGTTCGTAAAAATATCAAGTTCGTAAATCATTGTTGAAGAAATAAGAAACTACATGAACATTTCGGCCGCCGATATTGCGGCCCCTCGACAGCGTTTCGTAATGCGATTTTAGCACCATTTTTTAAAATTAGTTTATCTCAAAAACAAGCAGAACGTGCTATTAATTTTATTGCATAAATAGAGAGCACTTTCAAAGTTCTTCAAAATTATATAATGTTTTCCACCCTAATTAAACAGGAAATACGTCGTATTTTGGCGTGAAAGTGCATGTTTTGGGTATTTTTGGACAATTTTTGTTATGGAAGAGTTACATCCCCTTGCCTTTGGCGGCCATTTTGTTTCACATTTTGACAATTTTTATATATGTGTTAGATATCTTATAATCTTAGGTCTTTAAAAAACCAAACATATGCACATTGTCTCCAATAACAGTGAAATTATTCGAATTTGGCATGTGTATACCGGTTTTTCGAGTTGGAAAATGGCAGAAACTGTTTAGTGATACCATAGGTGGTAAAACATTGATATATCCAAGAAAACATTAATTCCATGTAAATAGTTGGTTTCAGGGTTTGTTTAACACACTGTTCATTCAATCAAAGCCGTTTGGCTTATGTTATGGGTAAAATCAAAATGTAAACACGCCTGTCCTACAAACGTTTGGCCGTCACGTATGACGTTGTACAAAGTGTTGTTTGTTTTCATGATTGCGAGACATAATATAATCCCTTTTTGTCAATTAATTTAAATGTAACATAATTTATATGTTGACTGAAAATAACTAAAAAATGAATAAAAAGATATGAATTCAAAATTATTTCAGCTTTTTTTATCGGATATTTTATCGTTTCATTAAGATGTCATTTATTGTATCAATACGCAGTTCAGCCTTGTAACGTTGATTTTCTGAAAATCAGCTGATCAGTTCAGAAATGTAGGTCAGCTTAGAAAAATGTTAAATTTTGGGTTTGTAATTATAAGAATTGAATTGCACTTTTTACATTGTTATCGGGGTGTAACAACGTGAAAATTATGACAAATTGTGTAAAACCGCGTAGCGTACCCGATAACAATGTAAAAAGTGCAATTCAATTCTTAAATGAAAATTAACTAATATGAACATTTTTTTTCAATTTTAAATTATACATTTTAATTTTACCAGGCTTTTGAACCTCAATTGTTTTTGATGCATTTTAGAACACATTCTCTGTTGGACCTACCATATATTGCTGGAATAGAAAAATTATTCATTGAAACTCTGAATTTTATGTCTATTACTTTGATTTTTGTTGTCAATCTCACATTGAAAATACAAAAAGTATGATTACTGTTATGCTTCCTCTATAGTGGACATTTGATAAAAATAATGTTTGTTTTGATTACCGGTTGTTTTGAAATAATAATGGTAATTTTCAAAAATTTAAAATCCTAAAAATACAGCAAAATTAGACTCATTTTTATACTAAGACCTTTGATATTGGAATCAATCCCAGTGTCAGCATAAGAAAAATAATTTTTCTGAATGCTTTTGCTTTAAACACAAATTGAACACAAATTTTGTTATGGATCACCGTTCCTCACCCCTTTTTCGAATCCCACTAAGAACAGATCCTAGAAAGTTTGTCATGTTGCTTGCCAAAGGTCAGTGGTTTTCTCTGGGCACTCTAGTTTCCTCCACCATCCATGAACTGATCACCTTGATATAAATGAAATAATCTTGACTGGGGCATAAAATTTCATTACTTATTTAACTCACACTACTTAATTTTTATGATTTGAATGTAAAATCAGATAGAGATTTGAGCAAGTCTAGCACATTTTAAGATTTATTTTTGTCTTTTTCAGATTGTTAGAGATATTAGAACAGTATAAAGTAGTGTGGTGCGAACGTTATTTACAAGTTACAGGAATTCAAGATTCTTTACACATCTTTACCTCCCTTTTAAAACATTTGTTGCCGAATCAGGAAACTGCAGAGTTAATAGAACATCAACACTGATTAAGAAAACCACAGACTTGATAGAATTTTGACACTATTTCAGAAAACCACAGACTTGATAGAATTTTGACACTATTTCAGAAAACCACAGACGATAGAATTTTGACACTATTTCAGAAAACCACAGACTTGATAGAATTTTGACGCTATTTCAGAAAACCACAGACCTGATAGAATTTTGACACTATTTCAGAAAACCACAGACCTGATAGAATTTTGACACTATTTCAGAAAACCAGACCTGATAGAATTTTGACACTATTTCAGAAAACCACAGACTTGATAGAATTTTGACACTATTTCAGAAAACCACAGACCTGATAGAATTTTGACACTATTTTAGAAAACCACAGACTTGATAGAATTTTGACACTATTTCAGAAAACAACAGACCTGATAGAATTTTGACACTATTTCAGAAAACCACAGACCTGATAGAATTTTGACACTATTTCAGAAAACCACAGACCTGATAGAATTTTGACACTATTTCAGACAACCACAGACCTGATAGAATTTTGACACTATTTCAGAAAACCACATACCTGATAGAATTTTAACACAGTAAAACAATTTTGACACAGTAAAAAACCATGGAGCTGATAGAATTTTGACACAGTAAGAAAACCACAGACCTGATAGAATTTTAACACAGTAAAACAATTTTGACACAGTAAAAAACCATGGAGCTGATAGAATTTTGACACAGTAAGAAAACCACAGACCTGATATAATTTTGACACAGTAAAAAAAACACAGATCTGATAGAATTTTGACACAGTAAGAAAACCAGAGACGTGATAGAATTTTGACACAGTAAGAAACCACAGACCTGTTAGAATTTGACAAAGTAAAAAAACCACAGACCTGATAGAACTTTGACACAGTAAGAAAACCACAGACCTGATAGAACTTTGACACAGTAAGAAAACCACAGACCTGATAGAATTTTGACACAGTAAGAAAACCACAGACCTGATAGAATTTTGACACAGTAAGAAAACCACAGACCTGATAGAACTTTGACACTGTAAGAAAACCACAGACCTGATAGAATTTTGACACAGTAAGAAAACCACAGACCTGATAGAATTTTGACACAGTAAAAAAAAAAAAAACCCACAGACTTGATAGAATTTTGACACAGATTTGCAAAACTGCAGACTTAGAGTTTTAGAATTTTTACAGTGATCTGTAAATCATATTTTGGACCTTTATCATAGCAGATATTGGCATTCAGACACAGTACTTTTTATTTTGTTCCAGAGTGTATTTTGAAATGGAAAACCGACCTAAAATGGAAAACCAACCACTTGTACGATTTATTTCCACTATTTATAGATAGATCACTGATATTATGATCATCATATTAACATTCCTTGGAATCTGTAGATATTTTGTCAGAAATCTTTGATAATTTTTTTATTCCGATATCATAAATTTTTTAATAATCAAAATAGATCTGATGTTTTAATGATAAGTGTTGAAAATGGTCATGTAATTAGAAATGAAAAGTTGAAAAGTATTTGTGATTCATGATTATTATTGCCATTTATACATGTATTAGTAACTATATTTTTTCACATTTTCTATTAAATATTTCATGGTAAATATATCAAACATTGTTAGTATTTTTTTTCAAATTTTACAAAACCTTTGCTTGTAAAATCTTTATTAGCTGTATTTTAGGGAAAAGGTAATTTTGCAAAAATAATTAAATTTAGACTATCAGTGGAGAAATTATGGCAGAATGCCATGTATTCAAATGCATACATACATGAAAATAAACCAAGTTACGTGCATGCATCTATTATTTTGTTGATGTTGTGAATTTTACTATTGAAGTTGTCAATGTGACTATTACAAAATTAAGATAAGGCCATATAGAATTAATATTTAGATTTTCATCATTTTTTTTTCAAAATTTGGGCAAGGGAGGGGGGCAAATTTTTATTTTTTTTTCAGAATCAAAAGAAATAACAGTGACAACAGAATGCATCTGAAAGAAATCAACAAAAATGAACAAAAAAATTCTGAGCGGTCCAAAAAAAAGTGGGGCAGACAGGGATGAAAATTTAGGAATTAATTTCATATGACCTAATATACTTTGTACATAATTATTACAATCTTGTTTCTCCCATCACTTTCAATATTTTATTCTATTTAAGAGAAATTTCTTTTAATAAATATAGTGAATTCTGGGATTTTAAAAGGCTGTGCAATAACTGAGGTGGCTAAGCATTTCAGGGTCATTATAATGAGGTTTAACTGTAAATGTATCACTGTTTGTTGTAAGATTTATGACATGAAATTTTAAGTTTTGAACACTTGTTTATTGTTATGAATCTCGACAGTGCCATAATTATAGGTTTATTTAGGGAATTTATTTGTTGATTAACTACTGGGATTATTTGTTTATTTTACCTGTCTACATTAATTATGCTTTAAGCTCAGCTCTGTATACCTGTATGTCATTTTTCTAATGTGATCTGTTTTTGTTCATCTTGATATATTTGACATTTCAATCATATGTGAATTGCATGTAATAATAATGTTAACTCTGGCAGCTACTTACACTACATTTTGAACAGGTTGGAGAAACCAAGAGCATCTTTTTGGGAGAGTGGTGTAAAGTATCAGCTTTCCAAACACAGTGCCTCTAACAATTGTCATACTTAGGTAATTCCTAAATCCTAATGGCAAGACAGTTTGTCAATTCACTTCCTGAAGGTGGTTGGTTTTATTCAAACATAAAACACTTCTCTTTTTTTTTACCATCCAAGAAATGATCACCTCTATATAAGTGATGGAGTTTTGATTGAGGCCTAAAACACCATCACTTGACTCCACTACACTCTTAACTTGTCATATACATGTAATAGTTTATATCTTTTTTGAAAATGTAGATCTATATCGTAGTATAAATCATTATTCTTTTAAGATTGAGATTGGAAATTTAAAGTGAAGTCGGAAGAAAATATATAAATGAGAAAGAGAATTAGACTTAAGACAATAAAAGATGGGCCAAGGTTTACCCACATACAGCAAAATTATTATTTTTGGACCATTTGTGCAAGGGCCCCTTGTAGATTGAACACTGCTTATGAAAGACTCACTAATAATGTCTGTTTTTGGTCATTTACATCATCATGCACTTAATAATCTGTACAACTTTTTATTAAAATTAGTTGAATTTGATATTTCAATCTGTAGTAAGTGTTTATGAATTGTATACACGAGGATAGCACTAGACTTTAAACATGGGGTTTTTGTGTGTGTGTGGAAATTTTCGTGACAACATATTGTTAGTATTTTGTGAGGCGGTTATTTTCTTGATTTCACCCATTCTTGTGCCAATAACAACGTCTTATCTTAATTCGCAAGGGGGAAATTTTCAAAAATTTTCCCAATTCGTGAAAATAGCAATATTTCCACCATGCAAAAATAACCATGTTTATCGTATATAAACTATAGATATAGTAGATATAGAGATATACTTAGAATTATAGAATTATTTTTATATAGATATTTTATATTTTACTCTATGCATTCATGGCTGTGCTGCTGCTGTATGTTTGTTTGTGGTTTTTTTTATTTACACGATTATGGTGTTTTTACTAACTGCTTCTCTGTTATTTTGTAGCTTATTATTTCATGTTGTTTGTAAACTTTAATACTGGTGCATTTATATTTTATTATGTCCCCCAAGCAAAGGGGCCGGAGAGGGGGGTGTAAAGTATTAACACCATTTCTTCTTCCAACACATTTTGTCCGCCACTTTTCTCGAAAACTATTAAAAAAAAGATCTTTATGAAACTTCACAGACCAATCTTTTGGTGAAGTAGATTTGCCATTGGCTGTTCATACTTTGTTAATAAACATGGTTGGAAAAACATGGGTTTTCCAGTTCAGGTTTGTTTTGGGCGCACTTTTGAAATGGCATCCCAATTTAGTTTTAACTTTATTTCATGATGGGGTGTCTAGTTGCCTGTTATGGAATTTGTGTACAGTAGTTGCATTAAAAATTTCATAATGAATAACTAGATGAACATCTGAAATCAAACTAGATATGGTAAGTTATTATGTTAACATTAGCAACTGTAGTTCTCATCCCCATACACTTTCAGACCTTATTATTATAATTAAGAATGAAGTGCTGAAATGTTCTTTAATTGCTGACATATCTGTTTAATACTGTCAATTACAATACAGTCGAACCTGTCCTGAAAGGCCAACCAAGGGAACCTGTAAAATTGTCTTTATAGACAGACGGCCCTTATAAACAGGTTCAAATAACATGGATTTAGAACAATTGGGATACAATTTTACTGGCCTTTAAAAGCAGGCAGTCCTTATAAAGAGGTGGCCTTTAAGGCAGGTTCGACTATAGATTATTATAATACAGAGTGTTTATTATATTTTTCTAAAAATATTCAAATTATACCTTATTGATAGATGATTTGGTTATTTGGTTCAAATATTATATACATATGGATATATACATGTACATGTATGACTTTTTGATGTTTTGAAAATTATCAAAAGTTAATTTCAAATCTGCATAATTACTAAAATCTCTCATTCGGAATTGCTTAAATAAAGTTGATTCTTGCCATCTATCATCTTCTGCATTTATAGAAATCCTAATAATTTTCAAAAAGGCAGCTGATAGTTGTTTTTATTTCAATATTACCTCATATCTTAATCGGTTGTGATCAGTCAGTATAGTACATGAGTTACAATAATAGTTAACATCTTCAACTGTAACATGTAACGTGGACATGTCCTCCTCATCTATTTTGATAAGAAAGTGACAAGACAATTCATAACCACCCCATCCTCCCCCTCCCCTCAAAAAGAAATACTTATTAGTGTCATTTCATTCTGAGATTCCATTAAATGTGCATTAAGTAGGGTTAAATTGCATCAGAAATATCATTTCCATGAAAATGGAAACTCAGTCCTATAAGTAGAAAGAGTCAAAATAAAAATTGTAGTGGAGGGTACAAATAGTAGTCTGTCCAATTGTGTAATGATATTATGTAATAGCATGACTTGGAGTTACCCATATAACATGAGAAAATTGTGTTCGAGTTGTCAAATTTCTATTGTATTAAATTGTTTTCATTACATATTAATTCTAAACCATATAATTATTAATAAATATATATATTACAAATAATTGAACAATACTCGCAGCATATTTTGATTTTTTTAGACATAATACTTCATTGTCATAAGTATCAAACATTACTATGTCAATTTGTTGTTTTTTGGATGTTCTCTGCTGGCTTACATGATCATATTTGGTAGAATAAAACTATAGTCTTGTAGAATTTTTAAATACTGGTAAATTTTTTTAAATAATTTCAACTGCCTTAACTGCATTTACATTTGCAGTACAAAATTTATATATTTGGTAGATGTAAGTAACATGAGGGAAATAACAATACACCTTTAATAATTGTAAACATCAACATTTAGAAAAAATCTATTTTATCATTTTGAAATGAATATTTAAGTAGAGGAAAACAGGATTGACCTGTCTGCTTGACCTTTAATTTGAATATTTACTATGTGTGAGTACATTTATGTATAGGGAACACATTTACATATTGGGTAACATCATTACTATTTTCAGAGTAAATACATGTATTGTGTATGTATTAGGTGTGACTCCTAAGACTACCTATACATATATACTCAACAAAAAAAGTTAGGGACAAAAGTAAAATTTGAAGTGAAAATCTAAAAAGCTAAAATCCGTTCCATCTGTGTATTTGTTCTTGTTCCCTTCTTGTTTCAAATGATGTAATGAAGATTCTGGGGTTTTTGTTTTGTAGGGGGGAGGTGTGCATGAAATTAAACCTCATTAATGAAATTACGAGAAGTGTGGAGAAGATGAAATGATATGATTAATGTTATACAAATCTAACTACGTTTTTGATGTGATGTGGTCCTTCACTTTTTTGTTGAGCGTATTTGGTGGAACCTATATATATATATATTCCTAATAACAAGTCAAGCAGACAAGTCGGTGTTTTACTATACATATAACTTTGATGGAAAACATTCTACATATTTTTACTGGTGATGTAATTTTTTATTGAATTTGTTATGTTTTGAGGGATTAAATATAGATAAATCTATGGCTATAAAACTGAATACACATTGTTTGTTCTGTGTTTTATGAATGTTTTTGAAAATAGTTCTAGTCATACTTTTCATGAAAGTATAGAACAATTCTGGTCATCACTCTGTGTGTCAAGGGATTTTGCAGAGAATAAAAAATGCTAAGTAATTTACCATGCAATATGAAGTATCTTATGAAGGAAACAAATAATCAAACTGGCTGTTTCTGAAAGAGTAGTGTTTGAAACTTGTCCAAATTTTTTACCAGTTCTAATCTAAAAAATTTATAAACACGTATAAGTGTTATCAAGTGGAATGATGAAAAGTTAACAGCCCTGTTCATCAGTTAAATGAAAAACAAACATATTGGTCCATGTGAAATCACAATCCATGAGGCAAAGTAAAAACTTTAAAACTTTAAAACTGTCAAATTTAGTGAAACATGTAAACTTCCACCATGGAAGTGGAGGTTGTTGAAAAGGCTTTTAATTTAAAATCAGTAAATGCAAAGATTTTTTTTTTTTAATCTGGAAATGGAAAAAACACATTATAGTATAAAATATCTAAAGCCAACATCCTGGACAGCTTGAAGACCCTGCTGACCAGTGCCTTTTTATACCAAATGTGAATTTCAGCTGTTTTTAACCCAAGCTGGTTGTGATTGTTCACCCTTTTACATTTGTGAAATGCAATAAACTCTAGCGGTTACAGAACTTAGAAGAAATATTGAGGGTTTTGGATCACAGTACAACTGGTTTTAGCGATATAGTTCACCTGCCAAAATTATCCGACATGGTGCAGTGTTATAGCGTGTGTGGGTTGTCAACACGCTTTCAAGATTTATTCACATGTACTTACAGAACATCCCACTACACCAGGTTCTTAAAATGAGATTTTAAACTGGTGCCCCCTGGCAAGCTAAAGAACCCACCCTGCACATTGCCGCAAACATACTTTAAAGGTAAACTTCTGTCACTTCACCTAGCTGGTGGTGTGTCAATAAAAGTGAAATATTATTGAATGGGTAATAAACCCCATTCAGTCAATCAATCTTCTGACCACATTTACGAAGTGAGATTTAAATTGATCATTGGTCACATGTAAAAATGAGTGCCAGTTATGTCTGATTTTGTTGGACTTGTGCATGATATGAAGTTCAACTGTTTACCAAGTCCAAAATTTATGACAACTCTGAGACACACTGATGAATTTATGGAGCTCTGACGGTACATTAAAGTTCAAAAAGACCTTATTCTTGAAGGAGATAATAATGATAGGGTTTGGTACATTCATAGTCAACATAAGCATATGATTTATTTCATTCTGCATTAATTCAATGCAGAACTTTTACATTGTTCATCCTGGACAAAACGAAAGTAGGACTGAAAGCGGAAGTAAACAAATGAGTTATCTCCCTTAGCCGTGTCAGCATGTTCATTGACAACTTGTAGTCAGTTATGCATTATTTTTGTACAGCAGGTCGTGGAACAGAGATATTTGTTTCTAAAGAACTACAGAAGACTTTACAAATAACACACAACGTGGTAAATTAATATACTTGATTATACATAAATCCACACATTTATGGCCAAGACGTCCATTTGTAGATATTGTACCTGGCCCGGTTTCACAATCATTCCTTAGCTAACATTTTCTTTACCTTAGTTCTGGCAAAATTTAAATTCTTTATAATTTTGTTGATTTTTAAGATATTCAAGAATTTAAGATGTCATTTTTAAGATCACTTAAAGATTTAAACATTTGCATTTAGTTTTGACAAAAATATTCATTAGTAGTTCCAAAAATAGATAACCGAATTTTGCTAAATTTAAGTTAAGGTAAATCTTAGCTAAGGAATGATTGTGAAACCTGGACCTGTCACCATAAGTGTAACCCCATCACCAAATGAAGACCAGGAATGGTCAAAATTTGTTCTGTAACCATAACAAATTTGAACAAGCTACCGTCTGATATTGCCCTTGGCAAAATAATTGAGACCATCAAGTCTCAATTTACGTGTCGGAACTAGAAGATTAGTCTACCGTCAACTTTTAATCCTATTTTGAGTCTTGTTAAGTTGTTCTTTATCAGATGGAACTTGGGTGTGGTGTGTGTGTGTGTGTGTGTGTGTGTGTGTGTGTGTCAGGAAAGGGAAAAATGCAGCGGCTAAATTGAGACTCAAACTATGGGCCTTTCCAATATTATCAGGGTGACTGAGCTACGCAGCCACCTTTGAAATCTGCATCATTTTTGTTTCAACTGTCTTAAATTGAAATGACCAGGTTCCACCCTAGAAGCAACTTCATGATCAACCACTTCCCAGGGTTGGACAAGCTTCCAAATGTAACGGGGAAGAAAAAAATGCAGCAGTCTTAACACAAGACCCGAACCTGGGACAGTTCCAATACTTGCGGGACGCTACTGACTAAGCTACCCAGCCATCAATTGACCCCGGTCACATTTTTAACCCACCCTAACATTTACAATAATTTACTTACATTTTGTATTTTTATAGATTGAGATAACTGATGGCAAAGTTTTCTTTCAATGCAGTGTGGACGATTTCAGTAAATTATGTGAACTAAAAACAGTTGAGAGAGTGTTTGCTCAGATTGTCCATGTACAGAAAAACCAAATAAAAGGTAAGTCATTGTATATATATTTTTATACCATTTATTTACTCCATGAAGGTCTGATCTTCAGTGACCTTCTTTTGGCATTTTCAGTACTATATACCACAATCTCAATTTACGCTGAATTATATATGAATGATCCAGTGTGCACTGGAAATACCATTAATAATGAAAGTACAATACACATTACATGTACTGTCAGTTAACAAGATTGATTTGTTGAATGGGGGTTGATGTCCCAGTCAAAAATATTTCACTTATATCAAGGGATCACCAGCAATAGGTGAAGTGGAAGAAATGTTTACCCTTGCAGCGTGCTCAGGGCAATGTACAGGGATGGTTCTTTAACATGCTATGCCTGACTTAATACAGGACAGTCTTGAATGTATCTTCCAAAGAACCCCTTGACTTTCATTTCTAAATGCAGAGTGTATGGTGAAAGAACTATCATTTCCTTGGTCAGACCCACACAGGGTTCAAACCCATGACCTCCAGGCTGACCAATCAAATTTATTTATTTGTCCAGATTGGTACATTTTACGTGCGCAAGGTTGCCATTTAGGTACTTTTTTATCATAGTGTTTGATTTTGGTACAATTTCTATACAAAAAGTTAGAATTTTTAGTACTTTTAATTTAAAAAACCCTGTCAAAATGAGAAAAATCAATCTAATTTTACCTTTTCATTTTATCCATCCATTCATCCGTTTTTATGGTACAAATCCGTCGAACTGGTCAGCCTGGAACTCCCACATGCAAAGTGACCATTCTACCAACTGAGGTAGTGGTAATTAACAATACAGTAAAAATGAAGACCATGCAGTATATGACAAGATATCCATTCCTCTGTTTTATTTTGCAGAGAACTTATACACTTATAATGGAATAAAGAAAATCATAGTGGATGATGTAGATTGGTATGATAAAGAACTTTTACATGTGATAGGGTTACTAAGAAATGGCAGCTGTGAATCTGTGAATGATGGTCCTGATGGAGAGCCTCCAGCAAAGAAATGTTGCTATGGTGATCATCAGGAAACAAGGTTTAGAATCTCGTGTAGATGTACTGGTAAATCAGGCAGACAGATCCAGCCACAGGTAGTTATAAAGAAGTACAGTTGGTCATGTATAAACCAAACTATGTTTGCATTTCCTAGTAGCCCAAATTGCCATTGGCTACTAATTTCTGAGAGATCCTTTCAGAAAGTTTAAGAATAGACTGCCATTTTTCCTGGTTTGTCAAGAAATGAACCAGATTTTAAAACTAGCAAATCTGATGAACTGTGTCACAGTTCATGTTAGATAGACAGTAGATGTTCATGTTAGAAAGACATTTTGTGTTGGCAATCAAGAGACATTGTAGTAAATTTCTGCTGGTAGCCAATGGTTTCACATTTGTGTAAACTGGAGCAGTGTGAAATAAATAAATATCCACATTAGAAGTATCATGTCATATTACATACACAAAAACCCATACTCATTGTTCAAAACTGTTAAGCCTTTGGTAATTATGTCTCCTAAAGGAAATAGGAGGGGGGTTATACAGTGCTTACTTAATTTTTTCTGTCAACATTGTGTCCATCATTTTTTAAAAAAAGAAAAAAAAAACGTAACAACAAATAATTAAAGTCTTTATGAAACTTCACAGGAATATATTATGGGTGGAGTATATGTGCCATTGGCTATTCATACATTATTTTAGTCATGAACATGTTTAAGAAAACATGGGATTTCCCAGTTGGACCAACTTGAGGTTCATTTGGGGGGCACTATTGAAGTGGCATCACATTTCAGTTTTAAGTTGTTTTATATGATTTCAGACTTTATCCAGACAGATAGGTGTAGCATTAAGTAAATGTTTAAACTGGACAATAGATCTCAAATCTCAAGATATAGATGTAAATATACATTTGAACGATGAAGGACTGATAGTCGGAATTCCACTCAAAAGGTTAATTTTCAACTCATTTTATGAGTGTTTGGTACATGTATTGTGTTTTATGCCTTGGTAAAATATTTTTTTAGCCCATTCATTTTGGTTTGAGCTACAAAAAAACAAAACAAGAAAGAAATATTTAAAGAACTTTGGCAGTATATATTGAACTTACATGTTTAATTTATTTATTAGTTGGTCCCAGTTTCACAATCATTCTTTAACAGAGATGAGCACCCAGAGATAATAACTGATATTTTCTAAGCATAATCCCTTCCTAATTCAAGTGGACATAGATTATAAGGTTTGAGAGACAATGTGATCCACAATTCCAGGTCTTAGACCAATTATGGTCATTTACATGTATTTTCATTAATCTTTTTATTTGTTACTTGAGCTTCTGTATTAGGGCCACCTGCCCATAAAGGCTACTTGCACTGGATCCCTTAGGTAACCTTTATAGACAGGGTTGACTGTTTTTACGCCTGTTATATGAGGCCATTGAATAAACTTACACATAATTAACACTGATCTAGTGAAATATGTATTTATATTTATTATCTTTTCCAGAACCCCATTGTCAAAAAGAAGTTATATCAAACATTTTGGACTGAGATCAACAGTGGCATGGATTATTGCAGATATTGTTAATCCAAAGGTATTGTCAGAATGTACTAACAGAGCACATATATATCCTTTTTTCCTGCTCAAATGAGGACTAACACAACATCAGATTTAGGAGCTATATGTTGCAAGATGAGACTCTACCATTCAACTATTAATTAAATCTATTTGAGTTGAAAATTTTTAATAAATTACTGGTAGACCTCAAGACAGACGGGAACAGTATTGTAGTCAAACCTGCCCTAATGGCTAGCTCTATATAAGGGTCAACTGCTTATAAAAGCCTTTTAAAATTTTATCCCAATTGCTTTTTATTCATATTTTTTTAACCTGTATATAAGGGCCACCTTCCTATAATGACCACTTTTACAAGTTATAGATAGGTTTGATTGTATGTTGATACACAGTACAACGGGCATGTAGTGTTTCGAAAACTGCAATACCAATAGTTAACATAAACGATTAAATAGTATGTTCCACCATTATACAATGCATGTATTAGGATTTAGAAAATTTAATTTTTATGTTACATTCATGATTATTTACCCATAAGGTTAAAAATGGGGTCTCCCCGATTCTCCCACTTTTAATTACTGGTAAATATAAAAATTGGTCTTAACTGTTGTTTTAGTAATTATAGTCTATTTCCTTATACTTCATTTACCTGGATTTTATGTTAATATCATTTTTAATGTAAAAAATAAAAAATAAATGAAAATGAAATTTTAAAAAATACCTGTTATTATTATTTATTATTATAAATATTATTATTATAGCACTAACTTGTGAATAATGATTATAATTGGAGCCAGCCAAATAACACTGATCAGCCGTAAATTTTATAAAAGTTAAATGTAAAAAATATTAAAAAATGGGTCAAAGGCTCAATGGTTTTTTTTTAATTTCTATTTAATGAGTGTAAAGTGTGGAAGAAATTTTAAATAATTAATTAATAATGGGTGTAGAGTGTGGAAGAAATTTTAAATAATTACACAAAGCAAGGTGCACAAGTTTTTTTTTTTTTTTTTTTTTTTTTTAATACTGCACAGAAAGTCATGAAAAATGGAGAATAGGTCCAACAATGACAATATATATATATGAAAGAGTAATGCAACAAGTATATATATATGTACCGGTATTAGAAAAATCTCAATAATTTAACATTTTCTAAAGCTACAGTAAATTGAAAAAATGTGCATCAGAAACTTTACACTGGACGAGACCCTTTTTTCAAACTCTGGAGAACAATGCCATTAAGTCAGGTGCACATCTTTGATAATCTTTTGATATATATACAGTACAAAGTAACTAAGTTTCAAAGTCTGGGAAAATGGGGGAAAAAATCCTGAAATATTTCCAAAAAGTCAGTTGCTCATCTTCAATATTTACAGAAACATTCTGTGAAGTTTAAAGGTTTTTGATTGAAAACTGTAAGAGGAGTTGAGTTCACAAAGTAGGTACCCCCAGTTTCAAAAACTTGCTAAAAAATGACTAAGTTTCAAAGTCTGGAAAAATGGGGAAAAAATCTTGAAATATTTCCATAAATTCAGGTGCACATCTTCAATATACATAGAAAGGTTCTGTGAAGTTTCAAGGCTTTTGGTTGAAAACTGTAAGAGGAGTTGAGTTCACAAAGTAGACCTGTACTCCCAGTTCAAAAACTTGCTAAAAGTGACTAAGTTTCAAAGTCTGGAAAAATGGTGAAAAATCTTGAAATATTTCCTTAAAGTCAAGTGCACATCTTCAATATATATAGGAACATTCTGTGAAGTTTTGAGGTTTTTGGTTGAAAACTAGATGGAGTTGAGTTCACAAAGTTGGTACCCTATTATAAACAGACTATATTCTTAATCCTATTGTTTTAATTGTATATCTAAGGGATTATAATTCTATAGGTAATTAAAAGTGGGAGAATCGGGAATGAACCGTTAAAAATAAATGAGAAGGTTTGATCTCCTCTGAAAAAAATTTGATTCACCAAAAATCATACCAATGGGGCTAGCCCCTGTACCACATAATCAATACCTTTTAACGTTTTTGCTGAACTTTTTGGAAAATGTTAATGTGGCTAATTCCCATAATAACATCCTTTTTACAGGAAAACCTCATTGTGTGAATGAAAGCTCTAGTTGTTTTTTATGTCTATCTAGTAGGTCTGACATTATAAATTTTTTTTCACCTAAAAGTTCATAGATGCAACCTAGCATTGCAAGTTTGACAAATTTCAAATCATAAATGAAGTAAACATGTTGTGAGTTTGTTAGTAAAACAAGAGATGATGACTTTACAAACCTCCTTTATTTTTAGCAGTTATATATAATACATCTTTACTATTTCAGAATGGAGACCTAGTGGTGGATCCAATGTGTGGGAAAGGAACCATTTTATTGGAACTTGCCAGCAATAATAGGGTAAGCATTTAAGATACAGAGATACAGATATAAGATTAAAAAACACTTTTTTGCATCTAAATTTATATTTATAAAGAATACCTATTCATGGAAGGGGTCTCAGTGGCCGAATGGTCCAAAATCTGCAGTTACAGATCAAAACACCTCTCACGATCCCCGGCGGGGTTTGACCCAAGACTTGAAAGTGGGTAGTGACTGTTCTTTTGCCAAGCACTTGGCATTACGAAATGAAAGTCATGGTTCTTTCGGATGGGAACTTAAAATAAACAAGGTCCTGTGTCACAGTGGGCTTGGCATGCTAAAGAACCCTGCTGTATAATGCCATCAGCGCAACGCACAGGCAAAATTTCTGCACCTTCGCCTATAATAGCTGGCAACGTCTCGATATAAGTGAAATATTCTTGACTGGGATGTTAAACACCATTACTCACTCAACTCACTCTGACAATCTGGGCATGAATCCCACTCATGACAGATCCTAGTGTGAGAAACTTTGTCAGTTGGCTTACCCAAGCTTGGTGGTTTTCTCTGGGCACTCCAGTTTCTTCCACCATCCCTGAACAAACTACCTTGATGTAAGTGGAAGAATCTTGACTGGGGCGTAAAACTCCATTACTCACTTCACTCTTCTGTTCTTAATGATCTTAGAATGTGTTAGCCCTATGCATATCTTGTTTATTGTGTAGCTGAAAAAGACTATCTGGTACTTCACACAGAGATGACCATACTAAGAATCCAACATCTCTCTTTTGGGTGAAGATCCAAATGTTTGATAAGATCGGTGGTTTTAATACATTAGTGACAATTATTATCTAAAAAAAAATTAGTATAAATGTAGATGCAAGTATCTATGTTAGTAAGAAGCTATGAATAAGTTAAATTAAGTCTCCTATGATATGATCATGAACATGACTGGGGTGCAGATGGATAGTATAAAGGGGCTCAAACTTGTAAAATTGCATTAAATTTTGTGAAATAGCTCTGAATTTCTATATCTTGACTACAAATGCATTTGAAAATACAGTACAAATTAACATTTTGGGTTGTTAGTTGATGATTTTTAATAAATTAAACATAAGATAAAAAAAACTTATGAAGGGAATAATGCAAATTTTGAATTCAGGATTGATTAAGGGGTCATGAAGTGGCATCCCATTTTGATTGCGCCTTGTTTTTATCCAGAATGAAATGTTAAAGTTTTTTTAAAAATACAAACCATTTGGTTAATATAACAAATCTTTGAACTACCTTGCTTTCATGGAAATGGAATGTGTTACCATGACAATGAAATATACACATAGTACAGTAAAATATGTTTATAACGATGTCCTGAGGACTCTTTATTTTTAACTTCATTATAAAGTGACTTTTTTATTATAGGAATTAAATTAATTTTTTCTTTTTGTTATGGAAGTATGAAAGAATTGGACATTTTTCACACTGATGAATTCACATTATAAATAAACTTATATAGAGGACCGGAATATTTGACTTTGTACTATCCATGTATTCATTGTAAGCATGTTCGTTATATTTATGTTTTACTGTATTAATGTAACAAATAACCCTCTTCTGTCTTGTATATTCACTTATTTACTCACATTTTCTATTTCTTTATTTCAGAATTTACATTGTATTGGCATTGATAAGGATAAACAACAGTTACAGTATGCTGAAGAAAACATCAAGTTTGCTGGTCTCTGTGATCATATAGAACTTATACAGGCAGATTCCATCAGTAATCTCCATAGTTACTGTCTTATTTACACCAGTCTTTGTAACTTATAGAAAACATCCTCAGTATCAGCCAAAGACTGCCTATCAAAGAAGTGTCTTTAACTTTCCAAGTTCTTTGGGGAAAATAGTAGATGGTCTGTTCAAAGTTTGTCATATCAGAACACTATAATATAATTTCAGATGAAATAATCACTCATATTCATGCAAAGTCTTCTAAATAATGGGCACTACATGCCTGATACTTTGCCATAAATTATTCTATAATAGATGTCAGAAGGATAGGGACCTGGGTAACTTACATGGTCTGAAGCCTGCACTTACAGATCACAGTACCTATCACTGCCTAGGTTTGAGTCCGCTCAGACTCCAGTGTTAAAACCTTTGTCAGTTCGTTTGATGAAGGTCTGTTGTTTTCTTCTAGCACTCTGGTTTCCTCCATCACCCTTAAGCTTACCACCTGGATATAAGTAAAAGAATCTTGATAGGGGTAAAACTCCATTGCTCTACTCGCCTGCATATCTAGTCTACCATAAGGATTTCATATTGTTAAAACTGTTTTTGGCCAGTTTACCATGCTTTTGATGATTACCGTAATTGTATTTTAATAAATTTTACAGGTGCTTTGATGAAAGATGGCAGTGTTGACAAAGTAGTTTGTGATGCTCCTTTTGGAAAGAAATTCCACCTGGAACAAGAAATTAAAGGCTTCTATACACAATTATTTGAACATGTTGATAGGTGTGTACAACTTCTGATACTGTTAAAGTCGTGATTTTCGTGTGGTGGAAATTTTCCCTATTTTCGTGAATTGAAAAAATCGAGAAAAAAATCAACTGTCACGAAAATAACAACAAGTCATGTTTCATATGCTACTTGCCTCAAAAATTGGCAAAAATCATGAAAATTAGCCCCTCACAAATTCTCAATAATACAATTTCACAAAAAATTTCACTCTTTAATATAATCATGTTTACAGCATTTAGCATTCAGACATAATCATTTAAATTATGTACAGTATATACAAGTGCACTGTAAAACTGGATGTGTAGAATATCACATGTCACTTAATTTGCCTCATTGAACTGATAACAGTACAAGTTTTGAAAAATTTGGATTACAACATAGCAGTTATGCCATCATTTTGCCACCTCATTGAACTGATAATGGTAAAAGTTTTAAAAAATTGATCATCATGGCCACCATTTTGCCATTTATTGATGTACAAACAAATGGGGGAAGGGGGTGGTGGCCAAGTGGTCTTAAGCACATGTTTGTAATCACAGCACCCCTCTTCACCTAGGTTCCAATCCCATTTGGAAGATATTGCAGTGCAAGAAAGTTTTTTCAGTTCACTTGCCAAAGATTGGTGGTGTCCTCCAACATCCAGGAACTGACTGCCTTGATACAAGTGAAAGAATCTTGACTGGGTCATAAAACTCCATTTGTATTTGCAGTAAATCTTTAATAATTGCTTTTTATATTGTAGAGTTTTGAGACCAGATGGTCAGTTTCTGTTACTTACTAGCTCGGAAATTTTTAAATGTATAGAGAAATATAAAGTTACACATTGTTATGAACAGCCACTGAAGCCAAGAACTTCAGAAACTCAACAATGTGGCTGCTTAAATGTAAACACAGACACTTTTAATGGACCGTCACTGAGGCCAATGATATCCAGTGCTCAACAATGTAGCTGCTTACCAGTAAACACAAACACACCAAATTCTCCAATCAGTGATACTAAATTGGGATTAAAAACAGATAAAGAAATGAGAAATGTTAAAAGTTGTCAGAATACAAATGTGTTTGACCTCAAAACGGACAAATCTGAAGTGAGACATGTTCAAGGTGCTCAAAATACAAATGTGTTTGAACTAAAAACGGACAAATCTGAAGTGAGACATGCAGAAAATGCTCAAAATATGAATGTGTTTGAACTAAAAACGGACAAATCTGAAGTGAGACATGCAGAAAATGCTCAAAATATGAATGTGTTTGAACTAAAAACGGACAAATCTGAAGTGAGACATGCAGAAAATGCTCAAAATATGAATGTGTTTGAAGTGAATGCTAAGTTAAATGTAGATTGTGGAGGTATTATAATCAATGAAGAAAAAGTTACACTTGTATGTGATCAGGACATGGATAAATCAAACAAAGCTGTAGATCACTGCAGAAATAACTACAACAAAGGTGCTTGTGCTAAACCTGAATCTAAACATTATAGTGAACAAAGTAAACATGGGAGCATACAGACGGAGAATTTCAATGTCATGGGAGTATACCGATGGGAGAATTTCCATATGAGATTGACTGTTATAATTTAATTCTTACCGAACATTACTATATAAAGCTAGGTGAAACGGATTCTTATATCTGTGTTTTTAATAAATAGAATGAAAAATTATCTATAAGAAGTTTTGTGTAACAGTGAATTCTTTCTGTCTTGGAATCCTTTCCAAATGGAATAAAACTCTCTGGTGTTTTCTTTTCTTTAAATGAATGTATTAGTAATTTTACTCCCAAAGGATAATCATGCTAGCTAGTGCAAATTCTTTTCCAGGAAGTTGCACGCATTTTTATTCTCAATAAAATTTTCCTTTGAAATTTTTAATAGTTACCAATATTAAATATTAGTTACAGTATATAAGTTGTTAACTGAATGATTGTTGTTGTTGTTGAATGTTGCTTAATGTTGAAAGCTATTCATGACAAGAACTACTTTTCACAGGAGGTGCTTACCCTTCCGGAGCACCTGGCCTCACTTCCCTGGTGGAAGTCCATGTGTCTAACCTAACTTGTCAGTTCCAAAGTTATTAATTTGCTTCTGGATTGTGATTCGGACATGGATTAGTATGTTTGTTTTCGATTTGAACCAATAGCTGCAACCCATGTTGTGTTTGAAATTTACCATAACCAGCCTATCACTGAAGCCTCAAAATTGATGAATGAGAAAATGAATTGTGTCCTATAGGTCACCCACAATCTGATGGCAAAGAATACAGCAAGTCTATTCTAATATTAGGGTAATTGTAATGATTGTCATGATATGCTACTTACTCCTATATGTGTAATTTAAACCTGTCTGAGTTAATAAAGTTAAAGACTATCTCATTAGATTGTGGACAACGTATACTATTAATATTATGCCAAAGTGGTCAAAATATGAATTTGTTTAAAGTGAATGCTAAGTTAAATGGAGATTGTGGAGGAATTATAATCGATGAGGAGAAAGTTACATTGTATGTGATCAAGACATGGATAATCAAACAAACCTGTGGATCACTGCAGAAAAAGTGCTCGTGCTAAACCTGAATCTAACCATTATAATGTACAAAGTAAAACATGGGAGTATACTAACGAGAGAATTTCAATGTCATGGGAGTATACTAGTATTTCACTTATATAATTCAAGGCTTCACCAGTTGCAGTTATAGTTAAATTTGAGTGATGTGAAGTAAATCCTGCATAAAGATTTCGAAGTTTCATCTAATTGGAGCTAGACAGTTCTTGGATGGTGGAGAAATCCCGAGTACAAGTAGAAAAAGACTGACCTTCAGCAATCAAACCCACATATGTTTTTATAATAGAATCTTCCTGTTAGGATTCAAACCTTGGCGAAGAAAGGTGATGTTCTCAAGTGTATGCTTTAAACCACTTGGCCACCAAGGCTTCTATGTATTGTATACATGCATATCAAAACAACTGTGCACAATACAAGTAATATAAGTCTGCTGAGTAAGTGTTGAAATCATACAAGTCACAAGAAGCTTCCTTTAAAGACACTACCTTCTGCTGCAGTCTGATGAAAGTGAAATGAGTTTGATTTCTGATGAAAGTGAAATGAGTTTGATTTAAAACCAAGGCAGTAAAAGGTGCTGTAATCAAGTTTGTGCTTTAGATCACTTGGCTACCGACGCAGCAAGAGGCACTGTATTCAAGTGTGTGCTTTAGACCACTTGGAGAACAACCCGAGACCGAGGCCCCTACTTAAAGTTGAAAATATAACTTTACAACTCTCACATCAATAGTCTGATTAAAGTGAAATATACTTTTGTACTCCTTGTAAAATCTTTAATTTTTTCAGAATTGTTCAAAATGGCTAGATCCTGCCGTTTTAGGCTGAATTCAGTCAAAATTTTAGTGTAGGGTACAAATGGAACTCTTTCCTTTGAATGATGTTGGGAACAAATCAAATCTTTGAGATTTTCTCATGACTAACTGGAATAGGACTCATTATTTCACTTATATCGAGACACCATCAGTTGTAGGTGCTACTTAAGAACATTTATTTTTATGTAATGAGCTGAAAGTTCATAGCATTTCATGTCCATCATAAACAGCTTAGTTTAGCAACATCTTTAAAGGTGTCGCAGCTGGTCATAGTTTCGCAATCATTTCTTAACAAAGATTTCCCCTAACTTAAATTTAGAATAATTTGACAAACTTTTTTGGAACTACAAATAAACAATGATTCATCGAGATATTTAGAAGATTATATAATCAATGTAGGTTATTGAGGAGACGAGACTGTCTTGGTTTGGGTTTAACTTAAAGGCACAGGTGCGTCTCAGTCTGGGTTTAACATAATTGCACGGGTGCATGTGCGAGTTCAACATGCAATAAATAAAAATATTGCATGGGCAAAAACTCCCAACAAATAACATTACATTGGTTGGTCAACACACAAAATTTACAACATAGGGGAAAAATATATATAATTTGAATTATAAAATTTTTGAAATGGTGCGTTTTCTTTTTTAAACTTTTTTATTCATATTACTCCGTCAAATATAATAAAACACCAATATTTACAACAATTAAAAAAATAAGATTTATTTGTGATTTCGAATATATATATTGTATTCATATAAGGAAAACATCGTCGTCTAAAACGTTATAAGTTGATATAATATGATTATAAGGGGAGTTAACTCCTGCGTATATTGCTCAGGTATTTTCCTTTTGGTGGCATACGCATAGCCTTTACGGTGTTTGCAAGAAAGCCGAAGAAAGAAAAAACCTATTAAATGTCAATATGAATATGTCTTTTATTTTGGTCTAAGTTTCATGTTGCGGCAAAATATGTACTGATGCTAAAAATATATATACATGACCCTAAAAATTTGCATAATTTTATATTTAGAGGTTAACGCATAACGGTTAGGTTGAGATTCGAGCACGAAATATATTGGAATGTCAGGTTTGCAGTAAGTGTAATATATGAAGCATTTATTTGATGACATTCTTAGATCTAGTTAGGTTATAAATAATGTTATATAGAGATCTAGAGATACTTTTTAGTGTATATGAAGAAGCTTTAGGATAGCCGATAAAGTTGGCTTACCTTATGCTTATGGAAAACGAAACAGTAGGTCGACGCTAGGTTATGAACATGTAGTAGGGATTTGGTCCTTGTGTATCTGGTCTTTGGGCACCAAGCTCTTACTTTGAGGAGATTGGTATTTTTTAATAGTCTTTTAACTAGGTTAATGTGCAGAACTTGTTGTACAAAGGGAAGTAACTCCAACTTGCACAATGATGGTCAAAAAAAAAATCACTCACACACTCGTTAAAATTGACACATACAACATACTCATCCCAGTAGACAACAGAATACGTAAATCACATCCCTACTCCTACAGACACATCTACACATCAAAGGACAACTACAAATATTCATTTTTTCCATTTACAATTATTCAATGGAATCTCTTACCGGCCTATATAATACAGTCACCAACCATCGACACCTTCAGAGAACAACTATCCTACGTTGTCCTGAACAAAATCCAAAGAAAATAAACCCTTAACAACATGTACATAGTTTTAATCACTATTTAGTTTTTTTTTTGTTATTGTTTTCTCACTTGCACGTCAAACTGCATACTTAAATCAAAAATTTTTTCATATTCCACGCATGCGAACAGTATGTAATCTTCTATTAAGAAGGAATATTGTATATTGAAAGAAGAAACTTACCACTTGCACAATGATGGAAAATCCCCATTAGCCTACTTGACCAATATAATGATTTGAACTTTAGTTGAGTGCACATAGAAATTGCAAAAATAAAGTCGTATTTTCCAACAAAGTCACAAAAAATTGTCAAAACTTGATACAAAATATACTGACCTAACAGGAAAAAATATTTTCCATTCATCCAAAAGTGCATAGAGCAATTTTTGAAGTTTTCAATAAAAGAACAAATATTACTGTCAAAATTATCCCCTCTGTACCTTCTTACTCTGAACAACTATAAATGTTATGTCATCGTTGGAATAGCCATGATGATCACACCTGGGAAAACCCAAACAACATTGACTTACCTGACCCTAAATACCCTGATGTAATTTTGAATGAGGCCCAATTGGTGTATAATATTGATCAAATTTCCAAAAAAAATTCCCAAATTTTCCAAAAACATTTCTCTATGTACAGGAGATCTGAATAACGATGTTTTCATTTGAAAATATAATTTAGGTCAGTGTGTTTTAAATTCATTTTAATGATAGTTTAATTGAAACATTTTTGATTGAAAGAAATAAATAATAAAAACAATGTCCACTCCATTTATGGATATACAGTAGATTTTGTGTTGATTTAATTATGAAATATATACAGTTGCATATTAAATCTATTTTGGCTGATACAGCTGGAAGCTGTCTGTAACAAAATACCATATGTTACACATCATTACAGAATTATAAACAATAATGTTTTATTGCTCATAAACTGCAAATTAATTAGTCTGACAATATACAAAATAGACAAATATGTAGAAAAGAAAATTAACAAAACAATTCTCAGTTTACATTAATCAAGTCTACTGATTAAGTTCTAGAAAGTTTTCAAACTTTTTAAAAATCACAAAGTGTGTAAAATTGAGAGAAAAATAGATATTTTTGATATGTTATACTTTGGGTGGGGCTAAAGTAATTCACTTTCATGGAAATCAGCATTTATGTTAAAATTTCAAATTGAATTGAAGGAAATTTAAAAACTGCAATTTTTTTTTTTAAATTAAGATGGTTTAATTATATCTGGTCAGGCAAATAAAATGGGAGTTAATCAAAGCAATATCATAAATTTATAATTTACGGCTTAAAAACATCATTTATTTGTTGTTGAGAAGAATGGATAAACAAACAGCACCTTCACTATCATACATGTATTTGTAGGTATTACCTACATATTATATAAGAAAGAAGGAAAATTAAATATGTATACTTATTTATGAAGGGTTTGCATATAAATTAAATGATAACTCCTGAAGTGTTAACATGCAAATATATATTGATATTTACATGTAAACTTTGTTCCGGTCCAAGGTTTCCCGAATCAGTTTTTCATATTGCATACTTTGTCACGTTACATTGTCGTTTATGACATCGTTACAGATTATGGTAAAATGGCTTAAAATGTCATCATTGTGTTGTTGTCGTATTGCATTACTTTTTATATTCTTATACAAGAACCAGGTCCCGGTTTCACAATCATTCCTTAACTCAAATCTGGCATTTTTTGTAAATCTTTTATCCTGCTAAAATGAAGTTTCAACACAAAATTAGAATAAAAACAATATAAGGTCGAAATATCTTCAAATGACACCTTAAATTCATGAATATCTTGAAAACTAACAAAATTATTCAGTTTTCAAATTTGCCAGATTTAAGTTAGGGAAAACCTTAGCTAAGAAATGATTGTGAAACCGGACCCAGTGCAATATTATGTATTGTAAAACAAAATTGTATTTTAGGTGAAATACTAGTGGGAAGTAAATGAAATGTATTTTTGAAGCTCATTTAAATGTTGAGTCAACTAAGGGCAGTATTTCACAACATCAGTTCAATAATTCTAAACACAATTTTGTACTCTGTTCTTCAGTTACAGGTATGTCGATTGGTAGAGTAAAAACCTTAGTGTCCACCAACTGGTTGAGGGAAAAATTGATAAAATCTACCAAAAGTGGATTAAATGGTCTGAGGGTATTAGACACATCCTGGAGCCTTGACCCATCTGTAGACAGTTATAAAAAATATTATCAACAGTAAGACACACTCTCTCTCTCTCTCTCTCTCAGCCACTTGACAGCTCGACAGTCGGGCTTTGACTCCTTCTCGTTAGCTCAGTGTTAAACTTTTGACAGGTCTGTACTGTATGGTTGACCCTTGTACATGTATATTAAATTATTAATACATCTTATGATGATATACAACATATATCCAAAGGTGTACATTTTGATCTTCATTTTTAGGGCTATTTTGTTCAATATTTACCTTACAGGTGCAACATTTTGAGTCTAATTTAAAACCATATAACTTTATATTTGTTATAACCAGTGTACAATCTGTGATTTTTCAGAGGGGTTCATTTTCAAAACTGTTCTTTTAAAGCACTGTAACATCAATAGTTTTATCATGTAATGTTGAAAATGACACAATAATAATAATATTATAATAATATAATTGATAATTGTTGGTTTTTATTGGCTGTATGACTTCTTCCTCAGTCAATTTTTTTATTATTTATTTATTTATTTATTTATTTTTATCAATAAAACCATGCATTGTCTTCATCAAAAGGCTATAATTGTTTTAATATTTTATGATATTATATATTTCAGTGCACACATACCCGAAGCTGTACATTTTAATTTAAATCATTGTGTCAACAGTACTAAAGAAATTCCGAGAAATTTACCAGACACAAACTGCTTTACGGATTATGTCCAGAGTCTGGGTATTGGAAGGAACACTCATATTGTAGCCTATGACTCTGTCAATAGACTGCCATCATTTAGAACATGGTGGCTTTTTAGAGTAAGTTTGTATATACACATGCATTAATTGAATTTTTAAGCACATGAATTCTAAACCTATGCAGTCCTTGATTCATTTATACAATGTGGAATTTGGTGATAAATCTGGGTGGACTTGAAAACCATAAAATAAATAGATTTTGGGACCACTTTAGAGTACTGTGGTGATAACTGAAGATGAAAAGTTATTGAGGGGTATTATAATGAGGTGTTGCTGGATTTCAGAGTATTGTGGTGAACAGATAACTGAAGATGAAAAGTTATTTAAATGTATTATAATGAGGCTTTACTGGATTTCAGAGTACGATATAGTTGTTTAATCCTGCAGGGATAAAATTTCACTGTTTAGACAACTTGAACTTATTCTTAGGTATAAAATTTTGTGTTGCAGTGGTCGGTGTTAACAATTTTTTGTATAAATTATCTAAGTTTAAGTTTAATGGATGCTACATAAAAATATTCACTTGGTATTTAATTTCATGCTATTACGTCAAACCGGGAATATAGCAAAATGAAATCCCCAGTGACTAAAACCAACTCTACAGTATTGTGGTGATAATTGAAGATGGAAAGTTATTGAGGTGTATTATAATGAGGTTTTACTGGATTTCGGAGTATTGTGGTGATAACTGAAGATGGAAAGTTATTGAGGTGTATTATAATGAGGTTTTACTGTACAGTGAAGCCTCATTAAAACGCTCTTTGTTTTCTTTATCAGTGCGTGATTTGCATTAAAATGTTTGTTTTGGGAATTAAATCTGCGATTTTTTTTTTACTGTAGCACCAAAATTTTAACCCTCTAAAAATGTATCAAAGTACAAACAATAAAATAAGAAGAAAAACAACAACATAATCTGAAATTACTGCAAAAAATATCTAAAAATCAATTAAAAATCTGAAATAACACATTTATCTTATTTCAGTTATATGGACACAGTCAAATCTCAATATTAGATGGGGGATTTATGAAATGGGTGGAGGATGGATTTCAAACATCTGTAGAAGAACCCCATCCAGAGGTATGTTTAATAATGTCAATACAGCATCGTATTACCATCCTTTGCTGCATGGATCTTCTCTGAGCAAGTTGGCGTAAATGCCATAATATGGATCACAGACTCTTGATTTCAACACGTAGGTGGAGGCCTAAGTGGCCCAATGGTCTACAGTGTATGCTTACAGATCAGTGCCTCTCACCACCTAGGTTCTAATCCCAAACAATAATCCTAGTTTGAGAAAGTTTGTCAGTTTGCTTGCTGAATGCCGTTGGTTTTCTACAGGCACTCTGGTTTCCTCCACCAGTTGAAGTGACTTTGGTATAAGTAAAAGAATCCTGACTGAGGTGTAAAACTCCATATGCAGCATAAAGCAAATACCAAACATAGACATCACCATGTCCATCCCAATATCGAGTCCGCCCCATATCTTCCATGTTTAAGAATGGATTTTGATCAAACTTAATTGGCACAAATGTTAACCAACATGTGTCGATGTTTCACATAGGTCAAAGATCACAAGGTCAAACTTTTATAACAACTTTGCAATGGGAGTATTTGTCTCTTAAGAGACAGTGTACAGGTAGTTTCAATTATTTCATCAAGCTTATAATTTCATTTTACAGAGGGGTGAAGATTTTGAAGCAAAAATTGACAAAAACTTATTATTTGATTTTGAAATGATGAAGAAGAATTTAGAAAATAAATCTCATCAGATGGTTGATGCCAGAGGGGCCACAAGTTTTATAGGAGGAGAAGATATTGGGGGAGGTAAAGATATACAACATGCTGTTTATAACATTGTAAAACATAATTTTGTTAAATATATGTCATCAAGACAAACACCACTAAGTTGTTTTTAATTTGATTCTCTAAAACATTAAAATTAACAACAAGCCATGTTGAACGAGAAGAGAACTGATACATCATAAGTGACATGTTTATGACATAGTGTTTGTCACGTGACTACTATGTTTTTGTATGTTTACAATTCACTTTACTCTTTCTGTTTTGCTTCCGAGTTGTAGGCATGCCTTATAACAATCTCTGGTTAATTAATCCAAACTCTATAGAGTATATAATATATATATAATATAATAGCTCAGTTAGTAGAGTGTGCGCTTCATATGTTGGAGGTCTTAGGTTCGAACCTTGGCAGGTTTGGCCTCTTGTTTATCTGCCTTGTACCAGTGGCTACTTCTGATAGCCTTTAGTGGTGTGAAGCAACTGAAAGTACTAGACTTCCCCTTGGATTGGATGTCATGCCACCTCCATCATTTCTAAAGGTATTCATTTATACAGCAGCTGCTTGAATGTATCTATATTCAGGAACATATCATGCAGGGTCTCAGTGGCTGAGTTATCTTGAGTGCACATTGATTGATCACAGCACCTCTCACTGCCTAGGTTTGAATCCCACTTGGGGACAGATTCTAGTGTGAGAAAGTTTTTAAGTTTGCTTGCTAAAGGTTGGTGGTTTTCTCCTGTTTCTTCCACCATTCCTGAACTCACCCCTGGGATATACATGTTAAGTTAAAGAATCTTAACTGGGTTGTAAATCTATTATTCTACCAAAAAATCAAACAGTCCGAATGGGCTCAAACACACAACCCTTGAATCACAAGTCTGTGGCATCAATCATGCTTACTCTGTAGGCATGTCTTTACTAAATGTTATTTTTTATGTTTTAGATATCAAGCATGGTCATATACCCGGTGCAAGAAATATACCATTTTCAGATTTGTTTAACGAAGATGGAATATTTAAATCAGAACATGCCTTAAAGCAATGTAATTACTTTATTACATTAATATCAACATTATTGTTTTATAGTTTTGTGATTAAGTCTCATTAATATACTGTAAAACATCTTTTATTCGCGGATATTAACTTTCACGATTCTCTTACCAAAACCATTTCACGACTATTAACTTTCGCGATATAGACTTTAGCTGAATATTTGGTATAAATAAAACCATTTTGGAAACAAATTTGCGACCATTAACTTTCATGAATATTTTGTCCTCGCAAAACTCGCGGAAGTTAATCATGCAAATGAAAGTTGGTTAACAGTATGATGGCCTGTAAGTGAAAAGCGTGCAGAAAACAAATACTGAAATGGTCTAGTTTTTTATGTTTGTACTTTTGTTTTTACTGTTTAAGCTCTTTATAAATATACTGCAGCTAGACCCTTAGATTTTTAAATGTAGCATTTTAACATCAAGTTATAATTAATTTGCAAAGGCCCTTATCTGCTGAAAATTTGGATATTTTTTTAATTAGTGAAGTTGACCATTAAGTCACTGCATGAAATATGTACCCTCAGGTGATCATTAAGGTCCATGGGCCTCTTGTTATAGACTATAATGTTACCTGGTCCAAGTTCTTTTTCAATACAAATATTGTTTACTTTAAATTAATGCAATCAACCAAGTGATGACTGGGTTCTTTATTTTCAGTATTTGATGCTGCAAACATTGATTTAGGTCGACCAGTTGTGGCATCATGTTTGACAGGTATGACAGCCTGTGGTTTAGCTGCAGCGATGCATGTCCTTGGTAAAGAAAAGGTTCCAGTTTACTATGTATGTATAAATAGTTAAAGTATACATATACACTGAAATTTTTGTAAGCCAAAGCGCATTTTGTTTTAAGTTTTCGATAGGGTGTTAAGATGCAAAAATTTTCAATAGTATTGGAGAGAAAAAAATGATGTTACCTTCAGGTAATATTAAATGAATGGGGTTTTACATCCCTGTTAAGTATATTTTACTTATATCGTGATATCACTAGCTATAGGTGAAGTGGTAGAAATTTTTACCTTTGCAGTGTGCTCAAGGCAATGCGCAGGGAGGGTTCTTTAACATGTCATGTCTGCTGTGACATGGGCACGGGTTTAATTCTCTTCAGAAATGACCCTGTGATTTTCATTTCTAAATGATGATTGTTTGGCAAAAGAATAGTCACTTCCTATTTTGAAGTCTTGGTCAGACCCTGCCAGGTTTCAAACCCTTGACACCCACCCCACCCCCATATTCAGGTAACAGGTGATGTTGATTAATTAGAATAATGTTGTTTATATGTTACAGGGTTCATGGATGGAGTGGCATCAGCGTGTAGATGATTCTTTAATAGCTACAGGAAAAAGATGATGAACAATCAGTTTAAAATATGACAATGAACAAGATTTTATATATACTTTATAAGCTCACCTGGGTTGAAGGCCCATGTGAGCTCGTGTGATCTTAATTTGTCCGTCAACCCATTAACTTTTACTCAAAACCATTAGGCTAATTTTCATGAAAATCCAGGTTTTATTTTTATTTGAGGTCGATGTTATCAAAAAAAAAAAAAAAAAAAGCATTAAATGATTTCCTGTCCTGAACCAATAGGTACAGAAGCACCAGAGTAATTATATATACCGTACATAGCATATAAAGGGCTGCAAAGTTTATATAAATACCTTGATCTTTGTTGAAGGTCTGACCCAATGTTCACGCATGGTAAGAAGCTATGAAGAAATTCTTTTCATGAGCAAGTGCTTATTTACTCGGTCTGCAAACATATTTGACCTTGACCTTCATTATGAGATCATGATAAAACTTTGGAGTAACAAAGGTTAACTTGATATATAGCATCATAAAGGGTTACCAAGTTTACAAAAGAAGTTACATTGTCTTTAGTATCAGATCATCATTATTTTTCTTGTGATATCAAAGAAACTTTGTGTCAATTTTTGTATTGCTAAAAAATAAACTAATAACACAATGCAAAAGAAATATCACTCATGTTTCCTTAGTTAGTGATGTCATATGATAGTTGTAGCATATTATGACGCCATACTTTAGACGTTGTGACTTGCAGTTTTGCAGCTATTTTGACTGTTCTGTTATAGCTGAGAAAACACTTTTAAGATACAAAAAACTGAGTTTTCTTAGATTATACAATCAATAGAATCTTACATTTGTGCTTATTTAATATTGAATTTATGAATCTCGTTAAATAAATTCAATATTACATAATCACTCATGCAAGATCATCTATTTAATATGATACAACCTGCAAATGTTAAGACTGTTTACCAAAAATATTTGACCTTAAAAAATGTTTCAGTTAAATTACCTGCAGTTTGTCAAACTTTCCATCATACTCATGTGAGGGTTAAGGCCAAATGAACTTCTCGTATTTATCCAGGGATTATATTATTAGTTTGTTTATACAATATAGTGCCTTATCTTTGTGTAGAGACATTGTTATTGCAATAAAACTTGACTGTGGACAGCGTATTTGCACAGATTGGCATATCATTTGCTCTTTTTTTATTAGCATAGATTTTAGGTCCAGTTTTCAATTAAGAAATAAAATTCTCACATGATCTTGTCACTTTTAGTGACATCATTATCAAAGACAATCAATAATGTTATCCTGTGGGGGAAAATGACACCCACCCAGGTCTTCAAAATTCAGAAATTTTCAATGCATTTCAAATTTTAATTCTGGGATTTTAGATTTTTACCTGTAAACCTATCCTATAATATGGGCAAATGAAAATAAAAAAAAAACTGTGCAAATGATATATAGGGAATCTGTGCAAATGCAATTTGTCCTGTATAAAGTATAACTCTTTAGTATCATAATATCATCTGTAACCAGAAAACACATACCGGTAATTCAATAAAAATATGGGACCAAATTTGTAAGCAGGTGATTGTTTACAATAATAGCTTTTTATGCATGTTTGAAATACCGGTTACCAAAAATTATAAATTACTATTGTTATAATTTTAATTTTATCACCATTTTTGCAATATATCTACTCAGTAAATCCTTTGATTTCTTTTTATTATACCGGTTATATAATTATACATAAACACGTATTTGTTTACAGTTTTTATAACAAATATTTTCATACAATGAACAACTATATTTGTATTTCTTTTTCTTTATTCAACTGTAATGTATTAGTTTTAGTTTAAGTTATGAAGATCTTATGGACAGACAGAACTTAAGGTTATATGAATAAATCACTACTGGGTTGTGAAGTTAACAAATATATGTATATTTGTACATGTATTAGTAGTTGGTTGACCAGTAAATGTCAAAAACTACTGAAATCTCAATTTCCGTTGTCAGCACTTATATTTGTTTGATCAAATTTTAAACAGTGATATTAAGGTTTTCCTACAGCTTTCGCTGACTTTAACTTAACAAAGTCAAGTGAAACAAGCAGAGCTGTAGTATGTCACTGCCTAGTATTATTGATACAATGTAAAAAAGCGTTTTGAACAAGGGGGTAAAGATTTTTGAACAGTGTTTGTGATGTTAAGTTTTTTGATACAATGTGTAAGAAACTTTTATAACAAGGGGGTAAAGATTTTTGAACAGTGTTTGTGATGTTAAGGTTATTGATACAATGTAAGAAACTTTTTTAAATAGGGGATATGAAGGTTTTTGGAAGAAGTGGAATATTCTATAGTTTTGTCAAATTATGGGAAACTTGTATAAATGTACATGAAACTTATACACATATATAATTGTGTACCTGTTTAGAAAAAAATAAAAATTTTACTTTGTATCTTGATTTTTTATTTTGTTTCATTGCGAGATGTACTTTAGTAATCTCGGATATTTCCAATTCCTTTGCACACTATTAAAGCCATAAAAAGCTTCATACTATAGTTAGTCAGCAATATTTAAGCAGGGTTTTTAAACATGGAAGCGTCTTTATAATGTAAATAGGAATATAAAGGTAGTTTAGACAAATGAACATATAAAGACGCACAATTTAGACTTGGTTATTCTACTGTATTCTACAGTATCAATACCTATTTTTGTATGATAGACTCGCCCCTGTTTATAAACACTGCCATCCTGTCGACTGATTGACTATAGAATAATTTTTTTGATGAGACTAAAACCTCGGTGTTGTGTCATAGTGCAAGCAAAAGACACTCAAAGAGTTGGTAAGTCAACTTTCGCTGTTACAGAGGACACTTACTACTAGAAGTTGATTTACAGCGTTTTAAATAGTTGTCCCTCATAAACCATTACGACACAGAAGCTGGGTAATCTAGTGTTGTCCTCAACATGGGGGTCCAATGCTCTTCAAACTTATTGCAATTGTGCTCAAAGCAGATCATAACTTTAACCACATGAAAACCAATATACGATATCACACCACAGCATTGTATTTAGGTATACTGAGCCAAGAATCAAGGTGGTCTGTAGTGATTTGTTCAGAACATTCAAACTTTTATGTAGCAGTCAAAATTATTTAGAATCACTAATTGTAGGCGAACTTGCGAGCTAGCTTGTCACGATAAACGTGAATGAGCAGTGAGGGGTTCTTTTGCCACGTCAAATTTTGACTTCTTAAACATTACAAGACTGATTAAGATGCAACTTGGTCATTAACATATTGAAGCGTTTTTCTTGTAATTATTCCCGTTGCAACAAAAAGTAGGTCGCTGTGTAACGGTTTCTTTAACATTTTAAAGGACCTTTGAAGCTAATGATTGAGGACATGAGCGATTTGCAAACTGACATAGTTTAATTAATGATAAACATTTATACAACTTTGTGCAACTAAAACCAAGACTATGTAAATGTATATTATATGGGATATTTAGTTTTTACATGTTCTTGAAATGTCCTTCAAAAACACAGACAAGCTCGTGAATGTTTTTTCCCGCGAATTCTGAGTATATTTCATTGTAAATTTTAATTCCTGATGTTAGGTATCAATATCTTCATATAAATTGTATAATAGCAGGCAATGGCCTTGAAAATTATTTTTGAGTGGAGAAATCGGGTGTTTTACTCCTCAGTTGATATAGGGGTGGCCAGTTCAGAGATGGTGAAAGAATCCCGAGGGTTTGGAAATTCGGCATGCGAACTGACACACTTTCTCACAATATGATTTGTCCCGATTGGGATTCGAACCTAGGCGGTAAAAGTCACTGCTCTCGCTTTAGATCACTTGGCCTCCATGATCCCCTTAGTTTTGAATTGCTCTATCTTGACAAAAGTTTAAAAACGTCTTTAAAATGTGATCAAGACCATGGTATTTGCTATATAAATGCCAAAGCACTGATAGTCAGAATGTGACCAAGTCTTTGCCAATGTCGATTGTATTAACCTGTAACATTTTCTAGATACAGGTTACCATTACTTTGGCTTTTTCTTAATTATGTTCAGACTAAAATGTATGTCACTTTTTCTTAGTCTGACCCTTTGTCCAGGTGAGCGATATAGACCCATGTGAAATCTGAAGAACCGTGTACATGTCCTTGGAAAAGTTAGTTACTACCCATTTCTGGTCGAACCTTACTAGTAAACTGAATTCTTGCATTTTTCTACCGACAGACTTCGGGATAGTCCAAATTAGCAGCTCTCAAATGACAAAGTTGTTTGCAATATGATATTTTTACCACTTTAAAACAAAAGTTTTTACTCATCCTGTGTCCTGTACCCCAGGCAATTTGCTCTCTCTCTCTCTCTCTCTCTCTCTCTGAGGTTTTACATCAAACTCTACATAAATATAAACTGGTTAATTCATTTATAATACGATCTATTTTTATAATAACTATATATATGAAGATTGAAGTCCTTGAAACGATTAAATAAACAATAAATCTTTTCAGCTATACACTATTTATACTGTAATACATTCTATGATTTGAACGATGTCTAGATATGCAATGCAATCCATGAATATAACTAAGCCACAGTACTAGTTCCGCAGTTAATCAAGAATTTAGATACGAAAATAATATTATCTTCTTCTCCCTTCTTTTTCTACTCTGATTTGTACCGTTTTCAGTCCCACAAACAATTGTTTAGTTTCGTAGGATCAACCAGCGTCACTAGTCCTCACTACTGTGTAATCGTGTAAAATTTAGATTCATGTCAGGGCCAAGTTTCACAACCATTCCTTAACAAAGAATTCCCATAACTTAAATCTGTCAAAGTTTGGTAATCTTTTGTGAAGCCATTGATAAACATTTTTGACAAAACTGAATATAAATGTTTTAAGCTTGAAATGATCTTCAAAATGATACCTTAAATTCCTTAATATCTTAAAAATTAACAAAGTTATAAAGATATCAATCTCCAGTTACACAATCATCTAAAAAGTATAACTTAGCGTGATCTTCAAAATGACACCTTAAAAATCGAAATATCTTAAAAATAACAATCTTATTTGGATTTTAATTTTGCCAGCTTTAAGTTAAGAAAAATGTAATTTAAGAAATGGTTGGGAAAGTGGAGACAGATTTGCCACCTTTAAGTTAAGGGATGATCGTGAAGCTAGGTCTTAGAAAACAAAATGTTCAGCTTCGTGGGATCAACTAGTCACTATTATACAATGTTAAATAGTGTCATGGCCATTCTTGGATAAACAACTTTATTTACAATTTCTTATCTGGTTTATACTAATCATTTTTGTACGGACTTTCCGGGAACGTGATATTAATAGCTTATGTATCCGGGATTAATTGTGACTGTGGATATTATTGTTATAGCGTTGTTTATTTTTTTACCTGTGTCACCAACAGTGTATTTTGTAAATAGAACTATAGGAAATTCCTGTATAAAAGGTATGCCTTTCAATTATCTTTACACAATGTTTACGGTCTGTAAATTGGCCGACAAGCCACAATGTATAGTTAAACTCTGACAATAATCATTATCTTTACATTCGACGAGTTACACCCCTCAAAATTAATTGTGATACACTCGATCTGTTATACAATATATTAGACTGATTCTATACCTTTAAAAAAACTGAAAAAAATCATTAGAAAAATTTGCTAAGTTTGTCCAAAAAAAGAAGGTACATATTGGCTTTTTCAGTTTTAGCAATACAACACATGAAAGTACGGAAGCGTATTAGGATCACTTTTTATTATTATTATAATTATCATTTTCAAACATTTTACATTGTAAATTTTACACTTTACCAGTGGCGCTCGCACCTAGCATTGTTATTATTTTCAACCCCCCCTGGCTAATTCTCACCCCCCCTTTCAAAAAATCCTGGATCCGCCCCTGCTTTACTGTGTAAGTTTCACACTCAAATCTGTAAATTTTACACTTTAATCAGAGGGTTGGGGTAACAATAACGTTGTCCAATGTTTAAGCAACATATGTTATCAATCCTAGCGAGCTTGAAATAAAAGATCCGACTGATTCCTCAAGTTCTGTTTCATATTTAGACCTATACCTTAATTATGACGCCCCAAAAGGCTACATTTAAAACTGCACGACAAAACTTTACTTCAAGTTTCCTAAGCAGCTATATACCTGTTTCTCCTGCCGATGTGATTGTTTCCCAATCAATACGCTACTATGGTAGAGCCTCTTCCCACTATGGAAACTTTCATGATACAACGAAGCAAGCTGCTTACAAATAAATTGTTGACGCAGGGATATTGTAAGTCTAGGCTTCGAAAAGTTTTATGAACGTCATCACAGTATTGTTAATACGTTTGATGTCTCTGTGTCCAGGTTTGTCCTGGATATATTTGACGTTCCATAGTTCCATGTTCCTTCCCTCGATTTTGATTACACAAATGACCGGTGTGGCTAGTAAACAGCAGGTGCTTACCCTTCCGGAATACCCGGTCTCACTTTATGTGTTTAACATAACTTGTCAGTTTAAAAGTTTTTACTCTGCTTCTGGATTGTAATTTGGACATGGATTAGTATGTTTTTTGTTGGTTTTTTTTCAAAGCCACAAACAAGTTGAAACTCGAATTACACTCAAAGCCGCCATGGCGCCAAAAGTTCAAATTTGAACTACATGTACATACAAATTCGCCATCAAGTTCAAAGTCCACTGTGAATAGATAAGGAACCATCTGTTGGCATTCATCTCATTTCTTCGAGATATTACAAAGATGTTTTAAGGAAGTTATGTAATCATAACAATAATGAGTTATTTATTGTTTAAAGATACGTCCACATTATTTCAATAATCCGGGGCCGCATAATCATAGCAATAGCTTAGAGTGAACTCTATTCATATACAATTATCCAGACACAACCAAGTCTCTTTATTCAACTACCGGATATTTGTCAATTATAGAACACGCCATTCGATTACATTTGTTATATTTAAATGCATTTTTAATACACGTATATATGTGTTATAATTCTCAGATATTTAATTATACTCTCGTTTTCTGATGACGGTAGGATTTTATTGACTTCCAAGGTAAGAACTAATATTACTATTGTAATGAATAAGCTTGTTATTATAAACCACTGCGGTAGCTCAGTTGGTAGAGTACTCGCTCCGTAAGTGGGAGGTCGTGGGTTCGAACCCAAACCGGGTCTGACCCAAGACTTGGAAGTGGGCAGTGACTGTTCTTTCGCCAAGCACTCGGCATTACAAAATGAAAGTCGCGGTTCTTTCGGATGGGAACTTAAAATAAACGAGGTCCCGTGTCGCGGTAGGCATGGCACAATAAAAAAACCCTGCTGTAAAATGGCATCAGCGCAATGCACAGGCAAAATTTCTGTACCTTCGCCTATAGCTGGTGACGTCTCGATATAAGTGAAATATTTTTACTGTGACGTTTAATGTCATTACTCAACTCAATTTTGTTATTATTAACTAACCCCTCCCGCAAACTAGTTTGATGGGGTATAAAGGAATTACCATGTCTGTCTGTTTGTCCGTCTGTCCATGTAAAATCGTGTCCTGACCATATCTTATAATTCCTTTGGACGACTGTCATATGAATACATATGAATAAACTATATGGTCCAAAGGGGTGGCATGACCTTGAACCAAGGTCATATCGGAAAGGGCACGGTCGCGGGAAAACCCTTGTAGATATTGATGGTGTGGGGTTTTTTTTTTTTGTTTTTTTTTTTTTTGGCTCTCAAAAAACAGTTCAGGTCATAAGACTTGGTTTGAAAGTAAGTTTTCTTCTCTTCTAAAAATTTTGAGTCACATTATATGTTAAAATGGAAAAAAATGAAATTATTTTAAAAAAAATTAAAACATGTCATAACGACAGGATGCATTTATTATTTATGGTAGCCATCGCTATATATAGGGACACCTGCGTATAAAGACCAGGGACACGCTAAGTTTTATTTTATTTTATTTTTTATTTTATTATTTTTTTTAATCAACATGTAAACCCAAAAAACCCTCTATATGTAAAGGTCACCTTCTCAAAACGTAAAAAATCAGTAAGAACCACCAGCCGTCTTTGTACATGTATACAGGGGGAATTATATAATATGCGTACTGAAGTTTTAGCTCATCCGGTCGAAAGGCCATGTAAACCAATGACGTAACGCAGAAGACGTATTTTCACCCATTCGTGTTTACAAAGACCATGAACAGTAGTATAGTAACCAATGAAATAATTTATTTTGGTGGTATCAAATTTTCATTAGTTTACAATGTTGCTAAAATGAACGTTCTGCACGAATAAAGTACATTTTGTAGTACCGGTATGGACGTATAGTCGACTAAACCGGATGTTACGAACTATACGGCGAGCAAAATAATTATTGTAGGATGGGTCAGACTCAGCCGAGCGAGTAATATATCTGTTATGTTTAAACAAGTGAAAGGGAAAATTTCAACACTATTTGGAGGTAAGAACATACATATGATGCTATGTAAATATCACGTCTGTTAAGGCCTAATTAACTGATTTCAGTTTGATGTTGGAGACGAAAATCATCACAGCAATCACCTAGTGCTGCACGACTTACACATGGATTGATGTAGTATCTAAATGATTTTTCACCGTTTTAAACAAGAACTGAATGAAACTTATTTGCAAACATGTTTGATTTTTTTTTATTTGTTTTGTATGCAGAAACGGCGGTATTTAGGAGAAAAACGGGACCTAAATTGGGTAGGAAAATAAATTTCAAACTTGTTTGCAAACAAGTGTCATTCAGTTCTTGTTTAAAACGGCAAAAAATCATTTGTATAACCCAACTTGTCAGTTCCAAAGTTTTTACTTTGTTTCTGGATTGTGATTCGGATATGGATTAGTATGTTTGTTTTTATTAGATACGACGTCAATCCATGTGTAAATCATGCAGCACTCCATGATTGCTGCGATGGTTTTCGTCCCCAACATCAAAGGTCTTAACAGACGTGATATTTACATAGCATCATATGTATGTTCTTACCTCCAAATAGTGTTGAAATCTCCCTTTCACTGACCCGTCCTACAATAATTATTTCGCTCGCCGTACAATTCGCAACATCCGGTTCAGTGGATTGTCGTCCATGCACTGTGTATATACACACACCTCAAAATGGTATAATTAATTATAATACAGATGAGAAACATTATGATTAAACGTGCAACTACATTAGTGTCCACTTCATGGTTAAACGGGAATCTTACAACGGCCAAAACAGACTCGCTTAGGATACTGGATACTTCATGGGTGCCAGATAAAAATCTGAATGGTTACATAGAGTTTTACCAGAAGTAAGTAAAACACACACACAATCTCTCTCTCTCTCTCTCTCTCTCTCTCTCTCTGAATAGTATGTACTTATATACATTCACAATTGTGATTTTATTTCAATGTATTACATGATTTAGCCAGGTGAAATATTCTTCTCTAGTTTTACAGCAATTTCCCTAACTTATATCAAAGCATTTATATGAAGTATAGATTTTGATTTAGATTGATTAATCGCTTTATGCTATTTATTCATTTAATCCACTTTATGGTTATTAACCTTGCTACTCTGACCATTTGGTATGTTCAAATATACACGAAATTTAAATGTACGGACTTTACGCAAATTAGATTTCAATTAAGTTGTGTTAAAAATGATGTGCAAATTGGATTTTAATTAAGTTGTGTTAAAAATGACCCAATGTCCATGCAACTAGTTCAATCATTATTTTTAAAAAATGTTTAATTCCATATTAAATTACGTTACACCAGTGTTAATATTTCGTTTCGAAGTACAATTCCTTATGAGTAGTACATGTACTTGGACCAAAATTGTGAAACCAATTTTTTTAGTAAGTCATATGTCAAGCCGAAAGATACTCATGTTTTTTTCACATTTGGATATAATTTACAGGGCACATATACCCTATGCTGTTCATTTTGATCTTAACCAATGTGTTTCGAGTAAACCAGAGATTCCGAGAAACATACCAGATGCCACATGTTTCACAAAGTATGTCCAGCATCTTGGCATAGACAATGACACACATGTTGTGGTGTACGATTCTGTCAATAAAGCTCCGTCATTTCGAACATGGTGGATCTTTAGGGTTTGTACAAATTATCTTGTTTTAGTAGATCATAGAAACTGCTGTATTTGGTGATAATCATTGAAACCAAGCGCAAATGTCTTGACAATGACACACACGTTGTGTGTATGATTCTAGAAACAAAGCCCCGTCATTTAGAACATGGTGGATCTTTAGGGTCTGTATAAATTATCTTGTATTAGTAGATCATGGAAAATGTTATATTTGGCAATAACCATTACAGCCAAGTGCAAATGTGCAGCAACTTGGCATAGATAATGACACACACGTTGTTGTGTATGATTCTAGAAACAAAGTCCCGTCATTTAGAACATGGTGGATCTTTAGGGTTTGTATAAATTGTCTTGTTTTAGTAGACCATAGTAACCGCTATATTTGGCAATAATCATTGCAAACAAGTGCAAATATTCAGCAACTTGGCATAGATAATGACACACACGTTGTGGTGTATGATTCTAGAAACAAAGTCCCGTCATTTAGAACATGGTGGATCTTTAGAGTTTGTATAAATTGTCTTGTTTTAGTAGACCATAGTAACCGCTATATTTGGCAATAATCATTGCAAACAAGTGCAAATATTCAGCAACTTGGCATAGATAATGACACACGCGTTGTGGTGTACAATTCTAGGAACAAAGTCCCGTCATTTAGAACATGGTGGATCTTTAGGGTTTGTATAAATTGTCTTGTTTTAGTAGACCATAGTAACCGCTATATTTGGCAATAATTGCAAACAAGTGCAAATATTCAGCAACTTGGCATAGATAATGACACACACGTTGTTATGTATGATTCTAGAAACAAAGTCCCGTCATTTAGAACATGGTGGATCTTTAGAGTTTGTACAAATTATCTTGTTTTAATAGAATAGAGAAACTTAGTCACAGCAATATATTTGGCAATATAACAGTGTAACCAAGCGCACACCAAAACAATATAAGGTTTACATATTGAGGTCATTGATAAAGAATTATTTCAATGACATGCAGAAAAGTTTTGGCATAAAAATTACTTTTGACTATTGGTAATTTGTCAAGATTTTCTATTATGGAATAACTTCTGGATTTTATTTGTATGATGATATCTTCTCCATTCTTGGGATGTGACTTTGTCACAACAATTATCATTACTTTGGTGTCATGCAGTCAGTAATACAACCTAAACCCGGTTACCCAACTCCAATTTTAATGCAATTGTCATATACCATTTTTTTAAATTTAATCATAAAATACCTTTCAAAAATGTATTTTATGATTAAATTTTAAAAAAATGGTATATGGCACAATTAATTGCTAATCTTAACCAGAACTGCATGATTTTATGAACCTACTCTATAGGTATATATGGTCGGCATTACAACTTCATTTGTTTACACCAAACAGGCCTCATTGTTTCTTGAATGTAATGGAATGTACCTCTAATAAGGTTTTGTTTGTGAGCAAGTATAATACTGTTCTTAAGAGAAACAAACTCTAATAATACTACATTATAATAATATTATTATTTATTTTCCAAGTTATTTGGACATACCAATATATCGATTTTAGATGGAGGACTTTCCAAGTGGAAAAATGATGGTTTTCCTGTTACGATGGATGAACCAACATTTGAGGTTAGTTTATTTTAAATCTGGCATCAACCATACGTATTCGAAAGAATAACTTGAGCGTTTTGCTTCCAACACTTTATCTTTTTTAACAAAAACTGTATATCCCAAGATACAAATATCCTGAACAGGGTTCTAGATATTTTGTCTAGCACCATACGCACTCCAAACAAAAATACTGAAAATACGATCAAATGTTATATCTGGAGAGATCACTCAACATACAGATATTACATAGATAGCGTTCTATCTTTTCGGTCACTAGCTAACTACTTTTAGCTATGTATTTCTAGGCTACTCAACAGCCGAGCGTCGACTCGGTCAGTGTTAAACTTTCGACAGGTCTGTATACTTTATATGATGCATACGCGTTAAGTATTCGTAACTTTTTATATAGCTTCGAGTTAGACAGCCTAACTGCTTCTAAAACTGAAGAACTTCAATATTCAATTTCAGGTGTCTAATTTCAAGACAAGTTACGATAAAGACCTTGTATTCGATTTTGAGACAATGAAACATAATCTGGAAAATAAATCTCACCAGATAGTTGATGCCCGGGAAGCAGATAAGTTCCACGTATCTGAAGCAGGTATATGTATGTGTTTTATTAATCGATAAAATTGTTCCTTCTTTATCATTGATATATTTGTTAAGAATTGATTCAGATTCAGTTTTAAGGATAGTGATTTATATATGAAACTTTTTTTAAAAACGACTATATTTATACACGTTTTGTAGTAACTTATGATATTAATGATTTTTTTCAGACAAACTTTCCAGTAACATACCAGGTTCCAGAAATATTCCATTTTCAATATTGTTTAATGAGGATGGTACAATGAGATCAGAGAAGGATTTAAAACAACGTAAATATACATGACCAAAATCAAACACGAGTAGAGGCACAGAGAAGAGAGAGAGAGAGAGATTGGTTTGGTTGGTTGAATGTTGTTTAATGTCGCATAAGCAATTTTTCAGCTATTACATAATCAGTCACATTATACTGATACCAGGTAAACCAGTAAAGGTCAATCTCAAGGAAAATTCACTTTCCCACATGTCCGAGCGGGGCTCGAACTAACAACGGTATAAGAGACTCTGTATTTGTAGACTAACGTCTTATCCATTAGGCCATCGCGACTGACGTCTTATCCATAAGGCCATCGCGGCCTCCAGAGAAAGAGAGAGAGTAAACAGCTTTTATAGTAAACACTTTCTGAGTGACAAAACCATTACAGTTGATGAGCCCAAAAGCATAACATCTCCAATTTACTTGGAACTGTTCATCAAGTCGGCGATCTCTGTAGTGTTGATCCTGCTTTTGTTTCATAGTTCATTTCTTTGTCGTGTCGTGTTTTACTTTGCCTGATACATGTTTTGATTATCCCACCCCCAAATTGCCAGATTTTGCGTTAAAAAAGTTGATGGCAGCGTTTATTTGATCATGGTTCTGAAACAAAGCACATGGCTTCAGTAAAATATCTTCTATTAATCTATATGTCATTTGATATTTACTCTTGGTTGTGTTGTCATATATACATTGCCCTGAAATAAAGGCTTCAATAAAAAAAACTTCGGCTCATTCATTTTAGTGTATATGTACCCTTTGATATTTCAGTATTTGACACGGCTGGTATAGATCTAAGTCAGCCTGTTGTATCTACCTGTCGGTCAGGTATGACAGCATGTGGTCTAGCTGCAGCCTTAAATGTTCTCGGTAAAGACAAAACACCTGTTTATTACGTAAGTACAAAAAGATTACTATTTAATTGAATTAAAGTCTTTGGAACACATTCACCGTATGCAATCACCACCGTTATGGTACGAGAGCTTACGATTGATTGATGTTTAACGTCCCAGATAGAATATTTCACTTATATCGAAACGACACCAGCTAAATGTGAAGTGGCAGAAATTTTCAACTTTACAGGGCAATGTGCAGGAAGGGTTCCCAGTTTACATGCCACGCTTGCCGTGAAAACGGTGCATCAGTTTTTCGGGTCTCTTTCAAAGGATCCAGTGACTTTAATTTCTAAATACCGAATGCTTGCATACCTTTTTCCAAGTCTTGGTCAGACCCGGTGATATTAGCCGGGCAGAACTCACGACCACCCACATACGGAATGACACTCTACCAACTTAGCTTCCGTAGTGGTAAAGCAGCTTAAGAAAATGTTGTAGCATCTATTTGTTAATAAAAAAAATAATAACGTCGACTAAAGAATTTTTAAAAAGTATGGAAAACTTCATGAAACATCAAATGCATTAATTACGACCAAAAAAGTGACGTTTTTTCGATGATTCTATTCGGTGGTACTGCTGCATACCTGTATTTTTGAACGGATGAACTGGTTTTGCTAAAATCCATGCATGATTCAATGCATCTTTCATAAGTTAAACGTAACAACTTAATCAAACTATATGTATATGCATACATAGATAGTGAATATTAGAATGCATTTGTAAAATATTGTGTTTTACAGGGTTCATGGCTTGAATGGAGTAAGCGTTTTGTTGATGCAGACGTTTCAAGAAAGAGACTTAGTTTTTAGGACTTGTGGTGTTTTAATATAATCTTCACTTGCTGGCCATTGATTACACAATGACCATCGAAATGCAGTCAAACTTGTCTATAAAGGTCACCCAAGAGAACCAGTAAAAGTGGTCTTTACATGCAGGTGGCCTTTATGTACAGGTTGATATAATATACATAAAGGATAAATAGGATACAATTCTACTGGTCTTTATAAGCAGATGACCTTTATACAGAAGTGGCCTTTAAGGCAGGATGGATTGTACATGTATGTCGGGGTATCACTGGTGTGATTAATGAAATATGGCTGTTGAACTGGTGTTGCACTAATTGTTTTTGTTGAATTTCTTTATACATTTGTATTTCTATGTATGGAATGCCTCAACGACATTAAATACATAATTCGCATTATGTATACATAATGGAATTTATGGGATTAAATGTGGTTGAGGCGCATATTATCGCAACTAAATTATGTATTTTTTTAATTATCAATCGATAATTTTATTATGTTTTCATAATGTGAATTATGTACTCATAATGTAAATTATGTATTAAATGTGGTTGAAGCGTGCCGTTATGGCAAGCTTTCGCAACTTTTATTCTCATAAATGCATTATGTACATAATGTATGTATTATGTACATAATTTACATAATTTATGCATTATGTACATAATGCATAAATTTGCCGGTTAATGAGGTACCGTTTAGCCAATCAGAAGCCTTGTAATAAAAGGGTCTTTGACATTGGGGTGTACTTTCGATATGTACCTTGACATATTTTAAAATATTTATTTGAAAAAAAACCAGCACCGATTATCTTCTTCAATTTCAAATTTGCGTTAATTTTCTACTCGGATTATTTAGGGCCACTCGGAATCCGTGCCGACGACTAGTATTTTCCCAGAGGACGAACGGACATTAACAACTGCCATCACTGAACCCATGTGCATATGCTTAGCTTAAATAATAATTGATATAGAGGCATGTATTTACTATTATTTTTAGCCGATAAACAGATAAAGTATATTTATTTTTCTTATGAGAACATACAGTTTTTATTTGGCGTATCTTGTATTACTGAAAGTGACCAAGTGAATCTCGCACCCCCCCCCCCCCCCCCCAATTATCTTAACCAGCTCTGTTATTTCATATCATAATATTGCACATACAGCATTGCAGGCTGATGAGGCATCTTTAGATCAATGTCTTTCCTAGAATATTTTAGTGCCACAAAGGGTGTGAAGGACTGGAAGGTGAGACTTCCCACACAGCCTACTGAAAGGAATTCCAGACAAGGTTGAAAAATTGGATAGACCTAGACAATGACAAATTGTTTTATAGATCATGGCTGCTCTACCAAATATTTTAGACAAACCACTACACTTCTTCTGTTCTTTCTCTTCTTCTCATTTCCCATAGTTAGCCCCACAAGGGTAAAATTTTACCATTGCCAACACTGGTCATGAAATGGAGTGCAGGCCCACAGGGGCCAGTTTCATAATAAAATTTAAAAAATACCGATAAGTATATAAAAAAGAGTAAAGGGGAACAACGAATCGGATCTTTCAAGTATAGGTGCTCCGACAAAACTCTACATTACTTTTTTAATTTGTGTCCGATCATCGTGATCTTGGTGTCATTTTGTTCCCAGATAAATATTCTTTAAGTTGGCATTCAATTTTTGGACATAATTTAAAATCTAAATAAAATGTTCAAACGGAAAACACAGAAAAACAGTGTAATTTTGCCCGATGTAGCTAAGCCCGTCCATGTAAAAGTAGCTTAAAATTCGCATTACGCTCATGTTTTTCACTACCAGCGTCCGTGTCAACTACAAATGCTGATGTGGATCGAAGAACTAAATAAAAAGCAATAAATTCCAAAGGTAACCGTTACTCACTTCTAAATCTACAAGCTATAATATCCTATTTTGTTCCAACGCGGACCAACTTTCCTCTATCATGCCTCCATCTTGTTATTATATATGCAGTTATTTTAAGCTGCGATTTGATTGGTTAAAAATATTTCACCCCCTCCGTTGGCATTTGTAGAATTTTGTCAATGTATCAAACTTTCTATCAAAATGACTTTATAACGATTTATACTTAAAAAAGAAAGATCAAATAAGTTAATGTAATTTCATTTTCTTAAATTTTCATAAATACAGAGTATATTGAAATATTTTTAACCAATCGAATAACAGCTATAACACATGCGCGGTACATGCTTTATGTATGAGCTCAAAATGGAGGCATGATAGAGGAAAGTTGGTCCGTGTTGGAACAAAATAGGATATTATAGCTTGTAGATTTAGAAGTGAGTAACGGTTACCTTTGAAATTTATTGCTTTTTATTTAGTTCTTCGATCCACATCAGCATTTGTAGTTGACACGGACGCTGGTAGTGAAAAACATGAGCGTAATGCGAATTTTAAGCTACTTTTACATGGACGGGCTTAGCTACATCGGGCAAAATTTAGCCCGAGATTCCTCTGGCCCGAATTTTTTTTTTTTTTTTTTTGTTATCAATTTCGGGCCAGAGATCGGGCTTCATTATTTTACACAACGTGATGCCGTTGAAATCCTACGGCAGGGTAAGATTTAATTTGGCGGATATGTTCACTTTATTTTCACGGGCATTGGGTAATGAACCAGTCAGATCGCTTACCTGAACCTTTATTTACAAGAATCCATCGAAAAACTACGTGGCAACTCCGTTTTATATCCATTCCAGCCATATAAATCCAACACTTGTGTATCAGAAAAGGGAGACTTTAACCCGCGAGATCTCGCGTTATTTGAATATCATAACATAAAAAATGGCGAGATGATGAAGGATGTGTTGGATTTATATGGCTGGAATGGATATAAAACGGAGTTGCCACGTAGTTTTTTTCGATGGATTCTTGTAAATAAAGGTTCAGGTAAGCGATCTGACTGGTTCATTACCCAATGCCCGTGAAAATAAAGTGAACATATCCGCCAAATTAAATCTTACCCTGCCGTAGGATTTCAACGGCATCACGTTGTGTAAAATAATGAAGCCCGATCTCTGGCCCGAAATTCGGTCCCTAGAAAATAAGCCCAGGGAACAAAATAAGCCCAGGGAAAGCCCAGGGAAGTTTCCCGCGCCCAGGAAGTTATAAAGCATTACATAGATGTGAAATTCACATATTTATCATATTTTATCATGTTAAAAAATTGTATCGATCTAAACCAGAATGACGAAGTATTTTATCATTGATTTTTTCACCTTACAGTATGCGTCGGTGAGTGAAGGGAGATAACTCACTATCATAGAATACTCAATTATTAACGTGGGGGAATGTTATCTATTGTCTTTCTAATTTTGGTTTTTGAATTGGATTTGTTATGCAAGGTGACGTAAATAATTTAATAAAAGATTCCTGACGTACAGAGATGAGATTTAAAAAATAATAACGATGAATACGGTATATTTACTTTACAAGTGAAAAATACTAATTTTTCCCTTCATTTACAAAATGTAACTAGTCTTTAAAACAAAAAAAGGAAATAATAAATTTTCATAATCGAAGGTTTTTTTGAGTTTTAACGAAGTAATGTCTAATAACTGTTTTAAAGGACTTTTTGTGAATTTTGGTTTGTCAGTAATGTATTGCCTAATACTAATACTATAGAGTTTCCCGACGAAGGACAGTTAGTATGTTAAACACATTTTAATGTTAACACTGAAATTATTGTTCTTGTTTTGTTTGGCTTCTTCTTTGAAATTAAAATTAAATCGTGTGTAAAACAATTTGCTGTTATCAAATTCTTTGTCTCAGGTAAGCCAGACAAGTCTGTTACAAGGTGAACACGTGCCGTGAATAAACACCCGCCGGGTATAACAGACGACCTCAATATACTGTGACGGGTATAAAGCCTGATCAATCAGTACTGATTAATACTCCTAATTAACGGATTAATTTACATCTTCGGTTAATCGGATTATTAATATATCCCGTAAAAGTGTTAGGAACTTTATGCATAGTATATATTTGTTTTGGTATTTGATCCTTATTATGGAGAAAATATTTCCAATCATGACATACCTACATATCTGTATTATTAAATAAATAAATTATAAATTAAAAGTTGTGTAGTCGACATGCATTACTGTACATGTTATAAATAGAAGAGTATTTGCCCGTTTTATTTTCGTACATTAGTGTGAATATATTTTATGGAGAGATTCAATAAATGATGATGGCTGTCATAAGAAATGTACGAGATGATTGTTTCATCTTTGTAATAAATATCTTATAAACCGTCACTCATAGAATCCAGTATCGGGTTAGTGTGTTAAATTCTCTAAGAAAATTGTTCTATTACATTGAAATTTCGTCCGCATATTTACAGTATTGTTCGGAAAATGCCGTCATCTAACGGTGGAGAATCTCTCTCTCTCTCTACCAGATTAGAGGATCGAAAATGTCGACTTTACACCATAAAAAGATGGAGGGGCATTATTAAATATTAATTACTTAACATACTCCTAAAAAAATTGCGGTCTGTGAAAAAATCGTTTCGAGCGGACCTATGTCTTTTGTGAGTACAATTGTTGTCTGACAAACTCTAGAAATATTGCGATGAATATTCACACAATAAAACAATCCCGATAACAGAAAATGGCGGGAAATGGCACGTGGCGACGGAATCTTTTCATATCTTTTCATATCTTCAGTGTAATTTAGGAAATCAACTTTTGAAAAATTCTCACTTTGGTTCATGAGTTTAAATTATGAAATATTAGTAGGTAAATAAATTTCACGGAGACATAAACGAAATGTATACTTTCGTCCTTAATACTTTTGATATTACAGTGCAGCAAGCCGCTAAATATTACCCGGACCACTTGTTCATTAGTCAATTACTTTCCACCGTGTTCACTTGTTCACGATTAATACGAATCAAGAGTTTTTAACTGGCACAGATGATTTGTTTGCCTTTCAAAAATGCGTGTACCAGGCGTGATAGTTCATATTCTAAGGCTACCAACGATCCAAGGGAAGATTATAAAAGCTAAGCTTGTATATTACTTGATTATTGTTGAGGCATATTCGGCTTTATATAGTTAACTATTGTTAAAACAAAACAATATTCACCTCAATTCAAATAGAACAGTATTGTGTGACCGTGCACTTTTAGTGACTTGTTTTATTTTGGATTATTAGTGGCCTTAGAAAATAAATATCACGCCTGGTACACGCATTTTTAAAAGGAAAATAAATCGTAGATAACCTCAACCGTAAATTGTCGAGTTTTCAAAAACCTCGTATATCTTTAACAAACTCTGGCCCCTTTGCACTGCTCTATGACGTTGACTATCTTAATATCTTTTCATTTTTTAAAATAAATTCGTTATACAAGGTGTAAGCTTTTTCCCCCAACACGTGTATTTTTGCACAATTTTCTTTAAAAAATGCAATAAATATTTTATAAACTCTTAAATTATCAATTCCTATTTTATTTTTATTTATAAATCTTCACACTTGTGTAGGTAATTTCATAATTATACCCCTCTTTCACGCTTTTCAACCAAATGGTTTTCACTTGAATTTTCCTACTTAGATGACCCTTAAACAACATTTTATTCAATAAGTACAATTACAAATAATGAAATGATAGGATTCTGGGACTAAAATTTGTTGTCGACGAGAGGTGCATTTCAACATTGGTCAATAGAAAGGCAATGGGATTGCATAAGTTTTTGAATCAACTTTACACCCGGCAGTAATAACTTCATAATATGTCTCGTTCACACTTGTCCTTCAACGACAGTAATGTGATGCAAGTTACAAATTGTCATACATTACTTCTACGGGGTAATGGAATAAGTAAATCATTAAAATGGTTATTATGATGATGTATGAATTTCTTCAAAAAATATTTTTACGATTATATCTATACATAATAATATTCATTTATAGATAGTGTGTTTTTGTTGTATTTCACACACACACACACACACACACACACACACACACACACACTAAGAGATCCAATGTCTACAAGAGTTATCTCTCTTTGATGATAAAGCCTAGCGGTCTCACGGTGTCGGAAATTCAAAGTCAAATTATTCCATTTTTCTTTCACCAATCTCATGCATTTTTTAACAAGATTATAAATAACACATGTTTATCAGTATTTCAAAATCACAGACTTCTACCATGCATTGTAAACTCCTGGGCGGAAGAAATATGCATAGACTGTACATGCATGGAGTCGCTGCCGATATCAAAAACGAAAAGTGAAATTTCTCCATTAAAACTCAATCAATTTTAATGATTTTTTCACAAAAGTATAAATAGCATATCATAAGTAATATTACAAAATTTTAACCTTCTAGCATGTATAGAATACTCCTGGGCGCGAGAAACGTCCCTGGGCTTTCCCTGGGCTTATTTTGTTCCCTGGGCTTATTTTCTAGGTACCCCCCGAAATTGAAAAAAAAAAAAAAAAAAAAATTTCGGGCCAGAGGAATCTCGGGCTAGGCAAAATTACACTGTTTTTCTGTGTTTTCCGTTTGAACATTTTATTTAGATTTTAAATTATGTCCAAAAATTGAATGCCAACTTAAAGAATATTTATCTGGGAACAAAATGACACCAAGATCACGATGATCGGACACAAATTAAAAAAGTAATGTAGAGTTTTGTCGGAGCACCTATACTTGAAAGATCCGATTCGTTGTTCCCCTTTACTCTTTTTTATATAGTTATCGGTATTTTGTAAATTTTATTATGAAACTGGCCCCTGTGTGCAGGCCTGTCAAAATTTAACACTAAGCCAAGGAAATGGTGCCAACTCGACAGCTGTACTGCAACCCATATCTACCTGTATCTCAGAAACTGTTTGACAGCTTCTGTCGATATCCTTTTACCACCCTGCTTCTCCTTATCTTTTTCAGGTTCTTGACCCCTTGTTAGTACCACTATGGTAGCTCAGTTGGTAGAGTGTATGCTCCATAAGTGGAGGTCATGGGTTGGAACTTAGAACCCCAACAGGGTGTGACCCTAGACTTGAAAGTTGATAGTGACTGTTCTGACGCCAAGCACTCAGCATTACGAAATGAAAGTCACAGTTATTTTAGATGGTAACTTAAAATAAATTGGGTCCTATGTCGTGGTAGGTGTGGCTTGTTAAAGAACCATGCTGTATAATGCCATCAGCACAACACATAGGCAAAGTTTCTGTACCTTCGCTTCAATATATGTGAAATAGTCTTACTGGGACTTTAAACACCATTACTCAATTGCAACTTGACCTTTGTTAGCTTTTCAGCACCTTGACATCTATTGGCCACTGGTTTTTCAAGGACCAGTCCTGTTTACTTCACCATCCCAGAGGACCTTATGACTAAGTGGTCTGTTTTCTCATGGAACTTGTTTTCCACAATTTCTAACATTCTTGGAAATGACTCTTGACAAGTTCTTTTGTGAAAAAGTCTTGACAGGTGTTAAAACACCATTACTATTACTCTACACCACCATCTAAGAATTGGCTAATTAGTGATATAAGTAAAATAATTTATTTTTGACTTAGTTGTAAAACACCATTACATTACATTACTCCCCCAACCCAGAAATGACAATCTCAATGCAAGTGAAATTTGACCAGATTGTAAAACACCATTACTCCACTAATGACCATGGATATAAGTTAAAGAAACTTGACTTGGAAGTAAAACACCATTACCCTACTATCCCAACCCAGAACTGACGATCTAGATACATTTGAAATAATTTGACTGAAACATAAAACACCATTTCTTGACTCTACCATCCAAAACCAACCTTGTCAATATAAGTGATAGAATCATAGTTTAGGCATATACCAATATTACTCCACTCCATCATTACATAACTGATTGTCTCGTAAGTAAAAAAAAGTTTGTTCTGGGGCTCAAAACACAATTTTTCTGCTCAATCATCCCAGAACTTAACTATTAAATATAAATGAATAATTTCTTGACTGGGGTGTCAAACACCATTACTCCACTCCACCATCCCTGAACCTGATACAAGTGAAAGAGTTTTGAATTGGGCACAAATTGCCATTACTTTACTTCACCATTCAAGAGCTGACTGTCCAGAAATACATTAAAAATATGGGACTATTAAAATATTTTCTAAGGAGTGAAACACCACTATACCATCCCAGAACTGATCATCTTGATATAAGTGAAAGAATCATGATTGTATTAAAACACCATTACCCACTGTATCATCCAAGAGCTGACTGTCCAGATATAAATGTGAAAAGTGTTGACTATTAAATTATTTTCTGTGGAAACGCCATTACTGAACTAAACTACACCACATCTTACCATTTCAATATAAGTGAAAGAATCTTGACTGGACCATGAACCATATTTAAACACACTCAACCATTTCAAAACTGACTGCCTTTAATAAATAAATAAATAACTTGACTTTTAAATTGAAATATCAGATGTTCATGTAGGAGTTTTCTTTTATGACTTTAATGGACTTTTGTAAAATTCGAGATAAAAGCAGAAAAATAACAGAATAAAAGATGGCAGACAAACACACTATGACATCATTGTGTTCCCATCTATGTCATAGCACCTAATCATGCTAATGGTAGATACCAAATATACACAATATGGCATCATAGCACTACTCTCCATGACATCATACTTATTTGTAGATAACAGATTGACACTATGATATCATAGAATTCCCCTCTATGGCATGATACCTATTTGTAGATGACAGATTGACACTATGATATCATAGAACTCCCCTCTATGGCATGATACCTATTTGTAGATGACAAATTGACACCATGATATCATAGAATTCCCCTCTATGACATGATACCTACTTCACAGCATCATCATAGCACTCCCTTGAATGAGAAAGATGCCAGATTAACAATATGACATTATAGCACTCCCCTCTTTCACATGTTAGCTGCTAAAAGATGACAATGGCACTATGTCATCATAACACTACCCTCTATGACATAAAACCTGCAGTTATTTGACAGATTGACACTATTGCACTGCCCTCTGACATGATAGCTGCTGTTATGTGACAGATTAACACTATATCCTCTATGACATGATATCTGCTGTTATGTGACAGATTGAAACTATTGCATTACCTTCTATGACATGATACTTGCAGTTATGTGACAGATTGACAGTATTGCACTACTCTCTATGACATGATACCTGGTGTTATGTGACAGATTGACACTATACCCTCTATGACATGATAGCTGCTGTTATGTGACAGATTGACACTATTGCACTACCCTCTATGACATGATAGCTGCTGTTATGTGACAGATTGACACTATTGAACTACCCTCTATGACATGATACCTGCTGTTATCTGACAGATTGACACTATACCCTATATGACATGATACCTGTTGTTATGTGACAGATTGACACCATTGCAATACCTTCTATGACAAAACCTGCTATATGACAGATTGACACTATTGTACTACCCTAAATGACATGGTACCTACTGTTATGTGACATAGTGACACTATTTACTACCTTTATGACATGTGACCTGCTGTTATCTGACAGATTGACACTATATCCTGTATGACATGATACCTGTTGTTATGGGACAGATTGACACCATTGCAATACCTTCTATGACATAAAACCTGCTATATGACAGATTGACACTATTGCATTACCCTCAATGACATGATACCTGTTGTTATGTGACAGATTGACACTATTGCATTACCTTCTATGGCATGATACCTGCAGTTATGTGACAGATTGACAGTATTGCACTACCCTCTATGACGTGATACTTGCTGTTATGTGACAGATTGACACTATATCCTCTATGACATGATATCTGCTGTTATGTGACAGATTGACACTATAGCCTGTATGACATGATACCTGTTATGTGGCAGATTGACACTATTGCATTACCTTCTATGACATGATACTTGCAGTTATGTGACAGATTGACACTATTGCACTATCCTCTATGACATGATACTTGCAGTTATGTGACAGGTTGACACTATACCCTCTATGACATGATAGCTGCTGTTATGTGACAGATTGACACTAATGCACTACCCTCTATGACATGATACCTGCTGTTATCTGACAGATTGACACTATACCCTGTATGACATGATACCTGTTGTTATGTGACATAGTGACACTATTTACAACCTTTTGACATGTGACCTGCTGTTATCTAACAGATTTACAAAATACCCTGTATGACATGATACCTGTTGTTATGTGACAGATTGACACTATTGCAATACTTTCTATGGCATGATACCTGCAGTTATGTGACAGATTGACAGTATTGCATTACCTTCTATGGCATGATACCTGCAGTTATGTGACAGATTGACAGTATTGCACTACCCTCTATGACATGATACTTGCTGTTATGTGACAGATTGACACTATATCCTCTATGACATGATATCTGCTGTTATGTGACAGATTGACACTATAAACTGTATGACATGATACCTGTTATGTGACATATTGACACTATTGCATTACCTTCTATGACATGATACTTGCAGTTATGTGAAAGATTGACAATATTGCACCATCCTCTATGATATGATACCTGGTGTTATGTGACAGATTGACACTATACCCTCTATGACATGATAGCTGCTGTTATGTGACAGATTGACACTATTGCACTACCCTCTATGACATGATACCTGCTGTTATGTGACAGATTAACACTATACATTGTATGACATGATATCTGCTGTTATGTGACAGATTGACACTATACCCTGTATGACATGATACCTGTTGTTATGTGACAGATTGACACTATTGCATTACTTTACATGACATGATACCTGTCGTTATGTGACAGATTGACACTATTGCATTACCTTCTATGGCATGATACCTGCAGTTATGTGACAGATTGACAGTATTGCACTACCCTCTATGACATGATACTTGCTGTTATGTGACAGATTGACACTATATCCTCTATGACATGATATCTGTTGTTATGTGACAGATTGACACTATAGCCTGTATGACATGATACCTGTTATGTGACAGATTGACACTATTGCATTACCTTCTATGACATGATACTTGCAGTTATGGTAAAGATTGACAATATTGCACCATCCTCTATGATATGATACCTGGTGTTATGTGACAGATTGACACTATACCCTCTATGACATGATAGCTGCTGTTATGTGACAGATTGACACTATTGCACTACCCTCTATGACATGATACCTGCTGTTATGTGACAGATTAACACTATACATTGTATGACATGATATCTGCTGTTATGTGACAGATTGACACTATACCCTGTATGACATGATACCTGTTGTTATGTGACAGATTGACACTATTGCATTACTTTACATGACATGATACCTGCAGTTATGTGACAGATTGACATTATTGCACTACTCTCTATGACATGATAGCTGCTGAAAGATGACAATGACACTATGTCATCATAGCACTTCCCTCTATGAGATGATGAAAGATTTACACTATGATATTATAGCACTCCCCTATTTGACATGATAACTGCTGGTAGATGACATAAGACTCCCCTCTATGACTTGATAACTCCTGGTAGATTACAGATGTTACTATGACATTATAGCACCCCTCTATGACATGAAAACTACTTGTAGATCTATGAAAAAATGCTTAAAAAGGACTATAATATCAATAAGCTTTTAAATTTGACTACTAGTAATTTTAAATCTTTGGAAACCTAGACAGTTTCTGTATGTATTTGACACATATAACTCTTTTGGAGTCATAAAGCAGTGTGAACTCTTGTTTCTTGTTTAAGTAAGAAAAAATGAGTAACTTGGATTGTATGGATGACAAAAGAATGTAATTTTAAAAGTTTTGATAACATGACACTGAAATTTTATGACATTTAAGTTTAGTGTGACTTGACTGGTCCACTTTCACAATCATTCCTTAACTAAGGTTTTCCTCAATTTAAATTTAGCAAATTTTGACAGTCTTTTATGGAACTCAAAATACCAGTTCTAATATTGGACAAAACTTGAGTACATGTTATGAGCTACAAGTGATCTTCAAGCTGACATCTAAATTTTCTGAAATGTAACAAAATTATTATTATTTTACTTTTACCAGATTTAAATTAAGGAAACTTTTAGTCAAGGAATATTTGTGAATCTGGAGCCTGGTACTAAAATGGGAATGATTGGTAGTACATCTCAACACAGACAGTTTCAGTCATGACATGCACTAGCAACACAAACTAAGATTATACTCTGTATTAAGTCCTCCATTTCACCAAACGTGATACTGGAAGATGAAAACATGTAACTCAATCAATTAAACTCTAGAACAAAGGATGATGGTTTGGAAATTGTTTGTACTACCATCACTATTAATTCTATAACCTTAATCCTTAAGCAAGCCTCTTTATTTGGGCTAGCACCTTAAAAACTAAACTGCCTTACAAGATTCAAAATGAATCGAACAATCATAGTGTGGGGGTGCACTTGTATTTGCATTGGTCTATAGCTATTTATAAGATTTTGTTAATATATACAGTCCAACCTGGCAATAACAACACTGTCTATAGTGGTCAGCTTTTTCAAGTCCAGACCCCTTTTGCTGAATATTTCACCTCTCTATAGTTGTCACCTGTCTAATTTTAGTCCAAAAGTCATCACTTCCCTCTCTATATCAGCCAGTGTTATATTTTGACAGAAGTTTTCACTTCAGTCAGGATTATTTTTATTTCAATTGAGGCAGTCCATTACTGAGTGGAATTGTTTTTTATGCCTATACTGTCAAATTTTCTGAATTTTAAGATTCAGGTGGTCAGTTCTGGGACGATGGAGAAAACTGAAGTGCCCAGAGGGAACCACTGGCTTTCAGCAAGTAAACCGTCAAGATTCCCAAGTGAAATTGGAACTTAGCTAGACGGCGAGAGATACTGTGGTCAGTTATGGGATGGTAGAGGAAACCAGAGAGCGGACAGAAAATCTGCATTTAGGATTCTTTCACTTTTAACGAGGTGGTCAGTTTTAGGATTTAGAGGAAACCGTAGTGCTCGGAAGAAACCACTGACCTTTGGAAAGTGAGCTGACAGGGTTTATCACATTTTTGCTGAATATTTCACCTCTCTATAGTTGTCACCTGTCTAATTTTAGTCCAAAAGTTGTCACTTAACTGTCTATAACAGCCAGAGCTTTATTTTGACACAAGTTTACACTTCAGTCAAGATTTTTTATTTCAATTGAGGCAGGCTATTACGGAGTGGAGTCTTTTTTATGCTCACACTGTCAAATTTCTGAATTTCAAAATTCATGTGATCAGTTCTGGAATGGTGGAGGAAACAGAAGTGCCAGAGGAAACATGGTTGCAAGTAAACCGACAAGATCCCAAGTGAAATTGAACTTAGCTAGGATGAGAGATACTGTGTCAGTATGGGTGGTAGAGGAAACCAGTGGAGAAGAACAGAAAATCTGCATTTAGGATTCTTTCATTTTTAACGAGGTGGTCAGGTCTGGAAAATGAAGGAAAACGTAGTGATATGAGGATACCATTGACCTTCTGCAAGAGAACTGACAGGGTTTCTTACATTCTGGTCTGTCCGAGTGGTTTTGAACCTAGGTGACAATGAACAGTGAAGTCAGCTAAAGGATGGTAAAGGAAACCAGAGTGCCAAGAGAAAACCTGCTGTCAATTAAAATTCTTTCACTTATATCAAGGCCGTCAGTTGTGGGATAATGCAAGAAACCAGTGTCCAAAGAAAACCACCAACCTTCCTTCGACAAGCAAACTTGCATTAACATCTGCCCTAGTAGGATTCAAATTTACTGACACTGTGAAGTCAGTTAAGGGATGGTAGAAGAAACTAGTACCCAGAGAAAATTACAGACCATTGGTAAGCTGACAAACTCTCACACTAGAACTTGTAGTGAGTTGGATTTGAACTTTGATGTCTAGAGGTCACGTGAGCTGTATCTGTAAACTACTTGGTCATCAAGTCCCCCCCCCCCTTTCACTGTACGCCACAGTTATTAAGGCGCCCAAACGAAGTTTGGCGACTTATTGTTTTTGCACCGTTTCTTATTATTATTATGATTCCCCACCACCGAAGGTGGGGAATCATATTGTTTTCGTTCTGTTTCTTATTATTAATTATTATTATTCTTATTATTCTTCTTCTCAAGACCATATGCTGCAGCATATCTCGGGAACGGCTTGATGGATTTAGATGAAATTTGCTACCAATAATCTGTTGTCTGTGTAGATAATCAAGACGCGTTTATTTTCGTTATCTTGAAGGTGGGTGGGTGGGTGTAAATCAATACGTAGTTAAATACCCGGGGAAACCAATTCTGAATGGACATAAGCTGGTTACGACACCTTAATTATACAAAGCCAATGCTTTCACCTATGAGTTAATCCGATTAGTGACCGTTAAAAACTTGGCGATTTTTAAAACCACAGCTTGTCACGTCACACGCCTGTACATAAAACCTTACACAATGAGATGAATGGTGTATACAATTTGCCTTGATAGATCAAATGGCTTGGGGTTTTCTGTTAATCACTGACTGTGGAAGTAGAAGACTGCCCACTTTTTTAAGTTTACACCATTGAAATGTCTCCTTTTACTGACTGACACTTTCCTAATGACCGGTATGTCGAGTACAAAAATTTGTAGTGAATCTTCCGAGTAAGCCGCCACTCTGTTACTATTAACACTTTTCAAATAAGAGATGGACAATTATTTCAGGTATTGTTCAAGTTTAAGATAAAATATTTTTGTGTCTTTTTTATTCGATTTAAACATAGGAATTTTCGTAATTTGGACTGAAAGTTCACTTCGATTTAAACATGGGAATTTTCGTAATACCGTATAGCGGGTTATTTTGGCGGGGCTAAATTTTGGCGTTTTTGACCAAAAAAAGTCAGTTGTAAATTTGGCGTATTTATTTTAGCGATTAAAACATTACAAGTTTTTATTTTGACGATTTTTATTACAATAGAAAACTGCTGTTAGATTCACGATAATATCTCGAAGTTTTCAAACTTCGTTTGTAAATAAAATGTTGAACTTCGAACAGCAAATCTATCGATATGGACAGTTCATTTGAATTTAATAAATTTGGTTGAAAGTGAAAGTAAATAACAACAACTGATGATATAACTGTATAAAATAAACTTACTTTATTTTCGTTATAATACAGAGCACATGGCCGGTTATTAATAATCACCGGAACTGCCGGTAATACACATTGCCGCGCGCATTCCCATGACATGTAAATAACAGAATATGAATATTTAATGATGAGATAAAAAGTTAATCATCTGGTGTGGACTCAGGTGTTTTACCGATCACGCAACTGTGGGTTGTAATCGGATTAAGAGATTACTGAACTGATCATGGTTAATTACTAATCTTGAGTAACACTCGATGTTCCAGGCGAGTTATTTCGTTTCGCTCTATTACTTTCGGTGAAATCTGTATCATGGCTTCAGCTTGTGTTTTGTTTACATTGACTGACCACATGTCATTCTGATAAAATTGTATTCGAGCGAAAGAAGCTGAATTTTCACCAAATTTACACCTCCGAAAATTATTTATTGTTCAAACGAGCGGGGGTATTCGAGCTATTGTAGTTCGAGCGATCGAGGTTTATTTACATATGATTTAATAGGGATTTGGACGGGACCGGCAGATAACTTATCCGGAGTATTCAGGGCATCGTCGTTCGAGCGATCGAATTTCTACTGTATTTACTTTGTCACAGTGTAAGATATTGTTGAGGTAATAAATTTTGACTGTTCCATTTTTTGGCGATAAATGTTTTGGCGATTTTAATGCTACCGCCAAAATACGCCAAAATTTACACTCCGCGAAAATAACCCGCTATACGGTATTTCGTAATTTGGACTGAAAATTTGCTTCAAATTCGGCATATCGAATTAACTAACAAATTTACATAGAAATACATAGCGATCTGACGGGACCATTTGTATCATTTCGATTTAAGCAAATTTCGATTCAATCGATTTCGAATTAACGAGAGTCGACTTTATTTCTTTTGCATCAAAAACACCTAAATAATCTATAGAGCAATGAAGATCTGAGTCTTTTAGATGCTGGAAATAACAATATGAGATTTATTCCGTATAATACACCTAAACTAATATGTACCTCAACGTGTTGAAAAGTACATTTTTTCAATAGAGGGGGTCTTTTAAATCGGACTATATATACAGCGTCGATCTATTTCAACACACTATACACAGAGTTAACATACATGCTTCATATAAAAATGTCCGTCTTTTACTATTTTGACTGAGTAGATGTATCGTTATGATCATGAACCTCAAACATATAGGAATAACCGATATAAGTCGCGTAATTAAAATACAAACAGATGGCCTCCTATGATGTGTATTGCGCATTGAATCACGATTATTAATCAATAAACTTTTTAGAAAAAATATTAAATAAACATCACAAAGGGTAACTTTTATTATATTTTATTTTGGATTTTACAATAATTCCGAGTCCATGGGTGTTTATACTGTCTGACGGCATCGGGAGGGCACCTGGGTATATCCTCAGGCAGTGTCGACACGCTCCAATATTACTTGGATCTACCTGCCCATCATTAGAAGGTCTTACATTCGCACCTAAGACAATGATCTTAACTCAGTCGTTAATTACTGTGTTTATTCAGTGACACTCGCCAATCCGTCACTGGCTTCAATGTGTATCCACCTGTTAATTACTGGTGACCAAGATACCGGTGAACTTTGAAAACTTGTGGCCAGAAAAATCGCAAAGCGCCGGTTTTGTCGCAGTTAAAGAAAAAAATCGCAGTTAACGATGCCCAGCGCAAACCCTCCCATACGTGTTCATTCATTGTAACACGCGGCGACGCCAAATCAGAGGCCTGAGATTTCTTATTCAATAAAATTCATTGAAAACGTCACTTCCTATGCCGAGAAGGCCTTCCAATGTACGATTTTTCTCAACCGAAAACTTTAATTCAAATCTACTTTAACTTTCAAAGAAATTTTAAAAACAATCAAGGTATGATTTTTTTAGTTTACCAGGTCGGCGCGGTACAAATGTACTTTATACACATCTGCCTTTAAAATGTAATTGTTCATCAAGGCAATATATACACAACATTAAAAACGCATGTGACGTGAAAATCACAAGATTTACCCTTTTTGGCGACACAGTAATGAAATTGGCAACAAAATTTTACAACTGGCGATTTCCTTGACGACAGACTTTTACAACCCAGCGCTAACCCTGCTAGGGTCTTTTCACCAGATAATTTATGGATGGTGGGGAATCATACGTAACTGGTATCCCAGTTACAATCTCTAGTTATTATTATGATTCCCCACCACCGAAGGTGGGGAATCATATTGTTTTCGTTCTGTTTCTTCTTATTATTATTATTATTATTATTATTATTATTCTTCTTCTCAAGACCATATGCTGCAGCATATCTCGGGAACGGCTTGATGGATTTAGATGAAATTTGCTACCAATAATCTGTTGTCTGTGTAGATAATCAAGACGCGTTTATTTTCGTTATCTTGAAGGTGGGTGGGTGGGTGTAAATCAATACGTAGTTAAATACCGGGGAAACCAATTCTGAATGGACATAAGCTGGTTACGACACCTTAATTATACAAAGCCAATGCTTTCACCTATGAGTTAATCCGATTAGTGACCGTTAAAAACTTGGCGATTTTTAAAACCACAGCTTGTCACGTCACACGCCTGTACATAAAACCTTACACAATGAGATGAATGGTGTATACAATTTGCCTTGATAGATCAAATGGCTTGGGGGTTTTCTGTTAATCACTGACTGTGGAAGTAGAAGACTGCCCACTTTTTTAAGTTTACACCATTGAAATGTCTCCTTTTACTGACTGACACTTTCCTAATGACCGGTATGTCGAGTACAAAAATTTGTAGTTATAGTCGGAAATGAATCTTCCGAGTAAGCCGCCACTCTGTTACTATTAACACTTTTCAAATAAGAGATGGACAATTATTTCAGGTATTGTTCAAGTTTAAGATAAAATATTTTTGTGTCTTTTTTATTCGATTTAAACATAGGAATTTTCGTAATTTGGACTGAAAGTTCACTTCGATTTAAACATGGGAATTTTCGTAATATTTCGTTATTTGGACTGAAAATTTGCTTCAAATTCGGCATATCGAATTAACTAACAAATTTACATAGAAATACATAGCGATCTGACGGGACCATTTGTATCATTTCGATTTAAGCGAAATTTCGATTCAACCGATTTCGAATTAACGAGAGTCGACTTTATTTCTTTTGCATCAAAAACACCTAAATAATCTATAGAGCAATGAAGATCTGAGTCTTTTAGATGCTGGAAATAACAATATGAGATTTATTCCGTATAATACACCTAAACTAATATGTACCTCAACGTGTTGAAAAGTACGTTTTTTCAATAGAGGGGTCTTTTAAATCGGACTATATATACAGCGTCGATCTATTTCAACACACTATACACAGAGTTAACATACATGCTTCATATAAAAATGTCCGTCTTTTACTATTTTGACTGAGTAGATGTATCGTTATGATCATGAACCTCAAACATATAGGAATAACCGATATAAGTCGCGTAATTAAAATACAAACAGATGGCCTCCTATGATGTGTATTGCGCATTGAATCACGATTATTAATCAATAAACTTTTTAGAAAAAATATTAAATAAACATCACAAAGGGTAACTTTTATTATATTTTATTTTGGATTTTACAATAATTCCGAGTCCATGGGTGTTTATACTGTCTGACGACATCGGGAGGGCACCTGGGTATATCCTCAGGCAGTGTCGACACGCTCCAATATTACTTGGATCTACCTGCCCATCATTAGAAGGTCTTACATTCGGACCTAAGACAATGATCTTAACTCAGTCGTTAATTACTGTGTTTATTCAGTGACACTTGCCAATCCGTCACTGGCTTCAATGTGTATCCACCTGTTAATTACTGGTGACCAAGATACCGGTGAACTTTGAAAACTTGTGGCCAGAAAAATCGCAAAGCGCCGGTTTTGTCGCTAGTTAAAGAAAAAAATCGCAGTAAGCGATGCCCAGCGCAATCCCTCCCATACGTGTTCATTCATTGTAACACGCGGCGACGCCAAATCAGAGGCCTGAGATTTCTTATTCAATAAAATTCATTGAAAACGTCACTTCCTATGCCGAGAAGGCCTTCCAATGTACGATTTTTCTCAACCGAAAACTTTAATTCAAATCTACTTTAACTTTCAAAGAAATTTTAAAAAACAATCAAGGTATGATTTTTTTTAGTTTACCAGGTCGGCGCGGTACAAATGTTCTTTATACACATCTGCCTTTAAAATGTAATTGTTCATCAAGGCAATATATACACAACATTAAAAACGCATGTGACGTGAAAATCACAAGATTTACCCTTTTTGGCGACACAGTAATGAAATTGGCAACAAAATTTTACAACTGGCGATTTCCTTGACGACAGACTTTTACAACCCAGCGCAAACCCTGCTAGGGTCTTTTCACCAGATAATTTATGGATGGTGGGGAATCATACGTAACTGGTATCCCAGTTACAATCTCTAGTTATTAAGGCGCCCAAACAAAGTTTGGCGACTTATTGTTTTTGCACCGTTTCTTATTATTATTATTATTATTATTATTATTCCTCTTCTTCTTCTTCTTCCGGCCATGAACTTGTCCAACCATTTCTCGAAGACCGTTGGTCCAATCTTAACCAAACTTCACATGAAGGTTTATCCCTATCTCCTTCCCCAGAGGCCGAGGTAAAATGCCCATGGGGTCATTAGGGGAGGGGCAGGAGGGCGGGGTCTTAAAAACAATAATGATCATTTTGCCATTTATACTTTATTTTGTACTATAAAACCATATATATTCATGATCAGTATCTCAAGATGCACAAGACTGCATCAGTAGATTTTCCCTGCGGTATCAGGGAGGGGTGGGGATGGGCGGGGCAGTGTGCTAACTTTTAAACGGTTGAGATCCCCACCCATAAACTATATATTTTCTGTTCTACATAAAAAGTTGAATAGAGTGATGCTAAAGAAAATCCCATGGGGTCATTCCTGATGGAGGGTGGGGACGGGCGGGCTTGGTACTAACTTTTAAATGGTTGATATCCACCCTGAAACTATATATTTTCCGGTTCTGTTGTAAAAGTTGAATAGAGTGATACTGAAGAAATGCCCATGGCGTTTTCCAGAGGAGGGCAGGGACAGGCGGGGCTGGGTACTAACTTTTGATCAGTTGAGATCCCCCCCCTAACATATATATTTTCTTATTCTTTATGAAAAGTTGAATAGATTGATATAAAGTAAACCCATATGGTCATTCCAATAGGAGGGTGGAGACAGGTAGGTCTAGGTACTAACTTTGAGATCCCACCCTCAAACTACAGTTTTCTTCATGGGCTGGTTGCTATCATTTTGTTTAAGAATTAAAACAATAAGCATGAATTTTCATTGTAAGGATACTTAAGTAATCACTGATCCATGTCTAAAAGCTCTCAAGCTAAACTTTTTATAAGCAACACTAATGGTCAGTTATCCCTGGGGCATGATTTATTATTCAATTCGATAGAGTAGCTGCATTTAGTTATCAGTATGACATTATATGGGTAAATGCTTGGATTAATTTAAAATCAACACATCATTAGCTCATCAAAACAATGGTTTGTTATATTGGGTATAGGTGATGTCAATCAACTTTGCCTATTGTTTGAATTTCAACCAATTGGATTCATGTACTACTTCTCTATATAAAATTAAATCTTAAAATGAAAAGAATATTACAAGTTTTAAATTTCTCAACAGTTTTTCTATTGTGTAGAACTTATTTAAAGGTTTAAAATTTTCAGCCGTTGCCATGGAAATGAAAAAAAGCAACAAAAGTACAAGTCTAATATGTGTTTGAATACAGGGTTTGATTTTTATTCGTTTGGGCGCCTTATTTGTAATGATGCATCCATCATACATTAGTACTCGTTATTATTATTTTTATTATTCTTCCTCTTCTTCTTCTTCCGGCCATGAACTTGTCCAACCAATTTCTCGAAGACCGTTGGTCCAATGTTAACCAAACTTCACATGAAGGTTGATCCCCATCTCCTTCCCGAGGCCGAGGTAAAATGCCCATGGGGTCATTAGGGGAGGGGCAGGAGGGCGGGGTCTTAAAAACAATAATGCTCAATTTTGCTATTTATACTATTTTTTGTACTATAAAACCATATTATTCATGATCAGTGTCTCAAGATGTACAAGTCTGTATCACAAATTTTCCCGGGGGTATCAGGGAGGGTGGGGATGGGCGGGGCAGTGCTAACTTTTAAACGGTTAAGATCCCCACCCATAAACTATATATTTTCTGGTTCTGCATGAAAAGTTGAATTGAGTGATACTAAAGAAAGTCCTATGGGGTCATTCCTGATGGAGGGTGGGATGGGCGGGGCTTGGTACTAACTTTTAAATGGTTGATATCCCCATCCTGAAACTATATATTTTCCAGTTCTGTTTTAAAAGTTGAATAGAGTGATACTGAAGAAATGCCCATGGCGTTTTCCAGAGGAGGACGGGGACAGGCGGGGCTGGGTACTAACTTTTGATCAGTTGAGATCCCCACCCCTAACATATATATTCTCTTATTCTTTATGAAAAGTTGAATAGATTGATACTTAAGTAAGCCCATATGGTCATTCAATAGGAGGGTGGGGACAGGTAGGTCTAGGTACTAACTTTGAGATCCCCACCCTTAAACTATAGTTTTCTTCGTGGGATGGTTGCTATCATTTTGTTTAAGAATTAAAACCATAAGCATGAATTTTCATTGTCAAGAATACTTAAGTAATCACTGATCCATGTCTAAAAGCTCTCAAGCTAAATCTGTTTTTATAAGCAGCACCAATGGTCAGTTATCCCTGGGGCATGGTTTATGATTCAATTTGATAGAGTAGCTGCATTTAGTTATCAATATGACATTATATGGGTAAATGCTTGGATTAATTTAAAATCAACACATCATTAGCTCATCAAAACAATGGTTTGTGATATTGGGTATAGGCGATGTCAATCAACTTTGCCTATTGTTTGAATTTCAACGAATTGGATTCATGTACTACTTCTATATATAAAATCAAATCTTAAAATGAAAAGAATAATACAAGTTTAAAAGTTCTAATAATTCATGTTGGGATTAAAATAAGTGTTACTATTTGATTAGGGATTTTTAAGTTTGGAAACCTGGTATTTGATAAAAAAAAGTTCACAAAGTACATGTTTACAATAATGTAATACCATGTAAATGAAAAAATGATATATTTTGTAATTATGCAAAGTGATCATATTTTTGTTGTCCTTTTAAAAATGGCAAAAAGTAATTTGGTTTCCCTGCAGTTTTTAGTGATGTAGATCGTAATTAAAATTTTCAAAATGGCAGCCGTTGCCATGGACATGGAAAAAAGCGGCAAAAGTACAAGTCCTCCTAATATGAGTTCTAAGTAGAGGGTTTGATTTTTATTCGTTTGGGCGCCTTATTTGTAATGGTGCATCCATCATTACATTAATACTCGTTATTATTATGTTAATATGTAGCAACATATAAAGTCCGATTACTCCATTTAACTTTCAACAATCTCAATTATTTTTGTCACATTTATACATATATAGTCTTCTCGACAATATTTCCAACTTTCAGCTTTGTAGCATGTATAAGAAATTCCTTGGCGCAAAAATATTCCTAAAAATTTGCTGGGCTTTAAATCTACTTCTGGGCGTTAAGTACTCTGACCGCTGTCGCAGGCCCATGGATATCGGACATTGACTTACCAAAAGTAATAAATTCTAATACCGCTATTTTAATCCAGTAATATATGCACAATTTTGTAAACTTAATCGATGTTAATTCACAGACATTAACGTTTTACTGTCATTTTCAGATTCAAGGTGCCCCCGGGTATCGACAGAACCTATCCACAAGTACCCGTGTCCCTGCCCTGGTAGGTTACGGTAGGTCAATTTTGGCGTAGAATATATCTCGTATAAAAACAACGATAAAAACGTACTTTTTTGGAATCAATTAAAGTCATATGGCATGCATACTAAGTTATATATAAAGTACGTAAATACCGACTAGTACTACCGCCGGTTAAGTATTGACCCCTTTGTTACAAGGCTTCTGATTGGCTAAACGGTACCTCATTAACCGGCAAATTTATGCATTATGTACATAATGCATTTATGAGAATAAAAGTGGTGAAAGCTTGCCATAACGGCACGCTTCGGTCACATTTAATACATAATTTACATTATGAGTACATAATTCACATTATGAAAACATAATAAAATTATCGATTGATAATTAAAAAAATACATAATTTAGTTGCGATAATGTGCGCCTCATCCACATTTAATCCCATAAATTGCATTATGTATACATAATGCGAATTATGTATTTAATGTCGTTGAGGCATTCCATATCTATGTGTCTGTCTACATTATGTCATTATCAAATTGATATGTTTTTTTAATTACTCCTCTGTACGCCAATAAAATTCTGTGTATAAAAATTATCATTGGTTTGTTTCACTAATCGTTTAATTTTGTAATGCATTTAGAGGAATAAGTTCAGACCACACACACATGGACAAGCAGATAAATAGCTAAGCTGCTCATTGAATACATGGGGTGTTATATCCCAAACAAGATTATATCACTTATATCCATATATATATTCTACTAAATCATAATAGACAACTTTTAACAGAAGAATGCAGAAAATAGCATCAGCATATTGATGGTTGATGGATTGAATTGGGTTTTTACGTCTCAGTTATTAATATGTCATTCATATCAAGATGTCACCAGCTATAGGTGAAGCAGAATTTTTTATCTTTGTAGTGCGCTAAGAGCAATGTGCAGGGAGGGTTCTTTAACGTGCCACTCCTGGTATAACACGGGACATCGGTTTTTATGGTCTCTTCAGAAGGCCCCTATGACTGACTTTCCATTCCTAAATGCATATTGTTGGTAATGGTCAACCATTAAGAACACGTCAACTGTGTGACAAAACAAACGTACCTCTAGAGATCCGAGATTGGTAATAAACTTATCATCATCATTTATTTATTTCCTCTATATTAGAGATACAATGTATGAAAAAAGCAACATAATTTTAACAGATAAACATATGTACACTATATATTACACAAGTTCACCATATATGGTGTATATACATATATATATATATACTTTTGACGGGTACCGAACATAATAATAATACTAAAATCACTTTTAATTTCGAATAACTATTGCGAATATACGAAATTTACGGCGGTAACTTTCTTTTTACACACGTCACCTATCTGAATCCATAACAATCAAAGTATCAACATGATGAACATTGAACTGCGGATCAATGCTACCGCAAGTTGAAGGGAAATATGAAGTTCAGTTGGTCACTAGTCCGACTAATCGGACCACTAAACCCCCGTTTAATTTTTGACTTGTCAAGAATTAAAATGGGGGTTTGGTGGTCGGACTAAGTTGGTCACATACAAGTTACATAGGTGGAAAAGAGTTTTTTGTTACCATAGGAAATTAAGATGGTTTTTAGTTTTGTCAGTTGAAACTGTAAAGTCTATGGAATCAGTCACTCTGGTAAAGAATAAGTAAATTAAAGGTACTTAGGATACCCCCTGTCTGTTTTAGCAATAATATGAAAAAAATCTGCGCGACCATAATCACGATATGAAAATATTATACTGTTCAAATACATCATATAATCCATTTTCTTATCAGCAAAAGCTACAAGACTGACCATGAAAAAACTTTAATTTTTACCAATAAAAGAAAATGTACGTTGATTTTGACTATAATTTAAATTTAATGAAAATATTACTTAAGAAATAGAATTTTATTTTTGTTCTACCACGACTTGACGAGGTTATCATGGAGAGGCTGGGAATACAAGTACCTGTGATAAAACTCCTGACTTTGGACGGACACGTTATTTATCATAAATAGATATGACATTATCATCCTCATTTTCTTTACAACCACAATGTATCAGTATCGACACAAAATTCATGTTAACATGGAAAGACAAAATGCAACAGTCTGACTACAATGAATACGAGGATGAAGTCGGGTAACCTAATAGGTTCCCTTTTTAAAAGAAGGATTTATACTCTAGCACAATACAATACAACATGGCGGCGCCCATTCATCACTGATAAACAATAACAAAACATTTAGATATCCTGGCACTTTTCATAAGTTCTGGTTAGTTTTTATCAAATGACAACATCACATTTTAGTCCCCTTGTAAAATAATTGTTTTCTCCTTCGAAAGACAACCTTATGGGCGACAATACTAGCATAATCAAACACAAACATACAATCCATGTCCAAACACAAAATCGCATTTTGCAAAGTAAAAAAAACTTTGAAGCTGGCAAATAAGGTTAATCACGTAAACTTCCACCAGGGAAGTGAGGCCGGGTGCTCCGGAAGAATAAAGTTTCTGTTTAGCTAACTACACCCGTCATGTGTGTACTCAAAATTGAGAATGAAAGGAACATAGATTTATGAGACGTCACTCCAGGGTAATATTGGATACAGAGACATCATAGTTATCAGCAACACCATTTATTTAAAAACTGGAACCAGCTGAGTTTATAGTGTAATGTGTGTATATGCATAAAACTTATCTTCTCGAAAATACTAAACCAATTTAAACCAAATTAGGTATCAAAGGTCCCTAGGTTACCTGAAATAAAAATAGAGTCCAGTAACTCTGTTCCACTCCAAGATGGCCACTGATACTATTAATGGACAAAAATGATAAATTGCCATTACATCTTCTTCTTTCAATATACAGTATTTCTTCTAAGTAGAAGATTACATACTGTCGCATGCATGGAAATAAAGAACTTATGAATGTAAATTATACAGTGGTGATGTGCAAAGAACTGAAGAGTGATTAAAACTATGTACATGTTGTTGGAGATTTTTTGTTTTTAGAGTGTGTGGAGAACAACATGGGATAGTTGTTCTCTGAAAGAGTCTATAGTTGATGACTTTATAATTTAGGCCGGTAAAAGATTTACATGTTTACATATGGACTGATTTAATTCAAATTCCAAATGTAGAATGTAGATATGATCATATGTTACGGGTTTGTGCATCACATGGCTACTGATAAATCTCCATCTACAAAATCTACATCATGCTAATCAGATGCTAAATTTTCTGATTCCTTAAAATATTCTCTGAAACTACTGGGTCAGTGAAACCAGATTTGGTGTAGAAGGGTCCTAGGTGACCTGAATTAAGAAAAAAGTTCCAACGACTCAATTAGACATCCAAGGTGGCTGTCATTACTTTAAATAGACAAAACATATAAATGGTCATTAAATGTACATATACATACATATATATATATATCAACCAATTTAATTCATGTTTGGTTCATGGGATGTAGATGCCTAGCCATTTAACAGGATTTTGCTTCACTTTCTTCATTGGCGTGCACTAGCAGCTAGAATATGCTAAATTTAGTTTATTCTTTAAAAATTTAAAATACTTAACAGGTTATTTAACAATTTTAAAGGGTTTTCCCAAGAAAATGTTTATCCACCCAATTTGCAAGAATTATGCAAAAAAGATGAAAATTTTAATCATTTCTTTGAAAATCTTCTTTGGAATTGCTGTTCTGAATGCCTCCATGATTTATAATGCCATTTAACATTTGCTTGCTATTAATGGAATGCATAAATTGAGTGTCAGTTGAGCTTTACAGGTCCTTTTGGGTCTCTTGTTGATAAGTTTTCTCCTTGGAAAGGATGTGTGCAAACAACTTTGTATGATAATTGACCGTGATAAGACAAATTTCACATTAAAGTTTGTTCTCATTTTTACTCTATATTTGAAGAATCAATGTACAATGTATGTGTCAAAATGCCAGAAAATGTCATAAAAATAAAAGTTACCCAAATTCACCATTATTACTTAACACTGAACACAGCAAGAGAAATTCCATACACTAATTTGATTGTTTATTCTTTAATAATAGAAACTTATGTCATTGTTTCAATTTATCCAAATACCATACACTTTTGGGGGCCATAAAGGGTTTTAATGATATTATGTATATCATAAATGTATATTAGATAATGACTATTTGTGGTTATTTACCTTAATCTTTGATACAATGGAATTAACACCGGTACTTTGGAATGTATTGGTGCAAAGAAAAAACAGAATGCAACTAAGTGGCATCTACTGTATTTAAAACATATTATATTTTTGCCAAATACTCACTGTCTAAAATTTCATATGCACCTTGAATCTTGTGAAACATTTCTGAATGCATTACTCACTTATGAGAAACAATGCTCCATTAATCCAGTCAATTCTGAGTTCAATATTTACAGTGAAGTCAATTTTCTGATGTTACCATATGAATGGTGTCCTTGTCTAATACTTTTGTAAAAATGTTACACGTTCCACATATTGTCAGAAATAAGCATTTTCTGGTAGTTATATCAACTTATTCACTGTTTTATTATACACATATGTTTACAGACAATGGCAGGTCTAAAGCAGTTGATAACTGATGCAAAGCTAGAGAATGTACAGAGGATTGTATTGAATGGAAAACAAAAATATCTTTGTTTTACACATTTAACTTCATGTTGGATTTTATGTGCTACCGATGGTATTGATGTTTGGCGCCTGGAACTTGACGAGGATGAAATTGAATCGCACAGAGAATTGGCTGAAGTTAACACACTGGATACATTTCTTGCTAAGATAAGGTCAGTGACTAAGATATAAGTACATGTACAGTAAAACCTTTGCTATATTGCCACTTGGTTAACTTTGCCACCTTGCTTATTGCCACACTATTTTGAAGTCCCTAAATCTATTTCTTGTGTGATTTTCTTTATAAACCTCACTCACTTTATTATGACACACTAGCATCAGTTAATGCATTCAGCTATTGAACTTCTGCAGGGCATATGGGACATACTCTCAGGTGAGCGATAAGGCCCATGAAAATGCTGCCTTTATAGACTGCCCTTGATTTATTATGACACATTGGTATCTGTTCTCATCAGATGGATATTCAAAGGATGTATTGAATGTTGTGGGATATTTGTTTAATACTAGATGTTTGGATTCCTCACCATTTCAAACTGTCCAGTAAAACATTGGAATAGCTTATGACAATTCCACTAATATTGATATATAACCAGCTACAGTTAGTACAGATATTTATACATGTATCAGTGCTATGAACTGATTGAAATTTTCACTGAAGGTTTTTCACTATAGGTTTTCAAGTTATGCTGTCATACAACAGCTCTCTATTTTATCACACTTGTACTAAGTATCGAAGAGCTTATATACAAAAAAAATGGATTCATTGCCAGTTTTTTTCTAAGTAAAATTTTAGATTATAGAGGAATTTGGCAATAAATTGGGAGAGGCATATTAAGAAAAACATAGAAGAAATGAACTTTAAAATACTGTCACAATAAGAGAGTTGACAAAGTTATCTAGGGGCATTATAACAAGGTTTTACTATATTTCTATCTGGTTTGAGTGTCAGTGACAGATTTAAAACTTTAATGCATTAGCATTTAGTACAGCATTTAACTACCAGTACTTTTTTTTACATTTTATTATACCCTCCACATACGAAGTCTAGAGGGGTATATATGAATCAACTTGTCTGTTTGTCTGTCCCAATATCATGTCTGCTCCATATCTTCCATGTCTATGAATGGATTTTGATCAAACTTGGCACAAGTGTAAACCAACATGAGATGATGTGTCGCATACCAAATTTATGTGCATAAGTCAAAGGTCAAGTCAGGAGGTGAGTGTTGTGGGGAGGGATTTAGCTCTCAAGAGACAGTTTTATTTTGCATTTAGTTTATTTTTGATATGCAGTGAAATTTGATCTGACTTTAATATTGACAGAATAATGACTTAGTCACTCAATTTTTTCAAGAAAACTTGTAGTTATTGAAGTTCTACTGCACTGTTCTACTTATGTTTAATTTTAATGTAAATCTTGTTATTCAGGAAAGCATTTGTAGATGGAGATTTATCAGTAGCCATGTTAGGAACTAAAGTTACAATAACTGTTGGTAAAGGAGCTGCCTCATTCAACTTTGACCTTTATGAAGCTAAGGCAGCGGAAAAGAAAACAGAACTTCAGAGTGTACTCTTTAGACTGGCAGAGGCTAATGACAATTTAGAAACAGAACTTACAAAGGCAAATAAAACTATCGAAAACTTAAAAGCTCAGAAAGGAGGTGGTGGTCCAGCATTTATGGACCTGGGTCCAAAGAAAGATGGCCACCAGGCCAAAGTGAAACCTAAAAAAACTGGAATGAGTGTTATTAATCCTACAAGTAAAAAACGAAAAGCTGCTACAGGTGTTGTATTTGATTAACAGTTAAAATATACCTTTATACTGATGGGTATAATGGTTACTTAGTAGTCCATATTGAAGTATCTTGATGTCCAAACCTTCAAAGTACTGGTAGTACATTTTGTTCAGTTTGTGATAAACCATAGATGACTTATAGAGGGTCTGGACCAAGTTTGTGATATACCAAGATGACTTATAGAGGGTCTGGACCAAGTTTCACAATCATTTCTTAACTAAGATTTTGCTTAACTTAAATTCAGCAAATATTTGCAATCTATTTCTGAACTAAAGGTAAAAAAAAATTTTGACAAAAACTAAATACAAATGTCATAAGTTTGAAGTGATCTTCAAAATTACACCTTAAATTCCTGGATATCTGGGAAATAAATAAGTTTAAGTTAAGAAAAATCTTAGTTATGGAGTGATTGTATAACTGGAGCCTGGGCCAGATAGAAATGGTCTTGTATAGAGATGTGTCTCTTGTAGTGAATAGTTAATGTTCAATGAGAAATGTTTAAGTCGGTGAATTCTGTAAGATGAAGCATTTTATTTTCTTCATATATCATGTTTTTACTGAAAGTACAAAACAATTAATTTAAAGATATGCTACCTATATGTTTTTGTGTGTCTTACTTTCAAAAATTTATGTCAAAACAACATGAACTTAAAAAAGGGTTCATCTGCATTGGATACATTATGACATAAGCAAACAATATCCCTTAAAAATGCCATTATTCTGGAAAATTGTCTTGTAAATTTTTTCCAGTCATTCCAAATGAACATTATGGGTCATTGTTCCTATCATTCCACATGAAGGTTATGGGGCATTGATCTCTCACATGATATACTGGTGGACCCAATTATACCATTTAATCAATGGCTATAAAATGTCATACACATTATCAGTATCAGAGTTGTATAATTGCAGATTGCTGTTTGTCATAAGCTTTGACTTTGTACATGCCCAGAGTTATACTTGTTCTATCAAATTTACCTTTCTTTGCATCATAACTTGATGTAAACTGATTTTGTCCAAGAAAACTTATTCTCCGCCATAGAAATCAGCTGTGGTGTTTTGTATGTAGATCCAAACGTCGTCTACCAAATACACATTGTAAATCATTTGAGTTATCAGATATCACATGGATCGTATATTGTACAAAAGTATGTACCGGTACTTTACTTTCATCACTTTTCTTATTGTCATTACTTGTGGTATATATTCAATAGTACATTGTATTGTTTTACAAATGTTTTGTATAATATATACTAGTAGTTTTTAATAAACTTGCTGTTTTTTTAATCATTGAATTTTTCACTTAGAGATAAATTAATGTAGTATTGCTACAATTTATATTTTTGTACCAAAGCTGACTTCACTTATTATTGTCTAAGAAGGTGCTAAAATTATAACTTCTAGGGCACTTTTCTTCATGAGACAATTGTAACATTGTACTACTGTGTACATATATTATATGATTGATTGATTGGGATGTTATGTCACAATCAAGACTATTTCACTTATATTGAGATGCCACCAGGTATACGTGAAGTAGCAGAAATTTTTCTTCGCCAATTGGCCTGGCCGAACATATAACCCGGCCCTCCCGAGTGAGAAGTGAGCGTTCTACCACAAGGCTAAAAGATAGGGACTAGAAAGTCTGGCAATAAATCACTCTATTATATCTACTATATACTACACAACATTGCAACTAGCTCAGCCTGGCTACATTCCTCCCGTTATCTTGAGATTTCCCACCTTGGAAATCTCACACACAACCCCTCAGTGGTTATTTTGTTGGGTGCCAATGTAACGGAGGGAGGAAACACCAGAAAAAAAAAAAACACTTCCTCATCGATTACCCCGGCTGATAATCGAACACATCCCTCCTGGGTGAATCAAATGCTCTACCACGTGGCTCATGAGTGAGTACAATGGACAAAAGTGTTTGGTATGTAAATCTGTGACATTGAACCACTTTACTATCATTAGCAATGAACACTCATACAAAGTAAACCATCAGTACTTGCACCAACTCACACATATTAAGAACTTGTTTTGAGAATAACCATTCAGGTGGTCAATTCCATGTCTCATTACAAATTGTTAACAATAATGCTGGTATGCTGTAAAACAACATGTACCAGTAACCAACAATCAATCTTGCATGTAGTAAGACTTAACTAATCTTCTATTGTCTTTCAAGTAACACTCTTGATGAGTTGTGAAATTTGGTACACATGTATTTTTCATATGAAAAACTTTAATCTTAAATTGTCTGTCTTACTTACTTTAGGTATATCTTGGAAAAGGAATGAGAAACAGGATTATTACAAATAAAAAACGAACACTTCCACTTATCAACACATTTATATAGACATATGAGAATTATTTACATAAAGTTAATATAAACAATGAGATGATATATGATGACATTATGTTTCTTCTACTGTCATTCTAGATACATATTCCTTGTATAATATTGTCCCTTTATCAGGATCTACTGCTGCAGATAACATCTCTTCCATTTCTTCTGTGGTAAATGGCTCACCTGAAAATAAAAATAATTTGTAATGAGCCACATGATTAATACCTCTTAACAGTTGTGCAGAACAATATGGAAAATATTTACCGGTACATCGCAAATTCCAATAATACTGTTGTTTTAACGGAAATTGTGAACTTATGACATTTCGTAATCAATGGAAATAATTAATTCTGCACAAATGTTGGAGTATCATGTGGTATGATGGTAAACTCCATTCCTTTATTTCTCACTTTCCTGTTGATTAAAGTTCAATATCATTGGATTCTACTCTATGTTATCTCATGGGACTACATGTATTTTCCTTTCCTTTGACAATATTAACATGTTTAGTAGCTGATACAATAACATAACACTTCTGGTGAAGAATAAAGTCTTCAAATCATATTATAGGATTTTAGCTCACCTGAGCCAAAGGCTATTTCTATTGTTTCCCATCTATCTGTTATGTATGTTTTAATCTAAACTCTTGGGCTAAACTTTATATTTGGCAATACACAGGTCTATGTGAAGGGCTTTCAGATTTGCAAAACTGAAGGCTTATGTTCCCTATGGGGTCCTATAAAGGGGGGAATCCTGTCAAAATGTACAAGGGATAGCCCCTAGATGTTTCACATCAAGCACCCTGATGACATATTGTTTCTGAGTCTATTATACACTATGGTATAATATTTATAATAAACAGTTTTGGAAACTCCAGAGAAATAACAGGTTATGTTCTACCAATGAAAAGTCCATCAAATCCTCTTAAAAAGCATTCAACTAAAGGTTTTAGCAACTTCAGTTTTGCCAAATGGATTTTTCATAGACTAGTAACTTGCAAAGAAACTTGCTATCTTTTGCCACTTTTTGAAATGAAACGGAGAGTAAGGAAGAACTATGTTTCTAGTAACATTACTTTTCATGTGTGTGTGTGTGTGTGTGTGTGTGTGTGTGTGTGTGTGTGTGTGCAGTCTTACCATCTTCAGACATGTATTTAGCTAGTTCTTCCTGTGTAAGATAGCCTTTACCATCAGTATCTAGTACCTGCATAGCCTTCAGTAATAAATCTTCTGGTTGACATTTGTATCTGTATAAAATACAACACAAGGATGAAAAATCAAATAAGTTACTTAAAGAAATTTGAAGGGATTGGAAAATGTCTGAGAATTGCCCAGAACATAGTAAGATTTATGCTGACTCGACAACCAAATGCTCTATTGACAACTAATAGTAGGACCTCTACATTTAAGTGTTTTGGTTAGGTTTTTTCCAACAAAAATTGAAATTCACAGCTCCTTTGGGCGAGATTTTACAGTAAGTTGGCCTGCACAGGTATAAATTTCTTGGAACATGATGTTAATGTGGTGATAACTCAGTAAAATTATCAAGTGACTGTGGGTGGCATTTACTAGTAACCTCATCCAACCAATCAATAATTTGAATGTACTGGTGGTCAAATTAGAAGCACAAAAACTTTCCAAAATATGAAATGAACCCCGATTGTTCAAAGGTAAATTGAGAAAAAGGAAGTGTGATTCAAACTCCAATGTTGTGTTGCTTTGGTCAAGTGGTGTGGACATAGAAGCCATTTTACCTTCTTTCCATTAGAACTTTTGTCATCATAGGAAGGAATTTTTCAAATCTTATATAACCTGTAGGCTCTTCTTCTTCAATCTGTAAAAGAGACACAAAATGTTAAATTTATTATCGAGTAGAACCTTTTGGACTGACTGTTTTGTTCAGATTAGAAAGAGTCTGTGTTAAGTTTGGATTTGGTTGACACAGGTTCAACTACAAACGAAAGTAGTCAAAACAGACAAATGACTGATCGCCAGCCACGCCCACAATATTCCGACAAAGGCCTGGCATGCTTGAATTACAAACAAAAAGAATGAAAACTTGGCCTGAATTGTGCATTTCATGACATCACTGACACTAGTACATCCTTAGCTGCTATGACACTGCTTTGGTACCGTGATGGCGGACAGTGTCAGAACATAAAAGACATGGTCAGCGATATGTCAATTAAGATATAGTCGTTAGCATCAAAAATACAAATTTTTAACAAAACAGTAATTTTTCATGGTAAATGTGTAACTTTGCTTAATGTTTTTTAATATATACATTTAAAAAGTGTGATTGGTATTTATTAAAGAGGTGTCAAAAGATGTTGAACTAACCTCAAGAAAAATAAATGTAAAGTTTAGCAGAAAAATTAAATAATCTGAAAATGTTAAATATCAGCAGAACAATCAGTATATGTACCAGTTATCCAAATCAGTTTTATTGGAGATGTTCATCTAGACTATTAGGACTATTTGGACATAGACCAGTATGTTTGTATTTGATTTATACTTCCACACAGGTTATTAATTTATTGAGCAAAACCAACATACGTAATGATCATGCCTAAAGATGTATTTAACACCAAAATCATAAACAGAAAAGACTTGAGAAAGGAAAGAAGAAAGGAAATTTGTTTTGTGTTCATTGTTATTAATTACCTCTGATAACATATCATGTAATTCTGCTTCACTGGGACAGCAACCTAGTGATCGAATAATTGTTCCAACTTCTCTGAAAATATAAAACATGTACATGTTGCAGTTACAAAAAAAAACCAATACAGATAAAAATATGACTCAATATTAATCTTTGAGTTTTTTTTTTTTTTTATAAACCTGAATTAACTGTTCTTCCTCATCAAGTGACTCTGAAGATCATACCACCTATACAAGTGTGAAGTGAGGATGACATCACAAGGCAGTCAATCGCTGACCACGCCCGCAATGTTCTGGCATGCTTGAATTACACGCAAAAAGAATGAAAACTCGGCCTGAATTGCGCCGTTTAATGACGTCACTGACACTAGTACCTCATTAGTTGCCGTGAAGCTGCTTTGATACCGTAATGGCGGTCTTTGTCGGAACATTGTGGGCGTGGCCGGCGATCCGTCAATTAATCTAATATAACAATGATATACTGGTACCTGCACATTATGACCAGCTCAGTTCCTCTACTCAACATAATTTTATTTTATTAAACCTACCTACACTTAATAAATACATACTAGTATACAAATGTATTAAAAGAATACTATATATACTAGTATTCTTATAGCACACTTTCTTATATCCATATTGAAAACATCAACTGTTAATTTGTTATTTTATGGAATTCCTGGAGATAATTTCAGTTTTATATTTCTTCAAATATGACTTCATGGGAAGATCCCTATATTCCTATGCATTTCAATGACAATGGGTTCTTCCCTGTACCATATCCCCCCCCCCCCCAACATTTATGTTGAACTATTATTTCCACTGGATATGGAATCCTAACAGTTGACAGTTTTTCCCATAAATGATGTTATTGCAGGAATTTCACTTACCGTACATCTACTGTTTTGTTGTTTTCGTTATCAAATATATCAAAGGCATCTGTTATTCGTTTCTGTATATCGTTAATTAATGAATCTGTAATGTAAAAAAAAGTTACTCACTCTTGTTAAGTAAATGTTTTCATTACCTAATAAATTTTTAGTTTGCTGTAATTATAAATTGTCAAATCTGATTTACCATCTAGGCTTATACTTAAATTCCAAATTTTCTAAGAAATCATTGAGCAGACTTTCAGCTGCTCAGATCCAGCCAACATCGCAATTCATATTTTGTACATAAACTTTAACTGTGACATAATAAATCTTGGAGTAGAGGGAGCTTCACAGAATATAAATACAAATATGAAAACACTCAATCTTCATTTTTAGTTTAATTTACAGCATACATTTAATATTGAATATTACTGTGCATGTTTGAAACAGAACTCTACTACATGTATGTATAGTCACATACATAAGTAAAATGTATCTGTGGTGGCCTGTGAGATTGATAGGTGGCTGGGTAACTCAGTAGAGCCAGGTATTGGGAAGAACCTTGGTTTGAGCCCAAGTTTGGCTTGGTCATTTTTACTGTTAGTGTTACATTTGGAAGTTTGTCCTAATCTTGTAAGTGGTGGAACCGGGTGGTTTGTTTAATTGAAAATAAAGAAAGGGGGAATGTGACAGACTGGGCTTGATATATGACTGGTAGTATCCTACTAATACTGGGAAGAACCCTGTATTTTTCCCTTTCCTGTTACATATCTATTGTTGTTGTTGTTTTGTATTTGTATTGTAAAAATACTTCATTGTTCAAAGTGTCTAGAGGGATTCAATTTTTAAATGGAGAATTCATGAAGTTAAGTCGGCCTTTAGTCACTTGGAATCCATTATGTTAGGTTTTCCTACATTAAGTGTAGAAAAATTAAATATTCCCTTCATGTAACGTCAGATAAAATGAATCGGAAGTGAATTAAATAAACATTTTAAACGTATACCTGCATTTTCTTTTTGCTCCGAGTCCGCCATGTTGTTTATATGGTTGCTAACTGTACTTGTATCTGCGTTCGTATATCCCTCATTGATTTGGAGCACTCTTTAAATTAACAAACGTTGTGTGGACTTTTTAAATAATGCAACGATAATGACTTTGTAGAAAAATTTGTTATTTTGCTAAATAAGATTAAGATCTGCAAAAATTATAATATTTCATTTCACTAAAAGATAATCGTACACCGGATATAGCTAAATTATGAATCAGTTTCGATGCATGCTATTAATCACATCTAATGCCTGTGAGATTTCTAGTAATCTATGGATATTTCTTCTCGGTTGTTGCTAGGAGAGTAGTTTGGATTAAAGTTAATCATTAGTATTTTCTGAATTCTCAAAAGGTTGCAGTGTATAAACTTTTTATGCACTGTCCCCATTCACATTTCTTGCTATTTTTGCTAGTTCTTGTTTTTACACTCTGATTCAAGTTAGTACCGTTAGTCCCTTTAACGTACGTTTTACATTACATATAGACCTGTATCAATCATATACCCTTATTCGCCGTCTATGTTCAAGGAAGAACTTACACATTTCTAACTTTAATTCGTCATTAACAGTAACAGAATCGTGCATTTTCTGATACAGTTGAGTGGAATTAAGTCGTTATATTTCAATCAAGATTATTTCACTTATATTGAGACAGGCATGTTGTTATGGGACGGTGGAGAAAACTGGTGTACCTGGTAGAAAATGAAACTTTCGTGCGACAAACGAATTGCCAAATCGAAATTTTAAGAATTTGTCATTGATTAATCTGGATGAAACTTTATCAAACCATTGTACTAGTTGAGATTCATATTGGAAAATTACCTAAATCTTTTATTGTTCACTGTCACCATAGAGGTTATAAATAGCTCTTTATAATATTTATATCATCGGCACTCAGTGAGCACATCATCAGATTATTGAAGGACATTAATGTATAACACTAAATACTGAGATAATCATGCAGTGACATATTACTAGTATTGGTTACAAAGCCTGGTCACGATAACTTCGGTGTGTGCCACTGACTTAATTATAATTACAGTAAAACCTGTCTATATAGACCACCTAAGGGAATCAGTAAAAGAGGCCTTTATGGGCAGGTGGCCTTTATAATAAGGTTAAAGGTCACCGGTCACCAAAAACCGAATTTTTTTTAGTACTATTTTCCGAAAGATTACATAATAAAAAGTCGATTTAGCCACAAATCTAATTTTTTAATCATTTTTGTCTATTGTTACAGCGTAAAATAAAGTCCTAAAACTGTTGAAAAACGGTGTTATCTCCCTTTGGTAGTAAAAGGGTCCAAAACCGGAAGTGACGCAGAAGGTGTTATCCAAGTTATCTAGTAAGTGATCTGTATTTATTACCCAGATTTACCAGTAGTAACTTCTCATGTTTTATTTATTTACTTATTTTTAATATTGGATATTTTAATTTCCTTCAGCATATAAAAAAATGAATAAAAATAAACATAATAAATAAATAAATAATTAAATAAATAAATCAGAACTATATTCTTGTTTGCTCTAAGTATGATATACTATTACTTATACTATTACAAAACATAATTTAACATTATTTATTTATTTATTAACTAATTTATATATTTATCTTTTTATTTTATCTATCAAAACGAATTGATAAAAAAATACACATTTTTGTGTTTTCATTTAAAATATTATTCATATTTATTTTCATTAATATTTAATATCATTTTAAATATCTTAACTTCTCTGTTGAATTTATTTATTTATTTATTTATTTATTTATTATTTCGGTGAATTTATATTAAATATCAATATTAATATGTATATTAAAAACATACATAATTTTCTAGCACTTTTGACCGGATTCTAGTCTGTCGCTTTTTTGCTTCTCTCTAGTACAGCTGTATTATTAATTTACCTCAAATTGATTTTAATTCATATTTGTTTCAGAAATTATCCCATTTTTATTTTATTTTTAGGTTAAAATCAATATATTATTAGAACTCGTTTTCGAGTAGAATTTTTGTACAACGAAAATATCAAAATATAACCTCTTATTGTCGCTGAAATCAAATATTTCACCCAAGTATTACTTGAATATGAAAACGTTTGTAAACAATTTCCGAATTCTAATTAAAACCAATAGCTTCCCTATTCGCAGTTAGTTTAATTTAACAATAATAATGGAAATTGGAGTTTATGTCGGTGCGTAATATTTTTTTATCAAATATTGTTTAATTTTTTTGGATATATTACTGGTCAGATTTCCAATCCCCATTTTGTTAAATCTTCAATTTTGATTTAATTTCAGTGTTTTCATGATAAATTTAAAAAAGGATATTTAAAATTTTCATTTACTAATAATAATAATTTTATTACGCCTAATTTTAATGAGCTGAAAAGAACTCATATCAAAATGTGATACCAGTTGGATTATACCCGACTAACTAACGGCTTAATCAAAACTCGAGGGAAACTTTCTTTAATTTTTTTCACAATAAATTAATATCGGTTAACGTGTGATTTACATCCCCGCACATACCAGTAATTAAGAGATTATCAATATGCTACATTGGCAAGCAACATCCTGTTTAGAAGTAGACATCTATCACCTGTAATCAACAGGGTTTACCTTACAATTTGCAACATTAATTGACACGTGTGTATAAATCTTTATGATATACCCGGTAAATGTTATTTGTCGTTTTTGATGGATTCTGAAAAGATGTGTTTGAAAAAATAAATGTTAAATTAGATTAGTTGATTTGAATAAGAGAAATACAAGTCTCGATTTGTGTGAACATATGAACTGGTGAACTGACTGACTTACGGAATTAAATTAATTTTGAATATTAAAATTGTTAAAATCTATGATTTTTTTTTATTTGACTGAATCCATTCATAATAAATTATATTGTCTGAAATGATAATACCACTCTTATTTCCCTGACTACCCGTGTGTAAAAAATAGCCATTCAAAGCAATTACTGTATTTCCATAAATTGAGTGCACATGGTTTTCATCATTTATTTCTTTCAATTGAAAATGTTTCCATTAAACTATCAATAAATTGCATATTAAATCCAACTATGACATAATTATAATATTTATAGTTGTTCCGAGTAAGAAGGTACAGAAGGGATAATTTTGACATGGTTATATTAGTTGTTTTGTTAAAAACTTTAAAAATTGCTCTATGTACAGAATTAAATTCACTTATGGATGAATGAAAAATATTTTTTCCTATTAGGTAAGTATATTTTGTATCAAGTTTTGACAATATTTTGCGAGTTTGTTGGAAAATAGGACTTTATTCTTGCGTTTCCATGTGCACTCAATTTGTAGAAAGCTGCATAAGGAACTTGTGTAAATCTGGCTTTAATTTGTTCTTAAATTTGTGAAAAAAATTTTATCGTTCATTTGTGGTATTATTATATCAAAATTTCACAAAATATATAATTTTGACTTGAAATCAAACTTTAAAACCCTTCAAAATGGCACACAAACCTACATGTTACATATGGATACATATAGAGGTTATGTGTCTATCCTCAGCAGCTTAACACCATGTACGTCATCAATTAGGTCGCCGGAAAGTTACGAGCGGTATCGGAAATTACCGAGTATTAGAACTTCGTTTAGGTAAGTTTTTAGTATATTACAGGTAACTGTAATGTGTGAAAACCCACCAGACACATCAATATTGACAACTCTATCTATAGGAATGCAAATTACAAAATTCATAAATTTGGTGACCGGTGACCTTTAAAAATATGAGTAAAGAACTATAGGGATACAATTTTACTGGCTTTTATAAGCAATACGTCTTTATATATTTAAGGCAGGTTGGACTGTAACTACCCAACATCTAACACAGATGATAAAATTATTTAAACAAAAACGCGAGTAATTATTAAATTATGTCCTATAGAACTACTTTTCATTTTTAAACAGACGTGATTCAGACACTTTGAAAAATCCTTCTTTATTTTATATAAAACTATATATTTGTGAAATATTCTTTCAATTTTATTTCTTGAGCAATTTTTATATATTAAAAAATCACTGATAAATCTAAAATTAACTGTAGTTTCGTTCAATATTTTTCTAAATATTGTCTGTGTTATAATTTTCAAGAAAACGTAAGGTGAACAGGCATGTTCGATTTTAACTGCTATATAAAAAAAATCCGTTGCCTTTAAAATCTTGTAATAATAATAATAATAATAATAATCAATCCATGGAAATATACTAAGAAGTAAATTTTTGAGAATGTATTTCAAGTTAAAAATGATCTTACCCGAATGCTCTACACATTGCACTTCATATAACACTGTATAACAAGTCTGATGGACACAAATTAAGTTTCCCAAGCATGTGTTTTTATTTGTTTATATTTATACTTGCATAATATGTACCTTTAATTATCAGATTGTCAGAATAGATTTTAAAAAATAATATCAATGTGATTAGGCCCTGACAATATTGTTTGACCTTTCTGACTTGCAAACCATCGGAGTTTTCCGTCGTTCCGATAATTTCCGGTTCGGCTTATTCCGTAAGCAGACAAGAACTACGTTCTGATTGGAGAAGCCGCCTGCTCCAGCTCGTGGTAATCGAGGGTCAGAAAGGGGTTAAATAGATATATCAGCAGCATGAAATCGTGTTTAAATTGGTGTCAGCCGTATTAAGCAGATAATCAGTAAGTGAATCACTTTTTATTACCATTTACAGACGTCTAATTTGATTCAGAAGTTACAACAATCAAAGTTTGAGGTATGCGGAAAAACCTGACAGATGTTCGTTTTTCGGTTACAAATCTTAAATTTCGACCCTACCCACATGTGCGTCCTCTCGCCGCCATCTTGTAAAAAACAGTGGAAGGCTTGGGGAAGCGGCAAGACAATTTCTGAAAATATTTACATCTGCATGAATCCTGGCCTTAATTTTTTAATCCTGAAGTATATACATAAAATTTTGCAACAGCAATCATGAGTGATATAGACCCAAATAAGTTAAAAGTAGCAGAACTGAAGAAGGAGCTGACGGCACTCGGGTTGGACGTCAAAGGAACAAAGGCTGTCCTCGTAAAACGATTATCCGAAGCTTTGGCTGGTGGTTCAGGTTAATATTTTGAATCTTAATATTTTATGTGTTTTTGAAAGTGCTGTCTATAAGCTAGTTGCTCAAAAATAAATTAGCTCAAATATCGACAATTTCGTCCCCCATAATTGAGCGAGTCATTATGTCCCTTAATTAGTATGCCCAACCCCCCCCCCCCCCCCATCTATAAGAATATAGTGTAAAAACGCTGCGTGGCTTATTTTGTACCATTTATTTACAAATTAACAATGATATGCTATTATGAAGCAGTAAATTATTTGGCAAAGCTAGTAAATGGTCTCGCCTCGTGCTCGTAGTCGTAAATTTTTGTTCAAGGGAAGTAAATTCCCAAAATTTTGTAATTGCAACTGGGAATGTGGAAAGTTCAGCAAATTGAGTTGACTTGTAGTGCTCAATTCATCTAAGCAAGGGACAGTTGTAGTTCTATAAATATAGTTGAAATTTTATAAAAGCTATAGTAATCAAACTGCCAATGAACCGAAGTATCGATATTGCTGTGGTTGTAAATCAAAATGGTCTTGGCATAAGTAAAACTATTGAAACAAACGTTTAAAGCTATTTGAATTAGTTCAATTTGTTCCTCACTAATCTTTCTTACAACTGGATATACAATTCATGATATAATGTATCCTGCATTATCCTCCTTTGAAAAGTTAATTTTGAAAATTGGTATAAATATTCATTAATTTTTTAAAAATTCAAGGTGATGCCAACACAGAAGGTGATCTAGACGATTCAAAACTTGAAGAAATGGACGACTCTTCTCAAGAGGTAAGACTGATTAGATAGGAACGTATCTTCAGAAATAAATAATCACCACATATATCGAATAATAGTTTTGACGAATATGTAAATTTTAAACGTCTGTAAAGTCAATGTAAGAAGGAAACTTGTACTGATAAATCCATCCATCAGTTTATTCATAACTTCTGCTTAAAACTTTCAAACTGAAAATGATCATTGTTGTAATAAAATATAAATTGTAGGCTGTGGACACTTCTGCAGATATGACCTCAGATCCAGTTGCTGCAGATGATTCTACGGCAGGTAATGAAGAAGAAGCTGCAACAGGGAATGGAGATGAGGAAATGGCAAAAGCCGAAAAATTGTTGGAAGAAAATGGACAAGAAGAAGCAGAAGAAGATCCACAGAATGCAGAATATCAGACAATAGATGAAACTACAGCAGACGATGAAGAAAAAGGTATTATATATTTTACACTACTCTCATCAACCTGCTGTAATGCTCTTACTGGAACAGTTTTGTTCTTCACAATTTTTCTTTTTAAAAAAGCCATGTTTGAATCCAGCATTCTTTATGACTTTCATTATTGCAAGAGTTGTTTCTAGAAGACAGCTATTTTTAAGTTCTGAAAATATTTAGGAAATTTTATTTCTTCTACTATGAGAATAAATAGTTAATCACCAAGTTCTTTTGAAAACTTTATTTTATAAATAAACTAATTAAATGCATAAAATTGAAAAAAAAATACTGAAGCAAACAAAACATTTTATAGTGTACAAGAAAGAGATACTAAGGCAAAAAAATTAAAAACATTTGCAGAATTGACATGTTTATATATGTTCAATTTTAATTACTATTTATAGATCACAAAAATCAAGAAAGAGATCCAGATCAAGGTCACACGACAGAAAGCGATCAAGATCCAGATCACATGAAAGGAAAAGATCTCGCTCAAGATCTAGAGAAAGAAGGTAAGACTGTTTGGTATTCAGTATGCTATTATTGGTCTCTCAAAATACATTTTTTTCAAAAACATGCTTTGTTTACATATAATCATGTCAATATGATGTTAGTGTGTGATCCGGTTATGGGTCAGTTTCTTTTTCCATCAGCATGATGTTTTGAAAAACTTGGGACTGAAGGTGTAGATGTCCCCTAATAGACACTTCTTGTTACTCCTTTACATTCAGTACTTGTCACATAACCGTGATGTCATATTTGGAACTCGATTTTGTATAGTGCATCATTCTAAAGGAGGAAGCAACATACTCTGGTCCTGCACATGATCATAGTTTAATCCTAAATAACAGTGTCATTATGCTTAGTTTTATTGCTTTGTTTCGAATAGGGAACGAGAAAGGGAAAGGGAGCGCGAAGAAAGAGAAAGAGCTAAAGTAGTGATGGAAGATGACACATGGGAACAATCCACAGATGTCATGTTAGACAGATGTAAGTAAAATGTCTTGTGCAAAACAATCTTTTAACCAATATTGTGCCTAGCTGAATGTATACAGATTATTGTTCATCCAATTAACAGCATACCTGCCAACTATTCCAAATTTGGTGGAAAAATTGCAAATTTATTAAGGATTTTCCGTCTTCCAATTTTATGCAAATAAATTCTGATTTGGTACTTGTGCCTGGTCGGCAAGCTTTTAAAAAAAAGTTTGTACTTGTTACTTGTGATAACATGATATATGTGCATGCCCCCAGACCCCCTAGCCAGTGCATGCCTGTGGCACACACTTGGGGATTCCGATTTTTCATCACAAAAGGTTGACGAGGTATGTTACAGGGCTGTTGGGGATGCACTACTCAAACATAACACTAAAAGCAAAAAAAAAAAAAAAAACAAGATAGTTGACTTTCTGGTCCAGGTTTGGTACTAGAAGATTAAAGTCTGTTTGACTGTTAATTGTTTTCTCAATTTTGTATTGTCGGACCATTATTGTGTATACAGTACATTTGTATTGGCTTTCTGTAGTCTAGTATGTATCATATTGATTTTATTTTATATGTACTTAACAGTTAACAGTGATTTGAATCTTAAGATTGATGAAAACAAGGGTACACCTATGTGTCATGATGGATTTGCCATGATGTGGGCAGGTGCAAGAGCTACTTATGGAGTTAAACGGGGTAGTGTTGCTTTTGAAGTCAAGGTATGTGTAATTAATTGTACAGAATAAAATTTAGAGATATCATATACCAAGTTCTAATTGCTAGTTTAGATTTTGCTAAAATCATTTGATTCATATTGCTTTGTGAAAGGAAATATATGATAATTGTAATAAGACACAAGTCCTATTCATGTATCATACCTCAGGTTAATGTTCTTTGTCTGATATTGGTCAAGTTTTGATATGGTAGCCGTTATAGATTTCATCATGTAGATGTATTTTGGTATTTTCTATTTATTCATGTTGATGACTTTTCTTGCATGATATCTATAGTACTATCCCACTTTTACAAGTCTTGACAATGTGTACGAGTAAGTGAAGAACATTTGATATTAAAATAAATCTTTGACAGGGTTGCAGATAGCTTGCTTGTTCTTAAGATCAGTCTGATATTGTATTCATTTTATATGAACTTCATTTACAGCTATTGGAAGACTTGAACGTGGATCACCTTCCCCCAGAAGAAGTGACCAGACATGTGGCTAGAATTGGTTGGTCTGCAGATTCAACATCAATGCATTTAGGTAAGTAAAATAATAAATGAGGCAATCCAGTCACAGTGAAAATGCTTTTTTGTGCCATCAGAGGATTGTGAATTTCCAACAACAAATCTGTTGTTATGCTTTAACACATATTTCTTGTCCTTGTAATGCAGCAAGGTATTATATCACAATAATCAGGATGTCGAAACCAAACTTTTAAAATTTTAAATGAAGTTTTAACAATTTAGATAAGATACAATACTCTTGTTACTTTTAATTTTGATTAATTTTGTACTTGTAGGTGAGGAAAAGCAATCATTTGGTTTTGGTGGTACTGGCAAGGCTTCTACAGAGTGTAAATTTGAGGAATATGGACAGACTTTTGGAGCTGGGGATGTTATCACAGCTTACATTGTATGTAACTTGTATACCTTTTATATTATCTCAATTCAAAATGTAGTTTCATAGTTCCTTTAAAAGCATTGTTGTACAAACTTCTTTGATTTGGTTTTCAGATTTTGAAATTTAATCTTTTTGTAAACTTAAAGAATGAGTGAATTTTTTTAATACATCTAGAGTAGAACAATAAATGGGCAATATCATGTTTTAACCCATTTATGAAAATTCCCTCTTTGAAGCGTTCATAGAAGAAAAAAAGAGGGTTCTAACTTGGAACTTCTTACAAAGTTGCCATATTAATATTTTGATACCTTTACACATACACTTTCTACCAAAAAAAAAGATGAAATTGGTAGATGCAAAATTAATAATGTTTAACTTACAATCAGAGATGTGAGAACATTACTGGTTCATGAAGAAAAAGAAAAAAATCAGTAAATGAGTCTATTCAAAAGATTAATGTTAATTCTATCCTTTTTACTTGCAGGAAGTTGATGATGACATTGCTTTGTTTTCCTATGCAAAGAATGGTGAAGAATTGGGTATATGTTTCCAGATTGACACTTCTGAGTTGAATGATGAAGCATTGTTCCCCCATGTTCTTACAAAGAATATTTCATTTGAGTGCAACTTTGGACTCAATGTAAGATATTATATTGATTTAACTTGTACATGTTAAATATCTGTAACTCAATAGCAGTGATTGTGCATGATTACAGCGAGCCAACCTGTCTTATACAAAAGCTTCTACATGTCTTCAAAATCATTACCTTTTGTGTATGATTAAATGGTCTTTTACTAGTGTAGTCTGTTGGTAAATTAAAGTATTGCATAGTGAAGTTAAACGTTTAAACTTATGAAGTCGCTAGGTGGCTCAGATTAAGGTTTGCATGAATAAACTGTCATATTCAAGGTAACAGCTGTAACTATAAATAGAAAGTGACAAATTGAATGTTTCATCTGTCCACTGTCACAATTGTAATGATTGTACAGCCATTACTAAACAAAACGTTGTGCTGAATGCAGTACATTAAAGTTTATTTATTTTAACATATAGGAGGAACCATTTTTCCCTCTGAAGGAAGATTTCAATTTCATCGCCAGTGTTCCAGTTGAAGAAAGAGTAAGAGGCCTGACACCACCAGCCAAAAAGGAAGAATGTGAAGTAGGTTCTTAGTTATTTGGGCAAGGTGTATATTTATACAGTTATGCTGTTTATACTGTTAAAAGCATCAGACAACGTTTCTACAATGTTGAGATATATGACTGAAAGTTTCGAGTTACTAATTTAAATGTGTTTTGCAAGCTCCTTTTATGAGCAAGAAAATATCCATGCACTTGTGCTAATAAATGGTTAATTGATAAAATGTTTATTTGGGGAAGTGCTACATCATTAATTTTCATGTATGTAAACATGAATAAAATTTTGTTCTTTATTCATTTTAGATGATAATGATGGTTGGATTACCAGCTTGTGGAAAAACAACTTGGGCAGAGAAATATGCAGCAGAAAATCCAGATAAACATTTCAATGTTCTTGGAACAAACAGTATCATTGATAAAATGAGGGTATGTTTATATTCATAATTTATTGATTTATACATATATGATTTTCTGTAGTTTGTCTGTGAAAGATATAAAAATGAAGAAAGCACAGTTAAAAAGACATTGCTTTGACAGGAAAATACAGAAAAAAGTTCCTTGATGTGGAAACTATCATTCCTAAGTATTTTCGACATCCATCTCTTAACAATAACTTGGATACTGTTAATATTTGTTTACATGTAGAGGTACTTAAAAAAGAATGTACATATACATGTATGTTAAAAATAAGGAATAGCTAAATGTATAGATTGATGGAGATATTGTGCATGAGAAATTACTAAAACATTGTATTCACTGAACATACAAAATTACTTGAAACATTCTATTTACTGAACATATGGAATTACTTAAAACATTCTATTCTTATTTTAGGTTATGGGTTTACCCAGAAAGAAAAACTATGCTGGAAGATGGGATGTCCTGATTGATAAATCTACAAGATGTTTAAATAAATTGTTGGAAAGTGCAGCCAGAAAAAAGAGAAACTACATTTTGGATCAGGTATTGAGTTGAGAATTAATGTCTCTTTATCCTATCCCTTTTATCTCGTTGATAATAATCATAAACTGAATAGATTGTGCCTTGATGTGATTGAGATTGAACATCTCTTGTATATTTTGATGATACTGATGATGAAATTGAGTAAATGTACATGTATATTTTGAGCTGCTATCATATGGTTGTGTACATGTAAAGTCTGCAAATCAATATTGACAACACAACAACTAAACTGTGAGTATTGAAGATCAGTATGGTTCATATGTCTTGGTTGATCAAAAGGTAAGATACCCCATTTGTTTAGTCTAGATGTAACATTTACACTGGATTTACAAAGGTAAGTTTCTTTTTAAAAATTCCTAGATATTTTTAGTTTACACTTTTGAGAATAATGGAACCAGGAGTTGATAGAAAGCAGCGTATGTAGACAATTTTGTTACTGAAGCCGTGATAGTACATGTACATGCATGGAGGTTGTGGAATCTACCAGGAGACAGTGATATTATATATATATATAGCAGTTATATTTGATCAGTATGATAACCAGCTCATCATGATTGCTTATACAGATATTTACAGATCTTATACATTTATCTTAACAGTTTTCATGCTCATCGCGAATATACAAATGATTATGTAAAGACGTCTCATATTAATAGTCATGTCAGCAAGTTTGAATGTTTTCTATTTATAAAGCTTAGAAGAGATGATTATGATAATAATTATACATACATGTACTTTTACATACTGCTTTCATGTTACTTATGATAAATATTTAGGATTTAAGGTTAGGTTCAGTTCTTTTCAGTTTCTGGACTCAAGGTAGGTATGTATATATAACTGCCATGGTGTGTAGATATGAAGATGCTGTTCCTACAGATTATAATCATAATGTTTCTTGGAGTTATATTGCAGATTTTTAATCCATTTATAATATTTGAACATTGAATGGTTGACTGACTTGATTCTGTCAACTGTTGCCAATGCTCATAGCATTGATGAACCACATGATTAAAAGTATATTCTTTGTTGCCAAACTAGACAAATGTGTATGCATCAGCTCGACGACGTAAGATGATGCCTTTTGAAGGTTTTCAACGCAAAGCAGTAGTTATTGTTCCGACTGATGAAGATTACAAAAGTCGCTGTGAGGCTCAAGCAAAAGAGGAAGGCAAAGATGTGCCAGAAAAGGCTGTTATTGAGATGAAAGGTAGGATTTGATGTGTCAACATCATGCCGCTGGGTCTGGCATAACAACTCTTTACACCTTCTTCCATCTTGATTAAAACACAGACAACATGATTAAAACATAATTGGCATTTCTTAAATGCATGTCTCATGTCCCGGGTCCATGGAATTGTATTTTCTATTTTATATATGAAAGGGGATGGGTCTTTGTTTTCAGGAAAAATTAAGAAATTGTATAGTATGAAAACTTATCAAAATTAACTTTCTGTCATTTTAGCTAATTTCACATTACCTGAGGAAGGAACCTTGTTTGACACCATAGAATTTCCAGAACAGACCAAGGAAGAAATTGAAACATTAGTAGAACAATACAGAAAAGAAGGAAAAGAGGCACTGCCTCCTCCAGAGAAGAAATTCAAAGGAGACAGTATGTTGCAATTATTCACTTGTTATTAAGAAATTGACAACATTCAGGAGACTTTAAATGTTTATTTGTATGTAATCTGTTTAATAATGTACAAGAAAATAATATTCACTGATCAATTGAATTTTTGAATGACGGTTATTATTTAATCAGCTTAATAAACCAAGAAAAGAATATGTATCTGGCTGCAGTTGGTGTTAATTTTAATTTTGACATGTGGTTTTAATCTTAAACCTGACCTCCATTCAAAGGAATACCATTCTAGAAAATAAGTTCCATATAAAGGTTGTCATGTTAAAAAAAACAACTCTGACTTTAAATTCTTGGCTTCTTTCTTTATAAAATATATTTTGGATAAATCAAATTTTTTCCAACTGTTTTTAGGAAACAAAGGTAGAAATGATAGATATGGAGGCGGTGGTGGTAGACGTGATGACAGACGTAACAGAGGAAACCGAGATAGACGTAGAGATAGTCGTGGATACAATGATAGACGCAGTGGAGGAGGAGGAGGAGGGGGAGGTATGTATAATTGATAAATGTCATGGTTATTCAACCTTTTAATTAACAAAATATCTTGACGACAGTTATGAAATTAATTTTGATAAATAAACTGATTTCTAGCATACTATTTTAGTGAAGCAGTTTTTGTCTCGCGCCTTTTGAAGAAATTAGTGATGTTAATTTTGAAGTTTCGACTCGACTGTTCAGGCACTTGTGTCAGGAACAATTCTCATAAACTGGAGCATGATTTTACAAATCTTTATGCAAAACATCAACATTGATGTTAATATCATTATGAGGTCCTAATTCACTGAATTTACCTGTTCAAATTTGTGCATATTGCAGTTTATGAATGCTGTATATTTTCTGAACATTAGGTTATTCCTCAAGAGACAGATATGGTGGCGGCGGTGGTGGTGGAAAATATGGTGACCGTGACCGCAGAGATCGTTATAGACAAGATAATAGTGGAGGCTGGAGAAATCAACAGGTAAGTGCAGTTGATAATATTTATCAATCTTGAAATGTATTTGGTGGACTCATCCTGGACAAGACCTTGGAAAAGGTCATGTTTTTAAAAGTTGGGTTCACATTATAACATACATGTAATTCAATGGGTTTCATTTGAAAAGATAAGTTTCAAGTCAAGAAAAATAAAAATGAGGAAAAAGTATATTTTCTAACAACAGATTGCAAAACCTTTTTCAAATTTTCAAATTATTTTATATAAATCACTAATTCAAGTACAAACTCTTATTTTAATTAATTATACTTTTTTTATTTAGTCTGGTGGTAGACAAGGAGGAAACTGGGGAGGCAGTGGAAATAAGTCATATGGAACTGGTAACCAAGGAAGTTGGGGTAACCAGGGCAATTGGGGAAACCAAGGCTGGGGTAATCAAGGATGGGGAAATCAGCAACAGTCAGGTTACGGCGGGGTAAGTTCATGATTGTTTGTTTTATACAAAACTGTCATGCTTGATGATGATTTTTCACTTGCATATGGGTAATATTTTATAATTATTTCATTTCGGGTTAAGATGTACATGTAGGTGTTGCAAGATATTAAATGCGCAACTGGATATTAGTACCATTAACAGTAGCTTTTAATTGCAAAAATTCTTTTGAAATGATATATATCTTAAATTGATGTGCATTAGGTAAATTTAAATATTATTTAGTAATCTTTAACAGCATTTTATTGGAGTTAAATATATTAAATTTGCTTAATGGTTTCTAATTTGACAAATTTCTCTTTGCAGTGGGGAAATTATAATCAAGGCAGTAATCAAGGATGGAATCAAGCAGCAACTAATTGGGGTCAAGGTTATGGACAACCACAGTGGGGTCAAGGTTATAATCAGTGGGGAGGAGGATATAATACCGGCGGTGGCTATAAATAGATTATTATTCCTCTACTACTAGATGGCAGCACTGAAAATGTACATAAACATTTTTTCATGAACGTGGGATTAATCTGCAAACGGGTTATGATATTTTACATATGGATGAAAAAGAATAAACTGTTAATGAAGACCAACCAATTAATTGGTGTTGCAGAAAAAAATTACGTTTTATACTTCCATAAACAGTAGTCAAAGCTTAATGGTATGGCTTCAAATTTTCTTATCATCATTGAACTTATTGTGTATCGTGATCAGGTTTTAAATTATCATCAAAGAATTCATAGTTTTGCTGCAGTACGCAGTTTCATCAATGAGTATTTCATCTGAAGACAGAAGGATTTCTTGTACTCGGTTTCAATATGATTTTTATGGTGTTTTGTATTTGAAGTTTACAATAGAATATTGTGATCATTGTTGTATGTGATAGTTCATAAAATAGAAATCATTGATGTCTCTTTATCTGTATAATGTTAAGTCAACAAACAATAAATCATTGTATAATATAGCACACATGCTAATAAAATTGTCTTACATTTGATTGATCTTGTGGAATTTCTTATCTTAATTTGATTGATTGACTGATTGACTATCTGTATCGCAGTCAAGATAACATGATTCTTAATGTTGCTTGATTGAATTTTGTATCAACGTTGCAGTCAAGATAACTTGCTTCTTAATTAATAACTCCCGATTGAAGTATGGATCAATTCTTGATTGATTGAAATTGGTAACATTCAAAAATAAACATACCAATCCATGTCTAAATAAAAATCCCAAAGCAAAGACAAAACTTTAAAAACTGGCAAATAAAGTTAAACTTTCACTGGTCAGAGAGGCGAGACTCGAGGCTCCCACTTTTTTTAGCTAGCTACATTCGTCATGTCTGCAATGAAAATTGAGAATGAAAGGAACATGCTATTTAACTATATCAATATCATGTCAAGATTTGAAGTGTTGCAGAAATGCTTGTGTGTACATAGAAATATCTATAGTCTGTCTACAATATTATGGAATTGTTTATAAGCATGGGCCAGTCTATTCTACATGAATAGGCATTAACTGTATACCAATATTCACAAGTTCCTTTGTCAATGAACCTTATAAATAATCTATTCACAATGTATACTCTTTCATGCTTATAAACGCTGCCGAGATATTGCTGACTGACTATACATTGTAATTTAATTTTAAGCTGGAGAGTTGAATAATAGTGTTTAACACCCCAGTCTTGTATCGAGACCGCCAGCTATATGCGAAGGTGCAGAAATTTTGGTTGTGTTGTGCTGATAGTATTGTACAGCAGAGTTCTTTATCATGCCACTGAGACCATTTATTTTAAGGTCCCATCCCAAAGAACCATTCCTTTCATTTCGTAATGTCGGTTGGGGTTCGAACCTGTGACCTCCCACTTGCAGAGTGAGCACTACCAACTGAGCTACTGCAGTGGTAAGCAGTAGCTACATATTTAAATGCTTAAGATTGAGATTGTACCTGCACAAACAAAAGTATAGGTACACACCAAAATGTTTCGCACAAATGTTTAGGGGTATTAATCATGTGGTATGCTGGCAAACTCCATTGCTTTAAACTTATTTGAAGTAAAATTATTAACTGGTTTCATAATCATTAGTGTTCATCCAAAATCGTTTAGAGTGGCCAAACAATTAAGGCACTGGTCTTCAAAGTGGTTTAAAGATCCTGTTTGATGGCATATAAGAGAGGGATTTGTGGGCCTATACTTGGCTTGGTAACACTATAATGGGCTGTGGTCTACACTGTTAATCTGTGGCATTGTGGGAAAAGTATACTAGCCCTCTAAAGGTTGCCACTAGTGTACATTACTAAAAGGAGTTTAGACAAACAATTGTGGATGATTCAAATAGATTCCCAGTCAAAAATATTTCACTTATTTTGAGACATCAGCAGCTATAGGCGAAGAGGTCGAAATGTTTACCTTTGCAGTGCACTCAAGGCAATGTGCAGGTATAGTTATTTAGCGTGCCAAACTAACATTGGTTTCTAAGGTCTCTTCTGAAGGACCCAGTGCCTTGTATTTCTAAAAGGCGAATGTTAGGTGAAGGAACAATCTTTACATTTTTTTCAAGTCTTAGAAAAACCTGTTCAGGATTCCCATATTTGACCAGTCTACCATCTGAGCTATGGTATTAATGATGATAGACGAGGTAAAGAAGACAACTAAATTTACTTTTAATTGATTCTTTATTTAAAATTCATTTGTTATTTGTGTTCAAAAGAGCAACAAAATTTAAATTTCCATATTTTTGTATATCAACATTAGGTAACTGGCAAATTTTGCTGCAACTATTAACATTTGGAAAAGAATTCAGAAGGTTTCAGAACAGTACATTTTGTACACAGCAAAAACAATTTAATCAGCCAAAGTTGAGACTTGATATGATGCCTTAATTTTTCCCAATACCAAGTATAGTGAAACCTCTCTAAACCTTTCACACCTGTATATTGGACAGTTTCTTTTGATGCAACCTATGATAATTTATATTTACTACTGGTATAATATATTCATTGAAAAGAAGAGAGTATAACCGTTCAGAGATCTCAACTGAGTGGGTGGGGTTTGAAGAGGGTAAAATTTCTCTATCTTGCATGAAAAACTCAAAATGGATTGTTTTTCTCCCATGTTCATGGCAGGTTTTAGCTTCTAACATGATCAAAATAAACATTAGTGCTATGTTGGCAAAATGCAACTTCGCTATTCATTTTATGATAACAATAACATAAGCAGGACTATCAGAAAGACTGTACCTAAATTAGGTTTATACAAAATATATGAACTAGAAAAGCTATTGATTCCAAAATCCTAGTACCATGTTATTAACATGTGAAACACATAGAAATTTCCAAAATTTGGAGGTATGACGGTCATTTTCCCATAAAATGAAATAATTTTACCTATAGGGTGAAGTACCAGTAATATGATTATCTTTCAATCACGACGTCACAAATGTTGGATGACTAAGGAGAGATATTCTAGTACAAGTCTGCATGTGTATGTTGCATGTGCAACACATGCAAGATACAAATTCTTCTATGGGTATTAAAATCAGATTTCTCTATAGCTAGTCATAAGAGAAAAAATATATCAAATAATTGGGGTACATGTATATACATGTACATGAAAATTATATTGAGTAGAAATATATACCAAGTAATTTTGTTACAGGCCAGAGAAAATATCCCTCTCGAGGTGTGATTTAGAAAAGTCTCACTGTACAAACAAGCATAATACATTGCATTAAGTCTAAACATTGTGGATATCAAATACATGTATTGTCTTTTTTATAAAGGATAAAATGAATGTTTACTGGTATCTGTTTACACAAGTGTCCTTAAAAACAAGTGCTTTGTATATGCAATTCTTAGTATATCCTGAAGATCCACAACTGCTAAATATCAGACGACCAGTAAATAATAAACGAAAGAGAGATTGAGAAAGAGTTAAAAATTGTCAAAATTATGCCAAAATAAGATACAAGGAAGGTTCATTACAGGTAGAGCTTCCTTCTAACTAAAGAATCACACTGCTAAATATCTGAGAAGCAGCAAATATACAAGCAAGAGATAGGAAAAGGGGAGATAAATATAAAATTACATCAGAATAAAATATACACATGGAATGTTCATTACAAATGGACAAGTTTCCTCTTTTCAGGATACCAAAAGAAAATTTCAATCTGTATCAAAACAAAATGGTTAAAAGGTAAGTGTATTTCTATAAAAAATTTAACGATCATGTAACTGCAAGTATAAAAATTACAAAACAATTTAAATGTTCAAAAAATATGTTTGATGTTTTGAATCATGCATATATATATGTATGGATTTATTTGATTATAAAATATTGCCAATGTCAGAGGATGGTATTTTTATAAAATTTTATTTTTGTACAATTTTGTTCAATAATTTGGCTATAAAAGACTATTAAGTATAATCTGTAAGACAGTGATCTAATGACTAGCTCTGGATGACTAGCTCGGTAATGTACCGGTATATAAAATGTTAGTTGCTTATGTAGCACTTTGTTACAACAACCAAGGAAAATCCTGCATTTTTAATATAAAAGATAACTTTTAACAACAATCTTAACAAAAAGTAAGAGGTAAAACTTTATTTTTGAGAAAAAAAACATTTATATATTTAAAAGTGATAAAAAATTTACAAACCAGGGTGTATATATATGTTTACATGGTGCATATTTCACTTCACAATAAACAAGATATATTTTCTTTAACAAACATTTAAAAAAATTTAAGTACTTCTAGTTATCACATTAATCAACAGTGTATATACATGTAATATATATCACAAAAATTAATAAAAATGTTGCTAAAAACAAATAACTCATTTACAAATAAATTGTACTAACCGGTAGCAGTAAACATAATTTTGATATAAGTGATTAATTTTCAATGTTTGTGAAGGCACATAATTTTCAAAATACATATTAACTTTTAAAAACTGTTCATAAATAAAACCAGTTGTGTTTAATTTAATTATTTTCAAAATATTTCAAAATACATATAAACTTTTAAGAATTGTTCATAAATGATAACCAATTGTGTTTAATTTAAATAAAACAATTAAATATAAATCCTTTTAAAATTTTTAAAATATTATACATTCGTATATGGTATCGTAGTTAAGTTTTAATACTACTGTTTTGTTCATTCAAATAAAATGCACATGTATAAATCTTATATATATACAAATTTAAATTTAAATACAAATGTATAGAAAAAAAACAAAATCTACAATCTATAACATGAAAATAAATTATAATAAAAAATGTAAAAATTTGTCTGTAATTTGTTCAGATCAAATAAAATTCTATCAGCTGTAAGAATTTTTTTTAAAATTTGAGTTGTTCGGACATGATATTCTTGTACCAGTGTGTTTGTTGATGGTACATGTTGTACACATGGTTTTGAGACCGAACACTCCAGTCTGGTAACATTTTAGTTGACAACACTAGATGTACACATAGTGTTAAGACCACATACTCCTGCTCCTCTGTATGCTCTATAATATCCCTGTAATATAAAGATAACACATTTACTTTTGATAAAAATATTTTTAATGTGGACAAGCTATATTAAGATAAGCTTAATTCAAAATACTAGAATTCTAAATAATTTATCACTTTTATAACTGTTGCAGGTATCTTGGATACCACTGAAAGTTTGTTTCTACTCCATCTAGTGCTTTTTGTATCAAATTCAATTATCATTTGTGCAACTTTAATCTACTCCACCATAAGACACCTCCCATACTATATTCAGTTCAAATTGACACCATAGTTTCGAAAGAGGTGATTTTCAAAAAAAAAAATCTAATAAAAATAGCACCTTAATTATATATTCCTCTAATAATGAGCCAATAAAAATGTTTGGGAAAAACCTGTTACATATCAAACCATTGTCTTCACAACGTGTACATTAAATTCACATGAGAATGTGCCATTATTGCTCTATTCATTGCTTACATGTACTATCATATCGTTGAACATCGTTGACTTTGAAAACAAAAATTGTGGAAAGAGCATCAAATATTATCATAACTGTACTCTGAACATATAAATCACTAACTTACAATATTGCAATTTTATTATTTGAAAAAAAACAACCTAAATAATTGGTGTGGCTAAACTTTTTTTGGGATACAAAAGAATTTAAATTTGTTGGTGCACAAACCATTTACAAATACTTAAAATCCAAGAGTTTGTTCCCTTTGTTCAAAACTCCAACAAACATAAGTGAATATTTACAATAAATCTTGATGTTAGGGAGACTCTAGTATCATATTTGCCAATAATAATAATAATAATAATAATAATAATTACACCACAAAGAGTTAAATATGTATATAAACAAGTCATTTGTTATTTATTGTGACCAGTGAATGAATCATACATTAATCAACGGTAAGAGTAGAGTGATAGAGTTATGCCAGAGTCAAGCTTCACCCAGGTGGCGGGAGACACTGGTACCTTAGACCAATCTGATATGAGGCCCTGGTTCATGTAAGAGGTGCTACAGGATTTCTAGTATCTTGAAAAATACAAAAGCTTTTTGTTTACAATTACAAATTACAAATATCTATCAATGCATTATTAATAAAGGCAGTAATTAAAAGACAATACCTTTTCTCCCCAACTTTCTCCCCAGCTATTTTTGATTATCCAATATGGCTTGCTTCCTTCTGTAAATTAAATAAGAATTTGGTTGGTAACATAAACAAACCATTTACAAATCAATCCTATAATGTATTGTGGTCAGAGGGTGTATATGAATGATGTAAACTCACAGACATACACTAGAACTATCATTGAAGCTGACTTATACTATATAATACATGTAGTAGTGAGGTATATTGATTACTCAATATGCGATGTTTACAAAGAGTCAGCAGTGTTAAGACAAGATAACATTTATACATTATAGCAACCATAAAAAACGATACAAATTATTATTTGTCACATGTTTATATTATAATTATCATATCAATTTCCATTTAGAAAATTTAAGTATTATATAGCAATATATGCTTTGCATAGAAATTAAACCATAATTCCTGAGGTGTAAACGCGCAATAAATATCGATATTTGCACGCAAACTTTGTTAAAGTCCGGTGTTTCCGGAATCATATTGCATGCTTTGTCACATGATGCTGTCATTTATGACATCATATGATTGTTGTAACATAACTGAAGACTGCATCTCTGCATTGTTGTCATATTGCACTAGTTCTTGTTTCCGTATACAAGAACTTGTGCAATATTTATGTATTGCAAGACAAAATAGTATTTTTAGATATTTTACTTCAGATAGTAAACAAATTTCATTATGCTATAAATAAAAGGATTATTGAACTGAAATTGTGAAATATTGTCCCTTGACTGGAAATTTGCACTGGCAAGCTCGTGCAAATGTAGAGTTAACTAGGGGAAAATATTTCACAATATCAGTTCAATAACCTTATAATATTGAATGGCAGTGTATATGGCAATTGCAATGAATCTATTGCAAAACTAATAAAAGGTGATGGCAAGAAAAATGTTACATACTTAATATGCAGTACATGGCCATGGATAAATCCATGCATGCATTGTTGAGACTATATTAACCAGTTAATGAACTGACTTGGTGACTAAAAAATATGTTATGTACTGAAAGAATTTAGTTACTAAGTAATCTTATACTAACCGACACCGTATCCAACAATCAGTACACCATGATCAAGATTTTTGGGGTTGCAGAAAATTCTCCATGGATAAGAAATTCCTCCCATGTAAAACTGGAAAAGAAAAACAATATATTAAATCATATGTAAGCAGGTTATCAAAATTATTCACAAAATTTCACCAAACTAGAAAAACTGTGAGCTCACAAAAAATACCCCCCCCCCTCCACCCACATAAAACAAATCCATCGGATCAAATTTTTAAATAGGAGGTGGACATCTACATTATATCACAAAGATTGTGTGAAAGTTTCATGAAAATCCATTGAAGGGTTTAGGAGGAGTTGCAGATTAGAGATAGGTACCCTAAGGTGTAACGTAAGGACAGAAGGACACACGGACGGACACCTTTATCACTTTTTAAGCGGGGGTATAATAAGGGGCGAGATAGGGGAGAGGGTGGTTGTGCTTATATTTATATCCATGGCATAAAGTGAAATGGTATAATTTTGGATAGACTTTCAAGCAGTTAAGTAATGATAATGAAATATTTCACACATGTGGGTGTAGCCAGCTAGACAGGACATGCTTATACCCTTCCAAAGCACCTAGTCACTTTTCCATAGAGGAAGTTCACAAGTTTCTCTTAATTTGTCAGTTTTTAAAGGGTTTTACTTTGCTTATTGTGATGCAGACATAGACAGGTACAAATCTATGTTTGTGTTTGAAATATAAATTTATTTTATCATCCCATACAAATAATGTTTTTTTCTTAAATGTTCAGAAAACCAATCCAAAATATAGACAATAATTTCAGTTGTTATATTCAAAATTTATCAAATATCATCTTTGACAAATTTCTATAACCAAGCTGAAATACACATCATATCTTTAAAAGAAGCAAGGTATTACATCTTAGCATACCAGCAAATCTGTTTTATTGCAAACTTTAGACTTAATTCAAAGCCCTGTACATCAAAAGACTATATATGTTACGTATATGACTGTCCAAGTTTAATCATTTTGATACAGAGTGGCTTGAAAAACTTACAAATTTTTCTCTATTGATAAGAAGCTTTAATCCCAAAGGGCCTTTATGATTAATCACACTTACCTGCATGGCAAAGGCATTAATACCAATTGATATTGGTCCATTCTCTGCCAGCCAAGCTGCCATTTCTGTAAAAATTGAAATTATCAAACATGTGGAGTACATTAAAGGAACGTTTACACAGTAATCAAAGGGAGATAATTAAGGAAGCCAAATTTTGTAAACAAGATAATAATAATAATAATGCACAATAATATTTTTTCAGTTTTGATATCCAGTAAAGGAGAAAGGAAAAATTAGTGTATCTACCGGTAATATCAATAATATTGTGATGAAAATTATAATTAAACTGTAGTGCACAGTACTACGCAATTGTCAAAGTTTGAAAATAAAAATCCCTAGATTAGTTCTCAAGGTACCTGTTCAATGGAAACTTCAAAGGAATAGACAAATAGACACACACACCTTTCAATGAAAAAAGAGAGTGTCACATATACTTTCCATTGTTCTGGTGGGGTATAAAAAGTAAAGATATCTTGAAGTGATACAAATCCATGCCTCTCATTGTTTTATTTCCATTATACTGTAAACATATTACTTTTACCACAAAACAAATTTTTATAATAATACAGTAGTGCTAATTTAAATTCGTTGTGGCCTTATGTCCCACCAGGGACGAAGAGGATAGGTAGGTAGGTAGGTAATTTAAATTCACTACCAAATTAAATAATTAACGAGGATAGTGCGCAAGGTGATCCATGAGAATTTACTCAACATTTCAAATTTGCACTAAAATTCATAAATGCTAAAATATATTTACAGTATTAAGTTAATATTTCTCTATAATAGTTCATTACCTTTTTCATCACTTGATATGGAGACTGATCCATTTATATATGCCTTGGCTTTAGATTTTTTAAATGCACATTTCTCATCCCGTCCATCATATTTATACTGGGATTCTGTCTCCAAACCACCTACAAATTAAGTTTAAAGAATCTTAAATTTGTACAAAAAACTAAGTGTTCCTCATTAATGATTAACACAAACTATCATACTCACTACTTGTGGTAAAGGTACTTTTGTAAGGTGGGCATTTATCTTTTTCCTGATATGCAAATTTTCACTTTAATTGTTTCTGTGACCTCCATTTACTTGTAAAATAATCTTGCTTAACAGTATAAAGTAAAGAAGCCTGCATAAAAGTACTAAAATGCATTTAGGCAAAAATCTAATCTATATTTCATTTATATCCATATATACTTGATGTTTCTCAATAACAAAAGCATTTATTTGATTTAACAAGCACATATGTCATCTACTATAAAATTTTGATTGAGTTTGACATTTGCATCTCAACATGTGAAAATCAGATACCTAATCTTGATAAAAAGATTTTGTAAATCCAAAAATTTAAATAAAAATTCACAAAATCTAACCCTGATTCCACTTAATTTTTTATAAGGACATACCTGTCAAGGTCCTTATGGAGTCATGTGTGTGATGATGCGTGCGACAAAGCCGCACATCGCTAGGGGGGTCCGGGGGCATTCTCCCCCGCAAAAGTTTTGAAATTATGATACAAAATCCTGCATTCTCTTGCATTCAAGGGCATTAAATTATCTTATAGAACCACATTCAACTACCCACCCACATGGGGTTTATTTTCCGCCATTTCAACTTTTTATCATGTGTCTTCTTTACTATGATCTTGTTGTCGTACGTAGTTTCCAAAAGTTCTCCAAGAATTGGAGGAATATCCATGACCAAGTAAGTAAATCTTGTTTTTATGTAGTTTTCACTACAAGAAACTAGGATTTGTGAGTTACCAGCAGCTGAAATTATCTTTATCATATTAAACATGGTAATTTTAACTGCGGGTAACTAAACTCCTACATTTTAATATAGGGTTTCAGTTTTTTATTTTCCAGATACTTCTATTATGCGTGTGTTTATTAATGCTTAGCGTGTGAGCGTGATTTACTCCTAAAATGCGTGTGTCACACACGCGCAATGCGTGTGATTTGACAGGTATGTAAGGAATCCTGCATTAACTATTATACAAGTATAAATGTCAAAGGGCCATAACACCATGAACTTGACTTGCAGGTCAATTATATAAAGGTAACAAATATGAATCTAATATCTCAACATATAAAGGAAAATAGTCTGGAAATTTGTTACAAAAGTCAAAATTTCAAAGGGCTATAATGCTGTCAAAACTGATTGAAACTGAGGGAAAACCTATAGACCTATAGGCCCCTTCCAGTTTTACCGGAAGTGGGCTAACAATTGAAAGCCCTCAATTACTCTGTATGAAATTCTATGACCTAGTATTGATTCAATGTAAGATAATAAATCTCAGTGGATCATTTTATCATTTAGAATTTCAAAGTATTTGTAAATTACTTGTAACTATCAAAACTTACCAAGTCGTCTGATTTCTTTGTAAGCATTGCTAGGTAATCCACCATTACACCCCTCATCAACCTTATCACAATCTACAAGTTCTGTAAGGAAAAATATCAATACATTAAACATATGTTATCTGTTTTTAATCTCCTTTATAATTTATTAGTTTCATAAGTCAATTTTGGCTGGATGTTAATATTTTAACATGTTTTAGATCTAATGAATTTTAAAGTTTTATGCTTATTAACATGTGACACTTACATAAAATTTACAATAAATATTATTAAATTAAACCACACTGACAACTGTAAGAGCTAAGTATAGCAAATCCAAATATTTTTCACATAATTTTGTTGCTCAACTTTTTTTCAAACTTTAATCACCATATTCCATTCATCTTAAACTTTAAAATTTGTGTTGTTAGACAATAAGTGATTTTTGTGTGTGATACTTCAGGTTATATCGACCAGACTCCCAAACAACAAAAAAATTAAGTTTTATCAGAAATAAGTGATTTTCAGTTATGATAAAGGCTAAAGTAAGCGAATAATACTAAACTCATTTACGTTTACCATGATACTTTCTATAAAGGTTCTGTATAATTTATGTTCTCGAACACACTGAAGCAGAAAGTACCATAAATAAATTCCTTCTCATTCAATAGGATATTTACAGGACATAGTTGCTCAAAGTTGGAAAAATTAGCAAACAAATTAATTAATAATATGCATATCTACTGTACTTTGCACCAAGCTTCCAAAAATTGTGATTCATAGTTTTGGGATGAAGAGAAGAATTGATAGGAAATTTAAATTTTATATCCGCCTTCTTTGAAATCAGGGTGGGGTAGGGTGAGGTTGTGCTAGTAAATAGAGATTTAGGAGTGTGTAGTGTAAAATATCTCCTAGTTTTATTAAATTTTAACATCAGATTTAACTTTGAAAATTTTATTACTTTTATCTTGGAATTATCTTTAGACATGACTAGGTACATGTATATATACCATCTACAGGTGTTAACTCTCACATAGCACCTTGTGTCTAGTATTCAGATTTAGAGCAAATTATCTATGAATATATTTTGACAAAATTATCTGTGATTGCACTAAACTCTTGTTTATTTCACAGATATGGAAAATCCTTTAAATTATAAATATTCAAGTGTATTTAACATGGTATTATAATGGGAAGGGCATGGGAAGTCTGGCAGCACAATGTTCTCATATCTAATAGTTGAGTCATATTATTGACATTGCATCAACTCAGGTGTTCTCACCTAGATTTGGCCTAAATACTGACCCAATTTAACCTTGAACAGAATGAAAATATCAAACCTTCATTGATGCTGCACAGTGAAATTTTAATTTAGACAATAGAAAATTAATTGATTAATTTACATTTTAATTGTGTCTTTTTGGGAGGGGAAATTTTATTCCCAATTTTAGCCTTGTACATAATGAACAGAATTGAACCCTTTATAAATGCTGCATAGTGGAATTTCAATTTAGATATAAAATCATCTGAACAGAAAATAATTGATTACTTAACATTTTAGTTGTGTGTCTTTTTGGGATTGAATGTATTCTATTATAGGAATGAAATTAATTTTTCTTTTTGTTATGGAAGTATGAAAGAATTTTTGCACATTTTATACACTGAATAATTCGCGTATCTGAACAGACAAATAATTGATTACTTCATTTTAATTTTGTGTCACCTTGTTTTTGGGGTCAATTTGTCAGATTTTGCCAGTGACACAAACATTATCAATATACAGATTGGTAATGAAACCTGATTTACTACAAAGATTTGTTTGGTTAAATTTGGACATTAGAGAAATCCAACAAGAATTGGAATTTAAATTAAAAAGAGAAAAAAACTTAAGCAATTTTAGAAATGGCAAAGTGATTAAAGGGCAGGACAATTGATTAATTCATGGATTAAATAAGGTTTTGCCTTCCAATCAAGAATATTTCACTTATATTGAGACGTCACTATGGGTGAAGTTAAAGAAATTTTAAACTTTGCAGTTCTCTCGGGGCAATGGAAAGAGGCAGGATAAGAATGTTCTACTGTAATACAATTAACAAATCTACCAACGATGCACTCTTCTTCCAAGGACAGGATAAGGTCACAATCATTTAAAATTTTGAAATACTCAAGTTCAAAATGTAAGATTAAATTTAAATTTAAATATAAACCTGATATGGGTCGCCAGAGAAAAGATAAACCTAACATATGTCCTAATACATGATTCATGACCTGTATAGTGTTGAAATTACAGATAAAATTTCAAAGTCGTTGACACAATTCTTAAAATTAAGAACTGACTTTATTCTGGGTCTTGTACAATTAAATCTATTCTACATACTGTAAAATATTTTCATGTACATATTATAATATGAATCTAGCAATTGCCAAGACATAATGACTGATGACTGAAGTCCACATGGCTGTAACAGTTTTGTCACATAACACATTAAAAATATATTAAAACAAGAATTGTCAGAAGGCAAAATAACTCGCTTATTTTGTATACGGTAATCAATGGAATTGTTAAACTTATCTATGAAAATTTAATGAAAATCACAGCTTGCACCTAAAACTTAACCAGCCAAAAATTCAAAGAAAATTCCTTGTTTGACTCCTTGCAGTGAAAAATTAGATCCAAGTCCCCAGTTTTCTTTTGAAAAAAGTGTGTGTTGTTTCAATTTTAAGATTGATTTTTTTTCAGATATCAGTAATAAGGCCAACACAATGTCATAGCAAAAGTCACTATCAGCCAATCTGTCCTCACAAGCTCTGTATGTTATGTAGATAACAAAAACACAAATTCTGTAGACTCTAGGTGAATACAATTTGACAAGTAATGTTATACCTTGTTCAGAAAGAGACAGCAGATTTCCTTTCTTGATTGCCCACTGACCCTCAATATTTCCAGTTGTAGAAAATGCCCAGCAAGATCCACAGGAACCCTAGCATAAAATATGAAAAATAATATCACTTAAAATATACAAATTTTTGTATTTGCTAATTCTTTCTACATAATATATAAAATTTCAGAATTTTTACATCCTTACAAAATATCTTTTCTGCATTCTACATGTAAATTTTCTAAATTTTTACACCCCTACAGAATATCTTTCTGCATTCTAAATACATGTATAGATTTTTACAAAAAAACTACATCCCTACAAAATATCATGCTTCATGTCTGTTTTTCTTCCATTATCATGTATGCAAACTCATCAAATAATTAAACAAAATTTTACTTTAATGAAACTTCTGTATGTAATAATTCTTGACATTAATAACATTATGTCTTGTCACAAATATCTGAAAAAATGCTGATGCAACAATGCACATTATGCAAACATATCAACTTCTAAAGAATTGATTGCAATGGATAAATAAATATATTAGCCAGCTAAACAAGTGTTTACCCCTCCAGAGCACCCAGCCTCACTTCCCTGATGAAAGTTCAAATGTTTAACATAATTTGCCATTTTTCAGTTTTTACATAGTTTTTGGAAATGTGATTTGGAAAATGGACTAGAAAGTTTGCTTTTGATTAAATACAACATGTAAAGTAGAGTTTTCCCAAGTTTTTACTTGTTACCATGGTGATATACCAGAATAATCTACTTTACCTGATTTTTAACTGGTGTAACAGCTCCATGATCTCTCCAATCAAATGCCTCAGGAACAGAGTGTGTGGACACATGTGCTCTCTCCATTTCGACAAAGCTCTTAGCATTAATATCCCATCGTTTTCCAACATACTGTTTGAATTCATTGGCTGAAATAAATATTTCAAATAAATAATCAAACTGATTAGACTCTTTGAACTTTTTAATATATATAATAGATTAAGAAACTGAGAGAGAGAGAGAGAGAGAGAGAGAGAGAGAGAGAGAGAGAGAGAGAGAGAGAGAGAGGTCCATTCACTCAAGCAGAAAATAGAGGCACAATGAACTCACAATCAAGATTTTGATTAAGAAGTTTTTTTAAGACACACACACACACACACACACACACCTGTTAAGTCTGCAAACTGTGTAGCACCATATACAGCAGTTCCCTTTTCAGTTTGTTGTATTTTCTTCACTTTCCTCATATTTTTCAGAAACACCTTAAATCTGTACTTTTGTTCTGAAAAAAGAGAATTTTATAAACATAAATACATGTATTTGGAATTTTTAGTATCAATAAATGTAATAAGAAATGGGATATTCTGAAATCTTTTTGTGCATAGTGCATGTAGTTTTTTTTTTACAACAGCATTTTCTTTTTGCACATGTAGTACTGTAAACATATTTATTTTTGCGGTGTACTAATTTTTGCTTATTTTGCACAAAAATAAATACAAAGCGAAAATTATATTCTACTTATTATGTTATAAAGCATATTTCAAATACGCGAAAATTTAACTTCATGAATTTGTCTAAATCTCCTATACTGCAAAAATAAATACATGCGAAATTAAATACATTTACAGTATTTGTTTTAAAAGATTTAGTTAAGTAGGCATATTATAAATTAATAACAAAATCACCCCAGTTTAGGCAGTATTTACTGTATTTACAAAAGAATTCCCTTTTCCATTCAAGATAAGGGACAGGGTTTAGTTTTCAGATTTACTGAAATTTCTAAAATTTGGAGTCCAAAAATACATGGACTATGGTACTGTAAAATGGATTTACATATAAGATTCATCTTTATAACATCCACAATCCCAGTCTTTGTGCTGAGTTTTCATGACTACGTAAATATTTCAAGCTTTATGTCCTAGTCAAAATAATTTCAATAACATGAAGACATTATCATGTATAGGAAAAGTTACAGAAATATACATCTTTGCTTTTAAGACAATTTGTCATGCTTACTGTGACAAGAGAAATTAGTTTTCAAGGTCTCATCTGAACCAAAATTGTCAAATATCAATGTAAAAGTTATGTTATAAAGTATGAGTCACTTGGGTTAGAGGCAATAGTGAAGTAATTAATATAAAATTAAAATATATAATAAAATAAAGTACATACCTTTCTTGGACTTATATTGTTTGTTGTATTTCTTCTGGAAAGCCTTGAATTCTCCATATAATCTTAAATTCTGGTTCTTTCTTCCTTGACCATGGTTTTTCATATCATGTCCATCACCACCTAATACAGGTTTCTTTCCATGATGGACCATATCATGTCCGTCTCCACCTAATACAGGTTTCTTTCCATGATGGACCATATCATGTCCGTCGCCACCTAATAAAGGCTTTTTTCCATGATGGACCATATCATGTCCGTCGCCACCTAATACAGGTTTCTTTCCATGATGGACCATATCATGTCCGTCGCCACCTAATAAAGGTTTCTTTCCATGATGGACCATATCATGTCCATCACCACCTAATACAGGTTTCTTTCCATGATGGACCATATCATGTCCGTCGCCACCTAATAAAGGTTTCTTTCCATGATGGACCATATCATGCCCGTCACCACCAAACAAAGGATTCTTGCCATGATGGACCATGTCGTGCATATCACCACCAAACAAGTGATGTTGGTGATTTTTATGGTGGCGACCATGATGGATTAAATCGTGATCATCTCCACCAAGTATCAGCTTGTGTCCTTTTGCTTGGAATTTCAATTTCTTATCATTTCCAGTTTTCTTGTGACCATGCTTTTTATGGCTTTTCTGTACTGCCTGTAACACAAAAACAAAGAACAAGATTGATTGATTAAATAGGGTTTAATGTCCCAGTCAAAGAAATTTCACATAACGGTATATCGAGATCTCACAAACTATAGGTGAAATAGCAGAAATTTTTACCTGTGCAGTGTACTGAGGGCAATGTGCAGGGAGGGTTTTTAATGGGCCATGCATGTCATGACACAGGACATAGGTTTTAAAGGTCTCTTCAAAGGGTCCTGTGACTTTATTTCTAAATGCTAAGTTCTTGACAAAAGAACAGTTACTACCAGTACCTATTTTCAAATCTTAGACTTCAACAAGGGTTCTAACCACTGACCTCCCACAGACAGAGCCAGCAATCTACCAATTGACGTATCGCCGGCCACGCCTTTTATGTTCCAACACTGGCCGCCATCACGGTACTAAAGCAGTGCCACAGCAACTAATGACGTTCTAGTGTCAATGACATCATTAAACTGCACAATTCAGGCCAAGTTTTCATTCTTTTAGCGTGTAATTCAAGCATGTCGACCCTTTGTCGGAACATAGTGGGCGTGGCTGGCGATCCGTCAATTGAGCTACCGCAGTGGTAAAAAACAAGATATAATAAACAGAGATCTAATTGGTCAGTTTTTTGTACCATAACACAATGTCATTTCAGAACACCTTCTGTTTCTAAATCCATATCCAAGGAAATCTAACTTATGGTACCTGGTATAATGATGTAAGACTAAACAGTTAATTATATGCTGTAATGACCTGTCACTAAACACTAAGTGCATGATGTAATGAACTTTATTGAACACCAAGTGTATGGTGTAATAACCAATCATTAGTCACTTAAGAATATGGTGTAATGACCTGTCATTAAATGCTTGGTGTGTGGTATAATGATCTGTCTTTAAACATTAAGTGTATGGTGTAATGGCCGGTCAATTAATAAGTAAATTATCTAATGGCCTATCACTAAACACTTGGTGCATGTTGTAATGACATGTCACTAGTCACTTAAGTGTTAATAAACAGGAAGTGTATGGTGTAATGACCCACCATCACTTAACACTTGGTGTATGCTGTAATACATGTCACTATACACTTAGTGTATGCTGCAATTACCTGTCAGTGAACACTTAGTGTATAGTGTAATGGCACATCCTCACACTTGGTGCATGGTGTAATTACCTGCCACTAATCACAAAGTGTAAGGTGTAATGACCAACCATTTAACACCTGGTGCATGGTGTAATTACCTGCCACTAATCACTAAGTGTAAGGTGTAATGACCAACCATTTAACACCTGGTGCATGGTGTAATTACCTGCCACTAATCACTAAGTGTAAGGTGTAGTGACCTATCATTTAACACCTGGTGCATGGTGTAATTACCTGCCACTAATCACTAAGTGTAAGGTGTAATGACCAACCATTTAACACCTGGTGCATGGTGTAATTACCTGCCACTAATCACTAAGTGTAAGGTGTAATGACCAATCATTTAACACCTGGTGCATGGTGTAATTACCTGCCACTAATCACTAAATGTAAGGTGTAATGACCAACCATTTAACACCTGGTGCATGGTGTAATTACCTGCCACTAATCACTAATAGGGGTGTGCGATAATACCGGTATACCGGTATATTGCGGTATGGCAGGGTCAATACAATATACCGGTATGCAAAATAAAAAACCAGTATACCGCAGAAATTAAAAAAAAAATCAGTAGATTATGCTTTACGGTCAATTTTTTGTTATTAACACTCAAAAGGCTGTAATATAATCTTTATCTCGTAAGTGTTTGTCAACTACATACAAAATAGACATGTATACATGTTATAACTGATACTGGCAGACGACGAAGTAAAACTTGTCAAAAACAAATGAGCAAAGGCGAAAGTGTGGGAACATTTTAAATTTAGGCAAATAGCGGGGACTATTAATGAAAATATAGCAGTATGCACTGTCTGTAATGCAGACGTTAAATATGCTGGGGGTACAAGTAATCTTACTTCGCACATTCGCCACCATCACCCAAACTTGGATGCCGGTTCGTTTATCTTTTAAGCATTCATTAACTTTGCAATAATATGTATTGCAATATTTCTCAAATAATGCAATATATTGCAATATGCTTTTTTTCCCAATACCCACCCCTAATCACTAAGAGTAAGGTGTAATGACCAACCATTTAACACCTAGTGCATGATGTAATTACCTGCCACTAATCACTAAATGTAAGGTGTAATGACCTATAACTAAACACCATGTTTATGTTGTAATAGTGCAGCATTAAACACTTGTTGTATGAAGTTATGACCCGTCTTTAAACACTTGTACGGTGAAATGACTTGTAACTAAACACTATCTGAAAGTTGTAATGATATGCCAGCAGCCACTCAACACTTACTGTATGGTGTAAGTTGTATTGACCTGCCACTAAACACTTGTATGATGTAATGATCTGTCACTACACACTAAATGTTTATAATGCTATATATGTAATGACCTGTTACTAAACACTGTGTATGGTGTAAAGACCTTGCACAGGGCCAAAGCAACCAAACTTGGTATGTACACTTGGAGGTTGAGTTGAGTTAAGTAATGGTGTTTAACTTCCCAGTCAAGAATATTTCATTATATCAAGATATTGCCAGCTATAGGCAAAGGTGCAGAAATTTTGCCTGTGCATTGCACTGATGGCATTATACAGCAGGGTTCTTTAGCGTGCTAAGCCCACCATGACACGGGACCTCGTTTATTTTAAGTTCCCATCTGAAAGAACTGTGACTTTTATTTTGTAATGCTGAGTGCTTGGCGAAAGAACATTCACTACCCTCTTAAGTCTTGGGTCAGACCCGGCTGGGGATCGAACCCATGCCCTCCCACTGAAGGAGCGCGCACTCTACCAACTGAGCTACCGCAGTGTTCATATACTTGGAGGTGATTTAAGCCCTTAAGTTTCATGCCTCAAATTCTTCAGTTTTATCATTTAAAAGTCACCATAAACTCGACCGTTTTGCATTTATGAAGTTCAAATCCAAAACTTAAGAGGTTCAATTTTCCAAAATATGAGGGAACATTTACAGGTCATGTTTGCATATGACAGGCCTTTATGCACTGGTATTTTTAAAAAGGTATAAAGCTCTATTAACTTTTGGTCAATGATTGATGGTATTTACTGGTATACTAGTATGTGAAGTTCTAAACATTTTGGGCTTAAAACTATTCAAAAATTTCATTATAAAGGATTACTGTAATCACGTCCAAGTTTTTAAATCATTGCAGATTTGATTGTCCTTCTAGAATTGATGCTAAAATTGAAGTTTCAAACTTCGACCCCTTAAAATTTACAAATAATGTTAAATGGGTTAACTTAAAATTGAAGTTTCAAACTTCATGCCCTTAAAATTCACAAATGATGTTTAATGGCTTTACTTAAACTTCCAGCCCTTAAAATTCACAAATGATGTTTAATGGCTTTACTTAAACTTCCAGCCCTTAAAATTCACAAATGATGTTTAATGGCTTTACTTAAACTTCCAGCCCTTAAAATTCACAAATGATTTTTAATGGCTTTACTTAAAATTGAAGTTCCAAACTTCAAGCCCTTAAAATTCACAAATGATTTTAATGGCTTTACTAATAATGGCAATTTTTTAGGCCTGAAGTTTGAAACTTCAGTTTTAGCATCTGTGCATTGAGGTAATTAGAATTGGAAGGTGATCAAAGTCAAAACTGATTATGCTGATAAAATGTGAGACTGATATGCTGACTTGCTGACCCTGTCCATGCTTATCAATTGTGAGATATCCTTAGCTGCTAGCCCTATTCATGCTTATGACATACTGTTGGGTGAAATGGTGCTTTACGTCCCAGTCAATGTTTAATTGTTTCAGTTCTGAAATGGTGAAGGACACTAGAAAAGACCATTAGGCCTATCATTTAGGAAGCCCACTATAAAGTCTCAAATGTTAAGTGGTTAAGGTTGAAGATTCTCCATTTAAAAGTCAGAGGTTTGAACCTCACCTGGTCAACATGGTATGATTTTGATATGATTGCATTGGTCCACCCAGCTGCTAAACAAATAGGTAATACGGTATTAAATTACAGGGTTATAAACTTATAACAGAATAAAGACTAAACTTCCATGTACAGGGGTGTCTTGTACACTCATTCAAATCTAGCTGGATTACTTCCTTATATATGCATATCAATATCTCCGGCTAAATAGTGTGAGTTTCATATTCTGTCACAATATCTTATTTTTTATTATCTGGAATTTTCATTATTGTGTGTTTTATGGGCTAATGATTTAAAACAAGTGGGGCTGTTTGAGCCTTCAAACAGTACTATATCCACACCACTTGTCATTTTACACCATTGCCCATCTAGACAGGAAGTTTATAATCAGTGTCCCAATACATGTATGTATTTTAGAGTGCTGGTGTCATAATCAAAAGACAGTTGCATGACATCATTTTATGGGAAAATGACACTCAAGTCAATAATATTTATAAAATTTTAGTACGTCTCAAATGTTTATTCTGGGAGATTGGAATGAATAACTTTCTTTTATAGTTTATGCATACTGTATAAACCAAAATCAGGCACATTCTTTCAAATGGTGATACATGTATTTATTTTGAAGTAGATTGTTGAATAACAAAGTTAAATTTTACAATCATGGCTTCAGGGTCTATGTAAGTCAAATTTGAAGCCAAATATTGGCATTAAAATGGAAGAAAAAGAATCCATATTGAGTTAATCCATGTAGGTTAGGGCAATCTCGCTCTTGGGGTTAAACATTTCTGGTCAAGCCTTGTCTCTGACTGAAATGTTCAACCCCTCGGTGAGATTTCCCTATTTTACATAGATACTCATAATGAATTCTTATAATCTGTTCTTGTCTTTGCAGTTTCAATTTGTACCATAAACTTGTATTACCATGTTAATCATGTGTACAAATGTACATGTTTTTAATAATTTCTCCCTTCTATTTTAAATGCCTAGTGCCAGGCCAAAATACAGTCATTTTCTGTCTTGGCCAGACCTTGTCCGGGATCAAACCCATGACCATCCAATTATGTCAAATTGTGCCATTTCAAGGATTTTGTTGGAAAAAGAGAATTAAAACAGAAACAGCACGATCAGCTCTCTTTGTTTAGTGCAGAAAGATGAAAAGTATACTACATGTATATTATTGTGTAGTATAATAAACAAATCTTTCACCATTGCATCTATGTCAGTTTGAGTGTTGGATAAACTTTTTAAACAAGAGTGTGGACAAGCCAAACTGGAATACAGTGGACCTTTACCAAGCAGCTGGAGGACCTTGACTTTGCAGATGACATAAGTCTTATCTCCCACAGACACCAAGATGCCCAAGTAAAGTTGAGCCGTCTTGCAGAAGAAGCAAAGAAGACTGGCCTCCAAATCAACATCAGAAAGACTGAAGTCATGAGGATTAACAACCAAACAGAAGACCCAGTGCAGCTACACCAAGAAAACATCAAGGAAGCTGACAAGTTTGTTTACCTGGGCAGTGTCATCAGTAAAGATGGGGGTACAGATGAAGACATAAAGTGCCGCATCAACAAAGCCAGATTTACTTTCAACTCCCTTCCACCAATCGGTAGATCAACAGCCCTCTCAATAAAAAACAAGATCCGGATCTTCAACACCAACGTCAAGTCCATCCTACTATACGGCTCAGAAACCTGGAGAGTAACCAAGACCAACACCCACAAACTCCAGACATTCATCAACAGATGCCTCAGGAACATCCTTAACATCAGATGGCCTGAAGTTGTCTCAAACAAACAACTATGGGACAGGACCAGACAAGTTCCAATCGAGACTGAAATCAGGAAACAAAAATGGGGTGGATTGGCCACACACTACGCAAGCCTGCATCAAATGCCACCAGGCAGGCTCTTGACTGGAACCCACAAGGGAAGAGGAAGAGAGGCCAGCCTAAACAGACCTGGCGTAGGGGTATTGACTCAGAGGCGCAACCAGCTGGAAAGACCTGGGCCGAACTGAAGAAGATAGCCCAAAACCGTGTCAGATGGAGAGGTGTTGTTGCGGCCCTTTGTTCCCCAGGGAATCAAGAGGAATAAGTCAAGTGGACAAGCCTCACCTGGGGTAATTTTAGTATCATACTCATACACAAATATTCAAATTAGTAGCAGTATAAGATTATCATTGCAACTTTGAAAACAAGAGACCTACACAACTGGCAAAATTTGACCCAATTTGCATAATTTGCTAAAATTGGGTCATGAAAAAGTTCTCAGAAAAACCTGTTATATATATATTAAATGGCCATGTATCTTATTTCTATATTTCAAATTTGAAAAAAATTGGTGCAAAATTGAATGCACAAAGGCAATTTTAGTGATTTTGATATTTATAGTAATGGCAGCTATCTTGGATTTCGTACAAGGTCGCCTTGTACAAACTTTGATGTACTTCACCTAGAGACCTTCCACACCAAATTTGGTGTCAATTGGCCAAGTAGTTTCTGAGGAGACAATCAAAGTTTACGCATGCATGCACGAACAGATGCACACTTAACCATGCCATAAGCTCAGCTGGCTATAGCCAGTTGAGCTACAAATGCAAGAACATGACTGTTTCATGTATTACTGTAAGGCAAAAGGGAACTTTTCCAGGTAAAGGTTTATTTCCTCACACAATGTCATGTAATCATTTGATTGTTTTTCATAAAGCCATGAATTTGTAATTTGTAAAACTATTATTTGCATTAGATATGAAACAAAAACTCACAAATAGTTAGGGAACTTTCAATGGAAATACTAGTTCCATAAAGGCTTTAGAGTTTAGTTGAGTAATGGTATTTAATGTTAAAGTCAAGAATATTTCACTTACATCAAGACATCGCCAGCTATAGATGAAGGTGCAGAAATTTTGTCTGTGCATTGCGCTGATGGCATTATACAGCAGGGTTGTTTATCGAGCCATGCTGACCGCGACACGGAACCTGGTTTATTTTAAGTTCCCATCCAAAAGAACCGTGACTTTCATTTCATAATGCTGAGTGCTTGGCGAAAACTCAGTCACTACCCACTTTCAAGTCTTGTGTCAGACCAAGTCAGGGTTCGAACCAACGGTCTCCCACACATAAAGGTGTTGGGGATTATTCCATATCCAATGGAAATTATAGTTTTAAACAAACATTTCCACATCACACATTCCATTATTGTCTACAGAACTCTGCACCAGTATGTTGTTAATGCAACAACAAACACAAAACTGTTGGATTTGATCTCTTGCTCATGTCTACTTATGTACATACTACTGCTATATAATTCTGATTTACACAAGTACAAAAAAGAAAATAACAGCCATGCAAAAGTAATGAAAGTGAAGATTTATAGGCAAACAACATTGACCTGTCCACTTGACCTTTTATTAGTAATATTAAAACAAGATTGTCTATCCACAACATGAATAGTGTTAGGATCTGCAGTTAATACATGTAAATACATAATGCATGATCTTACAGGTATATCTGAGCACCTTATTTTAGGTCAATATTTAACTTACAGTCTTAAACCCAGTCCACCATACATTATACATACAGATATGTGTTTGAAATTAGTATTTTTTATGATGTAGACAAAATAAACAACCTGCGTTCCCTTTACATAATTGAAATGGTTGATGATACATGTTTAAATTAAAGGTCAAGTAGACAGGTCAATGTTGTTTGCCTATATAATAACAGCATTAATAAAGAGTTGTAGTGTATATATATTTTTAAGAAGCAGGTGTGTTTACATGCAATAAGTACTAGTGTATTATATGACAATAAATAAAACAAATGAAAAGTGCAATATAACAATGTAAAATTTTATTTGATAAAATGCAGAAAAAAACAATGAAATGTGCGACATAGAAGTTTTATTTGATAAAATACAGAAAAAAAAACAAGCCAGGATATTAGTATAAGCATGCTACATTATATAACAATAAAACATGCGAAAACACCAATACAAGGAATATATAAAATCAGCCAATAATACGAGTGATAATATAGCTCCTCTTTCCTTGCGTGTAGTTAGTTAGATCCATGCTGTGTAAAACTGAGTTATATATTGGTAAGTTATAAAAATTAGGTGGTTTCCAGTGCCAAAATTACTGTAAAGTCTGTTATATGTGCCAAGTAGAGTGATGAGTAAAATTACAGCAGTCTAATTCTATAGGTAAAATAAAACTTAGGTTAAAGTTAATGTACATACAAATGGGTCAAGTTGTCTCAAATTTCTGTTAGCTCAACCAAGTAGTAACACAATTTACGAAAAATTGTACATCAGTAAAATAAATTCATTTTTTTATTTTTATTATTATTATCATTATATTTTTTTGAAAGTTTAAGCAGAAAATAACTACTATCAGTCTGAAGGAATTCAATGCTGCATCTTTTAAAGATAGTGAAATACCTGTAATTAGGTTTTACTCATAATTTGAATTTTCATTACAGGAACCATTTGGTTGTAGCAACAGAGTTTTGAACAACAGGGCCCATAAAACTGGATTAAGTTTATGCTAAAGCTATCAATATAGTAATTAGTAAGTTAACTAATGGTGTAATGTGATTAAATTATATGCATATAGGTATATGGTGATTGAGGGGTGTAAAGTGCTTAATTCAAAAACACAGTACTTAAATCCCCTACATGTACAGGTATCTTCAATTCAACTTCCGGCTGACTGAGCTTGAAAAGGTTTGTCAGTCAATTTATGAAGATTTTTCCCAATAATTTTAGAACTGAATGCCTTACAAGAGGCCCATGGGCCTGATACGCTCACCTAATAACTAATGGCTAGCTGATAGATTTACAGAAAACATAAATACTAAACCCCAATGACTTTTTTTTTACATCATGATAACCGTTGTATCAATACCTACAACATTCTAGTATACATGCCTATACAAAAGTTAGTTTTCAAGATAATTAACCATTTCAGTATTGTTTCACATCTGTGACCTTGACCTTTGAACCCATGACCTTTTTCTATACATCAAAATGATCGTTGTATCAATACCTACAACATTCTAATATACATGCCTATACAAAAAGTTTATAGTTTTCAAGATAATTAACCATTTCAGTATTGTTTTACATCTGTGACCTTGACCTTTGAACCCATGACCTTTTTCTATTCATCAAAATGATCGTTGTATCAATACCTACAACATTCTAATATACATACCTACACAAAATGTTTATAGTTTTCGAGAAAATTGACCATTTCAGTATTGTTTCGCATCTGTGACCTTGACCTTTGAACCAATGACCTTTTTCTATACATCAAAATGATCGTTGTATCAATACCTACAACATTCTAATATACATGCCTATACAAAAAGTTTATAGTTTTCGAGATAATTAACCATTTCGGTATTGTTTCGCATCTGTGACCTTGACCTTTGAACCCATGACCTTTTTCTATACATCAAAATGATCGTTGTATCAATACCTACAACATTCTAATATACATGCCTATACAAAATGTTTATAGTTTTCAAGCTAATTAACCATTTCGGTATTGTTTCGCATCTGTGACCTTGACCTTTGAACCCATGACCTTTTTCTATACATCAAAATGATCGTTGTATCAATACCTACAACATTCTAATATACATGCCTATACAAAAAGTTTATAGTTTTCGAGATAATTAACCATTTCGGTATTGTTTCGCATCTGTGACCTTGACCTTTGAACCCATGACCTTTTTCTATACATCAAAATGATCGTTGTATCAATACCTACAACATTCTAATATACATGCCTATACAAAATGTTTATAGTTTTCAAGCTAATTAACCATTTCGGTATTGTTTCGCATCTGTGACCTTGACCTTTGAACCCATGACCTTTTTCTATACATCAAAATGATCGTTGTATCAATACCTACAACATTCTAATATACATGCCTATACAAAAAGTTTATAGTTTTCGAGATAATTAACCATTTCGGTATTGTTTCGCATCTGTGACCTTGACCTTTGAACCCATGACCTTTTTCTATACATCAAAATGATCGTTGTATCAATACCTACAACATTCTAATATACATGCCTATACAAAATGTTTATAGTTTTCAAGCTAATTAACCATTTCGGTATTGTTTCGCATCTGTGACCTTGACCTTTGAACCCATGACCTTTTTCTATACATCAAAATGATCGTTGTATCAATACCTACAACATTCTAATATACATGCCTATACAAAAAGTTTATAGTTTTCGAGATAATTAGCCATTTCAGTATTGTTTCATATCTGTGACCTTGACCTTTGAACCCATGACCTTTTTCTATACATCAAAATGATCGTTGTATCAATACCTACAACATTCTAATATACATGCCTATACAAAATGTTTATAGTTTTTGAGATAATAAACCATTTCGGTATTGTTTCGCATCTGTGACCTTGACCTTTGAACCCATGACCTTTTTCTATACATCAAAATGATCGTTGTATCAATACCTACAACATTCTAATATACATGCCTATACAAAAAGTTTATAGTTTTCGAGATAATTAACCATTTCAGTATTGTTTCACATCTGTGACCTTGACCTTTGAACCCATGACCTTTTTCTATACATCAAAATGATCGTTGTATCAATACCTACAACATTCTAATATACATGCCTATACAAAATGTTTATAGTTTTCAAGCTAATTAACCATTTCGATACTGTTTCGCATCTGTGACCTTGACCTTTGAACCCATGACCTTTTTCTATACATCAAAATGATCGTTGTATCAATTCCTACAACATACTTATATACATGCCTATACAAAAAGTTTATAGTTTTCTATATAATGATTATAATCAGAGGTAAAAAAAATTAGGTCACGACCTTCACAATTGACCTTGACCTCATTTTGAAGATACTAACAAGAAGATGTCAAAACTGAAAACCCCATGTCATTATCTGGTCAAATAGTCAAGTTATAACAATTTGAAGCTATTTTACGATTTTTTCAAAATTAAACACAAAAACGCGTAACCTATTTTTTATCCGAATTTTACAAAATGAACAAACTATAGGCTTAAGACCCTAGAGAAGCCAAATATCACATCAGATTTTTTCTCCAATCAGTACTTTTGGAGAAGAAGATTTTTTAAGATTTTTGCACCCCTAGGTCACCTTGACCCAGTTATGGTAGCCATGGCAACGCCACGAACAAATCTGAATTGCACCTGCCCATATATACTTCTGACAAAGTTTCATTAACAAGAGGCCCATGGGCCTGATACGCTCACCTGATAACTAATGGCTAGCTGATAGATTTAAAGAAAACATAAATACTAAACCCCAATGACTTTTTTCTTTACATCATGATAACCATTGTATCAATACCTACAACATTCTAATATACATGACTATACAAAAAGTTAATAGTTTTCAAGATAATTAACCATTTCAGTATTGTTTCACATCTGTGACCTTGACCTTTGAACCCATGACCTTTTTCTATACATCAAAATGATCGTTGTATCGATACCTACAACATTCTAATATACATGCCCATACAAAAAGTTTATAGTTTTCGAGATAATAAAACATTTCGGTATTGTTTCGCATATGTGACCTTGACCTTTGAACCCATGACCTTTCTCTATACATAAAAATGATAGTTGTATCAATACCTACAACATTCTAATATACATGCCTATACAAAAAGTTTATAGATTTCGAGATAATTAACCATTTCAGTATTGTTTCACATCTGTGACCTTGACCTTTGAACCCCTGACCTTTTTCTATACATCAAAATGATCGTTGTATCAATACCTACAACATTCTAATATACAAGCCTATACAAAATGTTTATAGTTTTCAAAATAATTAACCATTTCGGTATTGTTTTGCATCTGTGACCTTGACCTTTCAACCCATGACCTTTTTCTATACATCAAAATGATCGTTGTATCAATACCTACAACATTCTAATATACAAGCCTATACTAAATGTTTATAGTTTTCGAGATAATTAACCATTTCGGTATTGTTTCGCATCTGTGACCTTGACCTTTGAACCCATGACCTTTTTCTATACATCAAAATGATCAATGTATCGATACCTACAACATTCTAATATACATGCCTATACAAAAAGTTTATAGTTTTCGAGATAATAATTATAATCAGAGGTAAAAAAAATTAGGTCACGACCTTTACAATTGACCTTGACCTCATTTTGAAGATACTAACAAGAAGATGTCAAAACTGAAAACCCCATGTCATTATCTGGTCAAATAGTCAAGTTATAACAATTTGAAGCTATTTTACGATTTTTTTAAAATTAAACGCAAAAACGCGTAACCTATTTTTTATCCGAATTTCACAAAATGAACAAACTATAGGCTTAAGACCCTAGAGAAGCCAAATATCACATCAGATTTTTTCTCCAATCAGTACTTTCTGAGAAGAAGATTTTTTAAGATTTTTGAACCCCTAAGTCACCTTGACCTAGTTATGGTAGCCATAGCAACGCCACAAACAAATCTGAATTGCACCGGCCCATATATACTTCTGACAAAGTTTCATTAAAAACTGTCCACTAGTTTCAGAGGAGAAGTCGAAAATAGGTGTTAACGACGCACACACGCACGCACGCACACACGCACGCACATACACACGCTGCGCTATGCCATAAGCTCACATGACCTTTGGTCAGGTGAGCTAAAAACTGTCCAGTAGTTTCAGAGGAGAAGTCGAAAATAGGTGTTAACGACGCACACACGCACATACACACGCTGCGCTATGCCATAAGCTCACATGACCTTCGGTCAGGTGAGCTAATAATTAAAGTTACTTTTACTACAGTGTACCCCATAATGGCCATTCAACATTATTATGCATTTTCACATGTCAGATTCAGTTTACCAACAAACATCATATCACCTGTCATGTACACAAGGACAGGTAGTTGTGTGAAACATGGGTCAACAGGCAATGTAAGTGATTTTTCATTTATCATAAGAAAACAGTTATAATGATTGATAAAAGTAAAAGTAAGTTAAGTGTAGATGTAGAATCTACTAAAACATGCTATACTTGTGTAATTGGAATTACAAGCAAATAAAAACAAAATTAGTAAATCAAACCACACCCATTATAGTTAAAGCAGTATGATGTTATATATTAAATAGATACATAAAACATGCTTGCATATTAGAAAATTCTTTTAGCAATCAGGAACAAGAATAAACATGCACATGAATATTTTAAATTAAAATCATATAATTTTATAGGTCAAATCATAACAGGTAAAGAAGTAAATACTGTTTTATTAGTATCATATAATTTCAACCACTGCATCAGGATCTGTTCTAGGCTAATTGTGGTATATATGTATAATATTGTAACCAAAGATCATCAAAACTTTTCATTATGAGATCTATAACAATTCTATAAGTACATGCATGAGTACTATGTTTCCATTCAGTAGGCAAAGTTGACAATGGCTACTAATTTCCGAGAAATTTCTTTCAAAAAGTTGTCTATTTTAACAAATTTGTGAAAAAATACTTTAAAAAGTTTTTTACAAACTCTTTTTTCAGAAATTTTGGAATGAAATTTTCCTATTAATAATTTAAAATTTAAAAAAAACCTTGGCAAACATTTGTCCTGTTACTATAGTTACACCAAAGGCATATTGTTTTACACCAAATGCTTAACAGCATTATGTTCCATTAAATTTGAATATCAAATAATATATGAGCTTAAACTTACTATAACTGGGTCAGCGCTCAACAATGTGAACTGAGGATGCATCCATGGCTGGCTAATAATTGATACTCTCATTTTCTCATCCTAAAATACATCACAAAACCATTTAATTACTTTTTTTTTTTTACACTATTTCTGAGAAAGCCAAAAAAAAAAAAAAATATTTTGTAGATTTTCAATGTGACAGATACAAATCAATAATTCATTTACTTACGAGAGCTGGGTCTTTGCTAAAAATTCCAGTTTCAATCTAATCCTTGCATTATAATTCCTTTAATACACCAAAACATATGAATGAATGTTTACAATGGGTAATGTTTTGACAAAATGGCAGCGTCTTTCGTGTAACGGAATGATGACACAAGAATTTATTTACATAGGGGTATAATGAATGGTAGGTCAGGTTGAGTTTAAAAGTTTTAATCTACATCATTTTTTTCTTCAAAGTTTGAATATGCAGAAACATACCGTAGTTCACTTTATTAGTTTATTTAATCAATTGAGGTCATCCCAGTTACACCAAAATTATTTGTTTTTTAAAACTGCACTAACCTATGTAAATAGTCAACTCTTTTGTCACCAACTATCACATGAAATGACCCGTCATTTTTGTGAGAAAAAAAATTACCATTGTAAACACCCACCGAAATTATATTATGTTGTATAAAATGATGTATATAAAGCAAGGATGGAGTGGAAAACAGAATGTTTAGTATTGACTCAGCTCATGTAAGTGAATTAATTGTAGATTTTATTACATCCTATTGTAAATATGTTAAATATTTGCATTCTTGCTTTCTCTGAGAAAGGGCAAACAAACAGTAACATAAAACACAATGAAGAAGAATTACATTGAGATACTAAATACTATACCTCTTTCTTGATGGATGTTTCAATGTAACATACTGGTTTTTTTTTTAGAAAAGTGTGCACTTTTAGCAGAGATGTCCATTGTTTTTCTTCCAAGAAACTACTGTAGACTAAAATATTTCTGATTTTTAAGTTGAGAGTTTGATTAGCTGCATGTTCATTAACATACATAGCCAATACACATATCCAGCTAATCATAATGTGACAAATTTTATTTATCTCTAAATGTGCCATTTTGCATCAATTTGGGAAAACAGTTTCCTTTATTGTTAAATCAACACATATTTTGAAAGTTACTAAAGGGGGGATTATGAATAAAACCCTGAATTCCAGTGCTGCTGGCTGGACAGTATTTATCTCTGTATATAATATAAAGACTTACTGGCAATTGGGTATCTGTAATTGGACAATCAGCCAGAGTTGATCCAGCATCACTCTTCATACAGGAAGAATAATGAACTGTGACTGTGAAGGTGTACTTCATTCCAGCAACAACCTGGTTAAATAAACATCAAAACTTGGTCAAATAAACATCAAACACTTAATCACATTTCATACACTACGGATATGTCAATCTGCATCAATTAATGATCTTTCACACTAGATACCATTTTACAATTGTTGTACATTGTTAATACACAAGTGCAGAGCCTTGTGACATTACAATTGACTGAATGTTTTACGTCCCAGTTAGGAATAATTCACTTATATTGAGACATCACCAGCTATAGGTATGATTGATGATTAATTGATTGGATGGTGTTGTACATCCTTGTCAAGAATATTTCACTTATATCCAGACATCACCAAGTTTAGGTGAAGTGACAAAATTTTTAACTTTGCAGTGCAACCTGCATGCCCTGCGGGAATGGTTCTTTAACATGTCATGTCTGCCATGACATTTGAGATTTGACCTAATTAAAAGTGATTGACAATCATCATTTATTTATTTATAGAATATATTCATAATAAACACATGAAAAAAATATAAATACATGTATCATTATGTGACAATTTTTTTTACCAACTTAGATTCTAAAGCCAAATTTATTAATTGTTAAATATAACAGAAATTAAATTAAGCAAACCCAGTAATGTCTTAATTAAAGATGATAAAAAAATAATAAGTGGATTAGAATAGAAGTTTTATGAACATACATCACTAAGTGCCATAAGCTCATGCATTTAGTTATAATCTTTCGAGCTAAAAATGAAATGACTATGTTTGTGATATTAAAAGAATCTTGCATCGGTAACTGTGAGGTTTGAGAAATCCCAGTCTTACATTGTTTCTGGTCTAGAATTTTGTTTTCACTCATTTGCAACATCAAAATAAAAATATGATTTGAAAACAAAGATTTGCATTAATTGTTTGGTTTTAATACCACCATTTGCGACTTTTTAAAATGACATGATCAATTTTATTGATATTCTCATGTAAATGATTATGACATCATCAATTAACTGTGTGTAAGTGATTGTGACGAAGGGAAAAATTATCTCACCTGGGTAAAAACAGGAGATTTGGATGTCATGTGTGAGAAATTAAAATATATCACCAGCCTAGAACAGTGTGTCTCAAATACATACAAATTTATAGTTAAACTTTATCTGTTGGTGTTCTTTTCTGATTGACACCCTGAACATAAATATGAAATGTTAAATTCTGACAAAGTTAACAGTCCTATCAAGATTCTTTCAGTCTTGTTATACCTGTTTTGTGCAGTCTGTAACTGTCTGGGTAACTGGCATGGTTTTAAACATGGAGTTAGTTCTCATATCAATTCCTTGTAAAATAGTTGGCATAGCAGCTTCAATTGTTTTGGCATCAGGGCATCCTGAACTTACTCCACCAGCCAATATACCTCCGAGGCGTGCTTGATGTTTTGTACATTTGTGATGTGTAAGGTCTCTAGACTTCATCCATGGTACATCATAAACAGTAACGTCACACACCTCATTCTGAATAAACAAATAAAGCATGTAATCAGTCAAACAAAAATGTATAGGTAAACAACATTGACCTGTCTGCTTGGCCTTTGATTTAAATATTCATTACGGACGAGTAAATTTAAGTAATAAAGACCATGCGTGTATATTTCGTCTACCTGATGTGAACACTAATCATGGGCAATGTGTATATTTATTAAGTGCGGATCCTAACGCTACCTATGAATTGGGTGGACCCTCCTATATGAATATTCCTAATAAAAGGTCAAACGGACAGGTCAATGTTGTTTACCTATACTTCATAATTATTTTGTATTTATTTGCACAGTACTAGTATTTACAAGTACAGTAAAACCTTGATAAATTGTTCTAAATGTTTTTCACAATATAAAGTTTGTGTCACTTGCAGGATGACCATGGATACCTCACCTTCTCATAAAAATAAAATAAATATATACAACTTTACTCTTATGCATGAACTACCATACTATATAATATGATGACTATCCAGTATTTTACACCAACCCTTATACCACAGAATGTAGCATCTTATATAAATATTTGATTCACACTTATTAATCAATGTGATGCCAAATTTTTACTTAAATGAATAAGAATTCTCTAATCAATGACAGAAAAAAATGTAACAAGGTTATAATATTTAATTACTGTCCCCGCCCCCAAGTAAAAAATCAGCAGATGACCATATAAACACCTGCCCCCAAGTAAAAAATCAGCAGATGACCATATAAACAATCTAATTTAAATAATGTAATTTAAATGAAAAAGGACATTGGGTCTAAATCATCCAATACAAAACCATTGTTTTTCAATAACATCTTGTATATTTGCCAGAGTAATAAAAGTGTCATATAGTTAAAATCACCAAAATACATGTATAACAAATAAAATGGTCTGTCCTCAACCATCTTTTAACTAATGTAATATCTAATACATGTACATGTAGTAATAAGTTATTGGAGATTACTCACCCCACAATGCATAATAAAGCGATAATTCATTCCTGCAACAAGCTGAAAAATAAGAAATATACTATAACAAGAACTCTAAATAGTGGCCAAGGCCTTGGTGCACGAGTGGTCAAGATCACCTAATTATGAATCACAGTGCCTCTTACTGCCTAGGCTCGAATCTCATTTTGGGACAGTTCCTAAATAGTTGTCAAGGCCATGGTGGATGAGTGGTCTAGATCACCTACTTACAAATCACAGTGCCTCTTACTGCCTAGGCTCGAATCTCATTTTGGGACAGTTCCTAGTGTAAGAAAGTTAGTGAGCTTGCTTGTCAAAGTTAAATGGTTTTCTAAGGGCACTCTAAATTTCTCCAACAGACTGCCTAAATTTAAGTGAAAGAATCTTGACTGAAGTGTAAACTATATATTTCCATTACTCCACTCTCCTTGGTAATACAGATACTTAAACATCCAGGTTACATAACATGTTTTTGCATGGGAATTACTTCTCAAATGCTTCAATTAGTATTGCTTAAAAATGATGTATTAGTATTAAAATACTGTGTACCAGTAAGAATTACCAGTATTGAGTGACATGGGAAATGTTAACATACCGACAGAAAGTGCCATATCATAATACACATAAACCCATAAATGTATACCGGTATAAGTGGCCGATACATAATACAGTGCAAATCTTCTAAAATTGATAAAAGTTTGTGACCATTTTTATGTCAATGTCAGAAATAAGCAACCATATGAATGGTCTAGTAAATGCATATAGAATTTTTTAACAATGGCATTTCCAGGTAAACTGCTTTATACATTATCATATATAGCTATCACTTTTAAACATTTATGATAGTCACCAACAATTTCAATGATAACCATTGCCAAAATAAATCTTAAGTTGTAGTGTAGAGGCCTACAGGGCTAAGTCATGCAACACAAATATATTTCTTTAGCCCTGCAAAAGTTATGCTCTTCTGTGCGTCTATCAACCTCTGTTTGAGATGGGCGTTCAAATCCAAAAATGTAGCTGAGTTGCAAATGTATTAGCATAAAAATAAAATGCCAGCCTTATGAAGGCAAGTATAATTTGCCCTGGCAGAATGGGGGCCACCACTGTACACATGATCAATACCCTAAATATTTGTATGGAATCATTTGCAAATTACCATTTCAAATTAATCAGATTAAATTTCCCCAAAACTGAATTGAAAAAAAATATAAAGTTAAAATGTCATTCAAACTTTTTTTATTTGAGAATGGCAATATTGTAAACCAACTTGCAAACTTTAATAAACAATTTAAGTTTAGCATTCAGACTCAAAATACATTATGACATGTATAGTAAAATTATTCCAAAATCAGAAAAGGAAAATCTGGGGTATCTATCCACAGTCTGATCCTGTATTTTTTCCTCCTTCCTGTTGAAGTTTGTTGGCTAGTGTTGCCCTTGCAAGTGGTGGACTCGTAATGTTGTGGCCTTATAAGGTCCATCTGAGGGAATTTGGTTTAGATTTCCCACATGGGACCATAGAAACTCAGAAATAACAGGGGGAATGTAGCAGTCTGGGGAGCTCAGTCGGTAGAGCAGTTCTATGGAGTATGATAGATCCTGTTTCCATCACCTGTCCTATCCTGCATTTCTTCTTCTTCCTTTTACAGTTATAAAGGAGGAGCACATTGTTTGTAAAATATCCAACTGTAGTGTTTTCATGTTTAATGTTTTCAATACATAAACAAAATTTTTTTATTTTTTTTTTTAAAAATATGCATGTTCCTAACAAACTGAAGTAATTTTTTTAAGGTGCAGCAAAATTACTGTCTCAAGATGTTACTTGACTCCAAAACTAAAATATTGGATACACCTGTGATGTATCTTGTAGTCCAACTTATCAGTCCAATAACCCAACCCAACCCCCTTTTATTTGGGTCTGGCTAGTGATGGCAAGTCTTTAAAAGTTTTTAAAATATTAATTAGGTTGTTCACCGTTTGTGTCCAGTAGGGGAGAACATGTATCAAATATATTTGTACATGGTGTGTAACGCTAATCCAATTACAAGTCTACAAATGACCATACAATTACCTGTTGTGCAGAATGTGTAACTTTGCATCCAGAGTAATCCATGTTATTTCCAGATTGTGCTGTCAGTGCGGACATAGCAAAACTCGACATAATTTGAATTGTCGTTTGGTTCGTTAAATCAGACCATCCTCCCATTAATTGTGCGTTTGTCGCTGATAAAACTCCTAACACTATCAAAGCTATCATCTTGATTGTTGTTGTAATTTCCCGATCTGAAGGAAACTCACATGACGTTTTGTTTTTATATTACAGCGCCACCTGTTGTCAATGACCATCAAAACGTATCCTAAATTAAACAGCCCGTCTAAATTTTAACCATACTTATACCAAACACTTCATAATATGAATTCAGGCGGTTGGGAAACAGACCGAACATAAGCTAGAACAAAACTCATTTCGAACGAAATAAGAGAATAAAACACAAACATACTAATCCATGTTCGAATCACAATCCAGAAGCAAAGTATAAAACTTTGGAATTGACAAGTTAGGTTAGACAGGTGAATTTCCACCAGGGAAGTGAGACCGGGTGCTACGAAAGGGTAAGCGCCACCTGTTTAGCTAGCTACACCCGCCACGTGTGAAATCAAAATTGTGTGAAAGGAACACGGAATGTTGTTTGCATTGACCTGTTCACTTGACCTTTCATTACATATACAATGATCCATCCAATATATGGCCTAGGATTCGCAGTTTATACATAAACAAGGCACGTTTCTCCACGATGTAGAAACACATCATCATTGTGGTCCCTATACTCAAATGTACCAGAGACATATAAAAGGGTTCTACGTGTCTCTGGATGCACTGGTCCATTATAAAGTACAGACCTGTCGAAAGATTAACACTGTTATAAAGAAAAAGGATAGAATGGCATTTAGAATGAGATTCGGAGAGCTAGTGACCAAATAGCTGCCGAGAGATAGATCACATATGCCGAAAAGCTGTCGAGGTATAGGAAGACAGGTGAGCTGTCGGTTTGGTACAATGTGTTGGCTTATTGTTAAACTTTCGACAGGCCTGTACTGTATATATTTAAATGGACGAATAGGTTTATGTTGTTTGCCCGGTAAAGCCTGACGCGAATCCCAAGTACCATTTTTTAAAACTTTGTTATCGTTTACTGAAAGAATTTTCTCTGCATTTGAAATCACCGATTCGCAAACAAACCCCAAAAATGTAAAAAAAAATTAAAATAGTGGGCTGAGTAGTCGGACTACATTGTTTATAGAAGTCCTTTTAGACTCTCCACAAGACTTTACAGCCAATATGTCTTTTTCGAAAAATATTTCTCAATTTAAGCTCTATCGTTTTCCGTTCTGTCAGAGAATATAAATTGATTTCCACGGTTTTAAAAGTACCTCTTTGGCGTTTCGCAGACTAGAGTTGTACACATCAATAGCAAGTTCTCTAAGTCGATGATGCTGTTTAGCCTGACATTTTTTGTCAACTCGAAAAATTGAAATTCAATTTCCAGTTTTTTTTTATAAATTTTCCGGAAGATATATAGTTGCCATTGTCATGTGCTAAAGTGTTTTCAAAATTTAGCACACCACACGATAGACACAATTTTGGGTCTTTAGAAGATATAATTCTTCTGGAAACTCTCTACCCCGGCATCATGATTACAAAACGCAATCCGAGTAAAACCAATGGTTGTTTATATAATTTTATTGATTTTTTTTGGTCAAATGTGTTGCGGTTACAGCTGGACATTAAATCATTAAATCTAGATGTCGTCGACAATTCTCTTACACCGAAAATACATTTCTCGATTCTGCGAATTCAGACGAAACCACATCGATTTAGGACATTTATACATGTAACATCGTCCTGCTGGTGTTGCGTGGCCAAGTGTATAATTTTGTTTTACATGTAGTGTACGTATACTAGTAATTGTCAATGCTGATGCCATATATTCCATTCCTGACGATGCTTTCTTCAGAATAACTCGGAATAATTCCATGAGGTAATCAGTACAAATTGACTTGGTCATAAATACCGTTTTGGACAGAAACAACAATACATAATCAAATATGCCAAAATCACTGGATTAAATACATTTAACTTCAGGGACTGGTTGTTCAAAGATCTGTTAATTTAACAAAATGGTTAGTGAAAATTCAGAATATTTGATATAAAATACAGCGTTGACTTTGACTGCTTCTATTGGAAATAACAATCGTATGCATTAACTTTTGAACAGACATTTCAGTTATTGCCTAAAATACTAATTTTGGTAACCAACTTGTTAGGCTAACAAAACTTTGAACACCGGGGCCTTGGTAAATATTTGTGTATTGCCTTCTTTAAAATTTGTTACACAAAGGTCTGACCAATTATGATAGTGTCATATACCATTTTTTTAATTTAATCATAAAATACATTCAAAAAATGGTATATGACAATAGCTACAATACTATGTATTTCTTTCGAATAAATTGTATAAATCAAATGTGCGTGAATAGTGTGGTGATTTCATTAGATTTTAAAACAGTGATTTCATGTGAGCGATTATCTTACTGGGTTTTAGATGGTGGTGTCATGTGAGCGATTGTTTCACTGGATTTTAGATGGTGGTGTCATGTGAGCGACTGTTTCACTAGATTTTAGACGATGGTGTCATGTGAGTGATTGTTTCACTGGATTTTAGATGGTGGTGTCATGTGAGCGAATTTCACTGGATTTTAGATGGTGGTGTCATATGAGCGATCGTTTCACTAGATTTTAGATGGTGGTGTCATATGAGTGATTGTTTCACTGGATTTTAGATGGTGGTGTCATGTGAGCGAATTTCACTGGATTTTAGATGGTGGTGTCATGTAAGGGATTGTTTCACAGGATTTTGTATGGTGGAGTCATGTGAGCGATAGTTTCTCTAGATTTTGGTTGGTGGTGTCATATGAGCGATAGTTTTACTGGGTTTTAAACAGCGGCATCATGTGACTGATAGTTAACATTTACTTTCAATTGATTTTAAACGTGAGCGATAGTTACATTTCATTGGATTTTATATGGTGGTGTTATGTCAGTGATAGTTTTACTGGATTTTATATGGTGGAGTCATGTAAGGGATTGTTTCACAGGATTTTGTATGGTGGAGTCATGTGAGCGATACTTTCTCTAGATTTTGGTTGGTGGTGTCATATGAGCGATAGTTTTACTGGATTTTAAACAGCGGCATCATGTGACTCATACTGGATTTTTGATGGTGGTATCATGTATAGTTATACAAGGATAGTTTCACTGGATTTTAGATGGTGGTATAATGTTTAGTTATGCAAGCGATAGTTTCGGTGGTATCATGTTTAGTTATACAAGCAATAGTGTCACTGGATTTTAGGTGGTGGCGATATGTCATCGATAGTTTTACCGGATTTTAGATGGTGGTGTAATGTGAGGGACGGTTTCAATTTATTTAAACATGTGAGCGATAGTTAACTTTTACTGGATTTTAGATCGTGGTGTTATGTCAGCGATAGTTTTACTGGATTTTAGATCGTGGTGTTATGTCAGCGATAGTTTTACTGGATTTTAGATCGTGGTGTTATGTCAGCGATAGTTTTACTGGATTTTAGATCGTGGTGTTATGTCAGCGATAGTTTTACTGGATTTTAGATCGTGGTGTTATGTCAGCGATAGTTTTACTGGATTTTAGATGGTGGTGATATGTCAGCGATAGTTTTACTGGATTTTAGATGGTGGTGTAATGTGATCGACAGTTTCAATTTATTTTAAACATGTGAGCGATAGTTAACTTTCACTGGATTTTAAACAGTGTGGTAATGTGACTGATAGTGAAACTTGGATTTTAAACGGCGGTGTTATGCGAGTTGCGAATAAGGTACCAGTTTGAAAGTTAATGTTTTGTAGGGTTCGTTCTAAACTTTTAAGAATAAAGGACTGGCCAATGTCTTGAGAAATCAGCAGATTTTTATCACAAGTATCGTCATCAATGTCAAATAAATTTAGTTGTTTTTCCACCTTACTTTCTGAAATTTTAAATCCCCTCCTTTTCTTTCACGTGTAATTTGTGACTACCTGGCCCCGGTTTCACAATCATTCCTTAACTAAGATTTTCCTTAACTTAAATCTTGCAAATTTTCAAATCTTTATAATTTTACTAATTGTTGAGACATTGGGGAATTTAAGGTGTTATTTTAAAGATTTCATTAAGCTTATGACATCTGCATTTAGTTTTTACAAAACTATTTATTAGTATTTCCAAAAGATTATTACCAAAATTTGCTAAATTTAAGTTAAGGAAAATCTTAGCTAAGGAATGATTGTGAAACCGGGGCCTGTTACTAGTATTTCAAAACTAAGGTAAGGTTGCAGCTTTAGATGAAAGTTTGGGACAATGGATAAAAGTATTTTATTTCTGGATTTTCCCTCCGATAATGAATATTATTTATCCTACAGACTATACGTGCATGTGCGCGTGTTGAAAAGTGGCATCGGAGTGGACAGCAACAACACGACACATAACAAAATTATATCCCAGACAGCAATATTTATTATAATTAAACATGTCCAGAGTACTAGGGTACATCCTAGGTACCATACACCGCTGATGCAAATCTTATTTATCTCACAATTCGGACAGCACTAAAAGCACATCGTTTTTAGACTACAGCGCAGACGACACCTAGGCAAATTTTGGCTTCCCTCGTCTCTGATGGCATATTCTGGGTACCCTACAACTCGGACAACCCTTAGGCATAGCTTAGCTACCCTACAAATCAAACGCCGCTAAGGCATATCCTAGGTACCCTACAACTCGGACAGCTCTTAGGCATAGCTTAGCTACCCTACATATCAAACGGCACTAACGTATATTCTAGGTACCCTACAAGTCCAGACAGCTCTTAGGCATAGCTTAGCTACCCTACATATCAAACGGCACTAAGGCATACCCTAGGTATCCTACAACTCGGACAGTTCTTAGGGAAAGCTTAGCTACCCTACATATCAAACGGCACTAAGGCATATCCTAGGTACCCTACAACTCGGACAGCTCTTAGGCATATCTTAGCTACCCTACATATCAAACGGCACTAAGGCATATCCTAGGTACCCTACAACCCGGACAGCTCTTAGGCATAGCTTAGCTAAATTACATATCAAACGGCACTAAGGCATATCCTAGGTACCCTACAACCCAGAATGCACAAAGACGCACATTAGTTACTCTACATCTCGGACGGCACTATAAGGCATACCCTAGACACCCTACAATTCGGACAGCTCAAACACACCCGTGTAACCCTAGCCTACAACTCAGATGACGCTAAGGCACGCATTAGTTCCCCTACATTTTGGACCGCACTTAAGCACATCTTCATGCCCTACATCTTAGACACGCTAAAACACATGTTCGCGTTCTTTATCTTGGAATACATTTGGTGTTGAAAGGTCATTCGTGCTCTATATCTCGGACAGCAATAAGGAATGCCCTTCTGTTCAACATCCCAGACATCGCCCCTACATGCCACATATCACTACGGCACATCTGGGGTTCACTACATCTCAGACAGGACTAAGGCACACTTTCGTGTCTTACATTCCAGAATCTCTAGGTTACATCTTAGAAATAACCCAGAGCACAAAGCCCCGCATCTCGGACAACATTAAAGTACATCTTACCCAAATCTAGGACAACTGTGAAGTCACAATCAAATCAGCACTAAGACACATTTTAGACTTATTGTTACCCTAACTTCAAAAGATCACCAAGACAAATTAGTAATCCTACATCTCGCATATCGTTTATTAAAACCCTACGTATAACAAACATTTTGGTTTCTCTACATCTCTCATTTCTGCTAAGGCACAAACGCCAGCCCATGCTAGGACATAAGCAAGCCTTTCGTTCATGAAGAAGTTTTTCAATACTTTTTTTTTTAAATTTAAGTTGCTGTTCTTATAATTTTATTTCAAATTTAATAGGTCTTCGTGCACTGATGCTAAGCATGAAATGGTTTTGATTTACGATAAGTGGTATGATCAAATGTTTTACTAGATAAACATGTTTAACAAATTTTACAACTTTTCATGAGCTGATGCTAAATCAATGTTTAAAGCTTTTAGGTATTTTGGTTCATACCAAGATTTAAAAGATTTTATCTTTGAAGGCCATGGTGAAGGTTACCGTCAATTGACGGTCAAACCACATTGATAAGGATTTAAAGGTACGGGTTCCAATGTACACGTACATTCCATGTGGGTTAAAGGGAAATAACACTTTTATCATTACCGCTCCATTGTTCAAAGCATGGACATAACAATTAACAACCATACTATCAACACAATGTTATGTTATTTAATACATCAATAAGCTTTGAAAGTTAAATCAATTTCGGTTCAAAATATTTCAGCTTTCTAAAATTATATGCAAATTTCCTATAGATCTCTTAAAGAACACCAGAGGGACAAGAGTCTTGTAACTGACCTGTGCACAGTGCATCTCGGTCCGATATCTCCTGCAGTGAGACGCCCTCAGCCAAGAATTCTACAGATTAAAATACTACTTGTACTGAGACGGCTACGTTTAAAATATCTAAGATCCAGATATTGTATGCTTACAAAAGAGGATATTTGCAATAACTTAGAGGGTCTCTATACGGTATACCCATTTGAGAATCCACAGCTAATATTTTGAAATTACAAATTATTTGCCAAAAGGATGCTAGGTATCTACTGGAAACATCCGTTATGTCCATCAGAGAATTTTTATACAATTTGTAAAGGTCCCTCTGCATTTTCCTCATTTCATGATTTAGGAGTCCACAGTCGACGTTTGTATAAATCAAATACAACATATCCCAAAGATGATTTAGGGTTTTAAATAATTTATAGGGGTCCATCTACGGTTTCCCCATTCTGTGCCCAGCAATCTATATTACTTGTCTTAAAGGTACTTTATAAATTTATAGGGACCGCTCTACAGTTTCCCATTATGGGTTGTTCTAAAACCTAAATTTATGCAAATTAAATACTAAACGATAATCATGAAGGTCTTTCACTCAGTTTTATGCAACAACTACAAATTTTACCGACTATTCCTAAATTGTTGTTAAAACAACATCTTTCTCAATTATAAATGTTGAGATCAACAGGGTAAATGTATCTGCCTTTCAAAGTCCAGAATTGCACACTTGTAGTACTAGCAAGCATTTATCATACATCAGTGTGAACGAGATCTCAGCAGACTGACCACTCTAATGAATATAAAGTTTATCATCCGAGTTTTATTGGAATTAATTCGCTTTTAAAAAGAAGCTTTTGATCAGGAACTATATAGCAGGATCCAAAACATTCAAAGCTATACTAAGCAACTAGTCTTTAGTCTTATAATGAAAATTACTATTCATTATTTAGGCCGATTCAAGGTAAATGTTGCCAACATGTTCAAACAAATCTCGATATACTTACTACATATGATAAATGCTTTATATAACAAGAGGCCCGAGCCTAAACGGTCACCTAAAGATATACCATATCATATACAGAAGTTTTCATCTGTGACCTTGACCTTTGAAACCATGATTTTTATCTATACATCAAAATGATCATAAGGCCAGTACCGTAACTAGGCCCTTAAATAAACCGAGGCAAGAATTGAAGATAATGACATACAGTACCAACAGTCTCAATGTTTTACATCAAAGGTATTATAATACGGTATTAAAGGAAAGCTATTATAGTAACAAAATGACAAAAATAAAAATGCAAGCTTTTAATTTAACAACCACATGACTTAATTATTTAGAGTCTGGGATCGAAGTCTTGGAACACCTGGTCGGATTCCCCGGACCAGCCCATCAGTGGTTTAATCTGTGTGGCGTCATCATCTCTGTGATATATATCATTCCGAGGTCAGACAGTCTGTTATCTGACATGACCCTTCGCAGCTGCACGATCTAACGCAAAGTCGCTAAAAGCTCGATAATCATTGTGACGTTCGAGTAATACTTGTTAAATTTTTACCGAGGCAGTTGCCTCGGTTGCCTCATAGGTAGTTACGGTACTGAAGGCCAATACCTACAATATTCTAATATTCATGCTTATACAAAAAGTTAAGTTTTTAAGATAATTAAAAAATGTTGGTATTTCTTTTCATCTGTGACCTTGACCTTTGAAACCATGACCTTCATTCATATATTAAAATGATCATTAAGCCAATACAATGTTCTAATATACATGCCTATACAAAAAGTTTGTAGTTTTCGAGACAATTAACAATTTCAGTATTTGTTCGCACATGTGGCCTTGACCTTTGAACTCAAAAAAGTTAATAGGTTTCAAGATATATTGACAAATTTAGTAATTTTTGCAATTTCCCCTCAAGTACCTAGCCATTTCCCCATTTTGAGCATTACACCTAGGATTTGTGCAAATCTGAAACTAGGTGACCTAAATATGTTATAAATGAAATATGTAAGCAGTAAGCTATATCTGGTGTGTGTTAAGAGTAGATTTTTAAAGATTTTTACGATTTTTCCCCTCAAGAGGCCCCAGGGGGACACGACTCATTCATTTTTGCAAATTTGAGAGGCCTTCACCTAGGCATCATTACTGCCAAATATCATCAAATTTTGCCCTGTAGTTTTAAAGGAGAAGATTAAAAAGTTTACACATGATGCATGACGGACAGGGATAGATCGCAATAGCTCATCTGAACCAAGGGAATCAACCACTTCATAGTTGAAAGAATTTGATGGCAAGTTTCACTCTAAACTGTCTGCTTATCTGAGAAACTGCTAAAGATTTATTGGTGCTAAATGTGACATGCCTGCCCACAAGAGAAAATTTTACTTCTAAAATGCCAAATGCCCCATTAAATGTATTCTTAATAAACTTTACCTGAATTATACAAATATATATATACATATACTTTAAAAACAAAAAGCAAGGATTTATAATCATTTAATAACAAAAACATTTTTTATTTCAGTATCAAAAATATTGTAAAAAATAATATCAAAAATTTAAAAGTAAAATACAAATAAAATACTTAAAGAATAAACCTGATAAAACTGATTGATACATGTACCTGTATTGAAATAGCAATGTAAAAAGTACAGGTGTTCTTGGCAGTGATGAAATAAAATACAGTTACAACAAATTACAAACTGGATTGTTGGGAGATGGACAACACTAAAAACAATTACCCCATATTAGTCAGCAGTGTTCATTCTAGGATTTTTCAGTTGGGTCATTTTCAAATCAAATTTCTCTAAAACACCATAACATCAATATTTTTGCATTCATGTCATGTTAAATATGGCCCACTAAAGCCTTAACAAGGGTCATATGGCAAAAAAGGGATCAATGACCCTTTCTAGAATGAGCACAGAGCCAACTAACACAAGATAAACTTGGCTTAGTAGGACTAAATCATAAGAAAGTAACCATTTCAAGAACTACTAATAAAAGGGGATTTGTAACTAACTTGCTCCTGATTGAAATGTTGATAAGGGAAAATGTGGTCCAAACTAACTGTTTCCCCATCTTGCAAACTTAACTGATGTCACTGGGTATAAAACTACTGAACATATATATATGAATTAATAAATATAGTAAAACTTAAACCACATGAAAAGATCCAAGGGTGAAAAAAAGGATTAAATGGACAATTAAGGAAAGGAAATCAAAGATTGAGTAATTCCTAGGTTTCAAATATGTAACAGGGATTATATACAAACCTGATTCCCATTTCCTCTCAAGCTATTCTTAAAACTTAATTTTCTTAATGCAGCTATGTTTTATTAAACATGGTTTCTTTCGCATCGGATTAAGGCAATGGCATCTGTCGAAACGAATTTCGGAAAGGCACCCAACTTGAAAACAAAAATTATATAATACGTAAACAAAATCATTCATGCAATCATACAACAAAAATCGGAAGATATATTGATACATACATACATGAAGATGAATTCTGGTTCTTAAATCGCATTATTAAAAACATCCCATGTCTTCGGCTGCGTATTATCGTATCTTCAGTTACGGATGAATTCTCTCTTAGTCTTCAGATGGACTCTTTGTATACGGATCAATACTCTCAGACTTCAGAAGCAGGTTGATTTTAAGCTTCAATTTTCTTTTCATTAGTACATGTTGGCAACAAAATGTTATTTTTGAGATTCAAATGCTCAAACTGTAAAGAAATTTCTACTTTTTTTTGCTAGCAGAATACAATCTGGGAACCCATGCAAAAGAAAATTGGTGGTATTTTTAACTGCATTGCAAAGAACTTTCTGTATTGCTAAATAAAAGTATGATCTTAGATTGATCAATTCTTTAAACTGTATACATTCTAATGGCTATATAAATTCTATTAGATGATCATCTCTCAAGACTTTGCAAATGCAGGTATACAGAGCGATAAAATAGATGATTTTTTTCTCTCATGATGATACAAGTCCAAGAGGAATGTAGTAAAGATTTCGGAGCGTTAGGGTCTGCAAGTCTCAACTTATTTCGATACTGTATACTGTAGATTTTCTCGCAAATGAACATTGGAAAACCAATGCTAATGCAGCATATTTTAAAGACGATTTACTAACGACATCATTTGTAATAAGAGCATCAAAGAACCAACGCTTATGCAGCTTATTTCTAAGAATCGATTCCTAAACGACATCATTTATAATAATTTTGCATCTCGACGACCGTTCCTGTATCAATTATTGAAAACCTACTCCGGTCACAAGAGGAGACTTACAGGCCCTATAAACGTTCTGTACGGAGGTGGACATGGTAATGATAATCCAGCGATGGCTATAAATATCGCCAAATCGCATCCATCTATATACGCATTGTTGGTTCTTGCTATGCAAGAAATAAAACGGAAAACGCAACGAAATTCAAGCGAGTGCCTTTATTCAAACAATACACACATAATATGAACGGATAAAACGCAGAATATACGAATCACAAAGGCTATAAACTACAGATGCCATCATATCTACGGATTTACAAACGCAAAGAACAATTGTACAACGATTAATATGTGTCGATGAAATATAGTTAATACCATAATCGCATTTATGTATAACGGCATAATAACGAACAGTGCTAAACAACGATTTGTTCGGTCATTCTTCATAATAATATAAGCCTTTAGCCCCTGTGAGACAAAAGTGTACAGTTGCAACTCTTCAACAAGAAGCAAAATGTTTTTCAACATGTTTTAAAGGTTATGAACCCCATTTGGGTCTTATTATAGTTACATAATGCAAAATAATAGAAAAATCTTAGTAAAAAATTAAATATAGGAAGACTTAAATTCAATGATTATTTGTATATGAACTTTCAATTTAATCAATCAATTTTTTTGATTATTATTATTATAGAGTTTTTTTAAGTACAAATACCAGGAAAATCATAAACTATTCATGTGAAAACCTGATTTAATTCCCTCCAAATAAGAAAACATCAAAAAAGGAAAAATAAAATAATTAACACTGTAGAATGTTTGGAGAAATGACAAATAATGTACAAATCACAACCCTATATTATATTTATATACATAGTAAACTTTGATAACATGATATTTTACAGCCTGCATTCAAATGAACTCTGAACTCAAATAACAGGCTTTGAACATCAAGCCAGTTCATAGGTCCAAACTGATCATTTTTCAGTTAAACCTGTAATATTATGTACCTGTAAATTCCTGTGTCTATTCTGAAGTTCTGGCTGTAACAATTTAAGTCAAATTTAAAAAATGTAAAACTAAAAATACTTTCAATGAGTGATTTGGAAGCAGTCGATATCTCCCATGATGTGCCCGACTGCCTGGTATTCTAGATTACAATACAGGCAGTTCATGCTTATCATTTCAAATGTGCAACAATATCCAGACTTATTATTATGGCTATTTTTAAAAAGTCTAACACTGAATGGTTATACAAACTGATATAATCAAGTATCAAAGTTACATAGTATATATATTATTGAATGGGTTTGCCATGTTTGATATTGCTTAGTATAAAATAATACATGTCATGAGTATTCAAATAACAAAAACCAACTTGAAAAATTGTCAACAACAACACAAGAAAAAAATACTGCTGAGAAATTATATAACAATGCACCAACTAATAATGTTATACATAATGGTGATGGATTTGTATTCATTTTATATATATATACACTTGTATTTGTGAAATAGTTTCACAACTGTAATACCAGGGCTTTTTTCCGACTTTTTTTAACAAGTAATCAGTGCCGTGACTCAGGGAATTTAGCACACTTAAGTCTATGAAAAATACACTGGTAGGTCAAAAATGCCAAGGATCACTTCATCAGAATTAAATATTAACACCTCAATTAAAATCTTGCAATGTAATTGGTTTTTAAATAAAACCCATTGATATAGGAAAAACCCTGAAAATTAGTAAGAAGCAATGCCCAGTTTTCAGAAAGCTGGATATTTAAAATCAATTCCTTCTAATGGAATTGATAATCATATTACATATTATTGGTAAAATTAAATGTTTCAACAACTGGGACTTTATCTTACATTTGTTAACAGTGGTAGTATTAAGACCATAAAATCATTATGCCTAGAGAAGCAAATTGCAGTAGATTATAAATGCATTTATATTTAACTAAAGAATTTTACACTTTACAATTGTGCTCGTTATAGAATTATAAGTACTGTTAGGACCCCAAGACAGTATACTCAGTAAAAAAAAACTTTGATACATTTTCTCTTGCTTCACTTGCCCTAGTTGGTGTAACCTAATACATGTTATTTTAACTAATCTAAATATCCGTTCATGATTGGTTACTGAAAATTTCCTAATTTCTTTTATCAGCATACATCTAACTTCATGTCAAACTTGACGAGCATCACTCACCTGGCACACTTCTAAAATATAATTTTATTTTTATCCACCTATATAGTATACTATGCAGTGGCATACTGCATTTACATAGTGGCATACTGTGTTCTAATATTTCTAACTGAATGATATAGAATTTCAGATTACCCTATCAGTCTAATCAAATTAAAAGCAAAATTAAATACATGTACAATTTTCCCTAAAACCGCACATCTAAAAACTTTAATATACTTGAACCTAAATTTATGGCATGTTAAAAACTTTGTTCTTTGTTTTCATAACTGTACAAAAATTGTACAATGTCTGAATTACTAAATGAATAAGACAGGTTAAGCATGGACACATATTATTTACCATGCCATACATATTAACGGAGAATCTTGGATCCTAGGTAACAAACAACATAAAACATATCTATTTACAGTAAAATATTTCAATGAAATGAATGAAAATTTATATGTGGTACAATCCAAAACTAGATTTATAATAAATGATGAATCCATCCAAGGTCACCAATTCAAGAGAAAATGCTTATCATCGATCTTAAACATAAATTCTACATTTCTGGAAAATATATATGAAATTTCATATACCAGATACTAGGTTATACCACAATTAAATATGCTCGAGTTCTACCTATAGATATGTATGCTTGATTTGAAAAAAAAAACCACCTCAGATCAACATAATATTCAATTTGTATATGCAACGATGAAAAATAAGCTTTCTCAAATATTGTCCGACCTTACAAACATGATCCAAGGTCTTCAAACATTTCCAATAATCCTCAAAATTCTGATTTAAAAAATCTGTTTTTTTCCCAAAAACTGCTAAATGGTAAAAATAAAAGGTAAAGCCTGTTTTATCCTCAACCTCATTTTTCATTCCTGTTGATATTGTTTCCACGGTATTTCTAAAGAAATGCTTGGCATCCTTTTGATTTTATTAATAACTTGACTTTGATCGGATGCATCGCGTTATGAAATTACCACATAAGATAGTAGTCTGCACATTTATTTTGGCTATGTCATATCCAACTGTTCAAAAAGTAAAACGATGACATCTTTGTACAACAATAAACACAAATGATACCATTAAAGAAATACATTATTATCCTGATCATATGATGCACAAAAAGTGTCTATTGAAGAACAATCTCGCCTGTATCTACTTAACTATATTCCATGTGGTCCTTTTTTCTAATGGACAAGGAAGGGACAATGAATAAAATGAATGTGAATGTAGATGATAAAATGATCAGCCTCGGCTGTAAATGATGGAATAATGTGATACATTAAGTGTGATTATTATCATTTAGAAATATATAGGTTGTGACTGTATATAACCCTGTCCTGGGGGAACATGTTCCCTTTCTGCTCCCTTATGCTCACTGGGCAATGGTTTGGCTGCTGGGGGAGTTTTATAAAATCTATCATAATAATTCTGTCCCTGTGAAGATGAAGCATCCCCTCCATATCCATTAGAGTAACCTGGATCTTCATAAAGAGATTTTGGCGGCGGTGGTGGAGCATAGTCACCTCTAGCATCATGATAGTCACTTCTGGCATCATGATAGTCACTTCTGGCATCATGATAGTCACTTCTGGCATCATGATAATCAGGATAGTCAGGATAATATGGATCTCTGAAAAATAAAACATAAATGTATTATACCAAAACAAAAATATCTTGACCAAAACCTTGACCAGTCATCAAAAGGCTCAACTTTGGTTTTAAATTTATAAGTAATTTAACACTTTGACATGCTGCTGTGGAGTGGAATTATTGTTTTACACCCAAGTCAAGATTCTTTCACTTTTAGTTTTATCAAGGTGTTTAAATCTGGGATGGAGAAAACCTAAGAATTACTTAAATTCAGTAAGCGAAATGACAGCCCCTTTAACATAAAGATATTCAGAGTGTGCCTTCCCACATTAAGGAAAAAGGTGTATGATCAAAACTTAACACTGTAGGAATATTTTCTGAGTTATTATTTACCTTTCATCTGCATTTAAGCTGTGAAAAAGTGTTTATTAGAAGAATAAGGCAAGCCTTCTAAGCAAAACTAAAAACAAGGTTTTGTGTTTCACTCAGTGCGTGCATACCACACGGTTTCAGAGTTTAGAAAAAGAGAAGACTCTTTTCACTACAAGCTGCATATACACACTTACAGGTATTGAGTTATTTAAAAAAGACTCAATGGGGTTCGCCGCTGTACTGCGTGATACCCTCTAACTTATTTCCAATGGATATGGAATGGCATGGGATTATTTTTTCCCGCGAAAATGACATCATTAAGGGAATCTGTGACGTTGACCGTTTTCCAAAACGTTCCGCACAAACATTAAGAGGTATTGATCATGTGGTACAGCAGCGAACCCCATTGGTTGAAATTATTAAGACAAGATCATTTCACTGTTATTATCCTATCAGTTTTGGAATGGCTTTGATAGGAACCAGAGTACACAATGTGAAGGATAACCACCACCAGACTAGAAGTCTAGAACCTAGTCAAGACCCCATTTTTCAAAGATATTCATCAAAAACTGAAAAAACAGCAATATTTAATGTTGCAGATGGATAAATTCTAAAGAGTGATTAATGTATATCTGAGAAAACAAGGTTTACAAAGCAATGAAGCATACAAAAGGAAAATACAGAAAAGTACTTACTCACCTCCTGGCATAATAATCTGGTGGTGGCCTACTTAATGCAGTTCTATCAACTCTGTCTCTGTAATAGGAATCTGGAGGAGGTGGTCTCCTTTCATAGGCATAATCATCTGCAGGGGGTGGCCTCCTCTCATAACGATATGAATCATAGCGATCCCTAGCATACCTATCTTCTCCTGGTGGGGGGTATCTTCTATCATCTCTGGGAGGTGGAGGGTATCGCCCTCTGTCATAATAGTCATATGATGGTGGTCTTGCATAAGGATCATACCTTGATGAGCTATACCTGTCTCCACCTCTTCCTCCACCACCTCGACCTCCTCCTCCTCCTCGACCACCTCTACCACCACCCCTGAACAGAACAAAACATTTACTTTAGTACATTTGTACATAACATGTTCTCAATTGTTGGTTTTTACTTCACCATCAAACTATAATGAGAAGGACTTCCATTTGAAATCAAACAAAAAATTTATTTTTGATTGAAAGGAAGTCCTACCTAATAATGCAGAATTCAGGGCTGGGTAACTCGAAGCTCTCTTAACAGTTACGAACACCTAATGTCTATATAAAACAACGGAGTTAAGTGTTCGTAACTGCTAAGAGAGCTTCGAGTTACCCAGCCCAGAAGTTTAACCAATATATTTGCCTTTCCATAGATGTGAGGTTATAGGGTGGACACCAATTTTTTTATGTCAAATCCAAGATTTGAATTTGACCTCAGGACAGTGCCCACACGCTTGAATTTTGGTAAGTAACAAATTGTCTCATATTGGTTTACATTTGTCTCAAGTTTGATCAAAATCAAGTTATGGGGCCCAACAAGATATTCAGACGGACAGACAGACAAGGTAATTCCTATAAACCCCCCCCCACACACACACACACACTTTGTTTACTGTCGGAATAAGTAAATATTCCCTTTTAAGTTTAAGATGCAATAAACATACCTTCTATCTCCACCGCCTTTTGATTTTCCAGTTGATTTCTAAAAGCAAGAAAATGTAAAAATGTGTATAAAGAAATATATTGTATAAAACTACAACAAAGAAAAAGATTATCAAAACTTTATTGTTAGAAATTAGCATCATCTAAATTTTTAAATATTCATGAATCAGACTACAGGGTTCATACAGCCAATGCCTGACAAAAATCCAGGACTTTTCAGGGACTTTTCAAGGAAGGACTCCGCCTATTTTTCAAGGACTCTGAAATTGGCATTTTTGTTCAGATACCCATTTGTACATTTTATTCATATACGGTTGAACACACATTTGCTGGCCATTTTCGTTGCTAGCCAGAAGTAATACAAAGGGAAATAACTTGTGTGTCTTATTCTCTGTAGTTTCCTTCTTGTATTGGAACACCAACCGGAATTCTTCTGTTACAAGTCGTAGACTCGCAAATGATATTGACAGAGACAAGAGGGATAACTCAATGGTTTTTTTTTATTTATCATCAACGGTGCAGCTGCTTTTTTTATGGTGAGTTTCAAGTTTGATTAGTTCAAAATTCCAGGACTTTTCAAGACAGACTGATGGAATTTCAGGACTTTTCAAGGACTCTGCTTGTTTTTAATCATTTTCAAGGACTTTTCCAGTCAGGGCTCATTTTTCAAGCACTTTTCAAGACTGTGCGAACCCTGGACTAAGAAAACATATGGATCAGAGAACATATAGATCTGTCCATAACTCGAGAAATTTTAACCAACACCATTGCACAAAATTTTGTTGAAAAAAAACCTCTTATAATCTGGAATATAGATAATGTGCCTGTACCTCTACTCTCATACGAGTTCCTTTCACAGAGTAGCCATCTAATTCTGTAATTGCTGAATTAGCTTCTGATTCATCTTGCATGTGCTACAAATAACAAAGTTTAGCTTGTATTAATCCACAATGAATACAATTATTGAACAGTATTTAAAACAAGTGCTTCAGTAGAGCTAATAAAACAATTAATGACAGTAATACAGGTACAGTCGAAACTCGTTATCTCGAAATCGGATAAGTCAAAACTTCGGATATCTCGAAGCTTTTTCTTTGGTCCGAAACTAGTCTCTATATATTACAGCTTAAAATACTCTGTTTAAGTCAAATTCTGATAACTCGAAATATCGGATATGTCAAAGTAAATTCCAGGTTCGTCTGTAAATTTCCAATAGGTATTAATCTCGTTAAGTCAAATTTTTCAAAGGTAAATTAACCTATTGTTTGTACTCACACCTGTACAGAATATCTTGACTTAACTGTTGGTAAATAAACAATTAATTGAAGGGGTTTCTGAAGCCATTCAGTGAGTATTAGTCAGTATAGTTGTGATTGAACTTTGTTAGTTGAAAGCCGACTGACATTAATACAGGTAATAATCAACGTCTGCTTGGTGTTAAATCATGTGTATTTACTACCGGTACAGAGGCTTGGGTTATTAGAAATTACAGAACACTATCTATCGGGGAAAAAAGGATAAGAGAAATTTGGTGTGTGGCGTTTAATCTTTTTAAATCAAAATTTCTCCGCTTCTGTTTATTATGTGTTCTTCGTGTCAAAATTTAATTCCCCGTATAAACTAGAATTTCGAAAAATTTATCATTACCCAACCTGTTCAATATGTCGAATGATCTACCTGTTTTTTCAATCTGTAAAGTACATGCGTGTTGTGTATTTATTGTGTATTTGTTTAGCGAGATATAAATGATCGTAAACTATTTTTTGTTGTTGTCTTCTTTTCATCAAAAAGAACTCGATAATGATAGTTATCTCAATGGAACCTAGTAAGTTACGGTGAGATTCTGCCATGCCCAATCTCATGTTTAATATAATTTGACGGTGATCTCAATGGAACCTTGTAAGTTACGGTGAGATTCTGTCATACAATGTTGACGATCGGGAATATTTCAACAATTAAAATAATTACGAAATTGTGTAATTTATAACAATTATTCTTTGTTTTAACATAAGCAAATTTAAGTACATGTACTTTAAAATATTCCGGTCGCATGTTGTAGGGTATAAAACTTGGGTTACTTCCCTTTGTTTCGAATTCGTCAACACCCCGACTTCTGTTAAGTCGAACTTCGGATAGGTCGAAGTGTTTTTCTTCCTCCTGTGAATTTCGAGATAACGTGTTTCGACTGTATTTCAAACTATACTGAAAATGAGTTGCAATGAATATGGTTCTAATGAACATAAACATAATCTTCCCATATTCATGATGAAATTATTATATTTCTAGTTTAAATTACAGTACAAAATTTTCTGTAAATTTCCAATTTTTTAATTGCTGACATCTCTCATATTTATTTAATACACAAAAGGCAAAAGAATATATATTGGCTTAAATTTGCAACTGTATATTGGTGACTACAATCTACGTTGCAAATTTTGTAAATATCCAATGAATTCATATTGAATTAGAACACAGAATTCTGTACCCTTCAACTGTTTACATATCTATAATATATGGGTATAATATTGGTTAAATTTTTAATTTACCACACTCAATGTTTACCCCGAGTCGAAATTTTATATTTCTACAAATCAATAAATCATGCTGTGTATCAAGTGACCTTAAAAAATACCAGTAATCTTAGATATTTATAAAATTTAAAATACTTACAACAAAACCAAAATTTTTCAAAACATCACATTCAGTTACTTTCCCATACTTTTCAAATAGCACACGGATATCTTCAGATCTCACTTCAGCACTTAAGTTGCCAACAAATATTTTAGTTGGCATTTTTAATACTGTTATAAATTAACTTTTAATAAAATCCCATCTGAAATTATAAATAAAAACAAGAGGCCCATGGGCCTGATACGCTCACCTGATAACTAATGGCTAGCTGATAGATTTAAAGAAAACATAAATACTAAACCCCAATGACTTTTTTTTACATCATGATAACCGTTGTATTAATACCTACTACATTCTAGTATACATGCCTATACAAAAAGTTAATAGTTTTCAAGATAATTAACCATTTCAGTATTGTTTCACATCTGTGACCTTGACCTTTGAACCCCTGACCTTTTTCTATACATCAAAATGATCGTTGTATCGATACCTACAACATTCTAATATACATGCCTATACAAAATGTTTATAGTTTTCGAGATAATTAAACATTTCGGTATTGTTTCGCATATGTGACCTTGACCTTTAAACCCATAACCTTTTTCTATACATCAAAATGATTGTTGTATCAATATCTACAACATTCTAATATACATGCCTATACAAAAAGTTTATAGATTTGGAGATAATTAACCATTTCGGTATTGTTTTGCATCTGTGGCCTTGACCTTTGAACCCATGACCTTTTTCTATACATCAGAATGATCATTGTATCAATACCTACAACATTCTAATATACAAGCCTATACAAAAAGTTTATAGATTTTGAGATAATTAACCATTTCGGTATTGTTTCACATCTGTGACCTTGACCTTTGAACCCATGACCTTTTTCTATACATCAGAATGATCGTTGTATCAATACCTACAACATTCTAATATACATGCCTATACAAAAAGTTTATAGTTTTCGAGATAATTAACCATTTCGGTATTGTTTCACATCTGTGACCTTGACCTTTGAACCCATGACCTTTTTCTATACATCAAAATGATTGTTGTATCAATACCTACAACATTCTAATATACATGCCTATACAAAAAGTTTATAGTTTTCGAGATAATTAACCATTTTGGTATTGTTTCACATCTGTGACCTTGACCTTTGAACCCATGACCTTTTTCTATACATCAAAATGATCGTTGTATCAATACCTACAACATTCTAATATACATGCCTATACAAAAAGTTTATAGTTTTCGAGATAATAATTATAATCAGAGGTAAAAAAAATTAGGTCACGACCTTCACAATTGACCTTGACCTCATTTTGAAGATACTAACAAGAAGATGTCAAAACTGAAAACCCCATGTCATTATCTGGTCAAATAGTCAAGTTATAACAATTTGAAGCTATTTTACGATTTTTTCAAAATTAAACGCAAAAACGCGTAACCTATTTTTTATCCGATTTTTACAAAATGAACAAACTATAGGCTTAAGACCCTAGAGAAGCCAAATATCACATCAGATTTTTTCTCCAATCAGTACTTTCGGAGAAGAAGATTTTTTAAGATTTTTGCACCCCTAGGTCACCTTGACCTAGTTATGGTAGCCATGGCAACGCCACGAACAAATCTGAATTGCACCGGCCCATATATACTTCTGACAAAGTTTCATTAAAAACTGTCCAGTAGTTTCAGAGGAGAAGTCGAAAATAGGTGTTAACGACGCACACACGCACACACGCACATACACACGCTGCGCTATGCCATAAGCTCACATGACCTTCGGTCAGGTGAGCTAACAATGCTTTTGAATACCATTACAACTAACAGACAATCTAACTTTCTAAGAGACTGAGACTCCCAAGATATGTTACTTATGTTAGTATTAGCAATCAGCTTATGGTCAACCACAATTTAGATTTAAGAAATCACGGCTTTACCGGACATGCAATTGTGCATCCTATACACACATTTTTGCCTTTTGGACTAACCAAAATTAGACACATCAAAGTCATTAGTCATCGTTTTGGCCAAAACGAAACATATAAATCATAATAGACTATAAAGTATTCAAGCCTTTTATGATACCATGGAAACATGGACCCTTGAAAATTGTGTCTGGACCCTCATTTCTTTTTACCCTGCATCCCTGGGACCCAATATTTCAAAATGGTTGTTAATCCCTGAGAAATGATTGTACACCAAGAAAAATCAAGAACTCCCATAAATCCAATAAAATTAATTAGTTTTGCCAAATTGTAATTTTCAAAAGTTCAAATTTGAGATAAGTCTGTAGAGTGGAGTTGTAGTATTAGTAATTATGCACATGTAATAAATTGACTCTCTTTATTATCCAGCCCAGCCCCTGCTTCAGTCAAGCTTGTTTTTCACAATTCGGAACATGTTTTTCATTTGACCAAAATTATTTTGAACAATTGGTTTGTTTGTGACATTCAAGCCAAAATTGTATTAGGTGAGTATGAAAATCCATCTTGGATAGTGACTTCGCAAGCTCTCAGATGTTTACCATCTTTGCTTAAATATACATTCAAGATGTCTTTTTCAGACACGTTACTTGGATTGCACACCAGTAACAAGTCATTAAAATCATTCTACAATACTTAAGGAAATTTATGATAATCCCGAACAATACGAGTGTAAGGTAAATAGGGCTCTACAGTGCGAGTAAAACACTCGCATTTGCGAGTGATTATTTGTAAATGCGAGTGGATATGTCAAATTCACTCGCCCATGTGCGAGTATAAAGTAGAAAGTCAAAACCGGATTTTTCCTTTTTTCCTTTCCGTTTTCAACAACAAAATTACTCTCATCAAGCAACACCTTTAAAGCGCTTAAAATCATGAACCTGCAATCTGTAAATTTGTTAAGGGTTTGTTTGATCATGTTTTTAAGATATAAGTTGTGAACAAAATCGCAAATATATTTATTTATTTAAGCCAGAATTTCAAATAAAACACCAGAAGCTTCGAGAATTCTAATGTTATCAAGTACCAGGAAGAAATGACCTTGTCTACGACTCGTTGCCAGTGATGACTCGATGGAAAAACAAACATAATCCTCAAAAAGCGATGACGGAAAGCCAGGTCCCGAGTTGGCCTGGAAAAAAACAGTTTTAAATAGGGAAAAATGAATTTAAAAGATATGTTAAATTTTACATGTGGCAGGTGTATCCAGCTAGACAGGAGATGTGTACATTTCTGGAACGACTCGTCTCACCCCTCTAATTTAAGTTCTTTTGTTTTTAAAAACATTGGGTCCACCTGCTAAACCTGCATCTTCAAAATTATGCAGTAATGAGATATGTTTCCAGTCTAATTGAATCCCAGTTAAATTGTTTTTATAAAACAAATATGTGGCGAGTAACATTTTTGCTCTGGCTAAACATCTCGCATTTACTATAGCCAGGAGGCTAGTGAAAAACAAGAGCAATGGGCCTGATACGCTCACCTGATAAATAATAGCTCAAATGTTAAAATCATTCATAATATTAACGATTTGAAGCTGCTAAGCTCACGACCTTTTGGTCAGGTGAGCTAAAAATGCAATCGTAGAGCCCTGGCAAATGCTAGTTACAATGAGATTTAGTTATAACATTTCCTTCCCACAACCGGAAGTTGAACCTGGGTCGCTGTTTCAGGGGTTGAAAATTTTTCCAGATGAGCTAAAGCCATAGACTTTTTGATAAAGAAAATCAAAAGCCTGCAGTTTTTTAATCAAGTCCAGAGTATGGTTAACGAGAAAATCGAAGGAGAAAACCAGAAATCGATATGTATTATTTGTATCGGCAGTTAAATGGTTTTTTTGGCAGTATTTACAACCCACGTGACGGCTGTTGAAACAATCGGACACACTTCTCCGATCATATTTGGTGTCTTTAATTTTATGTGAGTTTCTTTTCTTGCCACTGAAGCTTGTTAGTGTGAAATTTAAATTAAACGGCTACATCATCGGACCAGACTGAACATTGGTAGCGATTACAAGCGCAATAACTATCTAGATTTTTCTTTATCAGCAGAACGCTTTAGTTGCCTACCTAATGACTAGCATTTCTTACAAGCATTGTAATGATCAAGAATGAATGTAAACAACAGGGCAACGTGACTACGAATGGTTTTGCAAGATTTTTTCCAAGACACTAGGTGACAGTCAAAAATAAAATTCATTGGTCTTCTGAGTGTTTAAGCCAGAGGGGCTTTTCAGTAAAATTTTTGCAAAGTCCTGCTTGCCAAATTTCTAGTCCCGCACTTCGGGCTTGAAGAATTTTCAATCCCTGTGTTTGTAAAGCAAGTGCTCTATTGTTTGCCCAAGAGGTACCCTATAGGTGAGACAGTAGTAAAGTTTTCTAACCTATACATAGCATATACTATATACCATGTAGCTATATATCGCTACACAAGTGCATCAAACCTAGCAGTGCTTAGTTAACAAATGGTGTGCATGTTCGTGTGGTTGACGGAGGTTGGGGCATTATAACCTCATAGCGAGCAAATCAATAATCAAGACAATGATATAAATTGCATTGTTTGAAAAATAAGAAAGGCTTGCAAGAATATCAACAAAACCAAGCGCAGTCCAGTTAGTGTGCGTACTAGGATGAATTTACGTAGCAGTAACAACATTATTTTGCATATAATTGTGCAGACAAGGATCTACAAAATGCTTTGTAGACCAGTGCGAATCGTGCAAAATAATATTTGTGCCGGCAGCGCGGCAGGATTACTTATCAATTTAAATTACCTAATAAATAAATAAAATTCGACAAATTTTATCCAATCTTGATTGACTATAAAGGTATGTTCTTCATTTGCGTTGTCTTGGATGCATTTAGTGGAACATTTAAGCAAATATTTGATCAAGAAGAAATTACCGAGCGCTTCAAGAAACGTGCTTTTCAAGATGGCGGGTATAGCGTGAAGGAAATGACGTCATGGCATTTTAAAGGAGTCATATTTCTAATGCCTGGAAATTTGTTATCATTCAGTGAGATCCGGCGAATTCATACAAAGTTAAAAAAAAAAAGAAGTATAATAAGTAGATGAAACGCAAAAGAAAAAGAAATAAATCATAAAATTCTCGGTATTCTTGTATCGCAATATGGAATCTCCAATGTGATGCACAATGCCATATGTAGGCCTGAATCATGCGGATTACAGTAGGTGATGTTAAAATTTTCTACAAGCTTACCGCTTAGAAGTTAGAATTATATTATCGGTATTTCTCAGTTAAAATCAATCTCCATTTTTAAGAGCGAAAAGCTAGATAAGTTTTTTTAAAAAAAAAACATATTTTCAAATAAAGTTTCCGCATTTATCAGTAATTTACAGTCACCTTGAATAATGGTCACCTAGGCTGAGTCTTTTATTTTATTAGCTACTGTGACATATTTAATACAGCGAAGACCTTATTTTCAATAGATTTGTTTGTTTTATTTTATTTCAATTTTTTTTAATTTTATTTTCACGAAAATAGTACAATTTGAAAACATCCAAATGTTCTTTTTAACCCGTTACCTGGTTACTTAATTATAAAGGATTTTTATCAGATTTTATAGGAATTGCAATTTTTCAATTTAAACTGAGGCTGTCAAGTATATCTTCATAGATCTAATCAGTCACTTTGAAATCTTCAATGCGCTAGGATATTTTCCCTTCATTTGAATCTGATGAATTTGAAAATCAAATTAAAACGGTTGTTTAGTTTTCAAGATATTCAGGAATTTTAAAAGATGAGATAAGACTATATTTATTGCCAGTTATAGGAGATAGGTAAAGTTAGTTAGCTACTAGTAACTGGCTACTTTACTTGTAGAAGAAAAGTTAGCTACTAGTAGCCAGTTACTTGTTAGAAAAGCAGTTGATTACTTTGAAAAATATCATCTATTTACCACACATAACTACCTACTAACGAATTAGATTTTATGGATAAAAACTTCCGCAAAAACTCGTCTGGAATGTTATTTACATTAAAAAATATCGGGACTACATTCGTGGTACAAAAATTGTTCGTAGTTTTGCGGGAACAAGAAATTGTTCTTAGTTTTGTGGAAGTTTTGATTCATAACTGTTTTTCTAACAAGTAACTGGCTACTAGTAGCTAACTTTTCTTCCACAAGTTAATGGCTACTAGTAGCTAACTTTTCTTCTACAAGTAGCCAGCTACTAGTAACCAGTTACTAGGTTACTAGTAGCTAACTTTACCTATCTAGTTATAGGGTCCTTAAATAGAAACTGAAACATATTATAGTTGCTGTCTATTTACTCTGCTGCAGAGAAAGGAACAACGCAAATATTTCAAATATTTGAATGCGGCACGGTAAAAAATCAATTTAGATTATACCTGAATTATGACGCACACGAAAGGCTACATTTGAAACTTTATGACAAACGTGATGATTTCAATTTTTCTATTGTCAACTTTCCTTTTTTTATGCAGCAATATACCTGCTTCTCCTGATTATGGTGTAATTGTTTCCCAATTAATACGCTATGGTAGAGCTTGTTCCCACTACGGGGACTTTGTACAACGAAGTAGGCTGCTTGCAAATAAATTGTTGACTCAGGGATATTGCAAGCCTAGGCTTATCAAGGCCCTCAAAAAGTTTTATGGCCGTCATCACACTATTGTTGATAAGTTTGATGTTTCTGTGTCCAGGATTGCCCTGGATATATTTGACGTCTCATAGTTCCATGTTCCTTTCGCACAATTTTGAATTAACACGTGGCGAATGTAGCTAGCTAACTTGACAGGAGGTGCTTACCCTTCCGGAACACCCGTCCTCACTTCCCTGGTGTAAGTTCACGTGTCTAACCTAACTTGTCAGTACCAAAGTTTTTACTTTGCTTCTGGATTGTGATTGGGACATGGATTAGTATGTTTGTTTTTGATTAATCATTTACTTACATGAGCCGAGTCGTTACTAACAATCCTAATTTCAATCGAATCCATTATAACTCCTTTAATACACCAAAACGTATTTTGGATGGGTGTTTACAATGGTAAAAATTTTGACAAAATGGCGATGTCTTTCGCGTGACGTAATGATGACGGAAGCATTTATTATTTACGTAGGTTCGCAAGGGGTACAATCATGAAGGGTATAGCCCAAAGGTTAGGTTGAGTTTAAAAGTTGGAATTTACGTCAATTTTTTCAAAGTTTGAAAACGCAGAAAGGTAGTTTACTTTATTACTTTATTAAATTAATTTTGGTCATTCCAGTCACGTAAACATCCATTCTTGGGCTGCACTAACTGGTACTGATGTGACAGTCACTCTTTCGTCATGACTACGTAACATAAAGAACCCCGCCATTTCGTAAAAAAAATATATGATTGTAAACACCCACCCAGGTTATATTTTGTCGCATAAAATGATATATGAAGCAAGGATGGAGCCGATACGGAAATTTTTAGTAACGACTCAGCTTGTGTAGGTAAAAAAGTAATTGATTTGTACCCGTCATATTGAAATCTATAAAATATTTTGCGCTCTTGCTTTCTCAGAAATAGGCTAAGTAAACAGTAAGAATTGTACGGGATATGTCCTTTTTTGTTGCGTATATCTATTTATCTTTTGATTATTGAAACCTAGGACCCAACAGGGGCATAAATTTTATTATCTGGCTTCAGTTTCACAATCATTCCTTAACTAAGATTTTGGCAATCTCTGTTGGAACTACAAATGAATATTTTTGACGAAACAAAATGCTAATGTTATGAGCTTGAAGCAGCGACATAAATTCTAGCTATACGTCCCTGCTTGAAGTGATCTTTAAAATGTCACCTTAAACATTTAAATGCCTAAATACCTTAACAATTAGCAAAATTATTAATATTTCAAATTTGTCGGATTTAAGTTAAAGTAAGGAAAGTATTCGTTAAGTAATTATTGTGGAACTAGAACCGGAAGTAATTTATTTTTCTTTTTAACGTGTCAAATCATAACTAGAATAATACATTATATCAGTAAGTATTATTTCCAGTAAGATCCGGTGTTAAACCGAAAACCCGGAAAGACAACAAAGGGAGATAACAAATCAAAGAAAGCACATGTTTTACATTCTGAAAGTTCATCTATTATAGTTATGTTACCAAAACATCGACGTCGGAAAATGCACCATGGGTCTAGGAAAACAAAAAAGAAAAGAAAGACGAATCCCGTTGCTGATGTTAATTTGAGGTATATCGTACAAAACACTGCTTGAATTACCTATGAAAACGAGTAACTTAAAAGTTGCCAAAGTTTTTACTTGGGGACTGTGTTGTGGTTGGAAAAGAAATAAAGGTTATGTTAAATGGTTATTTTTTAGGATGTAATTGTTTCGCGTTGCATATTAAAAAGCACGAACTTATGTACTTTGGCCGACTAATCAACCCACATGGTTCCAACAAGACAAACTAAAATGGCCATTTTATGACCAGCTGATGATAATGGGGTAGGGGAGGGTTGGATGGGATAGGGTAGTCTAGTGAGTGGAATATCTGATTGGTTAGAATATTGTAGATTGCTAAGACCAAACCTTACAAGATAATAAATATTTCAAAGATTAATTCGCCTATCTCTGGATGATGTTTTACCACATGGATCAAAACTCGGTAAGACTTCCTTTTGTACCCCACACCTATTAAATTCTATGTAAAAAGTTAGAAAAATTATTTTTCAAAGAAATGTTCAAATTTGCTTGATTCCATCAGTTTTGGGCCTTTTTTAGTCCTAATCAAAATTTTAGAGGAGAGTACAAATGGAAGTCTTTCCCAAAACTGACCACCATCCACTATATGACTATGGAGCCACACTATATAATGTATCATGTTATTATTTTCAGCAGAGAAAAGGTGATGGCTACAGAGAACACACAGTTACAGGTAAATCTGACTTGTATACAATGTGGTTATGTATTTTTATCATCAGTAGTGTAAGCTGCCTTTAAAAATAGAACATAAAAAGCAGTTATATACTGGGTATTGATAATTAAGAAAGTCAGAAACAACAGTTGAACACTAATAAGCATGCAGTCCCTAATTGTGTTGATGTAAGATTGTATTGATGTTATGGATATTGGCATACATGTTACAGTCAACCCCTTCCTTAAAGATTACCTGCTTCTAAAGGCCAGTGAAAATTATTCCATTTGCTCTTTATTCATAATATTTAAATATATATATATAAGGACCACCTGCCTATAAAGGCAAGTTTTAATGGTTCCCTTGGTAGGCCTCTATATACAGGCTTGACTGATAATGTATTGGTGTTTAGGCTATTCAATATTTATAACTGCTAAACCTAATAGATACAAAGCAGAATTCTATTTTACAGTTTGCAACAGAAATTGGATTATACATATACATGTATTTGAACCTTCAATAATTTAGATAAATACTAAAAAAGAAGTAAATCTATGAATCAATAAGAACAGTATTTACACTATATTCATCAGAAATGTAGTAGTAGTGAATCCTCATCAGAAAGTAAAGAAGAAAATCCACATGACTTTCATTAGTGGACAATCTTCAAATACAGCACAATTTCTTGGTGATAATTCCATATTTTATCATACCACTTACTTGTGGTTACTTTTATACTTTTTTTTTAATCAGGAAAGTGAAAGTAGTGAATCCTCATCAGAAAGTGAAGAAGAAAATCCATATCAACAGTTGGTGGCTTCCATTAGTGGACAATCTTCAAACAAAACACAATTACTTGGTAATAATTCCATATTTATCATATCCTGGTTGAACCTTGGATACTGCATTCAGTGTTTCCACAGTAATGGGAACTACATTGGTTTACAACAAAGACATCACAATAGATTTCACCAGTGTACCACATGATCAATACTCTTTAACGTTAATGTGGAATGTTTGGAAAGCATTTACATCACAAATTTCCACTACTACTAAAACATGCTATTTGATGTACATGTAGTTCTATATCCAATAGCTACATTTCCTACTAAAGGGCTCACAGGATTTTAATGAAACGTGGGGGAGGGGCATGATCAGAATAAGGCCTTGTCGTGCATCCCACATTATGAGCATTAGAGATGGGATACCACAGAAAAAAATTACCATGGTATACCACGGTATACCACACATCCATTAAGATTCGAAATACATGTAGTATATTTCTATCTAAAATAACAGCTAAGGAATTTGGGCATTGGATATTTTGAGAATATCAAGCGTGCTAACACACAATAAAATTCACAGAATTGTTTGTATTTTAACCAAGTTGATTCAAAACTTGAAATCTAAATCTCATAAGATTATTGTCTAACAAAGATTTTAACAAAATTCAAATGAACTCTTCAAAATTCAAACTGTTATTTCAACAATTATCAACATAATATTGTTTGTTAAGATACCGGTATTCAAAGACTTTACTGTGGTATTACCGGTACCAGTAATACTGCACACCACTAATGAGCATGCCTGTCTGTCCATCTGTCTTTCCTTTTGCAATATAATATAACAAGACTTCAAATTTTTCTAAAAAATGGCAGGTTTTTTTTTTTTTTTTTTTTTTTTTTTTTTTTTTATCAAAATTTTGGACAGGGTAAAAATTCTGAGATTTTGTGTGTACTGTGTGTACTAACAGGACAGTTTTTAAAAGGTAAAAATTTGATCCTGACAATCTGGGATGTATAACATGTATGAATTCAACTGGCAGTGATATTATGTCAGAACAACAACTCAATATTACAGCAATTTTAAAAAAGGGAAATGTAATATCTTCTGTTAATGGGATCAGTTAATAACAAAACTCATAAATGAAGAGTATAAAGAAGGTTTATGTTTGTTATAGATGATGAAGATAAAGATGACACTGATGACGAGAGTGATGACATTGATGATGATGATGATGACAGTGATGATGAGGAGGATAATGTTCAAGAAAATGATGATGGCGATGATGCGGATATGAATGACAAAATGGCTGCTGATGATGCTGTTGCTGCTGCTTCTGCTGCAATTGATGACACAGATGATGATGATGATGATGATGATGATGATGATGATGATGATGATGATGATGGAAGTTTAGAAATTGATGATAATATGGACAATTCAGGTAAAAATAATTTTAAATTCTTTCATTTTTGCGTTAAAATCAATATCGTAAAATTTGGCCGATCTTTCAATAACTATTCTACTGGTATTCTTTATTCTTAAACTGCAGATTTCATATGAAATGGAATATTTTTACTTAAATCATATTTCTTAACAATGTTACCTCTTTCGTGTAATTTAAATTGGTAATTTAATAAGTACCGTAATTATTATAATGGCAATGATACCTCTTTATGATATGAAATCTCAACTTTGAGTTAGCAGAGATTATGATTGTTGTTTATTTGTCAGAATTCCATTTTCAAGTGTCTTATGTCTTGCCTAATGAGTTATGAATTTGCAATTTAATCCTTTTCAAAAGGAAAAACGTTTATGATTGTATTAAGTTGGTATGATATGTTTTTAAAAAGGTTATATACATGTACTGGTATAAAGTTGTAACATATTTCCATGTTAACATTCATTTCATGTATATAGATCCATTCAAAGTTCATTTCGAGAAAGACATTGGTGAAGAAGCTGCAGATAAACTCAGTCAAAAAGGCAACTGGACGACTTCATCTGTCAAAGTAAGTAGGCATGATAGACAGAAATCAAGGGGGGGGGGGGGGGAGTTTTATCTGTATTGGCTTGTTGTTACCAACAGAAGATATTTGCTTCTGATGATAGTATTGTAGCTACCAGTTTTATAAAAGTTTGTCACCCTTCAAAAAAATTCTCACATAGCAATTTGTTAACTTGCCGGGGTCTGCCTGGATACATGGCGACAACGTACGCAAGTCACACAAAATACGAAATGGAATTTCAAAAGATCAAACTAGTACCACTTTGAAGGGTGACAAAAACATTATACAGGGTTTTGGCAAGTTACATGGCCCCATATACCCTGTAAAAGATTTTTGTACCCTGAGCCGCAGGCGTTTAACCTGCCAAAACCCTGTACAACTTATATTGTAGCATATTAACATTTATCACAGCACAAGTTATAACTTTTTTTATCAATTTTTAAAGTTATCTTATAGGCAACTTTTGTACTTTGATAAGTCTAAAGCCCCATTTATACAGCGAGAATTGCATACCTAAGTATTTTTACTCATATGTAAATTTACTCATGTAAGCAAAAGTATATTTTGCTTTGCGTTCATACATAATTTATGTACCATAAGTAAATTTGAAGTTTTTAAGCAATTTTGGATAATTTTTATTCTGAACATTGAACAGTTTAGACTTGATTATCAGATAAGAACGTTTCTTTACTATTTAAGCACTGATTTGATACTGAGCTATTATAATGACAAAGGAGCAGTTCTACTTGGTGATCCAGCATATCTGTCATATAACAGTTTTCGAATTTAATCATAAAATACATTAAAATGTTATATGACATATCCTTTAAAGACTTGTTTTCTCAAGCCTTATACAAACAAACAAAAGCACATTTATATACTGTCAAGTTAGGGTAGAACGACACTGGATCTTCGATCTCTTTGGGTTGCTTGAAATGCCCATTGTGATATTTGCAAAAAAGGATTGATGATCATGTCGTGTTTGCTTGTTCTGTAAAAGGAGCTTGTGTTGTTCCTCATAACATATATCAGATATTTAGATTAGCCCATGTCTCCTAAAACCCAGTCTGGGCCCCAAAACGTTTACAAATTTTAGCTATTTATTACATTAAAACTTCTTTTTTAACTGAGCTGGACCCCTAACTCAAATTAGTTAAGCTTCATCCCTGTATATGAAGCTGCAAATTAATTCTTTAGGGATAGGTTGAATGTTTTTATTGAACTTGATGGTGAAAATTATTTTAGTGATGTTGAAGATGATGATGCTTGTAATATTTGTTCTCCCAAAACACTTCGTGACGACATGGCATCTCCTTTAATGGACAATTCATTGTCAAATTTGTAAAAGTAAATTTTCTTTACATTCTGTGGTTGGCTTTTGTTGCTCAAGCACTTTTTCTTTCAAAACTAGTAAAACGTCAAATTTTGGTGACAGTTTGTCAATAGTTTTTGTGCTTTTATCAAATAAATCTATTTCAATTACATTTTTTTATCTTTATTGGATAATTATTACAAATCAATGGTTAATAGTGGTTGGCTTCTTTAACCGCTATGAGTTAGATCCCCGATTGTAACACCATATGTGTTGAGTTGGTTTCCCTTACAATTGGCACCTGTTGGTTAGTTCGATGTCAATACAATGAGATGTAATTTTAATCTGTGACATTGTATATCAGTGGACAACACTAACAAACAATTTTTTTCTGGTACAAGGCAGATTACAAACACCCATATTCACTCCTGCACCACATGGACCTTAATGAACATTAATCCATAGAGATAAATAACCTGGCATAAGTCCACGTGTTTAAAATTATGTGAGTAAATATTACTGTGCGTTCATACGACACTGTAGGAAAATTTGCATACCTAAGTATAAAATACTCACATACTATAGCAAATTTGCACTTGGTCCCTACTAGGTGCAAATTTACTTACATGAGTAAAATTTGCGTGTACGCAAAGTTGTTCATATGACACAATTTGCATATGTGAGTAAATTTACATATAAGTAAAAAATACTTAGGTATGCAATTCTCGCCGTATAAATGGGGCTAAAGTGTTGAGTGTCATACTTTATTTATTTAAATTACATACTGGTTTACCTATTTGCCTGTGCCAATGAAGAAATGTTTCCATATCATGTCAAGCTGTCTAAAGCGCACACTTATTGATCGCAGCACCTCTCATCATCTGGGTTCAAATTCAACTCAGGACAGATCCTAGTTTGAGAAAATTTGTCAGGTTGCTTGCCAATTGTTTATGGATTTTCTGGGCACTCTTCCTCCTCCACCACCAAAGAACTGACCTCGAAATAAATGAAAGATTTAAAGATCACAGTGGCACATTATCTAATTTCAATTCCCACTCATGCAGATCCTTATGTTAAAAAGTTTGATTGCAATAACTATATCATTAAACCAGTCTTTTGGTATAGATAAATTTGGCACTGGATGTAACCCGTTGTACGAGCTTCATATTTGAAACTTTATATATTTTTTTGATAGATACCACATGTTGGCAAAGCAGTTTTAAATTGCTCAGATTCTAACTTCGTTAATAAAAGATTTACAGAGGAAAAAGATCTTAAAAAGTTGCATGTAAGTACTATTGCACTAATTAAATGTTAAACCATTAATACTGATACTGGAAATCAATGTTGTTTTATAATACACTTCTCATCTCCTATTTTAAGTGATTTGTTTCTTTTTTTACCAAAAACTATATCACAACATGAAGTTTGTATGATTTCCAGTCTGTAGTGCTGCATTCACTGGCCATTTATTACAATACAAACTTTGATTTTTAAGATCTTCCTGTTTATTCATAAAATAAATTTGGTTGAAAAAAAGCAAAAAAAATCTTATGAGTATACATTTGTATTGGCATTGAAAAAATAATTTTTGATCTAATCAAATAGGGTAAAAATTGACATTTGGATAACCAAACATGAAAGCTGCTGAGGTTAAATTTGGCTACTAGTTTTTACACTCAACCAGCTATATATAATAGCCAGCTGAGCTTATACATGTATACATCAGTACCTGTGTATGTCCATGAGAAACTTAAAATACATGTATACGTATCTCAGACAACTTGGCTGAAAAGAACTAAGATTGATTGATGCACATTAAAATTGTGTCTGACAAGACTGTCCAAAATCTAAGATGCCTGCCATTTACTAAAGGCACTATGGTGTTATGTTTTTAACACTTTTGAACAGTTTCATTGCAACTAAATTTTGATTGATGTGTTTATTTTGTAATTGACACATAGGTAAAGCAAAACTTAGTTGAACAAGTTGAAGAAACAAGTACAACATTCTGTTCAAAAGAACGTTTGAAATTAACAGGTAAGAAAAGTCATTTATCGATAGATTATCTAAAAGTATTTTACCTTAATTTCAAATTCACCTTCAAAATTTTCCCTTTTGTCTAGAATTAGCAATGATTCTAAAAAAATAATCAGGATATCTAAAAGCAGAATATACTGCAGAGATCTTTATTTTAATGGTTTACTGTGGGAGGTTTTATTCAGGCACTCTAGTTTCCTCCACTATCTCTGAACTGACTGGCATGACATACCTTACCTAAGTGAACAAATCTTGACTGGGGTGTTAAACTCTATTACTTCACTACATTCCTTCTTGAAGTACATATTTTAAAAAACTGTAGGTAATGACAAAATAAAGATAAATATATAAAATTAGATATATGCACTTGATAAAACTGAAAAATTGAACAAATAAAACCTAAAACATTTAACAAGCTCTGGAATGAATTACCAGTATACACATTTGCAGCTACAGTCAAATCTGTCTATAAAGGCCATCCGAGGGAACCAGTAAAAGTGGCCTTTATGGGCAGGTGGCCTTTTTATACAGGTTCAAATAATACAAATAAAGAACAATCTGGATACAATTCTACTGGCCTTTATAAGCAGGTGACCCTTATATAGAGGTGCCCTTTAAGGCAGTTTTGACTGTAAATGATTTTTACTTTGCAATAGCCAGAACAATCAGAAAGAATAATGGACCATGCATTTTACTCTGTACTCTTACCTAGATACTGATAAATTAACTAATACACAAATATATACGATATATGAATTTCTTTCTCTGATTATTTGTAATTTCAAAAATGTTTTATATTTTAGCAAATGGACTAAGTGCTTTCCAGAATGGAATTTTTACAGTTTTAAACAAATACCAGGTAAACTTTTTTCTCTTCATTTTATATATGAATGGTTTTTAGCTCATCTAGCAGCTCATAGTTAGCTGTTATAATCATATATGGCAAGAAATTAGAGCAGTGTTTCAACATGTTTGTATAAGGACTAGGTTGGGTAAAAAGTAGGTCACTAGGTTAAATCTAGACATCACAATTTTTGCCTTATCATCATACTTGCCCAGTTTAATGTTTATCGGTCAAGTTGGATAAAAATATGGGTCAATATGTCATATAAAAAACTTATTGACAATCTCTAGAGACCACATTGTTTTCCCAATCCTCACCATTCTTGCTTAGAATGATGTCAACTTCTTATACATGTATACCAGGCAGTTGATATTGGGTCAAAAGTATGACATTCAGTCACATTAAAGAAACATCTTAATTTTATAGTAAAAACATATTTAGTGTATTTATGTTATTATTGACCAAGTATTTTCCTAAAATACAAGAATGTACCAGTAGGACAATTTTAATCTGTTAGGAAGTCTTGGGTGCTGAGTGATCCAAAATGTGTACTTATGGATGACAGTGCTTTTCAATGCTTAAGTTCAAATCCTTTTTGGGACAGATTACTGTGTTAGAAAGTTTGTCAGTTTCTTTACCGGATGTTAGTAGTTTTTGCCAGGTACTCCTGTTTGCTCCATTATTTCAGAACTGACCACCTCATGAAGAGTGAAAGCATCTTGATTAGAACAAAAAACACCATTACCCCACTCCACTCAAACCAAAGTCTCTGTATGCAATAAAAGACTTAACTTGATACTGACAAATGGCAGAAGTAAAAAAAGCCGTATTTCTCAGCTAGACTCATCTGGATACATAGACAGGTGAATAGTCAAAACTGTACATTGTACAAATGCAAATGTAAATTCTTTCTATGTTTCAATACTTTGTAGGATTTATACTACACAGAAAGATCACATCTAAATGGAGAAGAAATAAGACTAACATATTGCTTACATGCACTGAATCATGTCTTGAAGTAAGTAAACATAATATATATGTTATGCATCTTAAATTATTTGTAACACTGAGGATATACAGCCATAATTGTATCATGTTACAGGAAATTAACAACAGAAATTAACATATCAAGATATGAAATGAGATTTGTTCTTCATAATTGAATATATTTTGAGATACAAGAAATGAATGGTTTTGAGAATATACAGGTATGACACGAACTGCAAATAGAACCTGCATTGGTATATGACCAGTACATACTGGTAATACAGTAAAATGGAAAATTTTCATTTCAGTTATTGTAATTTTTTTGAGAATCAACATTTCAGTTTATTTGCATACAGTACTTTATTTTATCATTTCTTTGGTTCATTGACAGTGTAATTGCAAGTGAATGATATCAAAATGAAATACATGTATTACTGTAGTTATATTTTCCACCAATTTTCACAAAAATAAAGCAAACATGAAAATTTCCTGAATTCCAGTTGATGATTAGAAATTATGAAAAAGCATGTAATAAAATAGTTAATAGTTCAGATTCACAGAAAAAGAGGAGCATAAAAATAAAAAGATTTACAATGTTAGGGGTACAATGTACCTGTGTGTCTCATACATTTCAGTTCAGTAAGGATTTCAATTTACTCAGAAATAGTTTTTCAGAAATCTCATTGATGATTCTTAAAATGTATTAATTGCTTAATGAAGTTTTCCTTTATAGTTTCAGATGTCTCATTCATAATTTCATACCATACATATTTTTCAGAACAAGAACTAGGATAGTGTCACATAGTACAAAGTTGAAAACAATGACCACAGTGACAGATACAGAGTAAGTTTATCATAAAAGTCAGACCTGTCTTGATCAAACACAAAGATACTAGTCCATCTCCTAATCACAATTCCAAATTCAAATTAAGTTAAAACATGTGAACAGGGAAGTGAGGCCAGGTGTTACCTCCTGTTTAGCAAGCTACATCCGTCACATGAAATTGAAATTGATCATACTTATAAAAGTCAACCTGTATAGTAAGATCAAATGCTATAAAATTGCATAAAATAATCCCAGTCTTAAAATTGCATTTGACCCTGTATGTAGAGGAGAAGTTGCCATTGTTGTTATGGCAATGAGAGATGATGATTGATTGGAGGTTTTCCCAGTTTAAGTTATTTGGAAATACATGTACATGATCTTATTCTTGTGCAGTGAGTAAACATTTTCTACATTTCTTATTTGTTTTTGGGGTGGGAGGGGGTGTGTGACTGGGTGGTTCAAAGTGTGTACTTAAGGATCACATCACCTCTCACTTCCTAGGTTCAAATCCCACTCTGGGCAGACCCTCATGTAAGACAGTTTGTCAGTTCACTTGCTTAAGGTTGGTGGTTTTCTTCAGGCACTCTGGTTTCTCCCAATATCCCTGAAATGACCACCTTGATAAAATTGAAAGAATCGTGACTTGGACATAAAACTCCATTGCTCCACTCCATTTTGAAATACAATGTACATGGTCTAATTCTTGTGAAGTGACCTCTTTCTACACTTTTTGTTTGTTTTCAGTGATTACAGAGATCAAGGTTTGACTCGACCCAAAGTCCTAATCGTTTTACCATTCCGTGAATCAGCACTACGCATTGTAAACATGATGATACATCTGTTAAAGTCAGATAGTGAAGTAAGTAAGAAATGGAGTTGTCATAGTTATTCTTCTGATTTAATTAAACAATATTAAGATAAAATATTCAATTCTTGCTCATCTTAAAAATGAATATTTTATGAATTGATTTCCCTATTGGGAAAATTTTTGTGAATAAAAATAGCAATGCTCAGATAAATAAATTTTTATAAATAAATACCGATGTATTTTTAAATAAAACTGTAAAAGTACTTCCCTGGTAATTTAGCGCTATCAAAATTTCCCACAATAGATGTAATAGTGGTACAGTCATTTTGCACAGTCATAAATTAGTATGCTTCCAGTTATCAAATTCAAAAGGATAAATCATTAGGACAAAGTACTACGTAGTAATAATTTTGGATTAGAGAAAACTGTTTAAATAATCTAAATGTTCTGTTTTGTGTACAAATTTATATTCAATTCTTATATCTTTCAGAATCTAGTCAGTAATAAAAAGAGATTTTTGTCTGAATATAAAGAAGAAGATGCGAAAGAGAGAAGTAGCAATAAACCAGGTAATTTTAATTTAAAACTTTAAGGTATGAAACATTGAAATATTTTTAAAGATACCTTTCTAGCTTCTTGTATTACAGAATGTTTCCTAGCACTGTCATATTTAGGATGGAGTGGAGTAATGAGGTTTAAAGCCCCAGTCAAGATTTTTTCTCTTATTGAGCTGGTCAGTTCAGGGATGGTGGGGGAAACCAGATTGTCAGGAGAAAAAGACCAACCTTAAGCAAGTGAACTAACAAACTTTCTCACATAAGGGTCATCTATCCCAAGTGGAATTTGAACTAAGGTGAGAGGCACCATGACCTGTAAGTACACACTGTAGACTACTCAGCTTTTTAGTCTATAGATACAGTCAATTTAGTATTACCAACTTGTCTGCAGTATCTTAGTATAATATAAGTCAATAAATACTAGAAGTGAACATCTGTACAGATTTTTATTGAAATGATAATCTTTGGACTTTGAAAAATTTCTAGAAAACACTGGAGCGAGAACTCAAGGTCCAATATGTGGGCACTTGCTGTATGTGAATTTGCTCACTAAGGTTCTTTCATGATTTTAATGAGATTTTTTTTATTTCAGATGATTACCAAGCCATATTCACCGGTAACACAGATGATCATTTTAGAATTGGACTGGGTGTAGCCAAGAAAACACTAAAACTGTACACAAAGTTTTACTCCTCCGACATTATCTTAGCTTCTCCATTAGGATTGAGAACTGTAATTGGTGCAGAAGGGTATGTTAGCTTCTTTCTGACTTCAGTCTGAGAAAATTTTACATGAATGTTTTTCAGAAAATTGTTATTAACCAAGACCTAATAGTGCTTGAATAAGACATTTTTGGGGCAAAATTTAATAACAGATTTTATGTGTGTAGAACTTATGATCTCAATTTTCCTACGCTTTATATCTGCTGATTGGTTGATTACTAGAGGAGTATTTTGTTTTCATTATTCATGTAGTTATAAATAACAATAGCCAGTCCAAATTTCATAATTCATAATGTATAATTTCTTATACATGTACATGTATATAGTTACTTATTTAGGGTACCCAGTTTTAAAAAATGAAAGGCACAAATATTTCTGAAAATTGATTTGTGTCTCCACCACCAAATCCCTGCCAGAAAAATGGTGTTTTGTCCACTTAGTGTTATAGCTCATACTTGCTCTATATCTTTTTATAGAAGGATATATGTATATTATCGGTATATGGTAGTCAGCAGATCTTGTTACATACAGTGTAATTTTGACAATTTTTATTGCAAGGGACTACTAGTTTAATTTTTAGCTATCTGGGCTTTTGAGGTTTTTTTTCAAAATAATGATATTGAAGTTACATACAATGTATTATGTTTGCATGGATAAGACACTATCTTTTTATTGCTAGAAACATTTTTTAAAGAAACTGGATGAATTTATTTATTAATGTAAAAATTTTCTTTTGCATTTACAGAGAAAAAGATAGTGACTATGATTTTCTGAATTCCATTGAACTGTTAATTTTTGATCAAGCAGACATATATTTGATGCAAAACTGGGACCATATATTGGTAAATTTAATATTTTTTCAAAGGAATTTTTCTCAAAGACCAGACCATTATTTTCATAATAACGAATAACATGCATGTTATTTGACATTTTCTTTATTACATGTATGTAAATCATGTTATTCTATGACATTTTTGTAACCATTAGAAACAATAGATTCAAACTAAAGCTACAGGGTATTGGCATGTGGTTCAAAATTGAACCCCGTTACACATACATTTACATACACACTGTACTTGCATGTTAAAAGTTCTTTCCATCTCCTGTATTTGGTGTGTTAACAGTTAAGACCAAAAAATTATTCTGATTAAAGTCACAGAAAAATACAAATTGTCAGAAAATTATAAACTGATTGAGACCAAGTGCAGTAGAGATTTTAAGTTAATGAAAGGAAAAAGTACATGGCAAGGATAAGTCCAAAACCAATACATGTACAGAAAAAACCTTGATCCATCAATGTCATTTGGTCAGTCAAATTTAGGTGTGGCAATAAATTAAAGGAGATGAGTAAAAAAAAATATATATAAAAGAAATAGACTTTAGGACTTCAAAATGCTGTGGTGATAAACAAGCTGGTAAAGCTATCGGAGAGCATTATAATACGGTTTTACTGTACTTGTATACACTGTACCGGGTAAATTTAATAATGGAATGTGTACATGTATTTATTTTAGCACATAATGAACCATCTACATCTTCAGCCCAAGGACGCACATGGGATTGATTTTTCCAGAGTAAGAATGTGGACACTTAGTGGATGGTAACTTACATAAACTTTTACATTTTCTAAATATCATAAGTACAAGTAGAAGTAATAGATTAAAATAGCACCAAGTAGGGTTGATTATATCTTCATTGTTATTCTTTTAAATGTCTTTCTAAAGTTGTTCCTTTAAATGGGAAACTCTTAAACCTGAAGCTTACAACATCATAGTCCCATTTTGTTATACGAGGGCCGTTCAAAAAGTCTTGTCCTTCATAATAAAAACACAAATTAAGACGTTTTATTTATGATATTTTATTTTCATTCCTTCAAAATAATCACTTTTAACGGCTACACACTTTTTAAGACGCTGGATCCATTTTCTAAATACATTTGCATATTCTTTTTTGGATATACCATTGATGAATTGCTGAACCTAGCGATGAACGAGATCTGTATCGACGACCAGAAAGGTGTTTCTTAAGTTTAGGAAAGATATAAAAGTCACACGGTGAAAGATCAGGTGAATAAGGTGGATGAGGTAAAACAACAACACGTTCCTTGTACAAAAATTCAGTCACCAACTTAAATTTGTGAGCAGGAGCATTGTCATGGAGTAACCGAATACCACAAATTCCTGACTTTGGTCTTTTCTTTTCATATTTTTTTTTTCATTTTCTTCAGAATTTTATTTTTATAAATGTTTTCCGTGATACCCTGGCCTTTAAGGATGGGAATTTGGGCAACTATATCGTTACTATTGAAAAATATAGCATAAAGAACTTTCTTTGTGCGTTGAGTGCGCCTTGCAATTTCAGGTCGTTTTCCTTTTCTGGTTAGCCATATTTTATTATTATCTTTCTATGTGGCTAAAAGTAATATACCCATGTTTCGTCACCTGTAACTATATCAGCCAGACGCCTGCTGTTACAATTACCATATATTTTCAGCAGATTTTAGCCATTTTGACCCGTGTGAGCTTTTGCTCTTTTGACAACAAATGAGGGATCCATCTAGCACAAATCCTTCTCATGACTAGTTTTTTCTGAGAATGAAATGTACGGCCCCCATTGATAAACCAACGACTTCAGCTATCTGTTTAACAGTCAACCTTCCATCCCTATTGACCAGTTTTTGAATTTCTGTAATGTTTTCTTTGGTGCATGCTGTTTTTGGTCCTCCAGAACGGGCCTTATCAGAAATGTTGTTAACACCATTTTTAAATTTACGTATCTAGCGTGAGATGGACCTATATGACAGCTTTCGCTCACCAAAAACATCTTGCATTTCAATGAATGTTTGTTTGGGCGATTTAACAAGTTTTGCACAGGCTTTCATGAAGCTTCTCATTTCAATAATGTTTTTACCTGTCATGTCCGTCATTTTCCAAGCAGTGTAACGAGTGTTATGATGAAAATATGGCAAGAAAAAACTAATTCTTTTGCATGTATAATCTAAAAATGTTCCACGTGTTTGGGAATGAACTCAGTCACCCGTGACAAGTGACAATATAATAAATTACGGTGTTTTATTTACAGTTTACAGGAAGGGACAAGACTTTTTGAACGACCCTCGTACATGTATTTCTATCTTAAACAAGCAAATTTACTGAATGAGGATCTGCCGCTTGTTTTAATTTATGACTCTGGACAAGAAGTGTCCGGATGGGAGGAAGAATGGACAGAAGGATGGAAATTCAAATTTAATATCCCCTCTTTCTTCGAAAAGTTAGGGGATAAAAAAGTTATGTATAATTGTCACAAGACATTGTCCTATACACGTAGTTTGTATATCTCATGGAACTGTTTTAGCTCACCCTAGAACTTGCACTCATGGCAAGCTATTGTGATCAGTTTGTCCATTGTCAGACTGTCACTCATCATGCCAAAATATTTTATTTTCAACATCCTAAAGGCTACTTTTTTGTCTATGGTAATCCTCAGAATCAATCTACTTGACAAAAGATAGGTCGTGTTTGTACAAAATATATATAATGGTAGGTCTTCTTAGTCTAAAAAAAAGACTGGTGCGTGTACAAAATGTATACCGGGTATATCAGTAGGGTAGGTCTTTTTAGTGTAAAAAGACAGGGTAGACCACTAACTCAAACCATAGAAAAACCTGCTAGCATTTTGGAGACCACATTTCACCCTAATCTTCATCAGACAGGTTCAACATGGTAATTTACTGTATTGTATTTTTGTGTGTTTTTTCAGGTCTAGATTCTACAGACAGACATTAATTTTCAGCTCAGTAAATACACCAGAATTAAATGCTTTGTATAACAAATACTGTCACAGTATCCTTTATTGCCTTTATTGTAATGAGAGAAAAAGTCTTAAGAATGATCCAGTTGACCACATGTGAGAGAGGGTTTTCCTAGCTGTAGGCATCTACTAGTTGGTTTATTACCATTATAATGCAGTGAGTGGTCTGGGATGTTTGTCTGGTTATACTGCAGACAAGTCAGCAATCTTAAGGCTGTCATATAAGCACACTAGTACAAAATTCACACACCACATGAACATATAGATTATTCCTTGAAATTGATAAGAAATAGTTAAAATTTTCTCAATGTGGATAGCTAAAAATTGCTGATGTATTTCAACTAAATTATTCTTATAAAATTTACACCTCAAAGACGCAATTACAATCAAAGGCCAGTGCTTCATACACTGGCATGAATCGACCAAGACTGCAAAATCCATGTTAAAAATGACCCCAGTTCATGTAGTGCTAAATTTCATCATTTCTGCTGGCGCTCATTCATTCAATAACTGAGTTAACTGGTACTCATTCCTTTAGAGCTAGGAGTGGTGAAATATCAAATGCCTTTCTCAACAGCATACTGATACCACAAACATTGCTTGGTGCTCAGACCCTAGTTTCTTGAATTTTAACTCAACAAATGTATCCACTCAAGCAAATAGAGTCACCATGCAACCCATTTTACTACATTTATCTTCCTGATACATCCATCAGTCTATTAAAAATGGAATTTTCTTAACAATATTACATCAGATTATGCAGGTAAAGTCTCCATTAGCAGGAAATCCACAACTGGTTCTATATGTCAGGTAGTTACTCAGTTACCACAGGTAAGTTTTTGTTTTTCTATCAAATTTTTATTTGATCCTAAATGCATCCTACACATGTATGAATCGTGCCATATGTAATTTTTTGTACAATACTTAAAACATTGATATACAGTAGAACTTCGATAACTTGAAGTGCACGGGACTTCGATGATGACTTCGAGTTATCGGGGTGTTCGAGTTTTTGAAGTTGAAGAATGACGTCACAATGTAACTTTCATTTCTTTGGGAGAAATGTTGGATGGTGTAAAACTGTTTACCGATACACTGGTGTAATATGTACCGGTATTACATAAAATAATAAATGAATTAAAATCAAATTATTAATTATGTTTTTATAAAGACTGATGGCGACAACAAACACATACATGAAATACACAAAATGTGTATTACCAATACATGCTGTAATGCATTCAAAGAACTGAATCAGATAAACATATCCATGTACATTGTAGGTTATAATTTACAAAACAAGACGCACATTTTATAGAAATTATAAAACTAGTGTGCCTACCACGTGTCAGCCGAGTCATTAAAATCCAGCTTAAATCACCTGAGAATTTGTTGTTGTCGTCAGCGGCACAAAACTCGGCTTCTACTGAGGGGGTACACGGTTACACTTCATCGCCCATTACGACACAGAGTACTAATCCTTTAATTGATAGTAATTAATACAGTAGCAAAACCTTTGATCTGTACCACTTCTCAAATCATTAATCGGATTATACAGAAATTTTATAGCTCATTGTCGATTAATTACCGTGTTCTCACTGAAACATTCTATTGGTCACCAATTGTTAAAAATATTTTGAGTTTTAGAAGGTTGTTTTTCCTATAATTTTTAATTTTGCACCTTAACATTACTACGAGTTATCGGGGGTATTAGAGTTACAGGAGTTTGAGTTATCGAAGTTGTATTTATATAGTTTATATAGAAAACCGGTCGGGACAAAATTATTACTTCGAGTTAGCCGTGGTTTTCGAGATATCGAAGTTCGAGTTATCGAAGTTCTACTGTACATTTAGTCGGTGTTGATCAAAATCAGGCATGCTTTTATCTTTACATTGATCTACGACAACAGTTATATACTATTCATTGCTGGTCACTCAACAACATATGCAGAAAACAGAGGAGGTGAAAAACATTGATAAACTAAAATAATTTATTGTAAAAATTTTATCATGCAAATATTACCTTATTTACTGTACAAACAACATACAGGTAAATTGTACATACAGTATAACCTGCTATAGAGTCCACCTCCGTATAAAGTCCACCTGTCTATAGCAACCGGTCTGAGGTATCCCCAATGGATTTTACTATATAATGACCCTGTATATAAAGTCCACCTGTCTAATGTGAATAGAGTCCACCCTTTTCAGTCCCAAATGACTTCTCAACCTGTCTATAAAGTCCACTTTTTCAATCAACTTTTAAGTCTTTGGAGATTTATGATTTCTTAAAGTTTGTGCAAAAAAATCAACTTAATTCTTATATTCTTAATGCAGGAAGATTAGAAATATATAATTATTATAATTACTCATCTTTGATCAGTGTATAGAGTGACAATCAAATTTTTACAATTTTCCACTGTAAAGAATATAGTTTTGAGTTATAATAAGTGAAAGTTTTAGAAAAAAAACCATATAAAGTAATTATTCTCATGTCAATGACTGAAGCCATTAAATCAGAAGGTAGAAATAGTCTTTGTTATTTACAGGTAGTATGTTTTCTTTACCTATTATCTTAATTAGTGACACCCTGCTCCTTAAGAAAACAAAAACAATTAGTTAAGTGTATACCGATACAGTAACCATGTTATCAGATGATTAAATACACTATTCAAATATTTTCTATAATTAACTCTAAAAGGTCAATAAAAAACTATTTTAAAAAACTATAATGAAAATCATTTTTTAACAAAATTAATAAAATAGTATTTAAATATGTACTACATATGTTTCACTCATTTGTAAAACAATATCAGCAATACATAATAACTCGTTCATAAGATATGTAAGAGGTGACCCTCTATATAAAGTCCACCTGTCTATTAAGTCCATTTTTGGCCAGTCCCATGGGTGGTCTTTATACACAGGTTATACTGTAATAAAATACTGGCACTTAAATGTACATGTTTTTTTTGGGGTTTGGTTACATTTTTGCCCCCAGTCTAAGATTAACCAGAGTGCCTGAAAAAAAAATTCTGCAAGTGAACCAACAAACTTTATTGCACTAGGATTTGTCTAGAGTAGAATTTGAACCTAGAGGTGCTGTGGTCTGTAAGTGCACAGTTTAGACCACTGGGCCACAGACACCACACCAGGACTAAGAGGCAGAGGGAAGTTTAGCATGTTATCTCTATGAGAATGCCACTGGCTGTAGCAGGAATAATTGTTTGTAAGATTCTCATATCTCGCTATTGATATTCTTATTTTGCCTTCTGTATGTATTCTCTCTTCCTATTTTCAGGTTTTTCACAAGATTGACTGTTCTAGTTTTAGTCAGGCAGCTGATACTAGATTTGAGTACTTCATAAAGAAGGTAAGTATCAAACATTTTATGTATATTTTGTTTTACTCATGAGTATCAGTGAGTGAATGGTACTTTAAGTTCCAGGTCCCAGTTTCACAATCATTCCTTAGCTAAGATTTTCCTTAACTTAAATTGGAGTTTCATAAGATCATGACTTTATGGTATTACAAACAAAAATTTACATATTACAAGACATGTTCAACCTCCATACATACATTCAACCACTATACCACATGTTATTTTGTTCATAAACAGAGAAAGAAAAATTGTAAATTACCACATAGTATAACAAAGTTATACAAATAGTTGCACATTATGGTCAAAGGGGAGATAATTACAATCATGCCATTGATTAAAAAATGTGTTTTCTATGGATGATATTTGCCTATTTAAAACTAACTTGTATTCATGACTGGGAATGCACACCATTTATTGAAACAGCCTTTGATTTGACATAAAGTTCTAACCACATCCACAAGTATTTGTGATGTAAACTGTTGTTTGCCAGTGTCATCATTTTGACAAGTGTCTATACAAGTAATAATAGCATACCTGTGTTTGTACCACACTTTGTTACAACAACCCTGATATTAAAATAATTATTGTATACATTGTCATCTTGTCTACTTGTTTCAAATATGAAACTATTTTAATGGTATTCTCCCTATCATATCTGAAGGGTCTTAGTGGCCAAGTTGTCTAAAGCGCTGGCTTGCAAGTCAAACTATCCATTTATGAATCAATGGGCAGATCCTAGTGCTAGAAAGTTTGTCAGTTTAAAGGCCATGGTTTTCTCTGGGACCTTTGGTGTCCTTTACTATCCAAGAACTGAGCAACTCAAAAGAAATGAATCTTGACTGGAAAACACTTTTACATTTTGTACTCTATTCCACTACATTTGTGTTTTAGATCTGCCCTGTTTGTGCTTAAGGTTAAAACTCTGTTGTAATTTGGTTTGTTTGTTTTTTTTGTTTTCAGATTTTACCAAATCATAAAGACCCTGTGATGCAGCAGACACTTATATTTATTCCTTCATACTTTGATTTTGTCAGACTACGTAACTACTTTGTGAGAGAAGAAATTGATTTTGAATGTATAAACGAGTAAGTTATACGGGAATTTCCCGTCTATAGGTAACACGTATGTATTATGACGTCATAGAAAATTGTGGAAAAATTCTATAGACCGTACGTCCAAATCATTTGACGCCGCGCGTGCACCACTTTTCTTCTCACTTTTCTCAAGGCCATTGAAGGGGTCAAATCGACAGGAAGTGAGCTCCATATGGGGGGAAATCTCGCCCGTCTCGTTCATCAGAAATGAAACCAAAAAACGATTATCGTGAAAATAATTCATTGAAACAAGTAATAATTTAAATAGGTTGATCGAATACCAAATATTTACGTTTCTTTCGCCGTTCTGGCTGATCTCCAAGTGTAGCGTTTCAAGATTCGCGATGACGTGATTTCTTTTAATTGGGTCAAAGTTCAATTCAGATCGATAACCACTGTAAGCCAATCAGCGACCGACTTTCCCACGTGCATCAACCATGATCACACAGTATACAATGCGGGAAGATACAAAATTTGCCGATTTAAGTTAGATAAATCGATAACCATAGTTACCTGACACAAAACTATTACGAGGTTAGCATAACCACAGTATATGACTTTTACGGTAACTTTTTTTCACATATAATTACTTAATTGAATCAAAATTTTGAGTGCATCTGTGACCCTCGCTGAATGGACGGGAAAGACGTTTTCACAAACGATCGATTTTTAAGAAAAATAATAAAATGCGTTTTTCGAAAAAATTAATTAACAATTCTTCCCAATAATCATTTTTATGAAAATACAGATAAAATTTATTGAATTTATTCCGAATTTAATGTAAATATTGACAAATCCTCTTGTTTGTTTACATGTGACGTGGATATCATGATCAGCTGATCGAGCTGGACCAGTTTGACTTAAAGGTGCTGACTAGAACTGACTTCAACTACAATGACTGCACTCATCAAAAATCTAACTTGGACATAACTGATGAGGAAACTGTACATGTTGTGCAATGAGATGGACCGCTGTCCCAAAAAGTTGTGATGAAAATAACAATAATAAAACATTTATGTTGAGTTTAGCAGCTGACTGTAGTTGAGATCCACTTAGGTAAGGTCTGAATTGACTCCTTGAAAACCTCCAGGGATATCGATGGCGACTGGTCTACTGATGCTGGCAGGGGAATCCAATAATTTAGTTCTCGGAATGAATATAAAAATTTTAACTAGGGTAAAATCAACATTACCTTCTTCAATATCCCAGACTTGGTTCTCGAAAAAAAAGTTGGTATAAGTGAATAAATGCCAATTTCCACTCCACCATCCACATAAGCGACCATTTCAATATAAATCTTAAAGCACCATCTTTCTAGTATATCATCCCAGAATGTTTCATTTCAATTTAGGTGAATAATGAATAATATTGACTGGGGTAAAAAAAACTCCAATCCACCATCCTAGAATTAACCGTCTCGATATAAGTGAAAAAGCATTTTCAACTCTCCGGGGCTGGGGCTCTTCATGCAGTGAAACATAAAGGGGCTAGGCTAAAATTAACATTATTTCGGTACAAGCCTGTCAAGTTTTAATCATATCATTTGTCACTTGCAATGGTCTGTGCTTTAGAAAATTCTCATCATGGTACTATATGCCTGTGAATGTTGAAGGTGTAAGAGGAACTTACCCCCATACCACTGTATTAATATCGGGTTGTGGGTTAAAGGTGCTGCCTAACATAGTCACAGACAAGCATTCCACTCCCAATTAATATAATTCATAACCAGTCGATAATCTATCATTTAAGCCAAATGTGGCTTGCAAAATGAGGAAGCAGTAACTCAAATTTTGAAGTATTGTCATGTATAACACAAGTCAGGTTGGAACCAAAAACCTTCCACTCTCCAAAAGGATGCTATACCATTGAGCAACCAAGGCGGTCACAAACAGAATAGTTTGTTGACCAAGGGATATTGCAAGCCTAGGCTTATCAGGGCCTTCGACAAAAAGTTTTATGACCATCATCACTGTATTGTTGACAAGTTTGATGTCTCTGTGTCCAATATTGACCTGGATGTTTTACTTAAATGTTCTCTTCACTTAATATTGATTACACACGTGGCCGATGTAGCTAGCTAACAGAAGGTGCTTACCCTTCCAGAAAACTCGGTCTCACTTCCCTGGTGGAAGTTCGCGTGTTTAACCTAACTTGTCAGTTTCAAAGTTTTTTTTTACTTTACTCCCGGATTGTGAATTGGACATGGATTAGTATGTTTGTTTTTCATTGGTATAACTGCTTCATTAATTGAATGGGGAAATCTTGAACTGTGATATGATACACATCTTGTTTTAAGAAACAGGAGTAGTTATTTATGCAATCCATAAATCAGTAGATTAAATTATTCACATGGTATGGTAAAAAGTGATTTAAGATGAGAAGACATTACAACGTGAGAATGTTGTCGTGATATGGATTAGTATATTCACTATATTGGGTAATTGAATAGCCTTTTGTGTCCCAAATAAGATCATACCAAAACTCAGTTCTGTGTGACAGAACATGATTGAAAGATGAGGCAAGAACTCGGCGGTAGTTAACTATAGTTAGTCCCACTAGTATTTGGTGAGACAAGACAATGTGTGCCATTCCTTTTTTGGGTGTGTGTGTGTGTGTGTGTGTGTGTGTGTGTGTGTGCACAATAACCCGATAATAAATTTGGACATTTCCCGGGATAGGCAATGCCTATTTTCATATTAATAAAGATAGTATTAGAATGGTCCAAATGGACCTACCCTGCATTTTGCTCTCACAAATATTGTAACAGACGAAACATAGAGATTTATTGAATAGACTAAAGGTATTGGATTGCTTGCTTGATCACAGGTTTTTCATAGATCCTCTCTTCAAACCAAATGTTTGCTATAATCCAGGACAGCATGACAAATATTATTATATAGATATACCTATATCAGATAAACCGTTTAGTAAACATAAGTAGTTATAACTACCGGTACTTTGTTATGGAATAGAGGTATAGATAGGTGTGACTGAACAACTTACTTTGCACTAGCTAGAGCAACTCAAGAACAAATGACAAAAAACAAGTAAAACAAGAAATATGGAATGTGTGATGTTCACATGTACAATTATAAAAGTCCTGACTTTTGGCAGGCACTTGGCATAATGACTAAATTGTGTCATCCCACTTAATAAAATTATTGAACCCAAAATACACATATTTAATGTTTGAATAAGCTGTATTGTAAAGTCCATAATTTGTAAATTAAATTATTTATAAAAATTTGAAAATGTTTTACAGATGTGTGATTAAAATGAGCATACATTTTTATTGTGAATATTTTGATTTTTCAGATATTCCACGACCAAAAATGTGTCACGGGCCAGAAATTTCTTCTATCATGGAAAGACTCATTTTATGTTATATACAGAACGTTTCCATTTTTATAGAAGGTAAAAAAAAAACAATACTACATTTTTGTTCACAGTTAAAGCACATGTATTGATCCTTTATATGCTATACCGGTATATATTAGGGTGTTAAGTATTTGTAATCATCAAAATAGCTTCAAACTCTGGCTGACAGACAGTGTGCAAATACCTATATGCATGTAGGTTTTTCCTTGCCCAAGGCTTGTTATAATAAGCAAAGCAAAATGCTTGTTTTAAGCAGGATTGCATTTTGAATTTACAGCATTGTGGACAAGTATGCTAATACATTATAATCAAAAGTCCCAATCCAAGCACTCCAGCAGGTCATAAAGAGATACATTTGTACCACACTTTTAAAACATGGCCAATTATTTACATATTTTATTTGGAAACTCAGTATCAATAGAACATGTATGTCTTTAATAATGAAAATTATACAAGTCATGTGTAACTGCATCATTTATTACAACCTAAGTTTTTAAGATGGTTAATGGGGGAAAGATAGGGCCAAGGATTACCCATGAGCAATATTTTTATGGCCTGTAATTTTACTGGTAATGGGGTCCAATGGCATCCCTTCTTAATCAAATACTGAAATACTGACTGATCTAGAATTTAATCCAAGAGATTATTTTAAAAAATACCAACCCATTGCAAATGCTTGACAAATTTATAATGCAATGTTTAACATTCTATTGCCGGTACTTGCAAATATTGCTTAAACAAAATTTTCTCACCTGTACATTTTATGGTTTCAATATGTTCCCGTTTATTTTCAGATACAGAATACGAGGGATTCGACATATTATATTTTACCAACTTCCAGTTTATTCACAGTTTTACAGTGAAATGTGCAATATGATACAAGACTCTAAAATCAAGGGAGATAACAAGACTGTGACGTGTGTATACTCGCGTTATGATGCACACAGACTAAGTGATATTGTAGGAACAGACAGAGCCTCACATATGATGAAGGCATCAAAGAAGGTTCATATGTTTGTGACTGGTGACAACACTTGAGAAAACATTGATTTTCATAGGAGTCATTTACAAATTTAAATATCATGTCTTTCAAAGTTGTTGGAGTTAAAAGATTCTTTAAGATTCCAGTTTGAGTATTGTAGAAGTTACCTAATAACACTAATGACTTGTATTGTTCAAAATTTATGAAGTTAAGGTAATATTCCAGTTTGAAGTTTGTAGATGTTACCTTATGATGTGCTGCATCAATGTAGTGTTTGTTGCTGGCAACTATTTACAAATTTTGTGAAAAGTTACATTAGTTAAAAGTTCCAATACCAAGTGCAATAACTGTGCGAGTCATCCTGTTGTAGTTGCAGGATTGTTATTTATGAGTGTGTATATGTCAAAAGATGGAACACATTGTTGTCTTACTGTGTTACCGACAATAATGTCAATAAAGGAAGTAACATTTAGTTTTGTTTCTAGTTTTCCACTTGTGAATCTTGGGGAAAATACATTGCCCAAATCATTAAAATTGATATGATTTAGCAGCTTAGAATAAGAAAAAATTATCCAACTCAGTTTATACTCTATTCTTAGTAGAAATTTTGCAACTAGACAAAAATTCATATTGTTTTAGCTTTCCATTTGAATATGGTTTTACAGTATTAAATTGGGTTCCTTTAGTACTGTGGGTCAGTGATTAAATCAGAGATGATTTAGATCATCATAAGTCTAACTTTTCAAATGTTATCTTAAATACCAGAGCCAGCATTTGCTGTCAACACCTAGCTCTTGATAATGTATAAGCAAAAAGTTTAAAATTATCCAGTGCCAAGTTACAATCAGTGTTTTCAATGTGTTAAATTTTGAGTCTATATTCATCCATTAGTTGTGATATGTTCACAGTTGCTTTGGATTTTGTTCTATTGTCATGTACATGGTTTTCAGAAACAATATTCAATTTTGAACTTGTTTGCCGAAGGTAAGTGGTTTTCTTCAGTTTGGTTTCCTCTACTATCCTAGAACTGATGTCTCAATATCGATATAAGTGAAAGAATTTCGAATGGGGCGTAAAACACCATTTCAACATTCTACTCCACTCCATTTTGAACAACTTTAAATCTATTTTCTGTAGTCATATTTAAAATATAGACCTGAAGCAGTATTGCTGTTTTGTCTCAATATATGTTGACAAAATAAATCTGTTGCCAATAAACAAAACTATATACATGTACATGTAAGTAAAATATTTAATTTACAAGAATTCAAATACAGAGAGTTTCAATTTACACTGTATATCTTATAATAAATAGACAGCTTTACTTAAATAGGTTAAATGTAATGCAAACATGTACTTGAAGCCAGTACACAGAGCACTTTAACAAATTGTAAAGATGTGACTTCAAAAATAAACATTATGTACACAGATATCTACATATATACAGTTGGATCATTCATTCGCTCGATCTGTTCCTTATAGAAATTGCCAAAATTATTTCCAAATATTATTTTAAATTCCAATTTTGAAGGAAATAAACTGACATCTTTCCATATTGACATTCATTCACAAAAGACATGAGGATAAAGGCAGCCCCTCTACACATATTATTTGATGTTAAATCCTTATCAAAATGTTTCAAATCCTGGTGATTACATGAAACATACAGGGTGATGCCAAATTATTCATGAAGGCACCTAATTGATATCAACCTGATTCTGGTGACAAGTTCATGTATCAAACATATAGAGTGATATCAAATCAATCCTGAAGACACCTGCTAGTGTCAAATAATACAAGATGATGTCAAGTTTATTATGGTGACAACATTCAGGGTGATGTCAAATCAGTTCTGATGAAGCAACCTCACAATTAGTCAGATGTCAAATTTAGTCAGTGTATAAACATGAAGATTATGATCAGAAAAATTCTGCTAGTCTTTCATCACTTCGTAATTTCTGTTCTAACATCATGTATTTGTGTGGAGCTTGTTCTTTATGCCTGAAAAACAAAGTAACATCAATATTTATTGTAATGGAATAGATTACTATGAACTGCCAAACAAAAGGCACAAATAAAACTATCCCTTATTGTTCCAACGAAGTTTGGAAAATATCCCAAAAACTATCCATGAGAAACCATCTTGACAAGAATGGAGTTCTGTGAACCAGCCAAGATTCTTTCACTTATATCAAGACAGTCTGTTTAGATATGATGGAGAAATCAGAGTGCTCAGAGAAATACTGACCTTTGTCAAGTAAACTGACAATTTTTTTCACATTTTTTTGTAACAGTACAAGTCCATTTGAACGAACCATGTTAATTTTTAATATGAATACTAGTGTCCATTTAAAATGGAAAACTTTTCTTTTTTGACAAGTATAAACCAAACAGTTTTGCAGATCTTGTGCCATTTTTTCTGCACAAGTCTCGTCAGAATGAATTTTTTTTCATATTTTCTAAGCATAATTTAAATATGCCACTACAAAATCTGGGGTTCTTTAAAGCGAGATCTTCATGAAGGGAGACAACTATTTTTAAAGAAACTTACTTGGCGAGTCTTGTAGCTAATATCTGTATTTTAAACAAGGCTTCAGTACAGTAGTTCATGTATTCATCTTCATCATCTTTACTCATGGATACTTGATTCTGTTTATACCATTCCTGTTTCTTATCCAAGGCTTGGGACTCCTATAAAAACAGATTAGAGAAAAATATAAATATCCAAGTATTATGTAAGGTACTCTGTTTACAAATAACTTTGGATTTACAAAATGTTTAATAAGTAGGAATAGCAATGATTATCGATTAATTCATTATACCCCGATTAATTATTTCTTTCCTCAAGCAACTTTTGGAACTTCTAATATAACTTGTGATTAATCAGTCAATAGTTCATACCATTTGAAGATAAATGGAATAATTATTTTAGACTGATTTGCCATTCCTATTATAAAGTGAATAAAAATATATTTTCTCTAAATTATATGTGCAACTTATTTCCTTTAACAAGCAAATTACCGTAACCTGGGAAAGTTGCTTCTCCAATAATTCTAAAATTATTTTCAAATTTATTTTACAACAAAGCAGCCTAGAAAAAGCAAACCATGCATATACTTTTAATTTTTATAATGAAACTAAACACAATATACTCCATAATGATATACCACTGTAAGAATTATAACTACAAACCTTTTCATATCGAGCTTGTATTAAGTTAGCTTTATCAATAAGTCGTTTCTTCAAGTCAGATAAGCAATCTTCTTTAAGGCGGTAAGCTTGTTGACGTGTTAATTTTTCTGGGTTGCCAATTTGAGCGAGGAATGGTGCTAAGTAATCTATATCCATCTCCTGTTTTCTCTTGGCTTCTTCCATTTGTATACGCTCCTAATAAAACATAAAAATAATGTTTATAGAAAAGTATCTTTTTTTAGATCAACATGTTTGCTTTCATATTACAGTAGTGACATGCAAGTATGCTAAATTTTTATGATCAAAAATAAACATACTAATCCATTTCAAAATCACAATCCAACACAAAGAAAAACTTTGAAATTGACAGTCAAGTTAAACATTTTGCACAATATGTTAATTTTATGTGTCCTTAATTGCTTCATGGTCTAACAACACAACAGCTAGAGCAGTCTCTTAAGAGACAAATTGTACTCCTATAACCAACATCACTTATAGGGACCAAATCTAAGATTTGTCCTTGTGACCTTGACCTACAACCAAATTTTGTATGCGACACATTGTCTCATGTGACAAGTTTGATAATACTATAAACTTACCAGTTCTCTCCTGTGTTTCTTGGCTTTCTCATTCCTTTCTGTATCATATACTGATATATCTAATTCTGATGCTGTTTCTTCTTTTGTTCTTTCATTCAACATTTCTCTCACCTATTATATACACGTAAAACGAAAATTAATCTTGCCATAAAAGGCTAAGTGTGTGGTGTGTGTGTGTGTGTGTGTGTGTGTGTGTGACTGTCAGCTTATAGAACAAACACTCATACCTGAGTGATCCAATAAAGTCTGAGGAACCAAGTGGATTGATCAATGGAACTGGTTTTTATGTGCAAGTCAAGAATATTTCACTTCTATTCAGATGGCATCAGCTATAGGTGAGGTGGCTGAAGCTTTTACCTTTGCAGTTTGTTCAGGGCAACATGACAGGGAAGGTTGTGTCATGCCTGTCATGACATAGGAGATCAGTTTTTAAGGTCTTTTCTGAAAAGGCCCAGAAGAACCAAGCGGAGCATATTAATAATATGGTGATATCATACATTTTATAAGGTTTGTAGCCATGTATTTAACCCTTCAAACTTAAAATATTTTTGATCAATTTTCATAACATTAGTTTGCAAGGTAATCTTTAATATTGAATTTTACCTCTTCTTCAGAATCTCTGACTGAAGCACGGCATGTGTCTTCCTTCTTTAGTAATTCTAACAACATTTCATAAAGTTTGACCTGTTTGTTGGCTGGCTGAGTTGGATCAACCTGTAACAAAAGATATACATATTACAGTAACAATATACCAATAAAAAATTACATTTTTTTTCATAAACATTTAAAATACATGCATTAACACATTATACAAGTTTACACCCCAAAAAGTAAAACAATTTGGACACAAGACTTTAATTTTTTGGATACAGTTACAGCGTTGGAAATAACAGCCAATCAGACATTTTGAGACTAGTAACTTTTGGTAAGAACTGGTTTCTTTTTTATACCCAACAGAAAATGTTTAAATTACCAAACAAAGACTGGTTAATAATTATGACTTATTTCCAACACTGTCAGTTATAATTACATACAAGCAATGAAATAAGGAGTGTGTGGAAAATGGTTAATTAACCATAACTAATTAATTATAACAAATGATCAACATCTTAAGTTTGATTAGAGATGTTTATTTAATTGGTTATTTATAAATTTTTGAAGGTTTCATAAACAATAATACATGTACATGTATATATGCATACCTGGAATGTTTGATGCATATCTGATTGGAATGTTAATGTAGCACCTTTTTCGTCCCAGTTTGGTGGTTTTAAGAATTCCCGTGTAGAAGAAGCGATCCTGGGATCTTCTGTATGATATGTAACCTGTATTTTATCATCAGACACCAAGAACACTAATTCTGCAATATCTTCTGATGCTGGCACTTTGGGATTTCTATGAAACTTTTGAACCATTTTCTAAAAGATAAAATTTAAAAATATAATTCAGTTTTTACAATTGAAGCAAGAAATATCACTATTAAGTTTAAAATACACAAATTTGCTTATTTATCTGTTTTCTTAAAATATACAGTGATTTTATGAAAAGTTTAATTGTTAATGTCTTTGATTAATATGCTGATATAGTAGTACATGTAAATAATTAGAAGGGACAATTACACAGCAAAGTAAAAAAGAAAAAGAAAAAACTTAATGCTGACAAATTCTTATTGACAATTGTAAAAGGGAATTTTATGTTTTTCTGTATATAAAGCAGTAGATGGTATTTATTTTGGTTTGAATTTGTTATCTTTCTAGGCAATATTTAAATTATTTTAGAATTTAATTGGATTGCTAGGCTGAGGGAAACTTACATGAATAGGTCTAGCATTAGCCCCAGCAGAACTGTCTTGTGGTCCAAATCTTTTAGCTCTTTTACCAAACTCTACATTTGTGTAATATAAACAATCTTCTCTATCTTTATATTCCTCTGTCATTTCTGTTGGTGTTTCTACACGCTTCATTATACCATCAACTCTGGCCTCGTTATAAAACTCCATTGTTCTGTCATTCTCTGCTCCTGGATTACTGGCTCTGAATTCATGGACTAAAACAAAATAATTTAACATTACCACTACATTACAGTAAGATTTGTCATATGTACTAGATATTGGTGGTACTAAATGTCAGTAGATCTATAAACAAGTTAATTTAACCAAAGCCTCTATTTCTAAACCATACATTAGAAAAACCAGGGATCTATTATACATTTATTTAAAAAAAACAAAAAAACTTTTTTTTCAAATGAATGTTTAGGTTTCTCAACAATCTGAACCAATTTCTTCAAAGCTTGATTAGTTTAATCAATTGATTAGTTAAAAATTGTTTTTTTCATTATTTCAAATATTTTGTGAATATTTTGTTGAAGACATAAAAAGTGACTAGAATTTCATTAAATTTTTGTTCACTAATCAATTGATTAGTTAAAAATTGTTTTTTTCATTATTTCAAATATTTTGTGAATTTTTTGTTGAAGACACAAAAAGTGACTAGAATTTCATTAAATTTTTGTTCACATTGTTGTAAAACTGTTAATTCAATGATATGTTACCGGTAATATCCATTTGTGTTTTAAATATGATTACCGGTAATCACCAATTAAATTAGGTAATCAAGCTTCCAAACAACTTGGTCCTGGACTTAACACAGCAGAAAGAGGTGTGGTGTTTCAAGGTATCATACAACAGTTTCGTATTTTCGTCCACGGTCTATACTTGAAAATAATCCAGAAAATCGCCATAGCAACGAATTAATGTCCGCAACAACTGTAAAATGATGGTCAATTTAAAAAAAAATGTTTTGAAAAGGAAGATATAGTATTATCGTACTTAAATATATAAATTGTGTAAAATTGTGCCGCGTGTGTACGAATCTATGGCCAGCTCAACATGGCTCCAGATTGGTCTCATGGAAGGCTGTTATTAGTGCTATTTTATGTACGTCTGACGTTACGTCATTTATCTCGAAAACGAGGTGTTAAAGGTTCACATTTTTTGCCAAAATTTTGTAGAATTTTAAACGAGCTTTCTGAAACACCCAAAAAATTGGCTCTAATTTATATATAAAGCTCCAAAAAATTAAATCAAAATTGAGCAATTTGGAAATTTTTTCAAACTTTTTTTATTTTTTGAATGATTTTTCCCGAATTGTAGGGGGCGCCACGAGTAAAACAAATATGCGAATAAAATTTTAGAGATATAGCCGTGGATATAAAAAAGAAATGGAAAGTCTAACTTAAAAAACAAAATTGTGATAAACCACGGAACTTGAGGTACAGGTTTTTCATGTGAATCCAAGATGGAAACTGTTGTATGAGTCCTTAAACATTGCAGTTTTGCCTCATTCTGAAGAACAATAGGCTTGTCTGCCTCATTCTGAGGAACAATAAGAACAATAGGAACAATAGACTGGCTGACTTTGCGCGTAAACAGTTTCACATAGGAATGTTGAATAAAACATAATACATGAACTTTCACATGTGTAAATGAAAGTGAGACCGGGTGCTCCGGAAAAGTAAGCGTCTCCTGCCTCGCATGCGACACCCGCCATGTATTTATGTAATAAACAAATAGGAAAGGAACGGCTTGAAATAAAAACCCGTATTCCCGATTGTCTAATTTTTCAGCATTTTTACCATCCTATGTCATTGCCGTGGAACCTTTTTCCTCCCGGGATTCTTGTTTATCCACTTTTTAAATTTATTTATCTCCTTCCTTATATATTTTTCTCCGTTTTTAGTGCTAAAAAAAACAGTCCAATGCCTCGTTTTGAACATACAGGCACTATGTCTTTCAAAAAGTTAAGAAATGGAACGACACTGCTTGTATAATTTTGTGGAAGGAAGATAGGGAAGGAAACTATTTTTCGAGACATTTATCAGACGGCACACCCGAGTGGCGTTCATGTCTGTGTTTTACAGTTTTCGCAATCTGTTTTATAAATAAAATTATTTAGACTTAAAGCAAAACAAAATGTCTGATATTTATCGATCAAAACTTTCAGAAAAACAAAAGTACCACCTGCAAAATTTATTAAACAAAAGTCAAAAACCTGTTGGAGCTTGTCGCGTATGGCAGGGTCATACAAATGACAATGGCTACGGCCATTTTAGATGGACATTTGGTAAAAAAGGTCCAAGGAAGTGGTTAACAGTACATCGGTTAGCTTATTATCTTCATTTTAATTGTGCCGTATTAAATCCAGACGACCACATTTCACATCGATGCCATATAAAAACGTGCATCAATGTTGAACATTTATCCAAAGAACCCTCAAAAATTAATAATATGCGTAATCAGTGCAAGAAACGTAAAAAATGCATTGGCCATAAAGGGTTCTTGCCATGCATAATTTAAATATGTCACTAAAATATTGCCAAATTCTTATAGTTTAATCATTTTGTGGAAGGGAAGTTTAATAATGGAATTTAATTTTTTGAATCTTTGCTAGCTATGTATTTTTAGAATGGAAAATTCAAGTGAAGGGAAGAATGCCATATGTGTGGTCATCTGTTAATAATGCGTTTTCGTCCTGGTATATCGATTGCTCATAGGTTTTTCTGTTGTATTTGTATTTTTTAGACTTATATCTTTGTTCCTTATATTTTTGAGTGATTTGTCTCTTCCTGTCATATTGGTATTTTAAATCTATGCTAGTCATGTGTTTAAAGAATGGAGAATTCGCTTTCGTTTTCACACCAAGTTTTTCTGCAAAGATTATTGCTGATCGACCGGTTCCAAATGTCGATGAATGCACAGCAGAATGACACAATCCTGGATAATTCCTTCGCCATGTAGTATTTTTTGGTGCATAAGTGGAAACTCTATGGTTTAAACTTTCAGATTTATTTGTTGTCCGGAGATGTTGAATTTTTAATAAGTTTTCATCATTCAGATATTTATTTAGAGTGTTCTTTAGCAAAGTAAGATCATTTTCACAGAGACTAAGGTATTGTCCGTACGGTAAATATTTCTTATTATATGAAGCAAGGTGTGCGGAACAAACAAATGAAGCATTTTTGCAGTTTTGATGCTTTCCAGAGAGACAAGAAATGATATTATCAACAGCTGATCGGGCGCGAATTAAGAATTCGCCCGTTTTGCAACATCTGTTGATCCGCTTTAGTTCCAAATACACGCGGCTTCGTATTAAGCATGCCAGTTTTTGTTGGAAAATATCTTTATTTACTTGGATGTTGAAACTACTTTTGAATTTCAAATTCCTGACACTTTTCTGTAAGGATCTCATCCGATGTATAAGACAAAAATATTGGGAAATTGGTTTTGCGGGAACCGTAGACCTACTGATTTCCTTTAGGGTTTTTCCCACTTGTGCACACGCATCAGTTGTAACTGAAGACACTTTTAGGAAATTAGATTCGTTGATAGTCTGAATGTTTTTTTTAAGCATTTTGCTTTCACTGGATGCTATAGTTTCAAAGTCAGGATAGTTTTTTGAACAGTGACAGCTTTGGTGATTACAATTTTTGGACCGGGAACATAATTTGTTAGTGGCTTCCATTGATAAAACGAGTTTTCTAGACGTGTTAGCTTCTATAGCGGGGGAAAATGACTGCGTGCCGGCTTCATATCCACTTTGTGGTCTGTTATTATATGCTGTGTCCGTTTCTATGTCCACTTCATTGGGTAAACCTTTCAATTGCTGTACGTCCCGGACAAATATTTGATTTTTTAACATTGACAATTTATTAATGTCAGTAACTGTTTTCGCTGCCTCATTAACCTTCTTTTGAAATAATGTTTTATTTGGCGGTTTTATGTTTAGAGTTGCAAGAAAAAAACGAAAATCGTTTGCTCCGGCCTTGGTTTTCAAAACGGCAATAGGTAAAACAGCATTCAGGGAACCTGGCAATGGTCCTCTTGTGCTAGCTTTTTTGTCGAGCTCTTTGTATAATTTTATTTCAGAAGACTTAAAGTGACATTTTCTGCAGAAATATAATACACTTATACATAAACCCTGCCTTTTATAGAGCGACACTTCTGGTTTGGGGTGACGGCATTTTGTGAAGTTATGATTCGCGGCAAAGTCATTTAAAAGAGTTGAAATGGCTGAAAAATTAATAATAATATTCTCTTCTTTGGGATCTATGGCATAATCTTCTTCCTTTTTATTAATTTCAGGTCGTAGTAATGTGGTTTTACCCCCCAAAGATGCAAGATCTGCATTAAAAGTAGCCTCTCGGAAAACCTCAAAATCCGGACGCGTGTACTCGTTTTTGCATTTTAATTCACCGGAGGCCGTTGACGGCTCAGGATTGCCTTTTGAAGGTGATTTATTCCACGGGACATGCCCAATAGCGAATCGATGGCTTTGTCTGCGCTTCATTTCGCTATTTTGCCGCCAATTGCGTCGAATTCAAGGCCACAATGCGCTTGAAACCATGGAAAAACAACATAACGTCATTATCAGAAGTGCATTATGACGTGGACGCTTGATGACGTCGTCTTTGTACCGGAAAACGCGCCAAAAGTGGTTTACACTGTTTGTGTACTGGTTTCATTGCAAAAGTACATTTCTGTTTGATGTATGCCTTGAAATACTTGAAAATGAATTGAAAAATCCAAAATTGAAACTTTGAAACTATTTTAAACTATTTTGCAACTGTTTTCAGTATTTTTGGACAGTCCCAGAAAAGTACCCTTTTTTAAAATGGCCACTTAGTTGGTAAATTTTGTGCAATCCCAACATGCCGTATACCGTTTTATTCCAAATTTCATAAAGATTGAGTTAGCATAAAATTAAAAGTTCAACAAAAAATTCTTAAAAAAATTAAGGTATCATACAACAGTTTCGTATTTTCGTCCACGGTCTATACTTGAAAATAATCCAGAAAATCGCCATAGCAACGAATTAATGTCCGCAACAACTGTAAAATGATGGTCAATTTAAAAAAAAATGTTTTGAAAAGGAAGATATAGTATTATCGTACTTAAATATATAAATTGTGTAAAATTGTGCCGCGTGTGTACGAATCTATGGCCAGCTCAACATGGCTCCAGATTGGTCTCATGGAAGGCTGTTATTAGTGCTATTTTATGTACGTCTGACGTTACGTCATTTATCTCGAAAACGAGGTGTTAAAGGTTCACATTTTTTGCCAAAATTTTGTAGAATTTTAAACGAGCTTTCTGAAACACCCAAAAAATTGGCTCTAATTTATATATAAAGCTCCAAAAAATTAAATCAAAATTGAGCAATTTGGAAATTTTTTCAAACTTTTTTTATTTTTTGAATGATTTTTCCCGAATTGTAGGGGGCGCCACGAGTAAAACAAATATGCGAATAAAATTTTAGAGATATAGCCGTGGATATAAAAAAGAAATGGAAAGTCTAACTTAAAAACAAAATTGTGATAAACCACGGAACTTGAGGTACAGGTTTTTCATGTGAATCCAAGATGGAAACTGTTGTATGAGTCCTTAAGGTCTCAACCACTTTGGCCACTAAAATATCAACTTTATTGATTAGCAATCTTTATATTACTGATAAACAGGACAAAAACAACCATTTGGCTATTTTAGTCCCTCTATTTTTATTGAATAAACAGGTGCTTTAAAAACCTACATAAAAACTAACCTTTTAAACATTTTTGTCTGCCGGGATCGAAGAGTTCTGTCATCCAGCCACTTCTATGATTATGTACTTTAGTGTTTAACTTATCCAGTCTGTGTGCATAATATTCTTTTGTTGTCACTAAATCTGTTACTGTAAATACATGTACAAGTCATTTAGAATCTCTGTTAATTTTTTAAGATTTTAAAACTTAAAAATATAAATGATGGTATTAGAGTAAAAGCACTATTTATACCAAGGACAGAGAAACTTTAAATATCAAAATGAAAATTTGTTGGCAGTTTTATTTTGAAATGTTTGGATGTAAAATAAGATTAAGTAAACACTATAAATAACAATATCAATGAATGGACAAAGTACAATCTTTTGGAGAATTATTGTGAAATGATGTATCGCAATGGTGTTTAATGTACCAGTCAAGATCGTTTTGCTTATATCAAGACAGCCAGTTCTGGGATGGTGGAGGAAACCAGAGTACATAAAGAACCAACCACTCTTTAACCAGAGAGTTGGTAAACTTTCTCAAATTCAAAAACTGTAGTGTGATGTGATATATTTTAGAGTAAAGCCCTCTTGGTAAAATTGAAAGGAGATTGACTTACAACACTAATTAGAGTCAGAATCACAAATTGCACAACTAGTTCCTGTTTGAAGAGGGCTGATGAACACTAATTAGACAATATCAGTTTACTTACACTCTCGATTGTCATATATAGATAATTTTGATATTAATCCATCTTTATTTAGGTAGTGAGCAAACTTTTCCAATTTAGCTCTCTTATATAGCTTGGTTTTCTTTCCTTGTGGACATCTCATCTGAAAATCTGAAACAAACATGGACGGTAATTTTTAAACAGTGACATGGTTAAACTTGTTTAAATTTATACATTTTTTTTCCAAATCTAAACATTTATCATTGAACTGTCTAGAAATGGCGTTTATAGTGCTTTGTGCTGAATAATGCGTGTTAGCGCATTGTGATTAGTTTGCTTTGCACGGCAATGGCAGTTATAGCACTTTAAACGCCATATCTAGATAGTTCAATGGTTATATTTACATTCCCCATGTTTTGAAAATCATATTTTTGGTATTTTAATCTTAAAAAAAACTTTAAAACACTGTCGTGTACCACATGTATTTCCAATTGCTGGAACAGCCAATCAATGATGTCACGTGTGTAGCCGCAAGGAAGAGATGAGTGACGTCACATTAGCAATGGCATTTATACTCCTATAACTGTCATCTGGTCTTAATCAATGTTTAATACATTAAAACATCACAAATGTAAATATATACATATGGAAGCTTAAGATGCAAAACATTTATACAAGTGAGGCAAAAATAATGCAAAACAAGGGACAATGCTATCAAGTAAAGATTTGACCTTCTGAATGTGTCAAAAATATTCCAATAATTAAATTTTGCAAATAATTCGGGTAGAAAGTATCTACATTATTAATTATTTTATTTTATTATTTTGAATAATTACATGTCACAATCATGACAATAGCAGCAATTCATTTAAAAAATGACATTGTTTTGGGGTCACTTCATGCTAGTATGATACCGGGTGTTCCGGGTACAAATTGCATGAAGAACGAAAAATGGATGCTATTGTAAATATTTATACATGTAATTGCATGTATATGTGATCAGATGTGTAAACTAGGATAAAATAATTTATTCAAATACTGAAACTTAGACAATTATGGTAAAGAGCTACATTATAACTTCATTAACTTACCTTTAAGTGATAACTTCAAAGGTTCTACCCAAGATGGTGGCATGTCTAAATGTTTTTCTACTTCTTCTTCGCCTTCCTATTAAAAAATCACCAATAAATTTCAAAATTTACTACCGGTAATATTATTAATCTGCATTTCAATCAAACAGAAAATTAATGTTGATTTAAGAAATGTTTTTAACAATATTAATGTGTATGTAATAATGAAGAATAGTTCTTTTTTGTTCTATGTCTATTTTTATGATTGATAGAAAAAGATGAATACCGGTAATGTATTTTGATACTAATCCCCAACACTTCTATGCTTGGTATTACATATAACAGATTCAATCAATATCATGATATATGGTGTAAATCCAATAATCTCCCTATCAGGCCATGTGTTTTTTGTACATGTGTATTGTTTAATGACACATCAGCATCTGCTCTGAAAGGTACTTACACACACTTGGCAAGAATAGTCACTTTTAGTGCTACTTTTTGTCAATATAATCACAATATTAAAGATTATTAACACAAACCATTTAGTTCTATTGAAATAGAGCTAACAAGTAAAGTCCATATTACTGAAAAAACTTTTCTGTGTAAAATGAGGCTGAGGAAGAACATATAAAGCCTCTTAGCTACCATAGCTTGTATACTTTTCATCAGCAACAATTATTTCATATATGAGACCGAACAAATACAGCTTACAATTTCTTGTTTCTTCATGCAGAATGTTAACTCTACTTTGTTACACCTGTTAATTGCTAGTACATGTATTATATACTAGTCTTATTTATTATATGTATCTATAAGTTATTATTAAGTTACAACTAAAAGTATATTCTGACTTCCATCATTTACAAAACATATCTGCATTATTTCTGACAAAACCTTCACCAATTAAAGAATTTAAACATTTAACATAAAACACTTCAAACAGCGAACTTTCAAAATAAAATATTTTCTTGAAATTCATTTTTGTGACCATTTTCATTTTATTTTATTTCCTAAAGTATGGTAACCCTGTTATGTACATATTTCTTTGGAATGAAGGAATATTTGGCCTTTGTGACTGTGTGGTCTGAAGCATGCACTTAGAGGATCATAACTCCTATCACCTCTAGGTTCAAATCCCACTCAGAACAGATCCTAGTAAGAATTTCACTTCGCTTGCCAAAGGTAAGTGACTTTTTCAGGACACTTTGATTTCCTCCACCATCCTTGAACTAACTACCCCAGTATAAGTGAAAAAATATTGACTGGGTATAAAATTCCATTATGCCACTTCTTTGGAGTGCAATGGTCAAAAAGGAAACTAACAAATAAACTGCAGATTTAATTAGCATTAAGGATTTCATTTTAAAACTTTAGTAAATTCACAATAACTTGGGCAAGGAATGAGTAGATGAAATAGTGTAGATGTCTCAGTTAAGAATAATATTTCACTACTACGATGATGTCACCAGCTATATGTGAAGTTATGGCAATTATCCAGTAGAGATATTTTCATGCCATGTTTAAGGTGTTTAAGGTCTCACATGGAAAGCACAAGTATCAACACGAGATGAATACTTGTACAATGGAAATATATTTAGACAAATTGAAAATATATTACTTAATACCAGCATGATGTACAATATATCAACACAGCAATTTAAAAGAAACAACAGTTGTGATTAAGCCAATCAACTTCACTCGGACAGTGATTAAGCTTAAAGCACTGATACATTTAGAAATAATTTACATATGCATGTATATATACGCTTCATAACGAATTTACTTTATCACAGCAAACATTTATTATAAGACATTATATTGTAACAAATGATAAATTGGTTACATAGACACACATATATATGACAAAAAGCTTTAATATTAATTGTAAATATATATTTAAGAATGCCAAAATCATTTTCATATAAATTGACCTCGGAGACAGTGAGGAGAGTGTTGTCTCGAACCATGCTTGCTGTACGATGTTCACTGGTTATTGTACGCTTTAAAAAGAAACGCATCATACAAATTAAAACCCTTGTAAAACATCTGACAAGGTGAAATCCAAAAGCACAGGGAAATGTGGCATGACAATATGAAAACATACTAGAATATGTGTATAGAGGGAAATTTAATATTTGGGTAGAAAACATTTTGTGTATATAAAAATACATGTTTGTAATGTGAATAATAATATGTGTGTAAAAATATAAATTAAATCCTGTTAATGTTAGTGCAAAGTGCCTTTTATTTCATTTGAAATTTCCTAATCATTTTCAATGAAACATATTCCCCCCCCCCCCAAGATATTGCCATGGAATCGTTAAAAAGTTATGCATGTGTTGATTTGGTTATTTCATAAACATGGTTTGACAGTATGATTTAACAATAATAAAATTTACAATTACAATGTACTTCATGTGTATCTAGTTTGTGACCAGTGACATTTTTTTTTTCAATCAACGTCACTGAGGGTGGGGATGTAACCATGTAACACACATTTACTGAAGGTGGGGTGCAACCAGGTAACATGTATTTACATGTATATATATAAGTATACAATACCTCATCATCATCCATGTCAAGTAGATCATCATCAGCATCAGGGATCTTCAACAATGGTTTGTCTGTGTTTGGAAACATGTATTCCCATTTTGTTGGATCTCCAAGGTCATAACTTAAATTCTGTAAAAAGAAAAAAACTTCATGTATTTAAAACAATCATTTTTGCAGTATACATAAATGGATCCAATACAAAGATTATTCCTTAAATAAATAAAAAAATGAAATTCCTAAAATACTGTTAATGTACTTAATTTCATGAGGTCAAATTTTTACTTTTTTTAATTTCCAACCATTTTGCAGAGTGTAATACTACCAAGATTTATAAAATTGACTAGAAGATCGAAAATCACAAAACAGACAGTTTATGGCTCATGGTTCTGTCTTCAGACAATATTGATGGTGGCTATGTACTTTAATGTACCGGTATAGAATTATGTGTGGTACAAAATTTCAGATTTTCAACTGTGAAATAAGCAAAAATAAGTGCACTGAGAATAATTCAATGACCTCACTTACAATACTTTACAGATTTTAAATTGTGAAAAAAGGCACTGCCCTAAAAGATAAATGAATAACAAGTTTTTACTCAAACATATTTTATGCAAAAATTTATCAAAATCAAAGTTTTGTCCTATAAAAACTGCTTGATTGCTATATTCCATGTTCTTCCTGAAAAAGCAATAATTTAAACATTCTACTAACCTTGACACCTTCAGAACAGTCCTGCATGTTGACCCAGTAGTTATTAGAATTCCATACAGACTCGATACCTAGATAATTTAGACTTTCCACAGTGTGTGACAAACCAGTGAAAGGTTCAATAAAGAAGCTCTCTGGAACCTCTCTTTTACCAGAAAGTACCAAAACCCATGAATGTATCCTCAGACCATATAGAGGATCAGGTGGTGGTTTCTCCAATTCCTGAAATAATAATCAGTACATGCATTGAGAAAATCATTTAGACAAAATCAGATATACAATCAAAACTCAAATGAGTATATTCAAAATATTTTTTATTTCTTAAATCAAAACAAACTACTTAACATCTCATTTTTACTAGCAAGGGATGTCTTGTGAGGCATGAATGAGAATTTTATGTGATGTGTGTATCTCACACCATAGTTTTTTATTTATGGATTTGTTTAAGCTATTTATAAATGATTAGAAAATTTAAGAATTCTCATACATATTTTATTAATATATGGTTTGTAAGTTGTAAATGTGACCTGTGTGGATCTGTAATTTTTATGTGCATAAGCAATTAAGAATCCACTTCAAATGATTTTGTGGAATGAAACCAATGCTCTTCTGACAGTATCAATAAGAACATCTATTCTCTGATGTCAGACTGTTGGGATAACCTTCATATTCAAGCTTTCAAACAAGATACATATAAATTATTACATACTGCAACTCTATCTTCTTCTTCCTTTCTTCTTTTCTCTTCTTCTTGTTCTTTTTCTGCTTTCTTTTTAGCTTCTTGTTTTAATTCAAATTGACTTCTTAAATCTTTAGGTGCTTTAACTGCATATTTTTTCAATTCTTTCTTCTTTTCTTCTTGTTTTTGCTTAAAAAATAAATAAACTAAATTAAAGCAGGTATAAATCATTTACCAGCAAGTCTTGTATTACACTTTATATATATTTATATTTCTTTTTCTTCTATGTTTTTCTTTATAAGTCTCTCCATAAGTCGATTATCACTAAAACCCCTGTATTTCTTCTTCTTTCACAGTATTCAATGATAGTGTCTGTTATGAAATACAGTTTTAAAAATTAAAAAAATTACCTGAAAACCATTATTTTTTTCCTTGTAATTAAACCTTTTTAATGTCTTGCTATCACTTTGTTTTCATATTATTTCTGAGTAAATGATTTTTCTTCATCAATTTTTTTGTAATACAATTAATTTTATTTCCAGATTTCATGTCCATAAAATAACCAGTTTATCACTTACTTCTTCCTTCTTCTTCATTAATGGACAGATATCTCTGGTTTCATCAGCTAGACAAGTTTCCCTGGTAGCATATCCACTAACAACATAAGCATCATATCCTACACCAATAAGTAGTGAACAGAGCAGGGTGCTGTATTCAAAACAGTTTCCTTTTTGTCTTTTTAAGATGGTAGTTGGAGAGAGAAGTCGTTTAGGCTAAAATAAATACATTTCATGAATTAACTTCTACAAACAATGGTCTTTTTTCAATTCTTATACCAATGTTTTTTTTATGAAAAAAGTGACAGTAGTTATTGAATTTTAGTGTATATGCATGATATAAATCCACACGTTTTGAAAAATGTTTGAAAGACTATAACCATAGCTAATGATGTAAACCACACTGTCCAGTTTGATTGGAGATTTTAATCTAGTCTGCCACTACACTTTAAAATTTCAACACATATATGTCCACTTAAAAGCAAGCAACTAGATGTTCTAGCCCTTTTGCGGATGGTCAGATAAAAGGTTCTTCCTTAGTAAGTTTTATTATAGAAATCTAAAACCAACTGCAACAAATAAATTGTCTTACAAACTTTTGTCACATTTTAAATAACATAAAGTTAACTTACTAATTCATAAGGTGGTTCAAGTGTTTCAAAATTGAGATAATCTGCCACAAATTCAGAAGCTCCTTCCCAGTTGTAAAGTTCTCTGAATTCTAACTGGGTTGGTCTGACAGTCGTACAGACAAATTTCTGAAATAGAAAATAAAATTGTTTCAGTGAACCATTGTTGTAATTCAAACAATGATTTTTATACTACTACAATAGAATTTTGATAAAACAAACTTTGTAAATGCAAAAATAAAATCTTTAATCTTGTATGAAATGCAGCATACAGTATTTGTTAATTTCTGAGGGAATCTTCATTTCAAGATTTAAGCATTTGATCTTTTTGCATTGTCAGTGCATATGTAAGTGAATTTGATGAAATAAAAGATTTATTTTCTAATATTGTCACTCTCATGAATTTAAGCAAAAATAAATAAAATGAATGCATATTTTTTTTCAATTTTTTACAGTAATTAATTTTGTGTATACACACTGATATGAACAAGGTTTATCTTAGGAATTATCTTTATATGCAGTACTATAAAATTAACATGTACAAGTATAGATTTTTTCATTAATATACTTACATCTACTCCACATTCATTTATGGGATTCAAAAAGAGCGGCTTTCTATCCCTATACAAATGAACATATTGTCGCCTGAAGTTTTCAGCATATTGTAGAACAAGGTTTTCTTTAGGAAGATTGTCTTTATATGATGCTGGAAATTCTGAAGGATCAAACTCATCAGATATCATCCTGGAATTAAAAATAAAACATGATAAATGAATAAAATTCATTAATATACAAAAACAAAGTTGAAAACCAAACAATCAATGGCCAATAGTTTTGCTCAAATGAATTTATCAATGCATAAATCCTGATCCGGTTTTACTTGGACCATTTTAGTTTTTTGAACAATGACAATGTATAAAGTGTATAAACAACAATTTTTTAGTTCATTATTTGTAATATATTTAACACTTTTTTTCAAATTATGTTACCATTAACAATTATAAATCATAGTGACTGTTAAATTGAAATTCTGATTTAGGCCCTTATTTTTAGAAGATAAATCAAGGTATACAAATAATGAGCTGAAACTTTATCAGTATTCAACATTTAAATGAAATCATTGGGGGTCTGAATTGTAATTCATTAAGGTTGAAAGCCTACTTCTGCAACATCTATATAAATATCTAAAACCTACATAGAAACCAACTGTTGCATGAATGGCTAAAACAAATAGAATATTAAATGTATGTTTATTTAATAATTCACTTAATGACTTATAAATATCCAGAGATAAACTATGCATATAATAGGGGAAGTTGCAAGTAATAATTGGATCTATATTTCTACGAGAATGTGTTTCATCCCTTTTCATCATCACAACAAACATGATCAGTGGGGGTACTCTATGCCCCAGCACCTCATCAACATATCATTTTGTTGTTATTTTCATGGGATATTAACTATTAAATCCTGTTTTGGCCGGTTAACACCTTAAAAGTCTAAAAGACGCCATGAGTGTGTGCCAGTATAAAACATACACAAAGATACCACCCACCACCCATGGGAAAATAAGAGAAGCCTAATTTGCACAGTTTGCATGGTAAAATTTTACTTAAAAAGAGAGTCCTGCACAAAGACGTGTTTTGAAATTAAATTAAATGTACGCTATTAAAATTAAATCAAACATTTAATCAGCTTATGCTTTGTAATGATTTAAATACGTGAAAATAATGTTCATACTGTTCGACGGTAGGTGGATGAACAACAATTTTTGCCAGCTCATCTTTGAGGGCTTGGGCATCTTCCGAAAGCTGTTCTGTTGTATTAACTTCTTCGCCATCTTCATCGGCAACTTGTTCGTCACCTTCTTCTATTTTCTTTTCCTCAGTAGGTGTATCTCCTTCTTGTTGTTGCTGTTGTTCCTCTCCTTCTGTTGCCGTTTCGTTGGCCATTTTTCGCGTTGTAAAGATAGCCAAATCACATCGTGTTTAAAATCTCTACGCGTCATAGCAACAATACAAAATAGTAACGCGTGAACGGAATTTTTATTGTGATTACGATACAAACAATACTAAAAATGCGAATTAAAGATATATTTTTATGCATCATTTTGTTAAAGCATTTATAGGAATAATGATTAATCAAACTTTTGAAAAATACCGAAATATATAAAAAAATAATCCATTTCCGGTAAGTGTATGAATATTTGGTATTGTTTCGATCGGTAACTTCTACCTAGATATCATTAGAGAGCACCTGGGAGACTACTCATCATTTAAAAATTGACATTTTTAAATTACACTTCAATATTTATGCTAAAAGTAAAGGTCTGCTGGAAATTTAAACCAACGAAACAATTTATTATTATTATTAGTACATGTATTATAATTATTATAAAAAAAATGGGGGAAACAATCTGCACATGAAGGTATCATTATTTCGATTCTTTTTCTTCATTTACAACTCTTCAAAATAATCATTCAGTCCAATTATGAATGAAAATCGTAAAATTATAGCTTTTAAATTGTTTTTAAATACCTATGCTCGCGGGCACTCTTTTTGATATTTAAAAAATTACACTCTATACTTTAAAGTGTTATTTTTTTAATATCAGCAACAAGTGCCTGTGCCTATGCTGTGGGTATTAAAAAAAATTGAATCTTATGATTCTAGCTTTTTATATCTATTTAAAATATTGTTCACTGAAATAATTTATAACTGTTTGCGATGACATTGTTATTTCTGATCATATGACAGCAGCAGTTTGTGGTCATATTGTCATTGGTAATATTATCATTGTTTTTGTGACAATAGCATCTGTGGCAGCTGGACCATATTACCACAGTGCTAACAGCTGTTTGTGGTGACATCACTATTCATGGTGACATTACCACAGTGCTAACAGCCGTTTGTGGTGACATCACTATTCATGGTGACATTACAACCAATTATGTTCTAACAGCAGTTTATGGTGACATCACTATTCATGGTGATATTATCACTGTTTATGCGCTTAAATGCTTAAATAGCAGTTTGTGGTGACATCACTATTTATGGTGACATTACCACCAATTATGTGCTAACAGCAGTTTGTGGTGACATCACTATTCATAGTGGCATTACCATCAAATATGTGCAAACAACAGTTTGTGGTGACATCACTATTCATGGTGACATTATCACTGTTTATGCACTTATAGCAGTTTGTGGTGACATCACTATTCATGGTGACATTACCACCAATGTGCTAACAGCAGTTTGTGGTGACATGACTATTCATGGTGACATAACCACCAATTATGTGCTAACAGCAGTTTGTGATGACATCACTATTCATGGTGACATTACAACCAATTATGTGCTAACAGCAGTTTATGGTGACATTACCACCAACTATGTGCTAACAACTTTTGTGGTGGCATTACCACCAATTATGTGCTAACAGCAGTTTGTGATGACATCACTATTCATGGTGACATTACAACCAATTATGTGCTAACAGCAGTTTATGGTGACATTACCACCAACTATGTGCTGACAGCAGTTTATGGTGACATCACTATTCATGGTGACATTACCACTAATTATATGCTAACATCAGTTTGTTGTGACATTACCATCAATTATGTGCTAACAGCAGTTTGTGGTGACATCACTTTTCATGGCGACATTATCACTGTTTATGTGCCAACAGCAGTTTGTGGTGGCATCACTATTCATGGTGACATTATCACTGTTTATGTGCTTATAGCAGTGTGTGGTGACATCACTATCCATGGTGACATTACCACCAATGTGCTAACAGCAGTTTGTGATGACATCACTATTCATGGTGACATTACAACCAATTATGTGCTAACAGCAGTTTGTGATGACATCACTATTCATGGTGACATTACAACCAATTATGTGCTAACAGCAGTTTATGGTGACATTACCACCAACTATGTGCTAACAACTTTTGTGGTGGCATTACCACCAATTATGTGCTAACAGCAGTTTGTGATGACATCACTATTCATGGTGACATTACAACCAATTATGTGCTAACAGCAGTTTATGGTGGCATTACCATCAAATATGTGCAAACAACAGTTTGTGGTGACATCACTATTCATGGTGACATTATCACTGTTTATGCACTTATAGCAGTTTGTGGTGACATCACTATTCATGGTGACATTACCACCAATGTGCTAACAGCAGTTTGTGGTGACATGACTATTCATGGTGACATTACCACCAATTATGTGCTAACAGCAGTTTGTGATGACATCACTATTCATGGTGACATTACAACCAATTATGTGCTAACAGCAGTTTATGGTGACATTACCACCAACTATGTGCTAACAACTTTTGTGGTGGCATTACCACCAATTATGTGCTAACAGCAGTTTGTGATGACATCACTATTCATGGTGACATTACAACCAATTATGTGCTAACAGCAGTTTATGGTGACATTACCACCAACTATGTGCTAACAACTTTTGTGGTGGCATTACCACCAATTATGTGCTAACAGCAGTTTATGGTGACATCACTATTCATGGTGACATTACCACTAATTATATGCTAACATCAGTTTGTTGTGACATTACCATCAATTATGTGCTAACAGCAGTTTGTGGTGACATCACTTTTCATGGCGACATTATCACTGTTTATGTGCCAACAGCAGTTTGTGGTGGCATCACTATTCATGGTGACATTATCACTGTTTATGTGCTAACAACAGTTTGTGGTGACATCACTATTCATGGTGACATTTTCATCGTTTATGTGTTAATAGCAGTGTGTGATGACATCACTATTCATGGGAACCTTATCAGTTTATGTGCTAATAGCAGTGTGTGGTGGCATCACTATCCAGTGATATTACCACTGTTTATTTGCTAATAGCAATGTGTGGTGACATCATTATGCATGGTGACATTATCACTGCCCATTGTGAAATTATACCTGTTTTTCTTGACCTTTAACAGGGTTTGCTGCTGTTCTACGCGATAAATACCTCTAAACATTTGTGCGGAACATTTTGGAGAACATCAACATCACAAATGCCCTGAATAACGTCTTTTTCATGGGAAACATCATCTTATGCAATTCAAGATCCATTCGAAATAAGTAATCCGCACAAACGTTGGAGGGTATCATATGGTAGAGTGGTAAACACCATTACATAACAATCTTGCTGACATCCTTAGTGGCCAAGGTGACTACATTATGTACAGCTCATATTCTGGTGGCAATATGCAATAAGGTGTCAATGGGTACCAAAAAATGTTACTTAAGTTTATAAGGCCAATGATTTTTAACAGTTAATTTAGGTTTCCATAAATTTAAAATAATTAGTAGCCAAATTTCCAAAATTTGTGAAAATATAGTACTTTTTAAAGTATTTTTCCACAAATTTGCTAAAATAGGTTACTTTTTGAAAGAATTCCTCAGAAATGAGTAGCCAATGGCGATTTTGGCTACCAGGAATGGAAACATAGGTTAATGATACAGTTCTTAGAAAGCGCCCACCCCACCAAATCTGACAAAGCCCTGATAATTCCATATATGGCAAAATATAAAGAAAATATCAGTCAAAATCTCAAAGTGAAATTTTAGACATCCATATGGTAATCAAGTGTTTATGTCAAAAAGATGCATGCAATACAGAAATGTGCATTAAATCATGAAGTTTGGTTCAAATCCTCCTACTGCTGGAGTGTAATATCGGTGCAACACAAATTTAAACCAAATGATAAATGAACTTACTCGGTACTTCCTGAAAAGGAATGGAAAAATGCAGGGACTGATTATGTTTTCATGTAAACATGAAGCTATTCTTTAGTCTGTAAAGTTGCACAACAAAAACAGTTTTTTGGAAACCATAAACATGTAACCAAATCATCAGAAACTTTGTTTTAATCTTGGCAAAAAAGAAATACCGTACATGTATAGCAGGGTTCGTAGAGACATTTGGACTCCAAATCTAAGGACTTTTTATGGTCTTTTAAGGGTGTTATTTGCAAATTTAAGGCCTAATCAGTGGTATTAATTTTTGCAAAAAAATAGTAACAACACTTGAATTGGAGGTTGAAGTTTGGCATTCAGGAGGGCCTGGTACTTTTAAATTGCTCATTTCAAACCTTGGAAAACTTATTAATTCATTAATTTATTTATTTTCATCAGTGTGTTTGCAACCAAATACAGACATCCAACTGACAAAATTTAAGGGCGTTTAGGGACTTCAGGATAAATTCAAGGCCTTTTTAGGACCAGACTTGTTTTTAGGGTATTTTTAGGGCAAACCTCAAAATTTAAGGACTTTTCCAGGCCTGTACGAACCCTGTATAGATAACACCCATAAAACACTCTAACTATTGAGTTGAGCGAGTTGCTTAATGCTCCAGTCAATAATATTTCACTTATATCGAGGCATTGCAAGGTATAGGCAAAGCAGGGTTCGAATTTCGTTTTTTTTGTCACTGGCAAACATTTGCCAGTGGACCAAAAATCAACTAGCAAATCTGAAAAACTGCTAGCATAATTAGACAAGTGGATCAAAAATTAACTCGCAAATTGCTATCTTCTGTCTTTGCGCCATCTTGTTTTTTTTTCATAGTAACAAGCAATATTAAGTTAACTCCCTTTAACATAGTACTAATAATGCTAAAATGGATACCGGATATATTCGGGTTAATCAATGTAATTACGTCCCCTGTTTTCAATGCATTATTTATTGTGCAATCATGTCGTATCTGCTCCAGGGTTTTCGGATTAGTTATTATACCATACGAAGTAAATGCAGTACTCGCGGTCTTCAGACAAACAGAAAGATACTCAGAAATGTGAACTCGCAAAATTTTGCGAGCTGGAAATAAATTCAACTGGCAAAACGGACAAATAACATGCATTCTGCGAGTAAACGAGTGCCAAATTCGAACCCTGCAAAGGGGCAGAAATTTTGCTTGTGCATTGCGCTAACGGCATTATACAGCAGGGTTCTCATCATGCCACACCTGCCATGACAGGGAACTTCTTTATTTTAAGTTCTCATCCAAAAGAAGTCACTACTCACTTTCAAGTCTTGGGTCAGAATGGGTTGGGGTTCGAACTCACGGCCTCCCACTTACAGAGTGAACAATCTACCAACTGAACTACTGCAGTGGTCACTCCAACTAATACAGTCTGTGAATTACTAGGATATTTAAAATATGGAGCAGTTAAGTATATAGACTGATGACTGGGGTATTGTAGATTTATATTCCCCATTGGACTGTGAAGTATGTTATTGAGCAAAGCATTGCATTTGCTATTGCTTAGTCAACCCAGCCGATAAATACTAGTAAATGTTTACTAGCCAAAATGCAAAAGATTAGCTTTGAGGTGGACTGGCATGTCGTTTAAGGAATGTATTGTAATCTTGGTGTTTTCACACTTTGATAAACACTTTAAGAATATTTCACATGTACTGTAAATGTATTCATTATAGCCTGTATAAATTTTAGGAAAAATTATAACTTGGATAAATTTATATGTATATGAATTTACATAAATCTCCTGGATTACCCTGTGCACTATGATCTTATTTAATTTTGCTATTGACAATGGATTTAATTATTGGTACTGTATCCAACGGAAATCATTCAAATTAGTGCACTGCTAAAATGAATATGTTTACAATATCTCCACAGGTTAGTATTTTGGGCAAATAATGCAAAACTAGAACAAAAAGGTTTCTTTTTTAATATTTTTAATAAATAAAAACTTAAAATCTCTCAGCAGATCTAGCAGCAACAGTTCTCATATTACCATACACTTTTGATGGAGGACTTCCTGAAATAAGGTAAAAACATTTATTTAGAACAAATATCATCTCAAAAACAAGTTATAACTGAAATAAGATGCCATTTCAAATACCCACACCTCCCCAATTTCCTAAGCATGTGCATGATCAAAATAAGAATAGCCAATGGCACATCTACTCAACCAAAAGATTGTTTCTGGCCCCGGTTTCACAATCATTCCTTAGCTAAGATTTTCCTTAACTTAAATTTAGCAAATTGCTGTAATCTCTTTTTGAAACTACTGGTGAATTTTTTTGTCAAAACTAAATGCAAATGTTTTAATCTAGAAGTGATCTTGAAAATGACACCTTAAATTCCTCAATATCTTGAAAATTAACAAAGTTATAACAGTTTGAAAATTTACAAGATTTAAGTTAAGAAAAATCTTAGCTAAGGAATGATTGTGAAACCGGGGCCAGTTTACATAAATCGGTAAAAAAAATTTCTGTAGTAAATTTTAAGAAAAGTGGCAAAAAATGTTGGAGAAAGAAATGGAGTAAACATTATATGTCTAACGATTTCCTTTAGGGGACATAATGATCTTTAAAGGCAACTTCCACCATAATCATTACTTTTTTTTTTACAAAAAAAATCACACTTGTACATGTACTTCTTAAAGCAGGCTAAAACATACATATCTTGAATTGCCTAAACAACACTTACCTAGGATCAAATTACATACTGCTGTCCGTGCTATTTTTATATTCTGAAATGATCCTAGTATATGAATTTTTCTGAAAAACAAATGAAAACAATTTCATCATCTTGTTGGTCAACTATGAAACAAAATATATACTGCAAATAAAATTTCATATGACAAACTGAAAATGCAAATCTGAAGGACCTTCACTTAGTAATGACGGATACCAAGTTTCATCAAATTTGGCTACACAGTTTTGGAGATTTTTTAAAATCTGACTGTTTGAATTGTAAGGCTTATGATAATGGAACATTTAATAATCATCTCGCATAGCTTCTTGAAGAATTCAAACACAAAAGAGCAAATGAAAATTAAAGATTAAAATATGAAAAGTTAACCCATCCCACAATGGACAAAAGAAGATGGCTATAGGCTTTAGCTACGGTGACCTAATAAACTCATAGAAGTTAGGGAGAATAAAAGGATGTTTTGTTGCAAGAACAGTAACTTAGCTAAACTTCCATAAACATTTAGTCCACAGAAAGACTGTAATTTAATAATATTTCTCATTTAAAACCCTTAAATTTAAATCTGCAAGCAAGTTATTAAACCCATGTAAGCAAATTTTGAGTAAAACGAAAAGCTGTGAACTTCAAATGGAAAATTTTATTATTGGGACCAACTTGATTAAACATACATATGCATCCAATACAATTCATTAGCAATAATAATTAAAATTATGTGACTTGAACAAAACCTACTTCAATATCAGATAATATAAACAGATTACTTACGTATTTGCTAAAATTATTCTTGTTTTTGTTACATTTTCAATTGTGAATTTTGTTTTTCCGTTTTTCCCTGCTAGTCTTCCTATTGCTCTTGCTAAATGATCACCTTTCAAAGGTTTTACTAAAAAAGAAAACAATATTCTCTTGATAAATGAATGCTAAATTTGAAAATTATATTACTTATAATAAATTGACCTTAAAATCATTCTCAATATGGAATGATGAAATTACAAATCAATTAAAATGATATAACTAACACATTCTAATACATTTTTGTATTACATTATTGTGATGGATGCTATAAAACATCCCATACATCATTATAAACAGACTTCAATCATTGTTTTATTTTGTTTTTGTTGTTTTTTTTTTGGTTGTTGTATGACTAGAGTGGATTATTTCACTTATATTGAGGTCGTCAGTTCAGAGATGGTGGAGAAGAACCAGAGTCCCAAGGAAGAAACCACTGACCTTCATAAAATAAAATGTTAATTTTTCTCCTGCTAGGCTCAGGTCTTAGTGGGATTCCAATCTAGACAGTGGCTGGTGAGAAACACTTTGATCCTTTAGACCACAGGACCATTGAGGCCCAGGGTTGTAGTATGAAGTCAATGTCATGAATCATTCTAAAACATTCAGAGCTCTAGTTAAAAAGTCTAATACTGACCTTTGTCTGGCCCTGGACTTAAATTAATTAGTACTCAGCACCAAATAATGTGAATTGGGCCTCCAAAGTCAGTTAGTCTAGAGCACTGGTGTCAGTGGCTTGCTTATCACAGAGCCTCTCATCCACTCAAAACCCTCTCAAGTAAGATCATAGTGTGAAAAGTTTGTCAAATATCTTGATAAATGTTGGTAATGAATTCAGTTACTTCAGTTTCCACCACAATTCCAGTTTTGATACAAGTTAAAGAATCTTGACTGTGGTGTAAAACATCATTTCTTCATTCCACTCAAATTATTAATTACGAAAATGCAACTATTAAATTATATTTGAAAATGCCCCTGATAAAAGAACTAAAGACTTACCATCTGTAATATCAAAGGATTCCAAGTATAAATCATCCAACCTTACCAAAGCTAATGCATCCTGAATAATAAATGTGATAACACAACTTTAAATAAAGACTAAATAAATGCAGTACATACAGTTACATGTAAGTGAATAAAATATGTCAGGGTCTAGATAATTGTCTTTTTATCAAACTGCTTGTCACTGTCCTACGTAATCAGTATAAGTAGTTGTAGACTGCAAAAACAAACATACCATTCCATGTACAAATCAAAATCCCACAAAGTAAAAACTTTGAAAACTTGCAAATAAAGTTAAACATGTGAATTTGCACCAAGGAAGTGAAACCAGGTACTCTGGAAACATAAGCACCTCTTGTTTAGCACGTTATATTCATCATGTGTGAAAGCAAACTGTGAACTTAGTACCAGAAAAAGATGTAATTTTACTTATGTAACATTTTTTTGTGGAAGGCATGTCACCCACAATCTCTCATTATACAGATCTCTTGTTAAGATTATAATCATTTTAAGATTTTATTTCATATTAATAAACTTACATCAACTTCAAAGCCTAAAGTAAAAGCTTGAACAAAATCTGCTGCTTTCTGTAATGCTCCTATGTCTTTTGTATCTTTACACGTCTGAAACAGATACACGAAATATATAAGAGATAAAAGACCAAAGAAGAATTTTCTTATAGGGTCTGAAATGATATGACTAACTCTGTCTCATGGTATGATATGTATAACAATTCATAAGCTATGATTCAATACTTTTTGATATGATAGTACTAAAATAGCAGTTTTTCAAATTATTATGGAATTATGTTAACCGGTAACCACTTTTTTGAGAAATAAAGTTTTTGCAATATAGTTAAAGAATTTAAAGTGCTGAGAGTTGAGTAATAGTTTTTAATGTCCCAGTCAGGAATATTTCACTTATATTGAGATGTCGCCAGTTATAGGCACAGGTGCAGAAATTTAGCCCTGAGTTGAGCTTATGGCATTATACAATAGGGTTCTTTATCGTGTCACACCTTCCATAACACTGGAACTCGTTTATTTTAAGTTCCCATCCTAAAGAACCATGACTTTCATTTCATAATGATGAGTGCTTGGCGAAAGAACAGTCACTACCCACTTTCAAGTCTTGGGTTGGGTCTGGTCGGGTTTGAACCCACAGTCCTCTAACTTACTGAGAGAGCACTCTAGCAACTGAGCTACCGCAGTGGTAAAAAAAGAATATAGAGAACTCAAATAGACACACAAACTTATGCGGAAGAGATGGCAAAGTTGTTCTTTAATGATCCAAGTGCTTAAAGAAGAGTTTAGAAGTATAAAGAATCATATTACATTTACAATAAATGTACCATATTGTGCAGAAATAAATCTGTTATATAGTTGTATTATGATGAATAATTTCAACCCAGGCCCCCATCTTGTTTCTACTATCATGTCTACTATCTCCACCATTTCAAACTCTTAACAAAGAAAGATATAAAGGACATTTCCCCATCTAATCTGTTTTTTTTTAAGTAAACTAGTACAACTAGTACAACAAACACTTTAACTAGTATTAGTAATTATCAGTTAATAAAACTGATACAGCATGTACTGAGTATGTAACACTAGTTTATATAAGGGAGATAACAAATATTTTCATATAGACTAGAACTCACCTTGATTTCAACATTGCGTGTCTTCAAATTAAATCTTATTTGTAGCTGGAGATGTTCAACTACTGGAGTAAATATCTTCATCCAATTTTCTTTCAATGGTGTGTATCTATTTGTGGGAACTGGAATCTTTCTCATATCTGTTTTTCCTCCCTAAATATAAAACCAAACTCAATAAATAAACTTCTATGAACATTGAGTAGATTTATATAAATTCAGGACAGTATTCGACTGTATCTATGAGGGTCTGTATGGGGACTTAAACCGAACTACAAAAAATATTCTTTCAGTTGAAACAAGCTGATAAAACCTAAACCATTTACTAGGTTTAAACATAGCGCTGCCATGCTGTTGCATGGCGTAGTTGGGAAAATGGTGTTGTGGCAAGACAGAATATTACCGAAAATCCCCCTTGGAAATATGGGGGGGGGGGGGGGGGGGGGGGGGGGGGGGGGTTCGATCTATGCATAGTCTGACAGATATTTTTTGGAAAAAGAAACAATGTACCAAACCATGTATTGCCAAGTAAAATGGTAGAAAATAATTTGAAAAAAACAATCAGTAATTAAAATTTAATAAAGTTTTATAAACCAATCGTTTTGTCATTTTGGATAGAGAGAAAGTAGAGTTTTGCAGACCCAATGTCGCTACATTGTAGCGGTTGTATGTAACTGGATCATTTGCTGTTAAGTCTTGGTTTTAATAAACTGCTGATTATCACTCACAATATTCCTGTTTCATGTTAATTTTACTTCCAAATGGGTGAAGTATGTGCTCATTTGCTCATGACACTGTACGATTTATCTCCCTTTCATGAAAATGAAAGTGAAATCTAATCGATAAACAGTTTTAAAATATGAAAATATGACACAATTACCTCAACACCAAAATACGTTATCATACCCTTCAAAATAAATTCAATTTACCGTAGATTTCATAAAGAATTAATTAAATCCACCTGCCATTTCTGTTTACTTCATAAAAAGTTATGATTTTACATCATAGGACGCAAACTTCCTGGACTACTTTTTATTGTAAACACGAGATCAGTTCGCCAGATGGCAGAAATTTTTGGATGCATCCCGTCGCAATATTTTACTAGAAAAGTAATAACTGGAAGTTATCAACATGTTTTCGTTTCTGCGGTTTTCGCCAGAAATTTCAAGAATTCAATAATGGAAGCTGTCAGACCACAAACCCCCAAAAGTAAAAAAATTAAAATGGGTGTTTAGTGGGCTGATTAGTCGGACTAACATGAGCGAGCATTCTTAACTAAAAAATTTGAGTTACTGTAGATGTGAAAATTAATAGGAATACAAATTATTATGATTGAACAAATCTTCATCATGCATAAACCCAAAGGGGTATTGATTATAGCTAGTCTAAATATACAACTGAAATCAAAACAAAAATAAAACCCACTGTTAATTTATCACCACTGATAGGTGGGAAGTTTGGACGTTTTCCAACTTTTGGCACCGTTTCTGCTGTGTCCATGTCATCGTTGGTCGATTCTGCCTGCAATTTCCTTTTCCTGGACTTTGATTTTACACGTTGAAACTCGTTACCAGTTGTATCTGATGCTGTTTCCACAGACATGACTGATGTGTCTGTTGATGTTGTTTGTTTTGCTGTGGCCATTTCACGTGTATGGCGTAAAAGGAAGTATATTTTGTTGAGGTGCGTGAGCATGCGTACACGCGTGGTTTCTGAATACTTATCGTCTTCACACAGAGCCTCAGTAGTAGATTGGAACCTGACTTAAGAACCACAGAATGCAAGAGAATACTCAATTAAACGTCCATTATATATTGAAAGTACAAAATAGCTAAATCAAGAAAGCGTACGTCTAAAATCATGTCACAAAGTTTTTAAGAGCTATCCCTAACCCGAGTGTATCATGTTTACGAATACGTTATCCTCTGCACAAGTCCTAAGGAAACAAGGGGAATAGTCTACTTTTACTTTGCAATGGAGAGGAGTTGGAGATGGACTGATGCACATTTCTGCAAACTTCCTTCACAAACAGATTACTTATATGGCATAACAACAACGCCACAGACAAATGTTTATGGACATGCAAAAGTTATAGATCCACAGGGATCAAATAAGTTATTGATTGCATCTTTGGCAGGGAAAATCACAGCACTTGAGTATCAGAGACTGTTTGACAAGTTAACTCCATCTACTAAAGGAATAAACTTTACATATATCCCAGGTATATCTAATTGCAACAGGAAAGGGGGAAATGCAGTGGTCAAACCGGGACCTTAATAGTAGCAGGACACTCTACCCACTGAGCTTCACCTATCAAGCCAGTTCCGCCACATAATTACTAAGCATGTTAAAGGAAAGGTGCACAATTTATATGTCTCAATTTTTGAGACATTTGCTGAAATAATGGTTACAGCCTACTCAAGATTCTTTCACTTATACAGAAGCAGTCATGTCATGGTCTCATGGATGTGGAGGAAACCAGAGTGCTTAGAGAAAACTAACCTTCATCAAACAAGCTGGCAAACTTTTCTTACACAAGGTCTATCTTGAGTGGGAATGAAACCTAGGCCATGAGAGGCACTGTTACCATGAAGCATGCTTTATACATTATAAATTTACAGACATGTGCCTACTTAATTATAAAACTACAGTCAAACCTGTTTTAATGCCACCTATATATGAGGACCACTGGCTCTTTAAAGACAGGTACAATTTTATCCCTATTACTCTTTATTTTTTGTCAAAACTTATATATTAGGGCCACCTGTCCATTAAAACCACTTTTACTGGTTCCTAAGGTGGCCATTATAGACAGGTTAGATTGTATATATGTTATTTTACAGGTGGATCAGAATTGGTTTCCATTGATGTTATAAACAAATCTCCCACTAATGGCTTGACTGTAGGTGTTACATTTATCAAATTACAAGATGAGGTATGTATGATAGACATTGTCAGTCTGAGTGGAGTAAAATAATAGTGTTTAATGTCCAAACAAGATTCTTTCATTAACATTGTGATGGTCAGTTCTGGGGTGGTGGAGGAAACCAGAGTACCCAGAGAAAACCATCATCCTTAGATAAATGAACTGACATACTATCTCAGAGTGAGATTTGTGCTGAATGGGATTCAAATTTGGACAGCGAGAGATGCTACGATCCGTAAACATGTGCTTTTGATCATTTAGCTATCAAGGCCCCTACATTTTCAGTCTGTGTAGCAGTAGTAGTCTGATGCTTAAGACTAGGAAGTTTCATTTTCACTAGTGTGACATAAATAGCAATAGTCTGACTAGAATAGTGTCTTTCACTCCTTTGGATAACATTTAGTTTGATACTATATCTCCCTCTGTGTATGTTTTGTTGTTTTCATTTGAAGTATAAAACTGAATCACTGACAGTTGTGTATTATGTTTGCAGGAAGAAGGTGGTCATACACATATGCAATACATGAATGTTTATTCTTCAAATCAACTTGAAGAAGCTACATTAGAAAGTGTGGCCCGTAGGTATTCTATTACACTTGTAACTCTTAGGAATTCTGTTGATATACATGTTGCCTGTAGGTATTCTGTTATACTTGTAGCCCTTAAGAATTCTGTTAATATATTTGTGTCCAATAGATATTCTGCTATTTCTCTTCTTCCATGGCATCATCCAGACACAACTCACTGTACCATTGAACTGTTCATTCTTGTTGTGTCCCAATTTTCTTGGTTTCCATGGATACCCTCACCCACCAATTTACGTCAGCGAAATAATGTTTATTACTAACCTACCTAAAACAACAAACCATGGATTTACTATCCAACATTATTTTCTCAAAACTAATAAAATTGGACTCCATGAAAATTAATAATTTTGCCGTATATTTTCTCTTCATTGATTTTATCATATGTTAGTATCTGTCTTTAAACAGTGGCGTAGCGTACATATATGCTTGTATGCTTGAGCATACACTAAAATTTAGCCTTCAAAAATCTAGAAAAGTTAAAAAAAAAAAAGACAGAGAGATTGTCATCACTTGCAACTTTACATATTCATAGAGATGAGGATGTAAATATTGAGAAAGTTGTCAACACTTTTGCACATGCGAAATCTTTCAAAAGATTGAATAGATTTACATGAATCACTGACTAATGTAACTTCAGACAGATATTCCATATAGACTGCTGTACTGTTTACTATTTTAGCTAGCCTATAAAGTTGAAATAAATTATCAGAATTGTGTTTTATTCATACATTAAATAAGTTTAATGAAAGGTAGGGTTCTCAGAAAATTAGATTAATGACAAGAACCAGTATAGGTCCTTATTGAATTATTTGAGTTGTTCATATGGTCGGTCGCCATGGAATCCAAAATGACTCGCATTTATTTTCACATTTGTTCTTAAAACATTATAAAAACACAGACCATGGGATGTAGTGAACATTTTTTTCAAAAATATATCTTTATTGGTAAAATATTCAAAAAATGACATGAATGACATTATTTAGACTAACAATGCAGCATGTTAATACAAATTATCAGCAAAATCTTCCGTTTTTTTAAGTAAAAGTGGTCAAATAATTAACTCCCCAGAGAGCAGGAGGACGCGTTTCCTGACTTCTTAAAAAAAAATTTTCCCGGGGGAGCATGCCCCCCTAGTGTTTCGGAGACTTTGTCCCCTCAATTCAGGCCCTTTGGGCCTGCACACAATTTAGACAACCGTTAAGCATACACATTGATTTTTCGTTTGCTAAGCCACTGTTAAAGGATTTTTTTTGTATTATTAGTGATATGATTTATAATGAAGTGTAATTGCCTTAAAGATTGTGGTAAATATATTTTGACCTGACTCGTATCAATCAATTTTCCATTTTCATCTGATTGAAGTAATGAACTTCTTGTAATATACCAACTTATTTTTTACAGAGGAATGCATCAGTATAGGCAGACAGCTCAACTTTGTACCATACCAGTTGACTCATACTCAGTAAGTTAGTAAAGCTTCTCTGTTTGGACATTTATAAAACATTGGATCGGGTATAACTATTGAGTCATGCAACACCCACTAAATTAAAATCTACGGCCAAATAAATATGATCATGCAGGGTGATCTATGGGATTTATGCCAATTTAAGTTCACATTATTTCCAAATTATAATTTGCACTTAAATTTGTACATGCTAAAATTCATGCATTTACAGTGCACTCCCGGCGTTAGATCGATTTCTCACGGAAAATTGCTATTCCTCCCTTTAATTTTTCTCCAAACAAGCTACGCCAATCATCAGTTGGGGTAATTACTGAATAAACATGGTTCGAAGTGTCCAAAGTCGTGTGCAAAGTACCGTAGATAATCCCTTAATCAGCAAGTGGACACGCGTTGTCACCTCCATGATGTACTTGGTCATTTAATTTAAGATACACGTGTATGGAGTATTATCTGTGATAGATAAACAATTACACAAATTGTCAGAGGCAGAGAGAAAATATCTTTTCTGAACAGGGATTTTTTGGGGGATGGAAAACGATGTGGATCAATAGCATAACTTGATAAGACAGATGGAAATAATTTCCTTTTTATGTATTCCTTATTTAAATGAAGGCTGTATAACGCAATTAAAACCATGATCTCTTTATTTTTCTTCTAAACAAACCCAAATTTAATGAATAAGGCTAAGTTGTACACCATGATTGTGCCATGCTGTAGCATCCATGTTTAACTCTTAACCCGATAACAGTCTGCTTTGAATAACATGTATAAATATATCAAGGGAAATAATCATGTTTCTACAGAAAGTAAACAAAGAGCACATGGCTTAGGATCTGTCAGACTACTTTTTGGTGATTGATAAAATGAATATAGAAAGGAAACATCTGAAAGCAGGATTTGTTGTGTAACTTATTTATTTTTCCAGACAAAAAATAAACACATTCTTTCAGTGAACAGTTGTTTAATATTGGATATGTACTAAACCATATAAGATCTTATTGTGTCCCATGAATTTTCTATTTAGTCTTACTTGTAGCTTAATAATCAAAATTCTTGAATATGTACTGTGGGTATCTAATGAATAAATCTTTTCACTGATAAAATGAAAAAAAGAAAGGAAACTAGGCTTATTTGTAATAAAAATCTAGTCTGGTGTTTTATCATTTAATGTTTTGACAAAGTGCATATCTTTTGAATATTATATATAATGTAATGCACACTAAATTATTTTTCATGAAAATACAGATGAAAGATCAAAGTCTGAAAAAGACATTAAGCTGTGACAAAATGCAATAGCATTTATAGTTGTCAAAAAACCCAAGAATACACGAAAAATGTCGGCATTACAGGTTTACGTAAAACCTCCCTTATTTTTTTCAAAACTCCCTTAAAATTACTACCAATCTCACAGTTTGCTCTCATAAAAATATGGCATGTATGCTATATCATCCCTAAAATTAATATGTTTACAGTATTTAGTGTTAAATGTCAAACTTTGAAATTTTTGCATGGGATCTCACAAGACATTAGTGAACCCCATTGCCTTGAATATACAGTCAAACCTGTCTATAAAGGCCACCCAAGGGAACCATTAAAACAGCCTTTATGGGCAGGTGGCCTTTATATACAGGTTAAAAAAATGTGAATAAAGAACGATTGGGATACACTTCTACTGACCTTTATATAGAGGTGGACTTTAAGGCAGGTTGGACTGTATTTCAATCATGGAACTACAAAAATAGTTAGTATCTCAACACATGATTGTGGGCAGACATGGCAGAGTGGTTCTCTCACTCATTCTCAAAAATAATGTGACTTTCATCCTGACCACACATGGGTCACTAAGAGAAGACCTAAAATGTATTTTCATTGTACCGGTACATATATTGGGATGATCATTAGACTAAGTGTACTCTCAGAAAGGAACCCCCAATTCATAAACTTATAATGCTGCATGTTCAGTGTAGTTAAATTTGTATTTTATATCTTAATTAACTGATAAACCTTGAATTCAGATTGTGTTGTATTCACAATCTCTGTATTAATTTCATTGCAGATTGATAAATGGCTCTAAAACTGAACAGGTGTTTTTACTTAGTGGTAGTGACAATAAAGTGCACATGTACCGAGACGTTAGCTTGTCAGATGTAAGTATAAAAATCTTCTCCTACAGTGTCCAATAAATGTGTAAAACATCGTGGGAGGATTTTCTGCAGATGTTCATTATTTCCAGCTACTGTATAAGAACAAACATTTGCGATGAGAAATTATCCTGGTTTTGATCTAGTAAACTATTTCTCGATAAGTAATTTTCAGGGTTATGACTGTAGGGAAAGTGCACCAAGGTAAATCAGAAAATTTCACCGAGAAGATATATTTACTGTACGAGAGTTATCGTGAAAATCGTGAATATATTTTCCTCAAGAATGTTTCTTCTTATACAGTATTTATCTGTTGTCTTGTTATGAATGAATATTACATCATTTTTCTTGTTGGTCTAAGTTAATATCAGTATGCTGTAAGTCTTGTCTAATTACAAAAACATAATTTTTTCATCAGCTTCACCTAGATACACATATATTATGTAAGAAATTGTTTATAATTTTATAAAGCACATTATGTTTAAGTTTAGAAATGTCTGAAAGGTAAGGAGTGTGAGTTTTCAGTTTTTTAGCTCACCTGGCCTAAAAGGCCATGTGAGCTTCTGCCATCACTTTGCGTCCGTCGGTGTCGTCTTCGTCGTCGTCCGTCCGTCGTTAAAGATCAACTCCTCAGAAACCGCTGGGCCATTTGCAACCAAACTTTGTCACAACAGTCCTTGGGTGGTCTACTTTAAAAATTGTGTCCGACATGTCCACACCTAATCCAAGATGACTGCCAGCAGGGACCATAGATTAACATTGGACCCTATGGGAAAATATGTTCAAAGATATTTTTCTCTGAAACTACTGAGCCAATTGGAACCAAACTTGGTCACAGTAGTCCTTAGATGGTACCTTCTGAAACCGGTGTTTTTTTAAGTCTCCACTAATCCAAGATGGCGGCCAGCGGGAAACATAAGTTTACATTGGACCCTATGGGAACAATATCAAAGATCTTTTTCTCTAAAACCCTTTAGCCAATGGGAACCAAACTTGGCCACAATAGTTTTTGGATGGCCCCCTACAACATTGTGGTTTTTGAGGGCCACACCAAATCCAAGATGGCCGCCAGCGGAGAACATATTTTAACATTGGACCTTATGGGAAAATACGTTCAAAGATATTTTTCTCTGAAACTACAGAGCCAATTGGAGTCAAACTTGGTCACAGTAGTCCTTAGATGGTACCTTCTGAAACCCGTGTTTTTTTTAAGTCTGCACCTGATCAAAGATGGCGGCCAGTGGGGAACATAGGTTAACATTGGACCCTTTGGGAACAATTTCAAAGATCTTTTTCTCTAAAACCCTTTAGCCAATGGGAACCAAATTTGGCCACAATAGTCTTTGAATGGCCCCCTTCAACATTGGGGTTTTTGAGGGCCGCACCAAATCCAAGATGGCCGCCAGCAGAGAACATATTTTAACATTGGACCTTATGGGAAAATACGTTCAAAGATATTTTTCTCTGAAACTACTGAGCCAATTGGAACCAAACTTGGTCATAGTAGTCCTTAGATGGTACCTTCTGAAACCGGTGTTTTTTTAAGTCTGCACCTGATCCAAGATGGCCGCCAACGGGGAACATAGGTTAACATTGGACCCTATGGGAACAATATCAAAGATCTTTTTCTCTAAAACCCTTAGCCAATGGGAACCAAACTTGGCAACAATAGTCTTTGAATGGCCCCCTTCAACATTGGGGTTTTTGAGGGCCGCACCAAATGCAAAATGGCCGCCAGCATAGAACATATTTTAACATTGGACCTTATGGGAAAATACGTTCAAAGATATTTTTCTCTGAAACTACTGTGCCAATTGGAACCAAACTTGGTCACAGTAGTCCTTAGATGGTACCTTCTGAAACCGGTGTTTTTTTAAGTCTGCACCTGATCCAAGATGGCCGTCAACGGGGAACATAGGTTAACATTGGACCCTATGGGAACAATTTCAAAGATCTTTTTCTGTAAAACCCTAAGCCAATTGGCCTCCAGCGGAGAACATATTTTAACATTGGACCTTATGGGAAAATACATTCAAAGATATTTTTCTCTGAAACTACTGAGCCAGTTGGAACCAAACTTGGTCATAGTAGTCCTTAGATGGTACCTTCTGAAACCGGTGTTTTTTTAAGTCTGCACCTGATCCAAGATGGCCGCCAACGGGGAACATAGGTTAACATTGGACCCTATGGGAACAATTTCAAAGATCTTTTTCTCTAAAACCCTAAGTCAATTGGAACCAAACTTCCACAATAGTCTTTGGGTGGTGTTTTTTTAAGTCTGCACCTAATCTAAGATAGCTGCCAACGGGAAACATAGGTTAACATTGGACCCTTTGGGAACAATTTCAAAAATCTTTTTCTCTAAAACCCCTAAGCCAATTGGAATCATACTTGGCCACAATAGTCTTTGGGTGGCCCCATACAACATTGGTGTTTTTGAGGGCCACACAAAATCCAAGATGGCCGTCAGTGGAGAACATATTTTAACATTGGACCCTATGGGAAAATACGTTCAAACATATTTTTCTCTGAAACAACTGAGTCAATTGGAACCAAACTCGGCCACAATAGTCATTGGGTCTTTACATTTGTTATTTTGAAATAACATTTGCATTTAAAAATCACCTCCTGTGAAACCACTTGGCCAATTGCAACCAAACTTTGTGACAATAGTCCTTGTGTGGTCTACCTGAAATAATGTGTCTGACATGTTTGCACGTAATCCAAGGTGGCCACCATAGTACATCAGTCAGACTGCCTTATGGCTTTTGTCCTTGACCTTAATTTCATGGTCCATTGACCAGTTTTTGGATAAGGAAAATTTCTCAGGTATTATACATGAAAAGACGATGATACTTGGTATGTATTGTCTCAAAATTTTGAAATATGGTTAAGTTTTGAAAGGAAATAATATTAAAATTTTGTAATAAATTTCAAGCATTTATTTAAACATTAGACAATCTGTTGATATTCATTCTGCAACAACTCTACCTAGGTGAGCTATACAGGCTCCTGGGAGCCTCTAGTGTTAATGTTACTGTGATTAATTACCGTAACTGGACCTCACTGACTTGGTAAGCTAGCACCTTTAATTTGTCCTGTGTGCACACTAGTACAAGACAAACCATGAAACACACTTTCACATCATGCATATTCACACTTGTTCTTAGATTAATCCTTAAAGATTCATAAACTTGATGTCATCATGAATAGCTGAATAATTGCTGATGTGAAACAACATTATAACCAACCAACCAACCAACCATTTAGGTTCATTTAAATCTATATCTCCTTTATATGATAATTTAAAGTTTCTTTCATAACAGAACACTTGGATTTCCATTTAGTCATTTTGATTTGTCAAATTAAATCTGAATTTTTATTTTAGACAAATGAACATACATTCGTTGAGGAGGCTAGTGAAAGTCATTTTCCAGAATTTGAAAACTTAGAGAGTTGGTGAGTTTGATTTTCAGTAATGTGACATGCTAATCATGCTATTAAAATACTCCAAATACGAACACAAAAATATGTGGTAACCATACATTGTTGTAAATATGTAAAATCGTAAATGGCAAGAATTAAAAATAATTATTACTTTGTCAGTCTTGCACTGGAATTGAGACCAGGAGCTTTGGAAGGATTAATAGAATCTTGTACTGGTAACAGTGTGAGACAGAGATGTCCATCCAAGTATGAGATATCTCTGTTTCTTACTGTAACTGGTGTAAGATTTATTTTTCTAACTCCTCTGTGCCATAAAAACTTTATTTTGTAAAGAAATATTTGCACCAAATGTTCAGTTTCCATGTCAATATCTATGTCTTCTAAAAATGATGTCATCAATTTTTGTTGATGTTCCTGTGAAAAATGATTATGACATTATCAATTTAGTGTGTGTAAATTATTGTGTCTCATCCATAAACATGACAAAACCTGTTATTTTTTTATAGAGTTCGATTAAAAAGTCCAATTAATATGGGAGATTGTTCATGCAATCTGTCTTAACCAGGGCGAGACAGAGAAATCTAGTACCAATGAAATAGCTAGATTCTCTGGTCACGGGTGTGAGAAAAGTTTCTCTGTCTATGGTAACAAAATGCCACTTGTTTCCGGGAAATATGCTTTGGAATTAACAACAATGGATTATTAATGAACAGAAAGTTAGGTGAAGTTTATTGTAAGAAATGTTCTGTTTCCATGCTTTTAGGAATACGTATTTAGCTACCCGGTATTTCAGTCAGTAATAGTTTTAGCCTGGTGTTGACAAGGTTATTTGTATATTGTAGTGTACAGTGGATGGATATTATAAATTTTGATGATAATAAACAAAGATTGACAGCCACTGGACATCAGAATGGTTTAGTACAAGTTCATTTAATTGATGTTACAAACACTGGTAAGACAACATTAATTTGAGCGAGTTATAATTTTAAGCCACATGAGCATTACTTAAGCTATTTGAGTAATCTTTTTAACAATTCAGGTACTCAAAACAATGATCTTTTTCTGAAAATGGGTTGTAGCTGCTATTGAAAAAAATCTAGCAATTTTCTGTTCCGAATGGCATCTATGCACATTTATATCTGATATATATGCCATCCGTCAATCCATCCCACTTCATGTCCAGAGATTTTCTTCAAAACTATGAATCATAATTTTATGAAACTTACCGCAAAGCATCGATATTATTTAGAGAATAACTCCAGTAGGCTTACTGAAATTTCCTTGGAGTAATGGCCCTTTGAAGTTTTCAGTTGGGAAATTCTTGTTAGGAGTAAACCTCCTGCACTGGTTGCCAGAAGTTTACAAAACTTGGATGACATATCAACAGTGATAGGAGATTTGTTTATTTTAACTCCAAGTTGGTTTGCAAATATTTGTTTGAGTTATAGCCCTTTGAAGTTTTCAATTTGAAATTTTTGTCTGAAGTAAATCTGGAGTAACAGAAAGCCCATTTTTTTTGGTTTATGGCCCTTTGAAAATTCTTGTCCTGAGGAGTCTTGTTTTTATATATTTCAGAAGTATTACAAAGTTGGAGTATAGAACATGATAGTCCTATCACCTGTATCAGATTGTTTACTACAACCAACAAAGTACCTTGCCCAGCATTTGTCAACAAAGGTAAGCTTGAAACTGCATTAGTGTTATTATTTTAATTTTTGCACTTAATCACAGAACAGGTGAAAACTCAAAAAGGAAGTATTTCAAACTTTCTGTTCATAACAAGAAGGTATATCTGATTACTAAGTATCCAATATTAATTTTTGCCACATGATAAAGGACATGAAAAAAATGATAAAAAAGTACCAGGTATTCTTTATCAGACTTGTTGTATGGTATGTACTTAGTTCTCTTAAATTTGTCTTGTCTTTCGAGGATCATTTTAAGTAGCAAAAAACTGTAGGAAATACTTGAACTTAGGTAAAAATTATGCTTCCATAAAACCTTATTATAATGCTCTTGATTACTCAACTACACTTATCTTGCTTAATGTATTGTTGTCAAGCACCATACATGTGCATTTTGTATTTGAAACTGATTTCTTTCTAATGTACATAGCATTAAGATTTTGTGTTGAATGCAACTTCTAACCAATCTGATAAGCCTGTATGGTTAGCATGCATACAGTTATAACAATTGTGTATTAATTTTACAATTTTGTTTTTATTAAACAGTAATCATTGATATAGAGAATACAGAGAGTACTGATCCAGTTTATCATCTACTTGTACTTGGAGCTTTAGAGCCAGCCACTGTATACAGGTATTAAATACTTGTGCAATTACTCCTTAATCTATATTAATTTCAGCATGTATAAATTGTAGTGGAAATTATAATTTTGGTAAATTCACATGGGTTTGAATTAGCATTAGTCCTATGTATCACTTTTTGCACTGTGATCAATTTTGCAGTGGATTTAAATTAGCACTATTGTATCATTGCAAAAATCACTAAAATTAGTACACCTCTAAAATTGTTACTTTTACAGTATTTCATAACCTGCTTGTACTTGGAGCTTTAGGTAACCCTGGTGTAATTATGTTATCACTTACCTATACTATTTGTATATGTGTACCTAGAGCTTCAGAAATAGCCACCCTATACCAGTAATTCTTATATAACTATTTTATTGTCTTTTTGTACTTGAAGCTTTAGAACCAGACAATGTGACTGGTTCTAAAGAGCCAAGTACAAACAGGTAGCGGTAATCAAATAGTTGCATTCAAGTTACATGTATACAGCTTGGAGCTGGGGATTAATCTTGTAATGGTATCTCATCCAATGTGGAATTTAATCTATAATACCGTTATGTCACTCTGCAAGACTGGAATGATAACTTCAGATTCAGCAAATAGTGTGACAGATTCATGGCAGTGCTCCTAGATTGGCAGAATATACACATGTATGAAAAAATATCAGTTTATTTTACTTTAAATACCATTGTGTCTCATATACATGTACTTCCTATTTAACATGTAATGAAGAATTTTTCATTAATTAATAGCCAGTATTGTCAATTAATTTAATTTAAATCTTCTGTCACTAGGGACATACTGCGAAATGATTTAAAGGATTCCTTTATATTACCAGACAGTGATAAATATGATGTACCATTATGTGCTTGTATAGTAGATGTAGATTTTGATGGTCAAAATGAAATACTCATTGGAACTTATGGACAGGTAAATACACATTATATATTATACAGTAAAACCTTGTGGTAACACCCTTCATTATTTAGCCACCTTATTGCAGATTTTCACTTATATTTTTTGTTGTCTGTTTCTTCTATGTTTTTCTTTATAAGCCTCACATTATTTATCACCAACTTCTTTTATAATGCCAAATTTTGACTGGATATTATTATTATTACTTTATTACTTTGTATATTAATATCCATCAGTGTACATTGTATCTAAAACATGTAAACAGTGGTACAAAATGTACAGTGTTTTACAACATATGTTATATATCATTTCATAACAAGGAGAATAGTACAATATGATTAAGATTGCTGGTTAGAACGCAGTGAAAATGATTTTCTTAAGAACATACCAAAATTACAAAGCTCTTTTCCATTATTCACACTTAATAACTGTATTAATTTAAACATACTCGGCTTTTGCCAGTAATACGGTTTTATATATTTTACTCTGATTAATTTATGTAGGGGACATTGTAAAATAAAATGGTATTCGTCCTCTATACAGTCTTTACAATAAAAACAGAACCTGTTATGTTTGTCAACTTTCCTATAGCGCCCGACCTCTACAGCAAATTTATGACTAGATAAACAAATTTTTGCTATATAATTTTTAAGGGATGTAGGGATTTCCTTCAACAGGTAAAATTGTAAACAATGATGATCCATTATTTAAGAATTGAATTGCACTTTTTACGTTGTTATCTGGGTGTAACAACGTAAAAGTGCAATTCAATTCTTATAATTACAAACCCAAAATTTAACATTTTTTTAAAGCTGACCTACATTTCTGAACTGGTCAGCTGATTTTCAGAAAATCGACGTTACAAGGCTGAACTGCGTAGTGATACAATAAATGACATCTTTTTGAAACGATAAAATATCCGATAAAAAAGCTTAAATAGTTTTGAATTTAAATCTTTTTATTCATTTTTTAGTTATTTTCAATCAACATATAAATTATGTTACATTTTAATTCATTGACAAAAAGGGATTATATTATGTCTCGCAATCATGAAAACAAACAACACTTTGTACAACGTCATACGTGACGGCCAAACGTTTGTAGGACAGGCGTCTTTACATTTTGATTTTACCCATAACATAAGAAAAAACTGAATTGGTTGAATGAATAGTGTGTTAAACAAACCCTGAAACCAACTATTGACATGGAATTAATGTTTTCTTGGATGAATCAATGTTTTACCACCTATTGAACGGATGTGAGATGAGGGATTCTGTCACCGGTGGTAGCTGTATGGCGGCTGATCAGGGACATTTTGAGAAGGTAAACAAGCAGTACGGGTGAATTTTAGGTTGGAATATAGATCTAGTATGTTATCAATTCTATTAAATTATTATTGGCAGGTCTACCACTGTCATTATCATCAAGATCCAGTTCAGAATCAACCATCTGACTTATCTGCACACTGGCATTGCATTCTTCAAAATATTTATCCTGATCCCCGGCTATACATTGTCTGGGGGAAATAAAATGTCTTTGCTTTCAAAAGGATGCATATGTGATGAATTTCAAACAAAACACCCCGCACTGAGGTTTGGCATCCGAGAATACCATGGTGCGTGTCATATTGCTTATACTTAGTAGACAAGTAAAATGCTCGGTGACGATAAAATGTCGATTTTGAAAAAATATTTCATACAATCTTAAATGTAAATTATTAAAAATATCGGTGAAAATTAATCAGAACATGTTTGAATTAATTTTCAAAATTTGAATTTATAAAAAAATCGAGATATTTTAATGTTTCTATGTGAAATCGTTCCCGACCTCCCCGTTTGTTTACAATCTTAAAATTACTGTTCAGAGATGGGTAATCCCCGAAACAGGCCCAAAGTAGTTCCGGTAGAAAACGTTGTTATTGGAAAATAACACCGTGTTTTTGCAAGACGACAACCAATAACATTTACTAGTAGACTGTATCTTACACAGTATATCCTGCTTACACTGGTCTATTAGCCTTTGTTTTAATAATGTTAATGTGTAAGACGAGTCAAACTTATATGGAGAGAACCACATATCACACATACCCAAGTTAAATAATTCTTGCTTTACACATAACAACCAATTATAAATGAAGGTTTAGTGTTACACAAATCTAAGAGAAAATTATAACTTTCTTGTAAAATACAATTAGAGCTATACAATAATTTTAGCCAGTATTTAAAAATGTGTACTTTTCTATAAACTTGTAAAGGGTATCTGCCAAGTTTATGATATTCAGCTGCATTAACTGTTGTGCTTTTCACACCAAGCAAACGCTTGCAAAAATCGGTATGTACCTTTTCGATTGATAAGGCTTTACTATTACCCCATATCTCGCAGCCATAAAACATAACACTGGCTATGTATGTGTCAGAAAGTGACAACATTGACTGGGCATTTAAATAAAGTGTCTTGGTTTTCTGTTGCAAGCTAAAGAGAGCTTTACAACCTTGTTCAGCTAACTTGGTTTGTGCACCATTAAATTTTCCATTATAATTTAAAAGTAACCTGAGATAATTAAAACAATCTACAAGTTCAACTTCTTTACCGCTATATGTCTATTTGTTTTTAACAATACCTGTGTTACGAAATACTAGGACTTTTGCCTTATCAGTATTAACAGTTAAACCATAATTGTCTGAGTATCTAGATAACGAATCCAACATCTCTTGCAGACCCTCCGCAGTTTCTGCGAATAATACCATGTCGTCTGCGTACATTAAAAGAAAAAGTGCAAGGTCCCTAAACTCACACGGTACAATGTTATCTTCTATAAACCAATTTTCAAAATTGTTCATTTACAGTGAAAACAAAATAGGTGATAACACTTCACCTTGGATTAAACCATGTTTGTTATAAAAAAAAATCAGAAAACATATTATCCGACAATACACATGATTTGACATTTGCATACATTGACCTCAGCACAGGATAGCAATGAATCAATGTTTTACTTAAAGCTTTTCAAGTAAAGGGACACTAGACTTTATAACCACCTGGTATTGGTGCCACAACCTAATAAACTACAGAATCCTCAGCCCCATTTTTACCAAATTGTGTTTTTGGCTGCTTGTGTGTGGAAATCAAACATTTAAATTTTGTGAAACAAAACTGGCATTTAATGTGTTATATATTCTAAGGTTTTAGAATTTAATGAAGATTGTCCATGACAATATATTTTTAAGTTTCAGGTTACTGTTACATTTAAATATTTAAAAAGTCTAGAAGCTAATATCATGAAGAAAAAAAATTTAAGAATTGGTTGAGCTTGACCTTTAAACATTGCCCTACTGTTTGAAGCACTTGTAGTGGATATTACTAAAGTGTGAATATGACACTTGTCTATTGACCATGTCTGTGTTGATCTTCCTGTTTACCTCATATAAACTTTTTGTGAATTTTATGAAGATATACATATACATTGGTTACCATACTTATATTTGCATGTTATCCTATTTCACAGTTGTGATATTTCATTCCTTAGGAACTATTAGCATACAAGTTTGTTGAGAGAGATTTGGCTGGATCTAGAAGTAATTCAGTGGAAAAAGCAGAAGAGGAAATTCAAAGTATACTGAAATCTGACACAAATCTTGCTGACTCAGCAGAAAAACATAGACATAAATCTAACGAAACAGAAACATCATCTGACAATGTCAAGGACACTCCAATAACAAGAAGAGTGAGATCACAAGAAAATCTGTCTTCGTCATTGAGAAATTCTCCGCAGACTGAAATAACCAAGACATTAAAAAACTCACCACAGATGGAAGTTAATGTCAAGGACACAAAGACTGAACTTGTACAACCTTGTAACTATGTAGGCATAAAACAAAATTATAAGTTACTATGGCAACGTAGTTTTCCCTGTCCAATCATGGGTGTAGATAGAGTGGATATTATGGGAGATGGTATGGATGATCTAGTGGTTGTTACCCTTAGAGGAATGCATGTTATACAGGTAATTATCATTTTTTCAGTATGTTAATCAGTTGTTAAACTTAAAACCAGATGTTTGCAAAATAAATGTTTTAGGTTTATTCTAAAGAACCCCTTAAGAATACATAATATAGTTAACAGTATGATAATTTTTTGTTTGCTTCAATTGAAAGTGTATGAAAGTAAAAAAGCGTCTGGTTGGTGATTTTCATTTTTGTCAATATATGACTGTTTCCAGTCTCCTGTTTCCAGAATTTTAAAAGTGTTTCTTATGCTGAGTATTTCAACATAATTTTAATTAGTTTATATTTTTGTATGTACACAAATATTTCTGGTAATTCAATTCCGTTTAACAAAATATAATGCATTTGCTTTGCTACAAAATTTTATGTTGAATCACAATGCTTAGACTGCCTAGGGTGATTGCAGTCCTTTTCTTCAGATATGAGAACCAGTAGGTGATATTTAACATAGATTTGTTTACTTTTTCAGTTTGTCTTTTCACATGCAGATTCTTTACATTTAAGTTACAGTTAGTTTACATTACTGGTAGTATAATGCATCTAGCAGAAGATAGCAGTCTTTTCACAGGAACAGGCCCAGTTTCACAATCATTCCTTAGCTAAGATTTTTCTTAACTTAAATCTTGTTAAATTTTAATTCTGTATAATTATCTTAATTTTTACGATATTCAGGAATTTAAGGTGTCATTTTTAAGATCACTTCTAGATTAAAACATCTGCATTTAGTTTTGACAAAAAATAATCATTAGTAGTTCCAAAAATTGATAACCAAAATTTGCTAAATTTAAGTTAAGAAAAATCTTAGCTAAGGAATGATTGTAAAACCGGGGTCTGTACCACTATTACCTGTATTTATTGGACAAATCCCATTTCACCACTTTTTACATGTACATTGTATTTTGTAGACTAATACTAGTAACATTTTACCATTTTTGACATGTATTTGGTGTACTAATAACATTTTCATAATAAAACATAAAATTTGTTTATTTTTTCAGCCTAATCTACAGGAAGTAGCTAAAGTATGTTTAGAGAGATTAAAAGATTTAACAGTCACAGATGAAGAGAACAAAACTTGATTACGTTTATAAATAAAAATATTAATAATTGCATACTTGTACTTTGTACTTGTTCTGTGGAAAACATTTTAAAACAGATGTGTACACATTCACGGACTGTTTACTAGTCTTGAACATTTGCATATAAAATCAAAATCAAAAAATTAAGGTAAGCCTTGAAAACTGTATAAAGTTTATTTCTTTTGATTGGAAATGTTCATCTAGTCAGTCATTGTGAATCAATACATAGTAATTCATATTGCAGCTAATAATTACATGTCCCTCCCTACTGGTGCATTTTTAGCAGTTGTAACCAAGATACTGTAAAATAATTTTAATTTCATGTCACCTTTTTCACTATTTAAACTTGAATTTAATTAATGACATGATTGTCCAATATGCTATTGAAAATAAAAATCAGACTGTTCAGCATCCCCCCCCCCCCCAAATATATATATATAAATGAAAGTATGGTTAGATCCATCAGAAAATCATTTATAAAATTTTAGTGGGATGCAAGGTCAAAGAAGTCAATGTTATCAATGCTAAAAGTGGACAACCTCTTTTATTGTCTGATTTTAACTCTGATGTAAGTAAACATTTTAGGAATTTGTGCAGAGGGAGGGGTCATAAATAGGCACTTGGTATTGATTATGTCAATTTCTGAAGGGACAGCACAATTAAAAATTAATTGTAAAATTCTTTACAAAATGCAGCAATGAAATGTGTATTATAGTCTCGAATGAAGATTCATACTTTTGAAACTCTTATTTTGAACAGATCCAATTCAAAGGTTCAAGGACAACCAATCTGTATTGATTATTATTTAACACAATCGTTCTAACTGCAAAATTTATTTGTTTCAATATTATCTTTTGTTTTAATTCAGATCAAAAGAGACCAGTTTTTTAGGTATCAGCATTTTGAGACATTTCAAATTCTACTTGAGTAATACTAGTATAATACCAATAAAGATGGTGCATTCGTTGTGTCATGTGCTACTTTTGAATTTTTATGAAATAATATAATTCAAAAGTTGTCATGTGCTGTTTTTGAATGCATTATTTTAATAGAAATTCAAAAACAGCACATGACAGTTGTATAAGCCCGGTCCCCTATGTAACAATTTGTATTATGAAAGAACAAAACCTTTTTACTCTCTAAAGGTCTTCAATTTGGTTAAAAAATTGTCCTTCAGAGCCATGGGTGTGCTTTTTGTCATTCCCATTAACATTTAGAGGAGACTATTTAATGCAAATGAAAGTGGTGGCGTGCATATCTAGCTAGACATGATGTGCTTAATCCTTCCGGAGCACTTTCATGGTTGAAGCTCATGTGATTAACTCAATTTGACAGTTTTCAAGGTTTTTGTTTTTGTTTTTCGATTGTGACTTGAACATGAACCGGTATGTTTGTGTTTGAGTTTAATGCCTGTCTGGAACATACTGATCATTAGAATTTCAAAATTGACTAAAGTAGTGCTTTTGTGTCTTGCTTTCCTGCCTTGCTGACTGATGCCGTATTCTATAAAGAAAGAATGAAAATACATGTAATAAAACCTAGACCTATAATAGAGCCATCACATCTGCTTATATACTTGGCTTAAGTTTTTATATTTTATTTCATAAAATATTCTGGCGTTTTACCCTTGTTATCTTGGAAGTGGGATGAGTAGGACCCTGCAAAACGCTGTTAAAATCAATACCACTGGGTTCCATATTATCAAGTAGCCTTTTCAACAATTTTATAAACAACCGCCCGTCTCTGTTGTCTATCTTGTCTTTATTTCTTTTTAGTTCATCTCGTGTCCTTACTTATATTGACCATCTTTGGCTACTACATGTAGTATATGTATACCTTTTGAAAGCAACTGCTACACTAATGAAGGTTTATGCGACACATTTGAGTTTCATTTGTCGTATCATATGCCTCAAACTTTTTCGCCAATCTTTGACGATGTGTTTAATCTTTGAAACAACTTAGTATTTACTACAGAACGGTTTACTTTAAGTGTTTCACTAATTTTGGCGATATGTACACTCTTTATAAGCAACTTGCAATTGTCCGCTACTGAAGGTACATGTATTACTTTTGAGTTTCATCGAGTTCAACAGCCAATTTGACTGTTTCGCCAATCGGACGATATGTTCATTCTTCGAAAGCAACTTGTCCACTACTGAAGGTACATGTATTATTTTGAGCTCCATTTGCTGCATCGTATACCTCTTGCTGTTTCACCAAACTCTGGCGATATATTTACCCTCCGAAAACAATTCAACTCCCACTACTGTTCAAAGGTTTATGTGACACTTTGGAGCTCCTCCACCTACTGCATCATAAACCTACTGTTGTACCAAATTTTGGAGATATATTTATTACTCTTTGAAGGCACTTTGACCACTGATAAAGGTTTAAGCCCTATCTGCTGCATCATATACACCGTGTGCATCATGTTGCACCAATCGTTGGCGATGTTTACTCTTTGAAGACAACTTGAACACTGCTGAAGGTTTAAGCTCCATATGTTACATGATATATACCGTGTACATTATGTTGCACCAATTTTTGGCGATATGTTTACTCTTTGAACATGCTACAGGTTTATGATACCTTCCTTTGAGCTCCGTTTGCCGCTGCATCGTATACTCCTTGCTGTTTCACCAAACTTTGGCGATATATTTACCCTTCAAAAGCAACTTAACTCCTACTACTGTTCAAACGTTAATGCGACACTTGGATCTCCACCTGCTGTATCAAAAACCACCTACTGTTTACCAATCTTTGGCGATATTTTTGCCTTTTGAGAAGACAATTTAAACACTGCTGAATGTTTCAGCGCCATCTGCTGCATCACACATCATCAACGGTTATATTTTTGCCTTTTGAAGAAGACAATTTAACATGCTGAATGTTTCAGCGCCATCTGCTGCATCACACATCATCAACGGTTGCACCAATCTTGGAGTTTGCCCTTTAAACATTGCTGAATGTTTATGTGATACCTCTGAACAATATTACCGCATCACATACTTTTTGTTGTTTCACCAAACTTTAGCGATATCTTTACCTTTCGAACGCAACTTAATTTCTACTACTGGTCAAAGATTTATGCGACTTTGAATCTCCACCTGTGTATCAAAACCCACTGTAAGTGTTGCACCAATCGTTGTCGATATGTTTACTATTTGAAAGGCAACTTGAGCACCGGTGAAGGTTTAAGCCCCATTGCTGCATCATAAACACCATGTTCATCATTATGCACCATTCTTTGGCGACACGTTTGCCCTTTGAATACTGCTGAAGGTTTATGAGATACCTTTGGGCTCCATTTGCCGCATTGTACACTTCTTGCTGTTTCACAAACTTTAGCGATATATTTACCTTTCGAACGCAACTTAATTCGTACTAACGTTCAAAGATTTATGCGACACTTTGGACCTACACCTTCTGCACCATAAACCTACTGTTGTACCAATCTATGGCGATATGTTTACTCTGAAAGCAACTTGATCACACATACATCATCAACGGTTTCACTAATCTTTGGCGATATGTTTACCCTTTGAGCCATAGGATTGATGAAGGTTAATGTGATACCTCTGAGCACTATTACCTCATTACATACCTCTTACTGTTTCAAAATCTTTGACGATTCACTAGTATTTACCGACTTTTATACAGTAGTTGCATTTGTGGCATCGAATACTAGTATTTCTAATTGTTTAACCAATATTTGTTCACATGTTTACCGTCTTTGAAAGCAACTTGTGCACTACTTTAAGGTTTACTTTGGAGCTTCATTTGCTGTATTAAATACCTCTTATTATTTGACGAATCTTTTGTGATATGTTTACTCAGTCTCTTTGAAGACAACTTCAGCACTGCTGAAGGAACAAGCGCCATCTGCTGCATCATAAAAGCATGAACATCATGTGGCACCAATCTTTCGCTATATCGGTTTACTCTTCGAAAGCAACTTGTCTACTACTGAAGGTTTATGGACATTTTTAGTTTCATTTACCGCATTGTATGCCTTTTACTGTTTCAACCATTTCTGTTTGACATGCTTACCTGTGTAGACCTATACAACTGAATGTTTTTGCTGATCAGTACTTTCGTATTTGCTACTACTGTACTCAGTTCGCTTCGCTTATACATGTACCCCTTATTAAAGTAGAAAAACAGTGGATGTATTTAAACCTTGTCATCTTGTATTGATGGAGATATCCTATCAAAATTGAATGTTATAGGTTAACATAGCATGCTCTTAATTATGTTGTTTTTTTTCTACCACTGGTCGAGGTTCTTAATAGTAAAGAAACAATACATAACATCTACTTGGCCTTGAAGAGACTAGACAATATGTACATAAATCTACGTTTCTCATTATAATAATGTGATTAAAATAACGCAGAGGGAAATTAATCTGCTCGGCTTTCGACAAACTGACTGCTGAATATCAAAATATTTGAATACTTGGTGGAATTTACCTCACAAAGCCGTTTTCTATTGATAATCACTTTCAAAAAACCTTGAAAGTATTTATTTGAATACACAAACATATTTTATTAATGTTATTTATACCAGTTACGCATGGTTTATTTTACGTATTCTGATCAGCTATTTCATGCTGCGATGCATCGACCAAGACATAACTTGAAAATCTAGTTAAAGTCACGTGACGTATCTGTCTGCTTGAGTGACATACCGTCAAAGGATGGTAGCTTAACGTAACGGGAAAAAACAGGCACGAATGAATTAATTTTTATTGTGATTGGATTAAAATAGGAAAAATATTAAGAACAAAATAAGAAGATGCCGAGTGTATTTGGTGCTGCCAGTTTACCCATGATTGCGTGTATAGCCCTTTTAGCGGCTGTTATATTTGAAATCCTTGGATTTGCAACTACAAGTTGGTCTAACGATGGAACACATGATGTTGGTTTGTGGAGATATGGAAAGTGTTACAGACCAGCGCATTATGATTGTGTTAAATATGACCATGTGGAATATTTTGCTTCAGGTACTGTATAAATTTATAAATTAAATAACTTAAAAACATTTCAGAAGCAAGTTATATTCATTCATAATTAATATTGCTCATTGTATTTTCTTTCAGGTACTGTACAAATTAAACATAAATAAACTTAGAAACATTTACTAAAGCTAAATTTGTACAACATATATTTAATAATGATCCTTGTATTTTATCCTCTTGAAACCTGTTATAAAACAATTTCTTGCCAGCCTTTTTCTTGTTACTTGTATTAACATTTGGTAGTTTCTCAGTATGAATGACATACTAGTACTCTGAATTAACCGGCGCAACCGTAGAATAATTTTTACACTATAACTATAGCAGTTACACACCTTTAAACACAAAATTTGGAATATATTACATGAAGTTAATATACAACAAAAACTTAATGCATTTTTATTTGTTTTTATATGTAAAATGAACAGTATTGAATTTAAATCAATTACTAAGTTAACTTAGATTTAAACAAAAATGAATTTGTTTGAACAAACATGCAGTCAACGCCTTATATAATCATATACATAAAAAGGTATTTGACACAAAGACGTTATGCTGTGGTATTATAAGATGCATGCCGGAATTGATTCATATTTAAACAATTTTAATGAGATGTAAATAATGGTGTGGTTCAAGTAGTCAAAGATGTGAAGGCATGTCCCTTATTCCAACTTATCTAGTAACTTGGTATAAAGGTATTCAAAAGTTTGAGGTATACTAAAATGTCGCGATCGAGACGCACCTGTAATTCATCCCACTCATGTGGAAAATGTTAACGTTTGATGTAAGATCAATGTCAGATATATCTTTATGCATCGTCGGATGTCAAATTAAAATCTGGTTGTGACCGGGTACCTATTTCATTCATTTGAAACATTGAATGGTAGCCTGGGTGCGGTCTTAACGAAAGTTATGTGGGTGAATTTCATAATTTCTCAACTTATAGAGTCATATAGTCCATGTATGCATCACTGGATAAGAATATGGAATGTCAAATAACTTCTTTGATGAGCAAAGCAGGTTATAGTCTGGGAGCAGCTTGCAAAACCCAAAAATGTAGTCCGCACAATGTTTCTTTGTTGATAATATAAGTTTAGGATGTGCTTAATCATAATCCGAGTGATGCCACCTTGGCACAAGTGGGGAAACTGAAAAACCCAAGATGGCGGCCAATATGGCTGACAAAACTATAATATCTCGTATATATAGTTATAATAGCCACATAAAGTTAATTAAAGAGTCATTTTATAGGTTTTAGTGGTCAACAAAGTTGCTTTTGGTATTTATATTCACACAGAATGGGTATTTGAGCCAGTTTTGACATATTGTAAATAATGTATTGTCGAAATCGGGACTTTCCACAAAAACGTTCTTCTTAATGACTTACATAATTTATACATTTTATGATGGTTGAAAAATCTATCAAAATAGATAAATTTCATCTATCTGAAATATCTGATTGTACATAATCCGGTTAAGAATTGACAAGTGATGAATCAAGTAAGCGAATATTGGATACCATTCATGCAGACTTTAGAGAGAAAACGTGTAAATAATGCACATTATGAATTGTCATCTGAAACGCATTGAAGCAGGGAATAATTCCATTGAACCTAACCAACAAAGTATAGGTGACGGTCAGACATATAGACAGTTTAATGTTCGTGTACATTGTCTGTTCTGTGGAAAGGAAGGTATCATGGATTCAGATTCTACTCATCTAAGTCTATGGTTGTACTATGTCAAAATGCTGATCATAAAGGGGGATAAACATATACAGGACAATATTTTCGAGGCATGTGAAATGAATAGAAGTGGAAGAAGATGATATACCTACAGAGGTTGCTGCTAAGAATATGTTATTACAGTATGTAAAGATATCAAAGAAAGAGGGCATAGAGATAGTTATATCGGCCCTTTATACAGAAGAGTCCAGCTCTACACTACTACTATTACTGTTATCTAATTTGTCAGACAAACTTTCTTACACTATCCCTAGCTTGCTTATTGGTAAATAAGTCACGAGCATTCTGATTAATCGACCAACTCCCTGCAGATAATTACAAAGGAAAAGCACAACATTTAGGGTTGACTATGACTTCGGAGTAACATGTTTATAACTGTGGTTTCATTAATTTAGTATGATGAATTAAACTGGTTTAATTTCAATAATTTGTCTGCTGCAGTAACCGCAAGGAAACTACAACAGCTATAACTGGTTCTGGTGGTAGACTGATACAGGCTGTTGCAGATAACCTTGATGCTAAAATTTCATCACAAATTAGGCTTAAATCTACACATCCTTTTGCACTTCTTCTTACCCAACAACGAATTTCCTTATATTTCCCAGCAATCTGGCAAATCGGTAATAATGAAGAAAACTAAAACTGTCTCTTTAGATCCAACTTACCCCCTGCCCCCAACACTGACATTATGACTTGACCTTTGACTTATGCACATAAATTTGGTATGTGTCACATTGTCTCTTGTTGGTTTACATTTATGCCAAGTTCGATAAAAAAGATATGGGGCGGCCACGATATTAGGACAGAAAACCAGACGGACAGACAGACGGCAAATTCTATATACCCATGTAAACTTCTTCCGCGGGGGGGGGGGGGGGTATAATAAAGAGGATATGGAAGCCCCAACAGTCTTAGATGTAAAAGTAAAACATTATCGTGGTACTATAAGCTAAATATGACTCTAGGTGAAAGAAAACAGATAATGTTGCCTGTGAAGGTATTTGAGAACATGCAACCACGGTGCAAAGGGCGTGTGAATTAGATTTTGAATTCTTAAGTATTGCATGTGTGGCAAAACTCCAGGATTCGGCTCCTGTTATTGACATGGTTCCACTAGATGACTGCTATGTGTGAAAGTAGATGTTAATGAATGCAGACAAACTTTTATTGTATTTACAGCTGAACAACAGTTATACAGACTACAGGGTGTAGCTAGCTTAATTAACATGAGGTGCTAATAGTCTGGGAGCAGCTTGAAAAACCAAAAAATGTAGTCCGCACAATGTTTCTTTGTTGATAATATATGTTTAGGATGTGCTTAATCATAATCCGAGTGATGCCACCTTGGCACAAGTGGGGAAACTGAAAAATCCAAGATGGCGGCCAATATGGCTGACAAAATTATAATATCTCGTAAATATAGTTATATTAGCCACATTTAGTTAATTAAAGAGTCTTTTTATAGGTTTCAGTGGTCAACAAAGTTGATTTTGTTGTTTATATTCACACAGAATGGATATTTGAGCCAGTTTTGACGTATTGTAGATAATTTATTGTTGAAATTGGGACTAGGCACAAAAACGTTCTTCTTAATGACATACATAATTTATCAATTTTCATGATGGTTGAAAAATATATCAAAATAGATCTATTTCATCTAAGTAAAATTTTGATTGTGTATATTTCGGGGCAGAATTGACTAAGGATGAAAAAATAAGCGAAGATGGAATACCATTCAGGCAGCCATTGGAGAGAACACGTGTAAATAATGCACATTAACTTTCATTTGAAACGCAATGAAGAAGTGAATACTACCAATGAGGGTCAGACATGAACCAGTCTAATGTTTGTGAACATTGTTTATTCTGTGAAAACCAAGGTATCATGGGCCAAGATTCTACTCCTCCAAGTCTATACTTTGTCAAACTGCTGAACGCATAGAGAGATAAACAGGACAATATTTCAGAGACATGTGAAATGGATAGAAGAAATGGGAGAAAACAATGTATCTACAGAGGTTGTTTCTTAGAAGATCATCAAAGAATGTAAAGATATCAAAGAAAGAGGGCGTAGAGATAGTTATGTCTACAATAGATTCAGCTCTTGATATAGAAGAGTCCAGCTCTACACTACTTAGTTTGTTATTCAAGTTGTCAGACAAACTTTATTACACTTTCCCTGCCTTGCTTAATTGGTAAATTAGTCACTAGCATTCTGATTAATAGATCGACATCCCTTCAGATTGCAAGGAAAAGAACAAAATTTAGGCTTTGCTGTCTCTTCGACGTAACATGTTAATATACTGTGGTTTCATTAATTTAGCATAATAAATTGAACAGGTTCAAATCAATCGTCTGCTGCAATAACTGCAGTGAAAACTTCAAGGGCTATTACTGGTTCTGGTGGTAGAATGATACCGGCTGTGGCAGATGACCTTGATGGCAACATTTCATCACAAAATCGGCTTAAACCTACACATGCTCTTGCACTTCTTCTTACCCAACAACAAAGTTCCATACCTGATTACTAATCTGGAAAAGCGGTAATTATGGAGAAAATAAAGAGGATATATGAAAGATCCAACAAGTAAAACATTATTATGGTACTAAAATTAATTATTACTGTAGGTGAAAACGGTGCAACCCTGGTGCCAGTGGCGTATGAATTAGAATTTGATTTCTTAAGTGTTGCATCTGTGGCATACTCTAGAATTCTGTGTCTTGTTATTCACATGGTTCCACCAGGTGACTACCTTTATTGTCTTTACAGCTGAACAACAGTTATACACATGTGTCGAGTGTAGCTAGATAAACATGAGGTGTTAACCCTTCAGTAGCACCTGGCCTCACTTCCCTGGTGGAAAATTACTTTTTATTTGCCAATATGATTTGCACATAGTATTGGTATGTTTATATTGAATGTCATATTAGTACAGCCAGATTTGTTCCCAAAAATTGTACTTAGATAAGGGGGTATGGATATACTGATCAGTTTTGTTGATTGGTAGGTGTGGTAACGGTGAAATCTAGTCTAGAAGTGCTACGAAAAGTGACATTTTGAAGGGTAGCCCCTTTACAAAACATTCCACAGAATGTAAAAGCGTAAGGCAGTTTTGTGTTAATTTGTAGTGAATGTTACAGACTATAGACACTTGATTACAAATCCTAGTGATGAAGGTAGGTATTTGTACAGTCTAAAGGGTAGTTCAAAAGTTAGTTAAAGTTAAAGTCTGTCCCGAGCCATTAGGCCCATCAGGCCGGAGCTTATCCCGGTTTCGGTGGCGTTAAGCGACTGAGAGTACAAGACTCTCCCCTGAATGGGACGCCGGTCCATCGCAGGGTTAACCCCCAGCATTTTGCTGGTACTCATTTATTTTTCAGCTGAGTGAACTGGAACAACGTGAAATTAAGTGTCTTGCTCAAGGACACAACACATCGCCCGGTCTAGGGATCGAACCCACGACCTTCGAATCATGAGTCCAACGCCTTAACCACTAGGCCACGCGCTTCCGCTAAGGGTAGTTCAAAGCAGGACGTTAATACCATGACTTTCATTTTTGAAGGCAGGTCAAAGCAGTACAGTAAATATGTACAATCTCAGGACAGGTCAAAACAGGCAGAATAGTAAAGCCTTGGCTGTGCAGTCTGAGAGTCTAAGGGCAGGTCAAAGCAGGGCAGTAAAGACTGGGCTGTAGTACAGTCTGAGAGTCTGAGGGCAGGTCAAAGCAGGACAGTAAAGTTGTAGCTGTCCAGTCTGAGGGCAGGTCAAGGCAGGACAGTAAAGATGTGGCTGTACAATCTGAAGGCAGGTCAAAGCAGGACAGTAGGACAGTAACGATGTGGCTGTAAATTCTGAAGGCAGGTCAAAGCAGGACAGTAAAGACGTGGCTGTACAGTCTGAGGGCAGGTCAAAGCAGGACAGTAAAGATGTGGCTGCACAGTCTGAAGGCAGGTCAAAACAGGACAGTAAAGATGTGGCTGTACAGTCTGAGGGCAGGTTAAAGCAGGGCAGTAATGATAGGGCTGTACAGTCTGAGGGCAGGTCAAAGCAGGACAGTAAAGCTGTGGATGTACAGTCTTAGGGCAGTTCAAAACAGGACGGTAAAGATGTGGCTGTACAGTCTGAAGGCAGGTCAAAGCATGACAGTAAAGCTGTGGCTGAACAGTCTGAGGGCAGTTCAAAGCAGGACGGTAAAGATGTGGCTGTACAGTCTGAGGGCAGGTCAAAGCATGACAGTAAAGCTGTGGATGTACAGTCTGAGGGCAGGTCAAAACAGGACGGTAAAGATGTGGCTGTACAGTCTGAGGGCAGGTCAAAGCATGACAGTAAAGCTGTGGATGTACAGTCTGAGGGCAGTTCAAAACAGGACGGTAAAGATGTGGCTGTACAGTCTGAGGGCAGGTCAAAGCATGACAGTAAAGCTGTGGATGTACAGTCTGAGGGCAGTTCAAAACAGGACGGTAAAGATGTGGCTGTACAGTCTGAGGGCAGGTCAAAGCATGACAGTAAAGCTGTGGATGTACAGTCTGAGGGCAGTTCAAAACAGGACGGTAAAGATGTGGCTGTACAGTCTGAAGGCAGTTCAAAGCATGACAGTAAAGCTGTGGCTGTATAGTCTGAGGGCAGTTCAAAGCAGGACGGTAAAGCTGTGGTTGTAATGTTTAAGAGCAGGGCAAAGCATGGAAATAAAGCTGTGGCTAAACTGTTTGAGGGCATGTTAAAGCAGGCGAGTATCGCTGTGGTTATACTGTCTTAGGGCAGGTCAAAGCAGGACGACGTTTAAACTGTGACTGTAATATTATCAAACTAGTACTAATTATGGTGTTATTCATTTGATCATAGAGGGAAATTGAATAGACTTTGCACTGTAATTGAAAACTAATAAAGGAAAGGTATATGATATGACTTCTCTAGGTTTGCACTTTTAAAAATGGGAGAACTAAGACCATTTTCGCTAGAATAGTTTCTATAATTATCATTTTATTGATTTGTTGATTATTATAGTGAAGCATTAATAATAGACTATCATTAATATACTGCATAAAACACAACAACACATGGAAAAACCTTAAACATCAACAAATATAAAAAGAAAACAATTCTGGCAGCCATCTTGTCCGCCATCTTGGATATTTTGAATTCCCCAAGGCTGCCAAGGTGGCATCATGCAGTTTCGGATTAGGGACATGTTGCAGAACAACTTTATGTAAAAACATTTTGTGCGGACTACTTTTTTAGGTTATGTGAAAATATACCATTTGTCATCTGGACTATTATGAACCATTGCTTAAAACACGAAGAACATTGCAAACACTAATATGGAATGTCAATTTTTTGAAGAGCAAAGCAAGCTACGAGCCATTGCTTAAAAACATGAAATACAAAGCAAACGTTTAAATTTCACGTACAAAATGCTTCGAAATATAACATTTGATGAACCCTAGCTTAAAAACACGAAGAACAAAGTCAGTACTTAAAGTTTATGTATACTCTGAACTGTGACTCGAAATATAACATTTGATCAGGATATGAACCATTGCTTTCATGTGCTTATGATAAAAACTCATTTATTTCAAAAGGTAACCTGGTGTCTGGATTACACGAATTTGAATCCCCAGTACTCTCTATACACTTTTGATAACAGTGTATACTGAGGCGCCATTGTTGGACATTGTTAAACTATGCTCACTACTTGTGCCAAGCCAAACATGGCTCGCGCATGTATGAAACATTTGTTGCAACACGTGCCAACAATGTATATGCTGATCATTACTACTGTTACCATCCATTGTAACTTGTTTTATTACCTTTTGGTACCCCAGACTAGCTCGATCCGACTTCAACTTGATTCTAGATGTCTAGATGCGTCGATATGTTCGAATTTTGTTTTTTCTTTCAACATGATCACAATGATGTGGTATATATATATCTGATAGGTTTCTGTACGTATTACACGTGTATACATAATTTAATCACCACCAAAAAACCCTGTAAAAACACCAATGTCTACAAACGGGGTACAGTTTTGTGAACATTGCAGTAGCGTGAGAAAACTTTATAAATACATTTAATACCATTAGAATTACTCTGGCACGTAAACATTGCAATACAATCTTATTTTGCAGCTTTGTAGGTGGAAATATAAGGTTTTAGGTTGACAATTACCAGTTCATGTAAATTATCCGTTTTACTTTTTATTACATGGATGAAATTGGGGAAGTAATGAAAGGAATCTATATCAACTTCCGGTTACCTACCTGTAAAAAGTGATACTATTGAGTTACCTGTTGGTATGCTAGCTAATTACACCTGATACAGGTGTTAGGGGTTAGTTTGACAGCAAACATGAGGTCTCATGTCAAGATGTAGTGCAGCTGTGATTTGCATGGAAGATTTATGAAAAAAATTAAACTCTTCTAAATCCGAACAATAATAAAGCCATTGAACAATGTCACTAGTATTCCTAATGTATTTTGATACGTGACTGTAAAATGGGCTTGATACTTGGTCAACAAGGATACATTTTGTGGTTCAGGCATCACTCCTTAACTAAGATTTTCTTTAAATCTAGCAAAAATTGAAATCTAAAACATGTAATTTTGTTTCTTTTGAAGATATTCGTGAATTTAAGGTGTCGTTTTGAAGACCACTCTAAGCTTATTACATCTACATGATGGTCTATATTTTAATTTAGTTAGAATTTGTAATTTGCACTACCATAAAACGTTTTCAAATTTAAGCGAGGAAAATTATTGTGAAACTGGAGCCTGTACAACGACAGAGACTGTGTTGTCGGTAACCACGTTAGCTGATGTGTTATTGAAATACATTGTACTTTGTTAAAATTAAAAAAACTCAGCAGCGAGCGTTTTGAATAATAGTTCCCAACCATGTCTTGGTCGACATTGAACCACACACGCAGGGTTGCACAGACAACATGCAATGTGGTTTAATTAAACAATATTAGATAAGCACGAAGATTATCATGAACAAATACTGGAGATAAAAGAAAACCTTTACATGAGCGAATATCTCTCCATTTAAAACAGAAGAGTGACGTTTTAGGACTCCTTTTCTGATTCTATAACTGTTCTTTAGATACAATAAAACCTGCATATAAAGACCACCAATGGAACTTAAAAATCCTGATTTTATAGACAGTCAGGTGGTCTTTACATAGTTTATTTTTGGTCGAGATATGAAGCAAAAGACCTTAATGGACAGACGGCTTTCTATAGAGGTAGTGGCATTAACAGATTTTGTTGTAACTATTGAAAATTGAAACACAGAATCTAGCTTCGCTACCTTATTGCATCTATACTATCGGGTAGTGTAGATGTGTTTTGGAACAATAAAGTGAATGGAAACACAAGACGAATATAAGATAAACATATAACGATAAATGTCAAACGGTTATAATCATTTAACAAAAGTTTGAATTTTAAATTAGAATCTTTACTGACACATGGTGTCATCTTTACCTTGAACTGCTACTGTTAAACTTTAATAACTATTTACGTCGGCTGATTTATTCCGAAAGAATTTCACACTGGTATTTTGTTTAATTTAGGTATTCTTAAGTCAAGAATGAAAAATAATTGGCCTGGGAGAAAATCATTTACCCATGCACCGGACACTTGTTCAAGGTTGCCGTTCATTTAAGATCATATCGGCATTATTTGTCTGAAATTTGACTCGCAGGCAAACTTATGATTCGTCAAACACGTGTGGGGATATTTGTTGACAAAATATCATAAGAGAACGGGGTATGTAATCTAAGATCTGCATACTAACAATAAGCGACGTTCAATAAATAAAGTTCAGATTCTTTATGAATAACTACTGTCTTGATTTTGTTTTTCTTTTGATTTTTGTGAAGATATTAAATATATGTATTTACTGGTTTTCCACTCTAAGACAGGAGAAGTTTAATCCTATATATTAGTAATTTGAGTTGAGTAATTGTGTTTAACGTCCCAGATAAGAGTATTTCACTTATATCGAGACGTCGCCAGGCGAAGGTGTACTAGTAATGAGATCAAAACACGGACAATCTTAAAAAAAGTCCTATAGATAAAATGTTGTAGCAAGAGGTTTTCTATAACGATAATATGTCCGTTTTAGTTGCCTCACCATAATTTATGCATTACCCCTATTTAAATCTAATGTGCCGGAAACTGTGCTAACGTAGAACGTATAATTTGGCAATAGCAAAAGCAACTAAACAAAGGCAATATAAAAAAGAAACAAGATAAATAAAGCTGTTGTCACTGGTTATAACAACAACCCCCGGCTTTGAACATGTACTGAATATGCATGTATTGATTCAATGGTATACAACGGTGTGGTGCAATTTATATTCTATATAGTCCTAACCAATTTACTTTCTAGTATTCATATTATACAAGTGGTCATGTTGGTAATGATGAAATAGTATTTGCTAGTAGTTGACAAGGAGGGTTTAAACAAACAAAATGCAGAAGACCATGCATCAATGATACAATGGTGCATATCAAATAATAAAAATACCATTAAATTTACCAAACTCAATATGAGAAACTTGAAATTCTGATAAAAGGACATAACTGGTAACTTTATTATTATGTTTATTGTTTCTTTTCTTTTTCAGATTGGCTGAAAGCTGTTCGTGGACTGGAAAGCATTGGTATACTTTTCTTGTCACTGCCTCTAGTGATTTTACCAGTATACATGTACATAGCACTGGGAATGTACTACAAATGTATGATGTCATGCATGTGTCTAAGCAGCTTTTGGGCAGGTAGGTCATTGTAGCTCACCTGATACATACATAATGATGTCCATATTTTGCACCAAATTGCAAGTTCCATGGTAACATTAGTATACCTATTATTAGACAATAACTGTCAATTTATCTTTGGGGTTCAGTTTCTTTACTTTTTTGGATCGAGTTAAAAGAACATACTTCAAAATGCACCCACAAGACTTACACAATAAGGCATAAATCACAGCATTAACATCACTGAGGACCCCGCCCATATAGCATTCAGTTTCATTCCTAAATATTGCAATGATGAATTTCAATACATGTGTTCTGAACTAAATAGCAATGATCAATTTCAAGTTATCATAGTATATGCCCTGAACTATACTCTATTCCTAAATATTGGAATAAACAATTTCAATATATGTGTTCTGAACTATAATCATTCCCTTAATATTGCAATAAACAATTTCAATATATGTGTTCTGAACTATAATCCTTCCCAAAATACTGCAACAAACAATTTCAATATATGTGTTCTGAACTATAATCCTTCTATATTATTGCAATAAACAATTTCAATATATGTGTTCTGAACTATAATCCTTCCCTTAATATTGCAATAAACAATTTCAATATATGTGTTCTGAACTATAATCCTTCCCAAAATACTGCAACAAACAATTTCAATATATGTGTTCTGAACTATAATCCTTCTATATTATTGCAATAAACAATTTCAATATATGTGTTCTGAACTATAATCCTTCCCTTAATATTGCAATGAACAATTTCAATATATGTGTTCTGAACTATAATCCTTCCCAAAATACTGCAACAAACAATTTCAATATATGTGTTCTGAACTATAATCCTTCTATATTATTGCAATAAACAATTTCAATATATGTTTTCTGAACTATAATCCTTCCCTTAATATTGCAATAAACAATTTCAATATATGTGTTCTGAACTATAATCCTTCCCAAAATACTGCAACAAACAATTTCAATATATGTGTTCTGAACTATAATCCTTCTATATTATTGCAATAAACAATTTCAATATATGTGTTCTGAACTATAATCCTTCCCTTAATATTGCAATGAACAATTTCAATATATGTGTTCTGAACTATAATCCTTCCCAAAATACTGCAACAAACAATTTCAATATATGTGTTCTGAACTATAATCATTCTATATTATTGCAATAAACAATTTCAATATATGTGTTCTGAACTATAATCCTTCCCTTAATATTGCAATAAACAATTTCAATATATGTGTTCTGAACTATAATCCTTCCCTAAATATTGCAATAAACAATTCCAATATATGTGTTCTGAACTATAATCCATTCCTGAATATTGCAATAAACAATTTCAATATAATTTATGTGTTCTGAACTATAATCCTTCCCTAAATATTGCAATAAACAATTCCAATATATGTGTTTTGAACTATAATCCTTCCCTAAATATTGCAATAAACAATTCCAATATATGTGTTTTGAACTATAATCCTTCCCTCAATATTGCAATAAACAATTTCAATATAATTTATGTGTTCTGAACTATAATCCTTCCCTAAATGTTGCAATAAACAATTCTTTTCAATATATGTTCTGAACTATAATCCATTCCTGAATATTGCAATAAACAATTCTTTTCAATATATGTGTTTTGAGCTATAATCCATTCCTAAATATTGCAATAAACAATTTCATTATATATGTGTTCTGAAATATACTCCACCCTAGATATTGCAAATGTGTTCTGAACTATAAAACATAATATAAAAATCAGTTTATCAAAGCTAATAGTTGAACAAATCTAAACTACTCACCTACCAATGGTAGCTCTGCTATAGTAAGCTCATATACAGTCAAACCTGTCTATAAAGGCCACCAAAGGGAACCAGTAAAAGTGGGCAGGTGGCCTTTATACTAGTATACAGGTTTAAATAATATGAATAAAGAACAATTGGGATATAATTCTACTGGCCTTTATAAGCAGGTGGCTATTATATAGAGGTGACCTTTAAGGCAGGTTGTACACTGGTATCATATAAACAGTAATTGGTGGTGGGTGGGGATGTTATGATTAATTTCTAAAGTTAAGACCTATATGCAAAATATGCATTTTTCAATTATTTTCCTTCTCTTATCCATCATTGCATTCAGGTTCGTAAATGAAAATATGATGGCAATAAATATGTATGACTCTTTGAAATAACTAATGTTTCACAAAAAAATATTAAGAAGTATGAATTATTTACTTTACAAATAATATTTATTTGAAGATTTGATTTAAAAGAAGAGGTTAACCATAAAAAGTTGTTTATTAAGTGCAAAGTATTTAATGTTAAAAATCACCTATTACTGAATATTTATATGGAGAGACTCTTTGGGATTTTTGTTATGATTGCTCATATATTACCAGTTTGATAAGGAATTAATTATTTATATCCGAGGGCTGGATAGATTTATTTTTAATGATACAAAAACCAGTTTTCTTAGTAAACAAAGTGAAGACCTTACCCCAGACAATAAACATTATTTATGTCCCACCTGTCAATAAACATACCTATACTATAAGTGATCAATCCTATAGTTAGTATAGGCAAACAACATTGACCTGTCTGCTTGACCTTTCATTAGGAATATTTATATTGAAGGATCCACCCAATACATTGGTAGTCTTAGGGTTTGCATTTAATGTATACACAATGCACATGATTAATGTTCTAATTATGTAGATAAAATAAACACATGCAATCCATTTACATAAATATGCTTGACCACAATAAACATTTTAATTAAAGATCAACTGGACAGGTCAATGTTGTTTGCCTAGACCAAGGCTATAAATGCTCATTTCTACAGTTAAGCAATACATCATTATATTGATTTCTGATGAAAACAAGTTGTGTATTGAATTAGGGAGATAAAATAATCAATAAATTCCTTTTATGTTAACAGTCGGCTTCTCTTGAACATTTCTGAAATAATAATTCTAGACAAATTTAACAAATCCTAATCAAGCAATTTACAGACACCTATATTAGCATCAATATAAGTACATGTACAGTGCAGACCTGTCAAAAGTTTAACACTGAGTTAAAAGTTGTAGCTCAGCTGCTGATTGAGTGAGATATGGATACTGTGGCTAGTGGCCAAAAAGCAGCTGCCACAATATAGCTTACAACAATCTGAGATTAGTCGCCGATTCGTCACACATTCAGAGTTCGTACAGACATTTGGACTCCAAATTTAAGGACTTTTTAGGGTCTTATTTGCAAATTTAAGGCCTAATCAGAGGGACAATTTTAGCAAAAAAATATTAGTGCAAAGGCAATTACATCAATAAATCAATTACTTACATGTCCATAGTATAAACAACACTTGAAGTGGAGGTTGAAGTTGGCCATTTGGGAGTGCCAGGTACCTTGCTCATTTAAACATAACTTATTAATTAATTTATTTATTTATTTATATCAGTCTATTCGCAACCATTTATTTATATTGAAATACAGACACCCAACTGGCCAAATTCAAGGGTTTTTAGGGCCTTCAGGATAAATTCAAGGGCTTTTTAGGGTCAGACTTGTTTTTAGGGTCTTTTTAGGGCAAACCTCAAAATTTAAGGACTTTTCCAGGCCTGTACGAACCCTGCCATTTGTAAACTTTTGCTAGATCTGTACCGTACATGTGCAATAATAATACACAAAAACTGATTCATTATGAATTTGTATTAAAAAATATCTGAAATAATAATTTAAGATAAATTTAACAAAATCCTAATTAAGCACTTTCTAGACACCTATATCATATATAACCATTATTGATACATAAAATTCATACTAAATTTGTAGGTAATTTCACAAATATTCCATGCTTGAATTGTTTCTTTTTATTAAAGAGAGTAAAATAGAAATACCATATCATTTTAATATCAGTTCCTATCGTTGATCTAAAGGACTTGATTTGCTTTAGGCAATTTGACAGCACCAATCTAAATCTGTCATCCTTTGAGAACTAAAATACCGCCCTTCATTTATGGCAAGCTTAGTAAAAGAAAAAAGAATTCTTTATGGCCCATTGCCATTACCATATATATTTTGCTACTTACCGTAACCTAATGTAGAGTAGAGTGATATCAACCTCTTCAAATCATACTAGGGAAATAAACCTTGATATTAAGACTAGCCAAAAAAAAAATAATAATAATAAATAAATAAAACGAAATGAAAAGAACAAAAAATGCTTTCATGGCTCATTGCCATAACGTAGCAGTTGTATGTATGGGTATGAATTTTGGTACTTAACTCAGAATAAACAGTGACATCTTCTAACACAAGGGTAATAAACTTGACTTGAAGGTAAACTGACTCACACTATCCTTAATCTGTCAGATGTTATTGACATTTTTTATTCATTGAAATAGAAGATGTTCTAAATCCCTGTCTCAGCATGTTTTAGTTTAATTTTCTTCACAACACTATTATGTGATAAACATAAAAAATGTACTTTATAAACATTACTAAGTGTAATCTAACCATGCCTGATATAGGCAAACAACATTGACCTGTCCGCTTGACCTTTGATTTAAATATTTATTATGGATGATTAATATAAAATGATAGGGATCACGCGTGTATTATTTGGTCTATATGATGTGAACTCTAATCATGGGTAATGTGTATATTATTAGCCATGAATCCTAACACTACCCATGTATTGCGTGGACCCTCCCATATGAATATTCCTAATGAAAGGTCAAACGGGCAGGTCAATGTTGTTTGCCTAAACATTTTAAATCAATGATTCACATAAGATTTTAAGAAAAAAGGAATTTTTTAGATGTATTAAATTAAAATTTGAATTAAAGCAGTAGTTGTAAATATATTTTGCATTGAAATAATCTAGTTTAGATTTAAGCACTACAGATCTGTTGAAATGTTTTTGCATTAAAAAATCTAGTTTAAATTTATACAGTAGTAGTATATATAAGCCTGTTGAACACTGAGGTAATGAAATAGGCTGTGAGTGTTGAATATTTATCTTTATTTATCTTCTTGCTCAGTCTCTTTCATTCGCTTCTAGTTGTAAGCGCCTTCTGTAGCGTCCACACGTGGCCTACTCTTTTTCGAACTCTACAGAGGTGTCTTTAGCATGCACTGAGACACGGGACCTTGGTTTTGAGTTTCATCTGAAAGACTATTCTGGTAATGAGCTTTTTTACGGCTCTAGTATAGGCAGGAGATGAAAATCATCTCAGAAAATTTCCAAGTCCTGAGTGAGGTTTGAACCCACGACCCTTGACTTCGGAAGCCAGTGGCAATGCCACTCGGCCATGTCCGCCCATATGGACACCTAGAGGCAAAAAAATGCCAAGAGATAAAAATCTGCTAAGATATACATGTAGCCTATGAGAAACAGATTTTGCACCATTTCATTAACTTTGTGTTAACTTTTGAGAGGTCTGTACTATATGTCTTAGTAGTTTGTAACATTGCCAGTTTGTTATTTTCATGATAGAATAAGATGGTTTTGAGACATACTATGCAAAATAAATAAACTTTATAAATTAAAATTGCATCAAATGATACACAAGCATCAGGTGCATGCCTAACACGTCCAGGAAAATTCACTATTTTAATAATGTAGCTTTCTATATAAATGCATGCCTTGGAGATGCATAGTTTTGATTATAGTGCTATAGGTTTGAACCCCCAATGGTTCCACATTGTCCACTCAGCTGCTATAAGTAAATGGTTACTGGCAGATTAGACATGCTAGGATTTTTCAGACTCTAAAAATTTCTCCCTGATAAATGCATCACAAGTTATTTATTTGTTTATGATTATATTCAATTCTGCATTGTCCACTCAGCTGCTAAATGAATGGTCACATTAGGTTAGATATGCTGGGATTTTTTAGACTGAAAATTCCACCCTGATACCAAGGGGTGTATACATGTGAAATGTATTTTATAATTTAGTAATTGTCAAGAATCCATTGGTTAATGATTTTCAATTCTACTTTCAGCTATTAGCATCATCATTGGTGTAGTGATATATGCTGTTAAAAGCACAGATAACGATTGGGCGATAGGATGGTCACTTATCATGTGTATTGTAGCATGTGCTCTCACAATGATTGGCTTCCTGGTGTTACTAGTGGCAACCATCTCCAAGCGACCAGAAGGATTAAAGAAGGAATATTTACCCTCACAGATTTATATACATCCAGACAAACCAACGATATACACAGTCCAGACTTATGATGAGGACTAGATAGAACATCTATGTATCAAACCTCCCGTGTCTTTGGAACGCCCTAATCACTTTTATTCAATTATTTACATTATGTGTACACAACACACTTTGTGGGAATAAAAGTGACTCTGGCACACATTAAGAAACAAAATTATCGGAATTTCTAATTATCAATCATTAATTTCATTATGTATATATAATGTGAATTATGGAATAAAAGTGATTATGGTGTTCCATACATATGATCATAATGTATAAGTAAAAATAATTGTTCTATATAGAACTCATGCATTGTAATCCAACTGTCATATTCTTTGTCCAAGTCATACCACACTATTTGCAATTGACAGATCACCCGTCACACCCACAATATTCAGACAAAGGTCCAGCATGCTTGAATAATAGTCAAAAAGAATGAAAACTCTGTCTGAATTTTTCCGTTTAATGACATCACTGACACTGGTACGTTATTAGTTGCTGTGATGCTGCTTTGGTACAGTGATGGCGGCCAGTGTCAGAACATAATAGGCATGGCCTGTTATATGTCAATTGCAATTATTGCAATTTGAACAAGTTTGCAAAAAATATCTTTATTATTCATGAAAGTATGAACAACGGTGGTTGGAATTGCATGGATGCTAAAACTTAATTGTTGTATGATACCAAAGCTGTGGGAGTTTATATAATTAAATATTTGTACAGTAAATCCTTGATTCAGCGCAATCATTTATTCTGTCAAAATTTGTTGTTGACAATAAATTGAAAAAGGCTTATAAAGATAAACATAGAACAAATTAATTTTGGGACTTCAAAATAGCGTGAGGATGAGCAAGGTGGCAAAGTTATTGAGGGGCATTATAACAAGATTTTACTGTACTTGCATTTTAAATTGGGCTGCATGTAGATATTAACTTAAAAATGACAACCACGATGTAGGAATAAAAGATATTGCGAGTTGAGAATCCACAATTTGGATTGCCAATTGACTGGATCAACAGTTTGGATGATCTATCAGTTTTAAATATTTCCATAATTTGATAAATTCAGATTTTTTTATTGATCCACAATTTGGATCATCCATGTAAATGATCAACATTTTGAATTAACCATGCTTTTTGACGAGACCCTGATTCACAATTTTGAAAAACAAGGCAGTCTGCACGAATACTGGCGATCCAAATTTTTGTTTTTGTTTTGTAATGGGTTCATAATTTGATTTATCCACAACTAGATACACAATGTGGATAAGGCATGCCTTTCAATAGTACCATAATGGATTATTTATGCTTCAATTATCTTCAAGTGCTCTATATTTAATTTGTATGATTTCACTGTTATAACATATGTGTGAGGTTTGGTTGTACAATATAGATGACATTTGATGGAATTTCAAAATTTGCTGTTTCATGGCTTCTGGCCACAATGAACACAATTGTTGCCAACCTTATATGCAAAATTAAAACTCAAACCTTTAGAACACTGAAAATTAGGACTCTTCAATAATATATATAGAATCCATATGAATAATTTAAAATGTCTGTGGTATTATTTTCTCAAATTCTTGCCAAAAATGAAAGGTCAACAAATTTACAAATGAATTCATGTATATTTAGTTTTTATACAGTTCTGTATGAGGTGCCGTTTCTATATTTATTCACTATTTTCAGATATCCATAAATCGAATTTTGCATATGCATAAATCGATTTATGGATATCCATAAATCGATTTATTGATATCCAAAAATAGCCAGTATTTTTACATATCCAAAAATCGATTTATGGATATCCAAAAATCGATTTATAGATATCCATAAATCGATTTATGGATATCCAAAAATGCTAGCTATTTTTGGATATCCATAAATTGATTTATGGATATCCAAAATTAAATTTTGGAAATTCCAAAATACTGAGTTCTCCCCATATATCAATCCCGAAGTGAATAATGTTGATACATTGAATTAATAAAAGAAATATTTATCCTCGCAAATAAAAATCATATTTTTACAATATGGATTATAAATGGGTTTTTTATCGACTTTTGTTAAACATGCAAACTTGTGTATATTTTAAGATTTTTGTTTTGTTTCCTGCAGTGCCCACGCGGTACGCGCGTCGCGTCTTAAAATCCAACATGGCTGCTACAGAAAGTAATGGAAAGAACGAACACTTGGATACAGCGGAGTAATATTAAACGCAATGAGATGTTTTGAAAGTGGAGATTTCGACTGTAAGCGTATTTTGATAGAGTTAAGACAATCACAACGATGTCTGCCTTTAATGCAACTGTTGACTTAGCTTTTCTGCTTACTTGACAATTTCCCGCGTAAATAGTAAAACAGTCCCGCACTGTATATTTGGGGAGAAATCATTTCGCACTCTCGATTTATGGATATCCATAAATCGAATTTTGCATATGTAAAAATACTGACTATTTTTGCATATGCAAAAATCGAATTATGGATATCCAAAATTCGATTTATGGATATCCATAAATCGATTTTTAGATATCCAAAAATAGTCAGCATTTTTACATATGCAAAATTCGATTTATGGATATCCATAAATCGATTTATGGATATCCAAAAATCGATTTATGGATATCCAAAAATCGAATTTTGGATATCCATAAATCGATTTTTGCATATGCAAAATTATTTTTGGATATCTAAAATATTTTTACATATGTTAAATTCGATTTATGGATATCCATAAATGAATTATGGATATCCATAAATAAATTATGCATATGTAAAAATAGTGAATAAATATAGAAACGGCGCCTCATAGTTCTGTCAAATCACTTTTAACCAGTAATATCTTGTGATTTTTTTCAGTGCTGTCACGTGATGTATTTTTACACATTTCTGCAATGCCAGTTGTAGGAAGCAAAAGAAGTCATATGTCTTTTTTATATACATTGTACATGTATTGAAATTTTGTTTATTACATTTTAACTACATGTACATTGTAATTATACATCAATTTTATTTAGACAAGCCTGTTGTTGCTTGTTTTATAGCTTTTTATATATGCCTAGCTTATATTAAGACAAACTGTTTATGTTATACAAAAATAATAAAATATGTAATTTTTTATAAAAATTAGTTCTGATTTTAATTACTGAGATAATTGTTTAATTTTTAATTAATTAATTTTTTAATTTAATTTTTTACTTGAATCAATGAAATGTTATGAATACCAAGATATTATTAGTGTGGTTGTGCCTTATACTTACCAAAGGCTGGGTACTCTAGTTTTCTCCACCATCCAAGACATGATTGCCTTGTTATAAGTGAAAGAATCTAGACTCTGGTGTAAAACCACATTACTCAACTTTACTCACTCATCCATGAATTAACCATGACAAGGTTCATTCATTATGATTTTGAATTATACCACTAGCTCGTAGAGTAGCCAGAACCTAGATTCACAAACATTCTTTCAAGACATTTCTAGACTGGGGGCATAAAACAACATTACTCAACTCAACTCAACTCTCAACATATTTTGGAAACTTATTAAATTAAAAAACAAACATACATGTACAAACCCATGTCCAAAGCAAACAAAAAACTTTGAAGCTGGCAAATGTGGTTGAACATGTGAACTTCCACCAGGGAAGTGAGGTTGGATGCTCCAGAAGGACTAGCACCTCTTGTTTAGCTAGCTACAACTGTCACATGTGTAATTAAAATTGGGAATGAAAGGAACATGAAAATATAGGATATCAAATACAATGTATGTTAAACCTTGTACATATGTATAACTTTGGTCTGGTACAAAACATTTGTATGTAAGTCTTTTGGACCCAGATATGATAAGGTTGACTTATTCTTATAATTCATTCCAGTGCAGAACATTTGACATCATTTTGTGAAAAACTTCTGCATTGTTGTTAAATGACATGGCTATCAATTACATTTCCCCCCCAAAAATATTTTTTTCTTTAGATGATCATAAGCCTGATAATGCATATAGAAACCCACCCAATTTCCAAAAAGGTGTTGCTGGTACAAAAATGGCATCAATTGGAAAACTATTTCTACTTGTGGTAATTTTGTGGTTTTCCATTGAAATTTTGTTTTCTCTTAGTACCAGTATTCTGATTTTCACCATCTCAAAACTGACTGCCCTGATATACTATCTCTGTCCTCACTATCTAGGTTGGAATCTCACTCAATTCAGATCCTTGTGTGAGAAAGTATGTTGGTCCTTTAGCAAAAGGTTGGTGATTTTCTCTGGGCATTCTGGTTTCCTCCACCATCCCAAAGCTTGCTGCCTTGATACACTTTCTCTCTCACTTTATTTCTACTCAGGACAGATCCTAGTGTGAGAAAGTATTTCAATTCTGTAGTTAAAGGCTGGTTGTTTTCCCTGGATGTTCCAGTTTCCACCACCGTTCTAGAACTGGCTGCCATTATACAAGCACAATAAAAACAGAACTTGGGAATACTATTACTCCACCTATCTCTCTTTGACATATACTTCATTATTTATAAATACTAAAAAACTAATAAATATTTGAAGTATTGTATATCATTTATATTGCACTTATCACTATAGCACCATCTACTAGCCATTAATTATTAATCTCATTTTCAATGTCATCAGAATGAGGCTCCAACACACCTTTAGGTACGGAACTAATTAAAGCATCACCTTGACTGTTCCATATTTTATATTCCACTGATAAATATTCTTGCACTGAAAAACAAACAAACAATACAAAGTCATAACTGAAATGAGATGCCATTTCAAATGTGTCCTCCAAATGATCCCTAAATGGGATCTCCAACCATGTGCATGATCAAAATATGAATAGCAATGAATAAATGGTACTTACGCAACCTGTGAAGTTGCATACATTAAATCATCAGTTAAATACTTTTAGAGAAAAAGTGAAGGACAAAGTGTTGGCGGAAGAAAGTAAAATCTATTTCCCACCATTTCATTTATGGGACATGATAATTATTTGGCCATCATTACTGATCATTTGTCATACAGTATAAAATGGTTCAAGTTTTAAATGCTGTGTTGATACTATGGTAGGATACCACAAGGGATCTGCTATTGTGCTATATTTACAGTAATTACACAAGAGAGAATTTGAATGCAAAATAATTACTCATTCCAAGTCTTTGGTAAAATCTGGGCTGGAATGGTTGGCAGTGAAGGGGATGGTGGTCAAACAACTCTTTCGAACAGAATTACAAAGTAACCAAGGATACAAATTAGGGAAACATTTTACCAAGTTGTCAAAACTTAACCAAAGATTCAAATCAGGGATGATGGAGGAAATCAGTGCCCCATGAAAAGCCAACGACCTTTGGCAAGCCAACTGACACACTTTCTTATACTAGAAAGTGTGCTAAGTGGGATTCTAACCTAGGCAGTGAGAGGCCCTGTGATCTGTTAGTATACCCTTAAGACCACTCAGCCACTAAGAAACCCTTCAATCAAATGAGAATCTTGTAATCTCCATAATGTCGTGCTATGGAAAAGTGGGATAAATACTACTGGTATAGACTTGGAGGGAACCTTATTAAAACTAGGAATAGAAGTAAATGTAATACATGTACTCGTAAATTATTATTTACTTACCTATAGTAAGTTTAAACTTTGTATTTGGTGAGACTTGAACTGATTTAGGATCAATATAACAGCCGGAATGTGTAAAGTCTAAAATCTTGAAAAATAACTGAAAAAAAGAGATTGATAAATTGATGAATGGTTTTAAATATGAATAACAAATATAAAATATAAACCATCTTTGATGGAAAATGGTTAACACACACACACACAGAGGAAAGGAGAGAGAGAGAGAGAGAGAGAGAGAGAGTGTGTATAGACCATTCAGAGTACAATGACAAAGAATTTTCTTTTTCAATTCAAAATAATTGTGAAATTTTATGACTGCCATCTCAATATTGTTGATAATTATGATATTGTTTTATCCATAATTATCCTTGATATTTTTGACATACATAGTACCATATTCATTTCATTCTCAATTTTGATTTCACATGTGTTGGGTGTAGCAAGCTAGATAGACAGGAAGTGTATATTCTTCTTGAACACCTGACCTCTCTTCTCTTGTAGTACTTAATTTGCCAGTCTTCACTTTGCTTTTGGGATTATGATTTGAACATAGACCAGTACGTTTGTGTTTGATGATTACACTGAAATCCACATTGTATGTCAATACAGATTGTGTAAACTAAACATAGCACTGTCGTGCTGTTGTACAGCGTAGTTGGGAAAATTGTGTTGTGGCAAGACAGAATATAACCAAAAATTCGGGGGGGGGGGGGGTCGATCTATGCATAGTCCGACGGATGGGTTTTTTTTGGAAAAAGAAACAATGTACCAAACCATGTATTGCTGAATTAAATGGTAGAAAATAATAATTTCATAAATATATGAAAAAGACAATCGGTAATTAAAATGTAAAAAAGTTGTACCCGATCGTTTTGTCATTTGGGATAGAGAGAAAGTAGAGTTTTGCAGATCCTACCGTCGCTATGAGGGGGTACATTCTAGCGGTTGTATAGAACTGGATCATTTGCTGTTAATCTGGGTTTTAATTAACTGCTGATTACTATCACTCACAATATTCCCGTTTCATGTTAATGGTGAAGTACAGTTGTTTTACCAGTTCCGAATTTTTACTACCGAATAATCTAAAATTTCAATCCCGTTCAATTAAAGGAATCGCAAAATAACTTTCTCAATTTGCTTCTACTTGAATGTATGGCATTAATTAAACTTCAACCGCTTCCTAAATGTAATTTCAATCCCGTTTAATTAAAGGAATCGCAAAATAACTTTCTCAATTTGCTTCTACTTGAATGTATGGCATTAATTAAACTTCAACCGCTTCCTAAATGTATGTGCAGGGGGTTATAGACAAAACGTACCCATGCCAAAACGTACCCTACCATAACGTACCCATTTTTGGACGAAACGTACCCACATTTTTACCAAAACGTACCCATACCAGAACGTACCCACCAAAACGTACCCGCCAAAACGTACCCACCATAACATCAATATATATCTTATATTTGTATGATAAAGCCTTGATTTTTTTATGACAAAATGTTTCCTTTACTTCTTTCTTTATTTCTTAAAAGATGTATTTTTGTAATAAATAAAAAATAACAACGGAGAGAAGAATTAAAAGCAGCACTCAGAGTAATAGCTTTTATGTGTCATATATTTACCAAAACGTACCCACACACATTTCCATAGTTGATCTACCTAGATGTATGTACTCACTCGCTCATTAAAGCGTCTATGTACAAATGTATATCATTTATTTTCAAAAATTATAATTGAAAACGATTGATTATAACTTAGATCCTTTCATATCAAGGGGTAATAATAATTAGGTGGAATTTGTTAAGAGAAATAGTGGTTAAATATTACATATTAAAAGAAAAACTTTAATTTTTAATGTTTAAAATTAGGTTATAATTGCTATAGTTTAATGATTTTTAAATGTGATACAAAAAAAGTTGTCTTAAAATCATATAATTGATATAAATCTATTGTGTTTATTAATTTCTTTGAACTCCGAAATAAGGTATAGGGTGTAATATTATTTTAACAATTAGAATATATCACTTGTCAAAATTGACACTTTGTGTTCCATTTAACAAACATTCTGACGTGTAAATTATCCTTTTAATTCGATAACAGAGGTTAAAAGATAGAAATCTTCCGCGTCTTAATAAATAATATTTAATGTTGAAATTTTGAAAAGTCAAGTATAAATTGTAAATATTCATTGTCTTGATAAGTAAAATTGTCTTAGCTGAAACTCCAGGCGGCAAATTTAAAATTAATAGAGTATGCGCTAAAATTTGTCTGTTAAATAGTTCGTACTATTCATTTGGGATTTTATTTTAATGCATAATTTAGTGATAAAAATTAAGTGGGAAACACTCAATTCAGATTAATTGATATTTGTTAATCGCGTATCGATTAATTTGTAATTCGCGTTTGATATTTTATGAGAGAGAATTATATCTACGTTCTGAACTTTAATTGTCATTTGTAAATACTTAGTATGACTTTACTATCTGAGAGGAATAAAAGTAATAAAATGGACCTGGATTTGTCTTTTTAAGATCATAGACACCCGCAAATCCCGCTCCACCGTGCTGTTTTCCCGGGAAATCAAATCAAAATAAATTGTCCGGCCAACTCAAATAGTCAACCTACTTGTACACGCTACAGAACCACGGAAAACTGGTTACATCGTACAATAAATGGCCCAGATTTTAAATTATATCGCGAGTTCACCCCACGCATTCCACCAACCGGCCGTTAAATGGGAAACGGCAAAAACGCAGAGGATCTTGCAACAGTGAAATTTGTTTCTAAACTTTGGACAACCCCGCCTAATTCAGACTTTCATACATGTGACCTCTGTACTCAGTCTTTTAATTATGTTTTTCAGCATTTAACAACAAATTTTGCTTCATTGTTTCTGAAATTCAATAAAGGGCCATTATACATACAAATATAAAATTAAAAAGGAAACTTTGGCTTTACTCCCCGATTGCAAGTTATATTCTAATTTTACAAGATTATTATTATTCTAATTCCAAAATTTATTAGGTTTAAAACTTAATCAGTTAATGGGTCAAATTTTAATGGAATATCAATGCGGTAATGAAAAACCAACACACGACAGAATAAAAATCCTGTTAGTGAAGCCATAGTGACCTTTGGTGCGTAAATAATGACACAGGTATCAATGCTTTGATTTCGTTATACAATGAAAACAATGAACGACTTCATACAAGAAAAGAATGGCAATGTGTTTGAAGAAGAACAAAAAACACAACAAAGGAATGATGTAGATTAATGACTATCCGACTAAACAGCTGCCTATTGTTTTTTCTTCAATTTTCCTTTAAAAGTCATTAGTTAGTTGTGTAGTACAACATGTTACTATTCTGCAGCCTTTTATTATCTTTATTGTTTTTTTTTTTTTTTTTTTTTTTTTTTAATGCAAAAAAAATATGTATTGGTAATTAAAGAAAAATATAAAATAAGCATGTCTAAGAATTATAACAAAGATAAATGGCATATGCCTAGTAGATGGTAGTAAACAACATACTACTACTTGCTGTTTGGTAATCCTGGTATGAGTACGTTTTGGCATAATTTTGGTTTATAATCAACAAACAATATAAGTTATACAGGTTTTTTGGTGGGTACGTTTTGGCGGGTACGTTTTGGTGGGTACATTCTGGTATGGGAAATGTGGGTACGTTTCGTCCAAAAGTGGGTACGTTCTGGTAGGGTACGTTATGGCAAGGGTACGTTTTGTCCTGCACCCTGTGCAGGACAGGTCGGCAGATTGTTGGTGACCTAGTTTAACGATGTAAACAAATCGTGATCACGGAAATGCTTTTTTCAAGAAAACATACTACCACGTGTTTTTGAGGACAGGTGTCGATAATTTGGAATCAGTAAACATTTGTGTTATTACAACACATAAATTTTATTTCCTCTGCTTGTGGATGACGTCTGCAGCAGCGCTTATATGAAACCCTGTTCGGAACTGGTAATACGACTGTATTTAAAATTTGTACACAACACTCCCTTTCACGAAAGTAAAATCTAATCGATAAACAGTTTTAAAATATGACACAATTGCCTCAACATCAAAATACGTTATCATAACCTTCAAAATAAATTTAAATTTCCGTAGGTTTCACGAAGAATTAATTAAACAACCTGCCGTTGCTGTTCATTTCATAAAAAGTTATGATTTTACATCGTAGGACGCAAACTTCTCGAACTACTTTTTATTGTAAACATGAGATCAGTTCGCCAAATTGCAGAAATTATTAGATGCATCCCGTCGCAATATTTTACTAGATTCCGAAATGTATTCCGAAAATTTATTCCAAATGTGCATATGTAACCAAATGCATTACCCGTCTCAGAATACATATCTCACGATAAAACAGATATACTTCTTTCACGCTCATTTACCAGGCGCACTATTTCCAGGTGTACTCATATCTTATAATTTCATAGCAAAGAAGCTCGATATCTTGGAAGAAAGTGACAGCAATGTACACGTTCACTATCGTGAACGCTGTACAAAAACATGTCTAATTAAAACAGAAAGTGTTCAGTTTCGACAGAATCAACTGTACAAATAATTCATTAAATTCGCTGTATTAGACACCTTTAATAAGTTTAAGGCTTGTATAGGTGCAATGTAATGTGTTAGCCCGATCACACTAGGTCACTCGGATGTGACAACAACAAGAGGTGTGAACATTTTTATGCATATGTCTGCTTTGTACTTTTGTGCACTCATGGCAAATATTAAGTGCTAGCTCACCATGACAATAGTGGTAGAGGTTATTGCTCCACCAGTCAAATATCCTGACAATGGGTAAAACAGAAGTACTGGTAATTAAAAATAAAGTAACTTGTTTAAAGTCACAACATGACCCATTGACATTCAAACCCATGACATTTAGGTCTTGCATCTGACACTCTACAAACTGAGACAGTGTGGCGGGTAAATACATGTATGTATTATTGTCATCACACATAAATGAGGATGCACTTCATAATAAAATACATGTTATAACTATTACGATTACTAGCACATGTATATGATAATGATGATGATGGTGATTATTATTATTATAAACTTACCTGAGCATAAGCATTTTGTCCTACACAGAATGGATCATTGTATACATTGGTTAGTTTGTTATCATTGAAGTGTATTGTAGCATCCAAGTTAACACTCAGAGACTTGCTTGGAAATTTCTGACCTGGTGATGAATTAAAAAAAACACAAAAGATTTTTTGTTAATCATAATTTTCAATACAGAAAAACCTGATTATAATGCTCCTAAATACGTTTGAAACCTCATTTATCACTAAGGGTATTTTAAAGTCCCATAGTCTATTCCCTTTTTGTAAATTAAATACATTTGTATTTTATTTTATTGACATGACTATTTATAGCATATTACTGGTACTGAATGGGTTAAGTAGTAGATTTTAAACCCCAGTCACAAATGAACAGTTTAATGAAGTACTACAGTAAGCTTACCAATATTCCAAACAAGTATTCTCTTATCAGGGGAGACCATCACATTCCCTTGACTGACACTGGAATCCTGGGAGGAAATCTGCCCCCTAAAAATAATTTGAACTAAAAATTGTAGCAAGTTTATAAGCATACTACCATAGTAAAACAGTATCCAATGTGTGATATTCTCACAATGTACTACATAAAAAACCTGGTGCTCAAATTTAGCTTAAATATATTCTGCTTTTTCCCCAAGAAAATAAACCAGATTAACAAACTCAAAGCCTAAATAAGAATTTAGCTATTTTTTAGTAGTAAATTTAAGCACCACTGTTATTAAAAGAAAAAGATTATTCATTTGCCTGAATAGCTCTAAATCAGAATAAGCTTGCGATACTATACGCTTAAGTGGAAGCGCGTGGCCTAGTGGTTAAGGCGTTGGACTCATGATTCGAAGGTCGTGGGTTCGATCCCTGGACCGGGCGATGTGTTGTGTCCTTGAGCAAGACACTTAATTTCACATTGTTCCAGTTCACTCAGCTGAAAAATAAATGAGTACCAGCAAAATGCTGGGGGTTAACCCTGTGATGGACCGGCGTCCCATTCAGGGGAGAGTCTTGTACTCTCAGTCACTTAACGCCACCGAAACCGGGATAAGCTCCAGCCTGATGGGCCTAATGGCTCTGGACAGACTTTAACTTTAACTATACACTTAAACATCGGTGTTAGGACAGTAATTTATTTCGCACCACAAATATAGATCATACAGGGAAATTCTTAGAAGTTATTGAAACAAGATAATGATGATATTGAGGTAAAATAAAGTAAACGGTGTCTTCAGTGAAGGAAATGATGCCCCCTTGAGAATGCATTCCTCAAAGATTGCCTCAACCAAAGACAACCAAGTATTTATTTACAATGGAAATGATTTAATAAATAGAGTAGCATTGAATATGTACACAGACAGGAATGGCACATGGTGATTCTTATTTACCTCCTAAGCTCAAATGTTTAGTGTACAGTTGGAATTACAAACCTGTTATAGAATGGAATCTGTAACTCGCAATAATCAAAAACATTTTTCACTTTATCACTGAGTTTAAGATTTACAGATACTGTAGCTGTTCTACCATCTACCTGTAAATATATATTTATTTACTTAAAGGTTTTATATACTGTTGCTGTTCTACCATCTAAGAATAACTGCATTATAGCAAAATCAAAAGGAATGTTGTCATGTTAAAATTGGGCATACAATGTGCTTTGTTTTCAAATATTAATATAGTTAATAGAGCTTACTGCTTATATCACAACTCCATAAGTGATCTTATCATAATCAATGTCTCTTTGCTAAACATGTCACTCATTAGCTCAGCAACTATATAATGAACTGAGTGTTCTAAGATGTTTATTAGGATCATTGCAGGAAAGTGTGCCAGTAGGTTCAGCACTCTAAAGGACCCTTATGTGTAACAGTACTAAGCAGGCCAGAAGTACTTGCACAACACTCAAACACCATATGAACTTGTCTTAAGATAAATAAGAAAAATGACTCATTCTGCATTGCTGAAAAGTTGCTGATGTGACATAAATCAACATTCAACCAACTACACTAACCTTTACCATTCCCTATTTGTACCCAACAACAAGAATGTATTGTAAAAATTGGAAAACATTTATAAAAGAATCATTCAATTATTTTATTATTCTGTAAAATAGTTTGGTAAAGTTGTAACAAATATAATGTGATTAAATTTAATTTGTGTACACAGTCAAAATTCATTTAAACAGTGGCATTTTACAATACAATCTGTTTAAATTGAAACAGAAGTAAATGTAAACCCTTGACCCTGAAGGAAAGGAGTTGGGTTTAGTTAAGTGGGTTCTACTGTAAATTCCATTTCTTACCTTCATTTCATAAGAGCCTTTAACAGGAAGTTCTTGAAGACTGGAAACAGTATAATGACAAAGTGGGAACATGTCTAGAGGTGGTGTAAATCTCACTCTACGTGGTGCTACTCTCATATTGCCTGTCTCATCTAACAAAATATATTTTGTTAATAAAAATTTAAAACTCATTACTTGGTAGTTTTATGTTTGTCTTGCTACTCTGGGGGCAGTATACAAAGAAAATGAACATTGATATTTACTTAATAACTTTACTGTCAAGGCATCAAGTTTAATATGCTTTGAACTTCCATTGTCATGCAAAACATATCTATCAAGACACACTAGTGTGTGACAATTCATTTACTTTGCGTTGCAATGGAAGCTATAGCACCGAGCACTATAGGCCTCAATGAAACATATTATAATGTACTACCACAGTAACCACACAAAATAGTCTGAAACTCTCAAAGCCCTTGGAATAGATTAAGGACAAAAGCATAAGATTAAATTCCTTATGTTTCTATTCTGGTAGCCAAAATCGTCATTGACTACTAATTGTCAAAAAAAAATTCAAAAAGTAACCTATTAAAGGAAATGTGCAAAAAAAACCCCTTAAAGATGACTATATTTTCACACATTTTAGAATTTGGCTACTAATAATTTTGAATTTTTGAAATCTAGCATTCATGCATGACTTTCTCTAATCTATAGCTGCAAAATCATTTTGTTGTAAAAGAACAAAGTGTTACTCATTCACATACCTGGAGTAATCACAGCTGAGTCAGCAGTTTGAACACATGGGTGTATCATTAAATGGTCCAAGGGGAGACAATTTCCATCTGTGGTATGTGATATATTTAGTGTGATGTCAGGCATAGCTCCTTCCAATTCTGCCTTGCATGCTACAGTACCATATAGATCCCAAACATCAGGGATGCTTTTTTTCTCATACTGAAAATTACGTACACATCTAATAATAATGATGTTCACCAACATACCACATGGTCATTACATTTGTGGATAACATTTACTTTGGAGATTTACCAAAATTATGAAGTTTTTAAACTAAAATATCAACATATGCATTTCCATATCAAATGGAAATAACTGTTCTACATAAATATTTAGCCTGAATGGCTATAGTCTGAAGATTTGAAACTTTATGGTGATTAAATGCTGAAACTGACATTAGTTGTGTAGTATTATCGACAGGGCAGATAAAAATTGTCTCTTAATTTTGTGTTTTCTATTCATGCACTAAAAATTGTGCTTTGAAGATTTCACTGTCACTGACTAAATGTACATCTCCAATAATACCAGTTAGTATATTTATATTACAGTGCACATTATCAAATGTATACCTCTAGTTCATTAATTATTTTTAAAAACTTTCTTTTTCAATATTTATTTTTACTCCAGTGCCCACCCAAAGTTGGCAGTTTAATAATCCAATGTGTGCTTGTCTTATCTTGTCTAGTCTCATCTTGTTAATCTGTTTTTATCATGAACTTGCTCTTGCTTGTGTTGGCTTTTGCAAATACTGTATACATTTTTTCAGTTACAAATTCCTTTCTTATACATATACATGTACATGTATTTGAACATTTTTTAAAAGGAAGATAATCTTTCACTACATACAAATAAATGATTGAAATTTTTACCTGTGCTGACTTGATATACTCTGTAATGGACAGGTAAACTGAATTTTTACCTTTATGTAACACGGGCTTCCAGGCTGGTTGCTGAAATAATTTAAAAAAAAACATACATGGCTTACTATGATTTGGTTGGCCTTGTATACATATCTCACCCCAAAATGTTTTAGCTATTTAGGATAAGATATCACTACATTTATCTCAAGGAAACATCTACAGAAAACTTTTGTTTATGTGTTAGATATCAATGAGTTCCTGATGTTTTGTATGAGTAAAATGCTGATAATCTTTAGAGTGCTAGTGCATTGAATTATAATGTCACATATCAACATTGCAGACCATTCAGTCTTTTTACTACTTCAATACGATCAATATGACGTAATGGTAATCTTGACAGGGATATAAGACACCATTTATACATTTCACTCCAGAATGATCACTTAAATGAACTACAGCAGTCTCTTGAGAGACAAATACCCCTGTCTCCAACGACCAAATGGAAGATCTAAAGGATGGAGAGATAGACAGAAAGACAGAGTGATTCCTATTTACCCACTGTGCTTTGTTTCCGGGGAGTATAATAAATGTATACCAGGCCCCAGTTTCACAGTCATTCCTTAGCTAAGATTTTCCTTAACTTTAATTTAGCAAATTTTTGTAATCTCTTTTTGAAACTACTGGTGAGTATTTTTGTCAAAACTAAATGCAAATGTTTTAATCAAGAAGCGATCTTAAAAATGACACCTTAAATTCCTCAATATTTTGACAATTACCACCAGTAACACAATTATAAAGATTTGAAAATTTGCAAGATTTAAGTTAAGGAAAATTTTAGCTAAAGAATGATTGTGAAACTGGGGCCAGTACTTACTTTTTGAGTCTTTGATAGTACACTGGGTTTGTTGTGCATTTTGGCCACTACAGACTCTGGCTGAGTATCAACTGGGGTTCCAAAAGGGGCAGCAACACTTAAATATGAATGTATTTCACTGGTCTTATGCATCATCTGTAAATAAATCAAATTTTTCAATATAAATTATAAATATACCGAAAATCGTGATTTTTTGTATTTTTTGCGTAAATGCATAAAAATAATGTGAACCAAGCATACAACTACCATGGATATTTTCTTTCAATTAAAGCTATAAGTTTTCCTAATCTTCGTGTGTTTATAATCATGTATTAATCATGAAAGTTTTATTACTAATTTTGAACATTCTAATGTGGCACTTCTTGGTGATTCAGGCTTCTATATTACATTATCAACATACATGTGTATAATATTTACCTCAGATACTGGAACTTGTCTCAAAAAGTCTGCCAATCCACATAACAACGAAAATCCCATTGTAACAGCAGGTCTGTTGAAAATAAAAAAATATACTGAGATGCCAAATTTGGGGTTAAAGTACAACTTTGTTTTACTGATCCTCAGTAATTTAGCCACCTAACTTCTTGCCACACCAAGTCCTTAAATTCAAATCCAATTCTTACATGTTTTTCAAAATAACAGTCTCCCTTAATTTATTGCCAAACCCCTTTTATAGTGTTGAAATCTAGTTGAATAAGTGTTGGTGATTAAACAAGGTTTTACTGTATATAACAGTGAGTTGTCATAAGACAATGTAGCTAAATGGACCGCAAATTTGACGATTAAAGGACTTTGTTACAATTGTGCAATCAGTGGCATACAACAGAGAAAACAAGATAATTGGGCATTTAAGACTTACTAAGACTTACTTACATTTGAATAAGTGGAGGTCTGGTGTTTGATCCTTGTTCAACCAGTGGAACACAGCAGAACAGAAGACCTTTCTGAAATAACAAAAAGTGAGCTAGCACCTTAAAGTCACCTTGAGTGTGCACTGGTGCAAGGCAGACCATAAAACACACTCGTAATTCACATTCATACATGAACTTGTTCATAGATTAATCCATAGAGATGAATAAAGTAAGGTAGTTCTTGTCGTGAATAGCTGAAAAATCGCTGATGCAACGTTAAGCCAAACGTAACACGTGTAACATGCAATAGCAAAAAAATATTTTGATAAGGTCCTGTGTTTGTATAACTCTTGTATTTCTAATATCTTATTTTACTTTTACCTATTTTATTCTAATTCTAAGCATCTTTAATACTTAATTTCATACTTAAGTTGTTTAAAATTTGAGACACATATAAAATCCCAACTCATTCACATTTGATTGGTTGGTTGGTTGGTTGGGTGGTGGGTGGGTTGGTTGGTTGGTTGGTTGGTTGAGAGATAGATGGGTGGACAGAGGGATGGATGGATTGGTTGATTGATTGAGTAGTTGATTGGTTGGTTGGGTTGATGGCTTGGATTTATTGAGAATGGAAATGACCAAATGAGTGAATATGATATTTTGGTCTAACCATTACTTGTTTGTATGTGCTTAAATAATTTTAAACCTGGTTGGCACTTTTGGGTTTTGATTACAAATTCATGTGCTGTGATTTGGTAGTTTTCAGAAATCCTGTTTACCTGTTCTACTACAACAACTGGCCATATTTTTCCAGCACTGGTTGTGACATCAAACACTGGCTTCTGTTCAAACTTTCTACATGTGTCCCTAGCAGGAATAAACTGAAAAAGAAACAACAAAAAGAACAGAATTATTTATTTTACTTGTCAAGTGAATACCATGCTTCATTCATTTTATGACTTTCTGGGAAAATGACATCAGAAAATTCCGGATGTTTTTTTCCACAAATAAAAACACCTGTTGCAATAAAGATACCGGTATATGGCATTTACTTTGGATCCAGTATTGCTGTACATACTTATCAAAAATTCACATATAAATTTCACAATCTAATAAGTTAAAGATTAATTGTAAATGTCATTAAGAAATAAAACATGGTCAATTATTATCTCAGAAGAAGTCATAGCATAAATCATGCATGTCATCAAAATAATATTTTAATCATTGTTTAATACTAATAATTTTAAAAATTGTGGAAACCTAGAATAGGATGAATGAAATCCAGATTATGAGGCTGAGTATTTGATAGAAAATGTCCAATTGGATAAAATGCCCACAAATAAATGCTGGTAAGTGGATTGGCCACCACAAGTTAAGACAAATAGAACATTCATTTTGTCAGATTGCAATATACTGATGTTTGTATTACCTTGTCAATGCCTTCCCTGTGTCCCAGTTCAAATAATAGACCATTTATAAATTCTGGAATGTTACAAATCTGTACATAATTATCCCCTTCTATATTCTTAGCTTTCTTCTCCACTGTGGGGAATGATCTAAGATTGAGAAAAATGAAATGCTGAGATCTAGGAAACTGCATTATGATATGCTGGCAATGGCTAGCATCGTCATTGCAAAGACACTATAGTGTGGTACTATCTGAAATTTTGTGGGTATGGATTGATAGATTTATTTTGCAGTACATCACTATTGTTTTTTTTAAATCTTAATTGACAAATTGAGAAAATTCTGTCATTTTCCCTAAAAGAAATCACAGGGGATAGTTTCATAATAAAATTTTTAAAAATGCCCATAAGTATATAAAAAAGAGTACTCTTTTTAATATAATTATGGATATTCTTTAAATTGTATTATGAAACTGGCCCCTGTGGGGGAAACTAACTTTATTCAGTAGTAATTTTAAGCAAACAAAATCTGTATAGTGAATTAGATAGCTGAATGTTCTCTCTTACTAAATATATAAATATCCAACATAAAATTTACACACACCTTAAATGTCAATTTGTATTGTTTTGTTTATTTATATATATAAATATATATCTGCCATGGACACATACAGATAAACACTAGAAGTGCATAAAGTGCACACCATTATAAGATCTACAGTGTATTAAGGTTATGCTAAGTCTGTGCATATTATCCCTGGAATGCAAGTCAATAATTATGATTTCATCATTAAGAAACTTATTGAAACATTATGTATCTTGTGTAGCTGAATTTAGTCATTGTCAAGATTAATATGATTTTTCTTATTGCAAAAAAATAAATATTCAGCATAAATTATCAAACTTTTATTCATAATTTTTTTCCTCCTTTATTCTTAATGGTCTTATTGTCATTTCTTCCGGGAGTAGACGGGGAGGGAAATAAGATAAGTGCATTTAATTAACAGAAGTTTATGAAACAACTAATAATCTTTCCATCATATTTTTACCTAGTAAATAACAAACGTGATTGGACCTCAGCCTGTGTCGATTGCGGAATTGATACTATCCATATTGATCTCAAACTCATCGTTGTAACGACAATTAATTGTGTATTACATTGTTACAAATTCTTTATGACAAAGTGAAAGTAAAAACAGGCGTTTTTGATATTTTTGTTATCGCCCCTGAACTTTTCACCATCCTATGTATAAAAATTCACCAGTTTTTTCGGGTTAAGGTAACAGGTGCGCGTTTGAGTGCATAAGTCCATAAATGTATTTATTGCCTACTGCAATAAATAGTAACAAACTTTTTTAAACTGAATTGAAATGTTATGTTTGTTTATACATAATTGTCATGGACACCAACAATAAACACTAGAAGTGCATAAAGACTTAAAGCATGTAATATGGTATCATATTGCATCAGATAAGCTTTGCAATATTATGCAAGTCTGTGCATATCTTCATCCGTGTCATACGAAAACCAATTACCGTAAATTTATTAAAAAGCAATATGTGTCTAAAATATTTAACTTTTTTTTGCACTTCTTTACAGTTTTTATTAAATACGAAACTAATAAGTTGAAAATTGGCAAATCAACACCCGGAATAAAAGAATCCTAGTCACTTCGGCACTGGGTCATTTCGGCACCGGGTCATTTCGGCACTTGGCAAGTCATTTCGGCACCAGGTCATTTCGGCACCGGGTAATTTCGGCACCAGTCCCGAGTCATTTCGGCACCTTGCTAATACACTTACTATTAACAGCTGATTAATCGTCAGTACTGTAAATTATTGGTTATCTATAACTTTGTCATAATTCTGAGGACATAATTATAATAATCACACTATCGACGTTTTCCCTCTACACAACCCAGTACACATATCATTTTTATCCACTTTTTACAATGTTTATAAGTAACATCCAGAATTTACATTTAAATTAATTCTGTTGAAGTTAAAAAAATCCAAAAATTCAATATTTTAATGGTATCGAATGACAAAATATTGGCAGAAATTCATAATTCATTTTCAGTTATTTTCTTTTGAAACGAAGTTTAATATTTTTTCTATGAAAATTTAAAGATATATAGAAATCTGATAATTAATTGGTCTTGGTATATGATTGTATTATTGTATTTTGTGAATAAAATATTGTTTAAATTAAAACAAACAATTTTTCCACAATTTCTGCAGAGATTGGCGTTTTCAATGAAATACTTTTGACTTGCTATATTGTATTTTGATTTAGGTAAATATATTCTTGACTAGCTACGAAAGTAAAATATTTTGCAAAGCCGCATATTCTTGATAGGCTACTCAATTAAAATATTCAAAAACTTGAAAAGTAGCATATTAAACACATGTAAAAACATAGTTCAGCAACACCAATCAATCCACGCGGCCCAGATTTCAACACATTTTCCACTCTAATCTACCAGTCCACACCATTTCTTTATTATTACATAGATCTAAAGAACTTTTTTTTTTTTTTTTGAATGTATTTTTATATATTTTTTTTTTTTTTGTAATTGATAGTTTTTATTGGCCAGACTTAACTAATGGATGAATGATGCCAGGGTTGGAACCTGCCCTGGGTTCATCATACTTACAAATTTTAGCCACAAAATATTTTTAACAAAAATTTACATAATATTTGTATATATACTAGGTATATTTAACATATACATACTTAATATATTGTCAAATTTGGTACTTTACATTTTATATAGCATTTGGCAAATAAAGCTATTTCATGCAGTCTGGTTTTTTAAATTTGTTTTGGTATACATGCATTTGTGTGTGTGTGTGTGTGTGTGTGTGTGTGTGTGTGTGTGTGTGCATATGCATGTGTGTGTGTGTGTGTGTATGTAAGATAAGATAGATAAAATGGAGATTGAGAGATAGGTTACCAGAGAGAATGACAGTGTAGCATAATAGCGAAAAAAAGGAGAAAATCTGGTAACAGGACAGATCTAAAGAACTTGTAAAAGTAAATAATCACGGTACCGCTGATGCACCGGTAATTATTATTATTATTTTTTTTAAATTTTATTAATTTTTAATTATAGCTACTAAAACACATTCTGTAGTGATTTTATTGAAATAAAAATTTTAAAAAATGGAGGTGCCGAAGTGACCGATCGTAGATGCCGAAGTGACTTATTGTAGGTGCCGAAACGACCTGGTGCCGAATTGACTCGGTGCCGAAATGACTTTTTCTACAGGTGCCGAAATGACCTGGTGCCGAAATGACTTGCACCCGAATAAAATGCCCGGTACAATTTTCTGATCCACTTAGTTTGGGAGAGATTTTTTGAAATATCCTATTATTATTATTTTACCACCTTTACAATTAAAAAAGAAAATGACATTATTGACATATTCAAATATTAGTTTTGCTGCCCATAAAATTTGACGGACATTTCTAGAAGGGTATATTTTAAATACCTACACCGTTTCTGTGTAAACAACAGGAACAAAACACTATCAACAAGGAAGTCATGTCTCTCTGGATACTGTCAATTAAGGTCACCGAATACATGTGCTGACGTGACGACGATCTCGTCCAGAAAAATGTCGGCGTCCCCTAAAGCAGGAGGAACGGGGGACAGTGTAAGAAAGAGAAAAGGCGGTCAGAAAAATGACAAAAAAGGCAAAAGTGAAACCACAGAAGTGGTAGAAGACAACACAGAGACAAGTCAGAATCAAGCACCTGCAGGATCTGAACAACAACAGAAGCAGCAACCAAAGGAACCTGTACCAGAAGTACTTTACATCCCGTCTAATAGAATAGTTTTGGCAGTTCCAAAATGTCTATGTTACAGTGTTGTGGCAGTATTTGCAGTATGTTTTATCATACTTGGTGGTGTGATTGGAGATGTGGTTTGGAGGAAATTTGTGTATAAAGCTGAACCAGACCCCGATTTTGATCCATATCCAGCAATAACAGCAGCCATTGGTAAAGAAGGTGTTAATTTTTTCAATCAACATGACAGAGACAATGATGGTTATTTATCTCTGGAAGAATTTGAAGTTATCTTCCACACTCTTAACGGCACAGGAATTAATGTAAGCATAATTGTTTTTTATTTAAAAATGCCTTTCCTTTATCATTTATTTAGTTATTTGAATTAGGTACATTTTCAGCTTTATATAAATGCAAAATTTTAAACAGGCCCGAGTGACTTGTATATATATGTGTGTATTTCACAATAGGCCTACATGTATACAGGGTTCAAATTTGGCACAGGCATATACTGGCAAAATGCCAGTGGTTTTCACAAAGTGTGAGTTGAAAATCTACTTGCATAAAAAAAAAAAAAATGAGTGCATTTTTTCCATAATATTCCTTTTAATTTCAAATTCCAAAGAATCCTCGCTGATGTCAACAAGTATACATGAAACATATATTATATACATTATAATAATGATGAATATATTCGTAATATAAAAAATTAAAAATAAAAAAAACATGAAAAGTGGATATTAATTTATTTTGTTGATATGCTATCAGGGTGAACAAGTAGATGTAACATTAACTTGTTCAATATGTTATTTAAATATGATACAAATTTTATACAAAGTTCACATTTTCTGCCCTGACTGATTTCCCTGGTGGAAGTTCAGGTGTCTAACCTAACTTGTCAATGCCATCAGACATGGATTAGTATGTTTGATTTTTGATTGCAACATTGTTCATGCTTAATTTTTTAACTGTATATAATGCATGTTCAAGGTACCATATTGTGTTTAAAAGTTTTTTCCAATAAAAAAATTATTATTATTTATTTATTATTGAATCGTATTAACTAGGGTATTTAATCATGCATTTAATGTTTTTACATACAATGGTTCAGTAAATTTCATTATAATAAAGATTTTTTAATTTGTGATATATATAATTATATGGGACTCAGTCAGCAAATAAAATTGAAAAATAAAATAGTATACCTATCATTATTTATTGAAATTTTTAATTGCCTGTATTATTACCCTTCCGGGCACCCAGTCTCACTTTCCTGATGAAAGTTCACATACAGTATTTAACGAATTTACCAGTTTCAAAGTTTTTGCTTTGCTTTAGGATTGGAATTTGGACACATATTTTTGTATATTTGTTTTTGATTGACTGTATTATGGTATTCATGATTTTAGATAACAGCTCCTGGTGTACAGTTTAGTCAGACCATTGATGACGATGATGAAATTGTTACAGTGAGGTCATACTTTCAGCCTTTACTTCTGGAAACCATGACAAAAGATCTCAATGAAACGGTATGGTAAAATCATTGGTTCTCTTTCATCTCTCACTTATTTGCAACACACACACACACACACACACACACACACACACACACACACACACACACACACACACCTTGTGTGAATATATAGTTCATTAATATTAAAACAGGTTTCAAACTGCTAATGGTATTACATATTGGAAGATTGTAAGAATTTAACTGTCTAATTCTCAACATGTGTATTGGAAAATATATATTCGTATACAAGGAAATGTAATTATAATATATAATTGACATTAATCTCTAAATAGATAGCCCTCTCTCCTCTTGTAACAGGTTATCAAGGAGTCAACATCTTCAATAATCTTCGAAAAATATTCTTTATAATCACTTGATAAAATCTATGGCAGTGACTTTATCCCTCTACATTGATATAGTTTATCATGATAATAACAGTTTTAACATGTAAAATGTTTGATATTATAATATTTAATAAGTACGTAATGCCATTACAAATAGTGTGGAGAGAAGAAGCCTTGGATATGTTTAGTATTGTTTGCTCAATGTAAACAGGTTACAGAAAATTTTAAAATTACCACAAAACATGCAGTCTAAGTTAACTGGATTTTACAAAACAATAAACTCTATATACCAGTAAAGTATGATGACCAATCTCTCATTTTGTTATGGAAATTTTCTCATAGTCATATACAAATGTATGTAACATGTGAACAAATTCATACACTTACAGTGAAACCTGCCTTGAACGTCGTTTCTATATAACTGCAATTAAAGGCCAGTAAAAATGTTTTTAATTGCTCTTCATATTATTTGAATGAGTATATAAGGACCACATAAAAACCACTTTTACCGGTTTTCCATTAGGTGGCCTTAGAGACAAGTTTGACTGTAATTGCTTTTAATGTTCAAGAGCTCTTTATCTACTGTTAAAAATATAAAATGGAATGTAAAAATTTGTGGCAAGTAAAAACATGCACTTGGTAGCACAACAAATAGGGGAAACTAAGGAAAAAGGGGAAAGGGAACTTTGGATAAGCAGAGGATGAAATTATGCGACATGGGACGCAAGATGAATATATCCCTCACTGCTCTTTTAATGGAATTTTTTATCTGGGTTGCAAGAAAACAACAATCTGGAATAAAATAATGCCCCCAAGTTACACATAATATCCAAGAAACAATCTGGAATAAAATAGAGCCCGAGTTACACATCATATTCAAGCAAACAATGATGGAGTTGTTGTTCAAAGTTTTACTGTATGTACATTTGATATGTTCATGTTTAAACTGTAGTAATCATTGGGTCCTTTTTTCAGGGTGAAGGTGGATTTTTCGCAGACAAGGGTGTACGTGAGGGAATACATATGGGTGGTATGTATCCAGGACCACCCCCTTCTATATTTAAGAGATGGGTATGTAGTAATAACTAATACAGTAAAACCTCGATTCATCATCATAATTTGGTCAGTCAGAGTCAGATTTTGGCATTATAAAAAGGGCTTTGTTGATAAAACTGTAAACATCAAGAAAAACATAAAAGAAATAGACTTTGTGACTTCAGTTTATTGTTAAGATAAACTTCAATTTCAACTTTGGTACTTGATTAACATCCGCAAGCAGACATCACATCAAGGAAAAAAAATAAACGTGTGCAATGTGGAGTCTCTGGTGCGCAGTAAAACAAATTAAAAAGTACCCGGTATATACACTGTACACAGGTTAATGGTTGTTTATTGTGCTCGAATGGCTGCAATCTTGAAACTTTCTAGATCTGGTGCAGCCACAACCCCATTCGGCAACTGGTTCCAGTAAATGGTTGCTCTTGGGAAAAATGAGTACAAGTACAAGGGGGCATTATAACATGTTTTTACTGTATTTGGTTTTTGGATTTTCAGGTTTTTTGTATACCTCAATCTAGTTTATTTATGATATTTAAAATTCTTTAAATAGCAAAACTACTTTTTCATTTCGATTTCGAATGTCAGATTTGTTGATTCCCAACATTAACTCTGTCTCTATGACATCTAACAAGATAAAATTTTAATTGCACTTACAAATGTTTGGTCTACTGATATATTACAAACAGACCCTTATCAGTCTGAAATAGTTGAACATACATACATGTATTTCAATTCTTTTGTATTTGATTTTTTTTTCAGTTCCAGCAAAGCAGACACCTGGACACTTTGGCAGGATTAAAAAACTGGAAGACAGTGAATATGGAATGGATGAATTTTGGAGTTCAACATTTTGCAGGCTTTCTTCCACCTGATGATAGCTACATGAAAGATCTTGGTAGCGTCTATGACATTTATAAAGTTGATGGAGTGACATTATTTGGCCACACTCGTGATTCAAGTAACCGTTACTATCCTCCAAAGGTCAAGGACAGTCTGGTTGGAATACATCGACTGTTAACAATGTTTCACCCTCGTCCATTTTTACAGACCAGATTTGCACCACAGGGATCCGTGGCATGTATAAGAGCCGTAAATGACCAATATATTGATATTGTTTTCAGGTAAACTATTTTTACTGTCTGTGTCACTGTGTTTGTGACAACAAAGTTGGCAAAATTTTCATAGAAAATCCATTTAATTTAAATACTGTTTGGTATTATTCACTTACCTGAGCATAGTCATAACTAAAAATCAACCTAGATTCTGTAAAAAAGAAAGCATCATAGTTACAGGAATTTTAAATCTTGGAAATGGGTGTTTATAACAGCAGTTATGTTCTTGGCAATATTTAATGATGCACCAAGGGATTTTTCATTTGCCAAAATTTTCAACAGATTAAATCTCTATAACGGCAACATTTTTCTTCTTAGATTAATGTTCTGTGGTAATGGAGGATGCAGATGTATCAGGATATGATGAGAATATATAAAATTTCACAGTACATGTACATGTGTATGATAGTGGACATTTATTGAAACCATGTTATAGTGCCCTTGATAACTTTGCCTCCTTGGTCATCTTAACAGAATTTCGAAGTTCCAAAATTTTCTATGTTTTTCTTTCTAATTGTCCCATGATTTATGACCAAACCCCTTTATAATGCCAAAGTTAGACTAAACTAATGGTGTCGAGGAATCATGGTTTTACAGTAGTTCACTTAAATGTACCGGTATTAGGTTATGAATGAAAACTTGAAAAATGTGTATCATTTCATCTTTGTCCATATATTATGTATTTATTATTTTTCTTTTAGAATCCATGCAGAATTCCAGTTAAACGAACCACCATATTATCCATTTTGGTTCACACCATCTCAGTTTAGAGGAAATCTAGTTATATCAAGAGATTACAAGAAAATCTTAAATTTTAATATGTATGTACCAAACGACAGATTACTTAATGTAGGTAAGTTATTTTTTATTAGTTTTTCTAATTACCTTCATACATTTATATTTTATATCTGAATGTTTTTAAAATTTGGATGTACATAACAATGTTCACTTGAATTTCATGTCAGTCTCATTTTTACATGATTTTATGTAAATTTCATGTATTCATGAATTTCACTTACAAGCTCGATTCATTTGAATTTCGCATTTAAGATTGATTAATGTGAATTTTGTGTTTAAGCTTGATTCATTTGAAATTCACATGAAAATAATGTGAACAAAATTTGCCTGTGATATGTATCTGTGATAAGGTTTAAAAAATTTACAATTGAATCCATATATTAAATGGAAAGAAAAGAACACTTAAATTTCTTTCACTACCATTTTGACATTGTAGTTCAAAAAAAGTTATAATAATAAATTTGGATAAATACTGTCACTGACCCAAAGTTATCTCCCTTTAACTGCTTGGTTATTAGGTTCTTGGTCACATTGTCTTTTGTACAACAGAGTGTATTTAAATTGTTTACTTGATTTTAATTAATAATATTTAGAATCATTGCATGGATTTTTACTTTAAAATATAAGAATATATACATTTAGTAACAGACTTTAAATTAATTATGGTTTTCTGGGTTTTTTTTCTCTTTAAGATATGGAATGGATGAATAGACCAGCAGATGAAGAGAACATGGAAGTGGATATTGGAAAAATGCCACAGATGGAACTGAACATAACTTCGTCTTCTGTTCCATTGAAGAAAGATGAATTGCACATGAAAGATTATGAGGTCCAAGATGAGCCTGGGCTTATCGCCAAAATGCAAAGTATAAAGTGGAAATCTCAGATCCAATTACAAGATGCCTGGAGAAGTTTAGAAGTAAAACTGTATCCATTTAAAAAGGTAAATGGTGGTTTACAAACTATCACAATTACTGGTACATATGTAACAGGAAAGAGAAAAAATGCAGGGTTGGGGATCAAACCTGGGACCTTCCACACTATAGGCGAATGCTCTACCACTGAGCTACCCAGACCGCTACAATCCTCCCTTCGTTTTTTTTAATTCAACTCCATTTAATCGAACCAACAGGTTCCACCCTGGGACCAACCTGTTGGTCGGCCACTTCCCAGGGTTGGACGAGCCCCCAAATGTAACAGGAAAGAGAAAAAAATGCAGAGTTGGGCTGGGGATCGAACCCGGGACCTCCCACATTATAGGCAAGTGCTCTACCACTGAGCTACCCAGACCACTACATTCCTCCCTTTCTTCTTTTTCGATTCAACCCCCTTTAAAACCAAACCAACAGGATCCACCCTGAGACCAACCTGTAGGTCGGCCACTTCCCAGGGTTGGCCGAGCCCCCAAATGTAACGGGAAAGAGAAAAATGCAGGGTTTGGTCGGGGATGGAACTTGGAACCTTCCGAATTATAGGCTTGTGCTCTACCACTGAGCTACACAGACAGCTACACATGTATATAAAAGATAGTTTTCCCACAAATTTGGAATCTGGAGAAGGTGCGGGGTAAATGGGAGGGACATATAGGAATTATCATAATTATCTTATTCTTTGTCTTTTCACTGTGTCAAAGTTTATATATATATGATATTTAGAATAGATATTTAGAATAGATTGGTGTAAATGACTTCGTCAGTGCCTCTAACCATCAAGGTTCAGATCCCACTCTGGCAGATCCTAGTGAGAGTCATTTCCTCTGCCGACAATTTGTTTGCTACTTTTCTCAAAAACTGTTCAGCAGATCTATTTTAAGAAACTTGTTGAGTAGATGTGCAATCGGCTATTCATATTTTGATTATAAACATGGTAGGAAAACATGAATTTCTCAGGTGGGGTTCATTTGGGGACACCTTTGAAATGGCATCTCATTTCAATTATAATTTTTTCTTTTATTTTCAGGTGACATATTACAACTTCACTGATGCCTTTGATAAGGCACAAGAAGAAAAGAAGCTAGTGCACTCCATATTACTTTGGGGTGCATTAGATGACCAGAGTTGCTGAGGTTCAGCACGAACTCTCAGGGAATCAGCCCTTGAGAGTTCGTCTGTACAGGCTCTCCTTGAGGAGAGCTTTATCAGCAATTGGGCACTTGTGGTTGATTTGAAGGTATGTATTGTTATTCAACACAATAATTTATCAATTAGGTGTATTTATGTTTGGTGTTGCTTCGAAAATGAATTATACATAGACATTTGTATAGTAGAGTTGAGTAATGGTGTTTAAAGTCCCAGTTAAGACTGTTTCACTTACAGTCCAACCTGCTTTAAAGGCCACCTCTATATAAGGGTCACCTGCTTATAAAGGCCAGTTGAATTGTATCCCAATTGTTCTTTATTCATATTATTTTAACCTGTATATAAAGGCCACCTGCCCTTTAAGGCCACTTTCACTGGTTCCCTTGGGTGGCCTTTATAGACAGGTTTGACTGTATATCGAGATGTCACTAGCTATAGGGGAAGGTGCAGAAATTTTGCCTGTGCATTGCGCTGATGGCATTATACAACAGGGTTCTTTATCATGCCAAGCTCACCGTGACACTGGACCTCATTTATTTTAAGTTCCCATCCGAAAGAACGATGCCGAGTGCTTAGCAAAAGAACAGGCACTATTTATTTTCAAGTCTTAAGTCAGACCCAGCCAGGGTTCAAACTCATGACTTCCCACTTATGGAGATTTGTATAATAGAGGTGGTGCTCCTCTTTCCAAACAGTATAGTTCTGGTACATAACTATTTTGGCAGTACTATGTATCTACATGTTCCTGTACAGTAAAACCTCAATTTACCGTCAGCATTTGTTCTGTCAATTTTTGCATTATAAAGAAGTTTGGTGATAAATTGAGGGAGGCTAATAAAGAAACCTTAGATGAAATGGAATTTTAGACTTCAAAATAGTGTGGTGACAAGCTAGATGGCAAAGTCATTGAGAGACATTATAACAAGGTTTTACTGTACATAAAAATTTAATTTCGAAGTTTTTTTTTGAGAATTTATGACCTGCTTCTAAGGCCATACTGGTAAAAGATTAATTTCTTCGATTTTCATCCCTGCCAACTCCAGATTTACTTGAATTAATGTTTCATAGATCTGGTTAAGTTTGAAATTGTAGAAAGTTGTCGATAAACACAACTTAACACACTTGGTAGAGTGCTGACACTGCACACTCCTATAGTGGGAGGTCGTAGGTTTGAACCCTGACTGGGTATGACCCAATACTTGAAAGCAGGTAGTGACTGTGGTTTTGCCAAGCACTCAGCATTCCGAAATGAAAGTCACACATCTTTCTGATGGGAACTTAAAATAAATGAGGTCTCATGTCATGGTAGGCTTGGCATGATAAACAACCCTGCTGTGTAATGCCATCAGCACAATGCACAGGCAAAATTTCTGCACCTTTGCCTATAGCTGACAACATCTCGATATAAGTGAAATATTCTTGTTGGGACGTAAAACACCATTACTCAACTCACTCTTCTGCCAACATTTAGTCCACCACTTTTCTCGAAAACTATTTTTTAAATAAAATCTTTATAAAACTTAATAGGAACAACCTTTAGGTGGAGTAGTTGGGCCATTGGCTAGGCTATTGTATCTTGAGCATACATATGGTTGGGAAACTTGGATTTCCCAGTTGGTGTCATTTGAGGAAGATTTTTGAAATGACATTCCATATTGGTTTTAACTTGTGCATTTTTGAGCTCATATAAAAGTAAATTTACTTTCATTTTTAAATTTCAAAATTTACTTTTATTGTAGGAACTTGAAAAAGATTCTCATCAGCCAGTGTACAATAAAACAGCAAAACATTTCTTAGAAGAATATTCCTTCCCTGTGATGATGGCCATTGCTCTTCCTAATGGCACAATTATACATAAAGTAAATGCTAATGAATACATGGATGATAGTTCGGATTCAGGGATACTACAAACAGGGTAAGTCTTCTTATACCCCCGCTTAAAAAGTGGGGGGTATATAGTGATAGGGGTGTCCGTCCATGTGTCTGTCCGTCCTTCCGTCCTTGCATTACACCTTAGGGTACCTATCTCTTATCCGCAACTCCTCCTTAACCCTTCAATGGATTTTCATGAAACTTTCACACAATCTTTGTGATATAATGTAGATGTGCACCTCCTATTTAAAAATTTGATCCAATGGATTTTTGGGAGCGGGGGGAGGGGGGTGGGTATTTTTTGTGAGCTTTTCTAGTTTTATTATATTTTAAATTGAAATTGGTCTTCTTTATGTAAACCTATTTGTTTTTGCTGGCATTTAATTGCTCATAAATGAATTCTGATTACGTAATGTTTAACTATCCGATGACATCATGAAATGTCATCCTATTACATCATGCATTATTTGATTGGTCAGCATTCTAGCATAGTCCTGACATTGCATTCCTTATTTGAAAAAATGTTGTCCCATCAATTTCCTGTCTTTGTCAGAATTTTGAATAAAATAAATTATGGTAGCAATAATTTTACATTCTACATTCCACACTGTGGTGATACAACATTGGCGGTAAAATACACATGCACTTTTAGTCAGATTTCTCATTGTGATGTCATTGGGGAATGATTTGTCAAATGTAAATAATGACGTAAATAATAAAAACTTTGTATATAATATGTTTTTATCACAAAACCAATTTGGCCATTCATGCTGGAATAAATCATTTAAATTTAATTTGTCTTTTTCTTTTAGGTTAGAAGATCCACAAGCTTATCATTATGTTGAATTTTTAAAGCAAGGAGTTAAAAAAGCAGAGGCTTATCTAGACATTTTACCTGGAGTATCTAAATCAGCTCTTCCATAACAACCAGGATATCATTTGTGCACACTTGGGACTTAAAACGGTCTCTTCTGTAACATTAAAACATCATATACTGGTACACTGTATACACTTTTGAATTAAGAATAGTAAAGAAATTTTTATTATCCTAAAGGCACCAGTATTGCATGAAAATGTACCAAAAATTCAGGCAAATAAGCATGATATTTAAAAAAAAAAAATCTTTCAAAGAGTAACCTATTTTAGCAAATTTGTGAAAAAATACTATAAAAAGAACTATTTTAACAACTTTTGGAAATTTGGCTGCTAATAATTTAAAATAAGTGGAAATCTAGTATTTATAATAATAGGCATCATCTATAAAAATCTTTTATGAAAAGACACAAATTATAATAAGGTATTTTCTGGTTTCACATATTTTACAACAGTTCCCTGGATTTGTCTTGTATGAAACAAATTTTAGATTAAAGTTTTCATTTAATGGTAGTGCTTTCATTTGTTACAACCAGCAACGTACATGTATACATTTTATATAAACGTTTTGTATTCAATATGTGCCATCTATATACTAAAAATGGTTATTTTTTAGTTTGCTGAATATAACGAAACACACAAATGGTTGATTATTGTTTTATTTTTTGTTGATTGAAGTCATGTTAATAATTAGGTATTAATATACTAATAGCGTGTTAGTATTAGTAGTGTATTTGCATCGTGGTTGAAATTATTATTTAACTAATATTTTTAGCAAATATGCAATAGTGTTTCTCCCCTCCCCTCATTTTGAAACTCTTAAATTAATTACTTATGTAGAGGAAGATTACCGTAGATTAGGCAGGTAGATTCTCTTTGTTATAGTTTCGAAATTGCGGAATGGGGATATGAAGTAATAAAAAAACCCACCAAAATTATAATAATACAACTGTCATACATGTATCTGGTTACACATGTAAATGCACTGATACTCTATTAAATATAGATGTAGGTATGCAGATATTTACTGTACCTAGAATGTCAGAATTTAATCCAATAAAAATACATGTAGTCACTACTAGATGTACCAGTAGATCAATTTTGTTAATAAATACTTTGATATCTTCAAACTCATAAGTGCAATTTTCATTTGACAAACATGTATTTATCTTGCAATAAATAACAATGACTATCACAGTGTTTACAAAATAAAGAAGTATCTATTGGCGACACAGATTATTTCTTTTGATTTATTTCCTCATTACAAATGTAATAGTTATTTAAAATGAAAAGAAATTCTGTTTTTGAATTTTTTTTTATCAAATAACCTCATGAATGTGAATTATATAGACAACAGGCATTAAATGTAAACAAGAACCAATAATAGAAGTTTTGAATTAAAATCCCATCCTGTTATGGCAACAATACTGCCGGTACTTTATTGTGACAACTAAAATATACCGGTACTAGTACCCTGTTGTTATGACCACAAGTGCTTGTTATTACAACAGGTACTTGTTAAATCTTGCTGATGTGATACATATTTATACATATATAATATATTTTTATAACAATTTATTTAAATTTTAAATATTGATGTTAATGATGGTATGTAAGAGAGTTTTTGTAGATTTGTGTTTTTTTGATAAGTAATAATATGTATTTAAAGTTTGTGTGGGTACTAATATGTTGGTATTTCATTATTTATTGTACAAGTGGTTTTTAAAAAAAGTAGAAAAAAGACTTCAAAATCAAATTTTACAGTTACCTCTGAAACTGTTTTAACTTTCCTATTTGTAAAAAGTACAAAAGTGACCATTTAATACCTCCTGTATCAGGATGATTATGAATGTCAAATGTTAAAGTCTTAGGCAAATTTTTGTTATTTATTGGATTTGCAGGCACATTATCCTTGTCTTCTGACAGGTTTTTGGGTTCTCTTTTTGTTTTTTAGACCAAAACTATTTAAAAGTTTGCATTCAGGTATACATTTTTATATTTATTGACCCATGAGACTTACATTTAAGACACCTGACCACTTAAAAAATAATTTTATCAATTGATTTTTTAAGTTTTAAAATTTTGATAATTTTTTTTAATTTGAGTTTGATATATTTCAATTACAATGTATTGTATAATGAATGTCTTTTTTGGTATTTGTAAAAGATCTGAAATAATTTGTAAAAATTAATGAATATGATGTGATGTTATAAATTCTGAAGCTTTTTGTTGATTATGATGGAAGCTTTTTGTTGACTGTGATTTGTTGAGTATTTGTGAGGGACCATGTTGGACTTATAATTTAAAGACTAAAGATATTTTTCTTTTTTTTCTCTATAAAAAAATAATAATAAAATAAAATAAAGTAAACTGGTACATTAATTTAAATTTATGCATAATGTTTCTCTGAACATGCATAAAACAAAATCTTGATATCTATTTTAGGGTATGAATCATGAGATATTTTGAAATGTACATCACAATATTTTTTTTTTTTGGGGGGGGGGGGGGGGTTAAGTTAAAGGCTTCTTAGTTATTGAATTTTCCAGTGCTGTTTAACATCACATTATGCCAAAAATTTGAATTATCTCTCATTTTTCATTACAGTTGAATAATGTGTAACTCCACCTCTTTTTCCAGTCAATAAACTTATGGTAGTTATGTATTCAGCAATTATGATACTTTGTGAAACTGAAATGTTTTTGTACTGCTGTCTTTCAAAATTTCATGACAAAATCTGACTAGTCAGAAAAGATTTGATAGTTTTCAGATTAAGAATATGCTCTATGTTTGTACAGATACAGAATAAAGTATATTATTCAAGATTTTACATTTATTTAGCAGTAGTCCCACTATGATTTTATTTACATAATTTTTGTATACACTAATTATTCTGATAAAGTGTAGCATTCTTCACAATAACGGTGCCATTTTGGTCATTACATATTGTATATTTTCATACTGATAGCAATGATATATATATTTTACACCTGCACAATTTATACCTTGTTTTCAAGCTATGCATCGGTTTTACTTTACTCTTTGAACACATTCTATTCTCTCTGTGCTACATCGTCTTCATTTATTTTTAGCACCTGTTTTGTCTCATTCCAGTTTCCAAATATTATTTGTTACAACACTATGTCATTAAACGTTAACCTTTTGTTGAAACCAATATAATTTGTAAATGTATGAAAATAGAACTAGAAAGTGGTCTTCCACCGAGTTCTGTTGGATGTTTGTTTGCATTTTGATTGGTGGAGATTAAAGGTTAAAGGTTAATGATTCATAGTGAAGGAAACATTTGTTGGAAATTTTATCATACGTTTACATTGTCTTTTCATTGTTACTTTTCATGTTGAGCTTTTGACATTTTTGTATTAAAATTTTGTGTTAAAAATAGACTTATTTGTTTTTTCTTAATTGTACATATTTCATAGTGGCAGTATTTGACTGGTACTGTAGTTTTCTGTTAAAAAGAGGATTTTCTGTTTACCGATGAACAAGAGGCTCTTATGTTTACCAGTATATTCCCACCTATATTGTTGACTAACTAGATCAGAGAATGCAATTTTTCATTTGTCATTCGACTTGTAAAGTGCTCAACAGACTTGTCACTTCCAAAAAAAACTGTTGTTCACCAAAAACATTGAGAACACTTTACCTGTCAAGTAATAAATGCAGAGTTGCTGTATGTGATTTGATTGGTCAAAAATAAATGTGAGGAAATACAGTCAAACCTGACAATAAAGGTCACCCAGGGGAGCTAGCAAAAGTGGTCTTTATATGTAGGTGACCCTTATATACAGGTTCAAATAACATGAACAAATAGAAATTGGGATAAAAATTAACTGACCTTGAAAACCAGGTGGCCTTCATATAAAGGTTGCCTTTAAGGCAGGTTCAACTGTATTGATTAATGGAAGAAGAGATTCTTCAGTTGAATAAGGTCAATGTCTATAGAAAGTAATGGTCAGCTGAATAAAACTGTGGAGGTATTTCAGAAGAAGTCAAAGTCCAAGAAATACCTACGGTAATAAAGATAAAAACATATCAATTCAGTAACTGAATGTAGCATGATGACTTAAGAACAATGGTTTTGAATCAAATTCTCAGTAAATCTTTATAGTATCTGCACATTCATTCTCTATACATGTACATGTATATAGGTAGACAACTTTTTATACCCACACAAACATAGTATGAGTTGAATTGAGAAATAGTGTTTTAACGTCCCAGTCAAGAATATTTCACTTACATCAAGATGTTCCAACTATAGGCGAAGGTGCAGAAATTTTGCCTGTGTGTTGAGCTGATTGCATTATACAGCATGGTTCTTTAGCGTACCAAGCCCACCATGACACAGACCTTGTTTATTTAAAGTTCCCATCTGAAAGAATTGTGACTTTCATTTCGTAATGTCGAGTGCTTGGTGAAAGAACAGACACTACCCATTTTCAAGTCTAGGGTCAGACCCCCCACCCACCCTACACTATCTTTGATATATTGGTCAACCAATACTTGATGCATTTTCAATGTTGGTGACTCCTTACTAAAGGGATTATATGTATGTGATATGTTGATGACTCATCACTACATAGAAAAGCAGTTTGCTGAAGACTAATTACTAGATACCGGTAGATATAAGAGAGATCTCCCATGAAATCATACTGACTAATCACTAGGTAGATCACTCATGATCTTGGTGACTCATTACTAGATAGATCACCTGTGATATCTTGGTGACTCATTACTAGATAAATCACCTGTGATATATTGGCGACTTATCACTAGGTAGATCACTCATGATCTTGGTGACTCATTACTAGATAAATCACCTGTGATATATTGGTGACTTATTACTAGATAGATCACCTGTGATATCTTGGTTACACATTACTAGACAGTTCACCTGTGATAAATTGGTGACTCATTACTAGATAGATCACCTGTGATATATTGGTGACTTATTACTAGATAGATCATATGTGATATATTGGTAACTCATTACAAGATAGATCATCTGTGATATATTGGTGACTCATTAACAGATAGGTCACCTGTGATATATTGGCGACTCATTTACAGATAGGTCACCTGTCAATATTATTGACCCATTACTTAATAGATCACATGTGATATATTAGTGACTCATTAACAGATAGGTCACATGTGAAATATTAGTGACCCATTACTAGATAGATCACCTGTGATATATATGATCATCTGTGACATCCTGGTGACTCGTTACTAGATTGATCACCTGTTATATATTGGTAACTCAATACTTGATAGATCACCTGTTATATAATGGTGACTCATTACTAGATATATCACCTTGTCACTTAATAGATCAACTGTGATATCTTTGCGACTAAATACTAGATAGGTCACCTATGATATCTTGGTGACTCATTACTAGATAGATCTCTTGTGATATTCTGGTCACTCATTACTAGATGGATCATCTGCAATACATTTGTTACTCATTACTAGATAGATCACCTGTGATATATTGGCGACTCATTACTAAATAAATCACCTGTGATATCAAGGTGACTCATTATTAGATAGATCACCTGTGATATTCTGGTGACTCATTACTATAGATCACCTGTCATATAAAGGTGACTCATTACTTAATAGATCACCTGTGATATAAAGGTGACTCATTACTAGATAGATCACTGTGATATATTGGTGGCTCATTACTAGAAAGTCACATGTGATATATTAGTGTCTTATCACTAGATAGACCACCTGTGATATATTGGTGACTTATCACTAGATAGATCATCTGCGATGTTCTTGTGACTCATTACTAGATAGACCACACTAATATCTTAGAGACTCATTAGATAGGTAGATGCTCTGTGATAGGTTAAATTGACTCATTTCTAGATATATTCCCTGTGACATTTTCATGAAGCAGTAGAAAATACTATTTCCTGTTTGATCTGAAACAGCAACATCAATATCAAAAAGAAGTCGTTCGGAGTCATGAATTTCAGGTCTATATCTCCTATATAATACCGAGTTAGCAAGATGATTGTTGCCAAACTAACCTCTATGATACCCCGATTGGTTTGCATTCAAAATTTATTCTCTTAAGGAGATATTCAAATTCCAGTCATATTTTAACTATATGGAAAACAGATATAGCTAAAATTAACTTATATAGAACTTTGAAATTCAAGACATCCTACATATCAGATATGCGAATTTCCGCGAATTTCATGATTGATAAATATACATTATGCAGTTTTCGATCTTATGCTAAACATGCCGCCGCATTAAATATAATAATAGACTTAAATTTATTCACTTGTCTAAAATTTTAAGTATCATAAATTTAGCTTAATCCCGGTAACTTTAGAAATAAGAAAAAAATTCCATTTCAAGTTGAACCAAAATTAATGTCGAAAATAAGTTATTATACAGTTAGATTTACACATAAAATACACATTAGTTATATTTCAAAAGATGTATTCAAAATTATCTGGTTTTTTTCTGAAAAAAATCTTAATTCAATATGTCAACAACAAATATTCAATTTTTATTCCATCTAAAGCAAATGATTTCAGTTGACTGAAAACAAGCACCTGTTGCTTTCATTTTTACCTGGGATTGCCCCTTCCATTCGTCACACTGATTGGCTATTGGAAATCATGTGACGGGGAATTCCACAGCCGCGGCAATACACAGCTTCAAAATGGCTGAATAGACTCGTCAGTGCACGCCGAAAACCAACAACTTTTTGTGAAAATCGGAGCTTACAAGAATGGCGACGAAGACTGCACCCACAAGCCAGCTCAGACTGGAGTGGGTCTATGGCTACAGAGGACACCAATGTCGAAATAACTTGTATTACACCGCAAACAAGGAAATCGTGTATTTTGTTGCCGGCGTTGGGATTGTTTACAGCGGTAGAGAACATAAACAAAGATTTTTTCTGGGCCATGATGACGATATTTTATGGTAAATATTTAACAAATTCACTTTATTTTGAATTATGTGGTTAAAAATACCGGTGTCAACATGATGACATGCATATTTTGGATGCAATTATATTTGAAATTTGATGCATTGTTTATTAAAATAGAATGTTTCCATGGTTACAGAATATTTTTATTCCGTTTTATCATTGATAATCAAATATCTTGGCTGCATAAGTTTAGGAAGATGAAAAATTTGCAAGATGGAGTTTTATTTATTTGTTTATCAAGTTTAAACTTGTCATACATGTCATTTTGCAGTAGATTGGCTTATAATATACACCCTTTTCTGCAAATGCATAGATAGATATTGAGCAAAATATTGGAAATGTCATTGAAACAGAAAGTTTTAACCAATCTGCTGATTTTATTCGCCTTGCTCTACATTTAAACCTGACAATTTTCTAGATTTCTGAAATTTCTGAAGAGCAGGGGAGATAACTCATCCAAATCCCAAGAATGGTTGCTCAGGTGTACAATAGTATGATGAAAAAAATATTAGTGAAATGGGTTTAAAAATTGCCAATTTTCCAACAGCATTTTGAAACTTTATTGTTTCAAAACATTTTCATCAAGAATCTGGATCCAGTTAACATCAAACTACAGAACTGGCTAAGAAGGATAAGTTCCATTCGAACATTTTCATAAAACTTTGACATGTATTTTTAGATTTGATTTAAATAAACAGATAGAATAAAAGTGCTTATAATTATTTAACAAATTTCCTTGTATTATAAGCAATTTACAGTTAAATTATTATACAGAGCTGATAAAAGTATGAAATAAGTAATAAAAAAACAATATATACATAAATAAACTTGCATTGTATTTTAAAGACAGAATTTGATCTATGTATGTTTTCTTGACAAAAAAATCAATTTTTAATATAATTCTAGTCACAGCTAAGAGTCACAATAACCCACTGGCATGTTTTCTGTAACAGCTTGACGAGATTCTGAAATCACCAAAACAGTGTCATATTGAATCAATATTTTATTTCAACCATTCGGTGAATTATAACAAAATTATTTACCAAAAAGACTAAAGCCCTAGGACCAAATTACCTATTGGCTGTGATGTTGTAATATATTTTGCAAGGTACAAATGTACCAGAAAAAGTTCAATTTTGAATTGAATCGATTTTCAATTCTCATGAAAAGGCCTGAAGCATTATGCTGCATCAATAATGTCAGTGAAAGTGATGGTATGCATGTATAATATATTATTCATATAAATACTTTTTATGAAATACATTTTTCTAGATAATTTGCTGATGTATTAAAACAACAGAGAATACTGTAGATGTTATAAAAATTTCACTAGTAATGGAGAGCAGGGGAGATAATTGCAAATTTGCATGACTAAAGAATAATTATGAACAATATTGGATTCGTCAGTGTACCACATGATACCCCATAACTTTTCTGCAGAACAATTATTTCCATTGGAGATGAAGAAATCTCTTCAGTTCATGTTTTCCAGTAAATGATGTTTATCTGGGAAATTTTAAGTGAATGTTTTGTTCCATACAAATGTTATTGGGTATTTATCACATGACACGCTGGTGAACTCCATTACATTAATACATGTGTCACACACATTATTTATATTTTATTTATTTTCCTTCAGCTTGGCTCTGCATCCTGACAGGACCATTGTGGCTACTGGCCAGACAGGAAAAAATCCTTATATTTGTGTGTGGGATTCTGCTTCCTTGGAAACGGTCTATGTTAAAAGAAGGCCATGAGAATGGTATAGCAGCAATTGGTTTTGATAAAGATGGTGGTGTATGTATATATATCTTTATTTCTGCAATATTCTTGTTAGAATAATAATCCAATTCCTAAATTAATGCTATTTAGATTCATGAGGTGCTTACATAATAAAAGTCTTGCAAATTCCCATTGGTGCCTACCAAAAATTTTTTCTGCCTTGATATAAGTGAAAGAATCTTGACTGGGCCATAAAACTCCATACTTCCACTCCATCCTGAAAAAGCTTGATTTACCTTTTATAGAAGTCTTGTACAAATTAATAATAAAGGTATTACAAAACATTTGTAAACTAGAACTGTTTCTTCAGAGCCAAATACTCCTCGCCCCCAACATTTAATGTTTTCCTTGCCACCTTGACCTTTCCAATATGACCTTGGTTCGAGACATGACACACCTTTGGAAGATTATCATGCGAAGTTTTATGACAGTCATCCCAAACAATTATGAGATTTTACATGGATAGACGGGCAGACATACGGATGGACAAATGGACAGACAGACATGGTGATTCCTATAATATACCTTCCTCAAACTAGTTTGGGGGTATGGTATAAAAATAAAAGAATCTGACCCTTTAAAATATAAAACCAAAAGAAGTTTGAGATAACTTTGATTTTCAAATGTTATATTACAACTTTGATTTTCAAATGTTATATTACATATATATCTAAATATCATACCAAATATGTAATAATAAATTTTTTTTTCTTCTGTTTAGCGACTTGTGTCAGTTGGATTAGATGAACATTCTACAATTAATGTTTGGGATTGGAGAAAGGGCAAGGTCATTGCTACTGTCAGAGGTCATAGTGACAGGGTAAGAAAAAAAGAAATATATACTAGTATTCTAATAATTGTATTCCAAATAATGTCACTTGTTTTGGGTATAACACTTTTCACTTGCATTTGGTAGTCAGACTGTTAATGTTGAGCCTTGTTGAAGATTTTAAACTTTAAATGAAGTCTGCATTAAATGGATACATGATTCTGTTTGAAATAATCCTTGTTTGAATGACATTTCCACTTTTTAACCAGAGGACTCAGTAACTGAGTGTTCATACATGTGTGTACACATCACATCACCTCTTTCCATCTAGGTTTGAACCTCACTCGGGGCAGTTATTACTGTGAGAATATTTCTTAGTTCCCTTGTTGAAAGTTAGTGGTTTTCTCCAGGTACTCTGGTTTGCTCTTTCATCAACAGCCTCGTTATAAGTGAAAGATTCTTGACTGGGACGTAATACTCCATAACTCCACTCCACTTATATTTTAAACATATAAAGTTAGTTTTCATTCAATACATAACAATTTTACAACTACCTGTATACCACATTTTGTAGAAGGTAAGTTTAATGTATGTAAATATGAAAGTTTCAATATTTTAGTCATTAAATATCATAACAAAAATATTCTGAATATCAAATTACATTTAATGCTGATGTGTAACAAGTAAGACTATAAGCTTCTACTTCATAAATTTCAAGCAAGTCAATAAGAAATGTGCACAGATTATTTTCAAATTTCCTCTAAATAACAGTGAAATTATTAAAATCTGTTCGAAAATATAGAAGGATTATGGTATGCTTTTTCTTTTTCAGGTATTTGATGTCCAGTTTAATATTTTCCAAGAAAACACGATTGTCAGTTGTGGAGTAAAACATGTAAAATTCTGGACACTATGTGGTAATGCACTGACACCAAAGAAAGGCGTGTTTGGTAAAGTTGGTGAAATCCAGACCGTGCTTTGTCTGGGGTTTGGACCAGAAGATACAACCTACTCGGGCACTCTGAATGGCGATGTTTATATCTGGAAAGGAAATAATTTGGATAGAGTCATTCAAGCTGCTCATAATGTAAGTAATTTCTTAGTGTTAACTGAATTCCCCATGATAATCATTGTTTATGAAGAAGGCTGTGATATTTTGATCATGTTAAGAAAATGAATTTGTAAACTATTATACAGAAAATGGTAGGACAATAAATGTACAAATGAATTACATTGAAAATAAATGCAAGACATGATTTAAACCTTGAAATGACACCCACATGATATATTCTTATGTAATTTAAGATAGAGTTAAAATGTTACAGTGACACCTATCCACTAAGAATAGTGTTTTAAGGCATATTTGCTTCATATTTCAAACAAAAATAACCTCTGTATATAAGTCCATATTTTTAGGTCCTATAGGTGGTCTTTATATCTTTGTGTAAAATCTCTGATTTTATACTCGACAATAAAAATGTTTCCTGCTATTTGAATTCGGTGAACAAACATTGGTTTTGTACTTTAAAATAAAAATGTTTCCCACTATTTGATGCTGGTTAACAAATGCTGTTGTTTACATCAAAAGACAAACTGTTACATGTCATTTACCAGGTAAACAATTTGACAGATACAAAACTGTGGATGCACTATAAAACACTGATAATGTATAGATAATTACCGGTATGTGTTTGTTTATTACAGGGTGCAATATTTACATTAGATATGAGTGAGGATGGGTTTGTTACAGGAGGGAAGGATGGAGTAGTAAAACTGTGGGATTCTGACTTTAAATCTATATCATCAATTAATCTTAGTAATGCACCAGAAGGTTACAAAGGTAACATTCTTATTTTTTAATTAAGAATCACCCTAGGTGTCTGTCCAACCATCTATCTGTCTGTCTGTCCATCTATCCCAATATTGGGGATAAGGGCTATTTTTCTCTTGAGAAACAATTTTAATTTGATTTTACATTCTAAAAAGAGAGACTAAAATGAATCTTACATTATATTAAAATGTGAGAATTGAGATAGATTTTTCTGAATAAGGGTATATATAAGGTATTCTGCGATGCATGTATGCACAAACATTAGATAGTTTTGTCAGCCAAACAATTTGAATTACCACCATCACAACCCCTATCCCTTGAAAGAAAGACTACTTTATAAAGAGTTTGTAAAATCATTTTCTGTCATTTTCAATAGTTTTCTTACAGCCATACCTTTGATTTTCTTTCAAGGAATATGAAAACTGCACTGGTAATGAAACAATTTAAAAATGTCAAAAATAAATAAAGTATCTCCATCTTTCCAAATTATAGTATTACAATACAATGTACTTTTTATTGAAGTTTTAGGCAGACAAGTAGATTCAAGATTTAATATTTTTTATATTTTGATAATTTGAAATACATGGAATGTGAATTTATTCTATAGTATTTTGACTTGATGATGTTAGTTATGTAAGATGTTTTTTATGCCACACAGGTCTTTGTGTCAGGAGTGTGTGCTGGCGAGGGGACAGAGTACTTATTGGAACACAGGATAGTGAAATCTTTGAAATCGCTGTTAGAGAGAGAGATAAGCCACAGTGTCTTGTACAAGGTCATGCTGAAGGTGAACTTTGGGCATTAGCTGTTCATCCTAAGAAACCAATATTTGTCACTGGAAGTGATGACCAGACGTTAAGGTACAGTATCTCAACTGCTTCTTTTCCTATCTACCATAAATTAGGATGCGTTTCACATAGTTCCATGTTCCTCTCAACCTCAGTTTTAATTTAACACATGACAGGTGTAGCTAGCTAATAAAGAGGTACCTAGGCAACCAAGCCTCACCTCCTTGACAGATGTTTGATCGAAGTTTTCAACATTTTTTACTTTACTTTTGGGATTGTGATTTGAACATGGACCAGTATGTTTGTGTTTGATTATAGATAGAAATCTATAATTTTGTAGGATATATGACAATATTTTCCCAAAATTATTTTATGCCTGGAGAAAAAATATTGTCGTTGGTAACTTTAGACATGAGTCATTTTCAGTTCACTCAATGAAAGTCAGTGGTTTTTTTCCAAGCACTATGGTTTCGTTCACCATTCTAGAACTGACTGCCTCAATTTATGTGAAAGAATTTTGACTTGGACATTAAAGACCATTACTTCAAGCAACTCTGACAATCATTTATCTTACAACATTGTTTAACTGGTCTTCTTATTACACTTGATTCTTTTTGTACCTAGAAACCACATATTTATGTCAACCAATCATATGCCAAGACTGGCAGACTTACACTCAATTCAGAAGGTGTTGATTTAAGCAGTTCCAAAGTTGTAAGAAAGGGGATACATAGAAAACAAAAACAATTGGAACCAATAAAGGGCTGCAAGTTATCCACAGTATTTTACACAAAGATAAATATTTGAATTATCTGTATTATAATACATACATCTGAACTTTCAGTGCATCTATAATGTTCCTTCTAAAGTTTTCAGGTTTTTACTTTCTTTGTTTACATTACAGATTGTGGTCCATGAACAATTTTGAAATTCTGTCAAAGACAACAGTTGATCAGAAGATAAGATCATGTGGCTTTGATTTAGAAGGTTCGCAGATTGCCTTAGGAATGATGGATGGCTCATTTATGGTCCTAAGATCAAGGTATCATTTTTAATTCTCTACCTTATTTTCTTTCTCATTTTATTTTATTTAGAGAAATATGAAATGTGTTCCTTTTCAATGTAGTCCATTGATGCACCATGTCATATCTCACAATGCTGAAGAACTAATATTTCTACTGGTGATGGAAAACATTAAAATGGTCTCTTTGCAGTTCACCTTCACCAAGTTGAGTGGTTAATACAGTCATAACAGACTCATCATTCAAGGGATGTGGGTTCTTACATCTCTAAAACCAGGAAAAGCAAGGACCTTATTAGCCTATAGTCTTGGAACTAGATATTGAGTTACATGAGGTCGAAAGTGCTTATGCCATACTTGAGCATGAGTGTGAGTGTCTGCATCATCACTGTTGTCGCCGCCGCTGCCACCACCACCACCACCTCCATCATCATCATCATCATCATCATCATTATTAATGAAATGTTAAAGTTTTTGATTGACACATTAATAAGAAGCTTACATTGTTCTTTTGACAATAATTCTTGTTTGAACAATTGAGCAACCACTACATTGCCCTGAACACACTCTAAGGTAAAAATTTCTGTCACTTCTCCTATAGTTGGTGGTGTCTTGGTACAAGTGAAAATTATTTGACTGGGACATAAAATTCCATTCAATCAATAAGTTAGTAGAAAAATACACTATTCTTCAACTGAAAATTAATCCCATATTGTCTTAATTTCAGAGATTTATCAGAAGTTGTACATATCAAGGATCGTAAAGAAGTTATTCATGAGTTAAAGTTTTCACCATGTGGCAAGTTCCTAGCCGTTGCTTCAAATGACAACTTTGTTGATATATACTCCGTAGAACAGAGATACAAACAAGTCGGTACCTGTAGTGGTAGCTCTAGTTTTATCACACACATTGATTGGTCTGATGATAGTAAATATCTACAAACTAACAGTGGCGCAGCCGAAAGGTTGTTCTTCAGGATGCCAAGTAAGTCATGTTATTGTGTCTTATCAGTTCTTCTATTAGTAATTTTAATATTCATTTGAAGATGGATTAATCTTGTTAATAAGTAAAAAACATGAAAACTATTATGACTTTGTTCATTCATTCTACATTGTTATTGTAAATCAGGAATTTTTGCGACAGTTAATTTTCTAGAGAATTGTCATTTCTAGATATACACATATTTTTGTGTCGTTAGATGATGGTCAATACAAGTGAATCATATCAAAATAAAATATTCTGAAAGTTTTATTTTTGCATCTTTTTCTCTTACAAAATTACAAGAATAAAGCAATGATCACAAATATTTCCAGATTTATAGTAATTAACACACACATTTTGTGATATTTCAGATGGTAAACATGTAACTAACCGAGATGAGATAACCAACATTCATTGGTATTCCTTCACTGGTGTCCTCGGACCAGAAGTTAATGGCGTCTGGGAGAAATACACAGATACAAATGACATCAATGCTACAGATGCTAATTACAAAGCAGAAGTTATTGTAACAGGAGATGACTTTGGTCTAGTTAAACTCTTCAAATTCCCTAGTCTTAAAAAAGGTACAGATTTTTATTTATATTTTAAAAATTCTTCAAGAAATGAATTGAAAATATAACTATAAAGGGACTTTTTATGCTTAAGAAGTTTGCCTACCCTAGAAATTAAATAAAATCAGAATTTTAACAAATTAACTTCATACATACATACATCATATATTAAAAAATTAATTAAATAATTAAAATTTTTATCTATTACATACCACCTTTTTGTGAGTTGAGCCTGAACAAAGTAGAATTTTTCATGCACAGATGTTAAACATTTTGATAACTAGATGTGCAGCATGTATTAAAGTTAAAGACAGCCCTGAGCCTATGTGCATGTCAGACCTTTGCTTATCCCTGTTTAAGTAATGTGAGATGACTGACAATACAGTGCACTACACACCTATGGATAGGATGTCAATCCATTACAAGGTCATCTCCAAGGATATTTACCAATGCCCATTCATCAGGCTAAAGGTTTGACTGGTGGAACAATTTAAAACTAAGACATACCATGCAGCCAAACTGGGGCCCAAACCCTCAACCCTAGATTCATGAGTCTATGACCTAAACCACCTGGCCACATGTCTCCACAATATAATATAAAGTCTTAAAATAACTTAATTTACATCATGTATTTTATTTTATCTATTTAGGTGCTAAATTTAGGAAGTATGTAGGTCATTCAGCTCATGTGACCAACGTCAGGTTTTCCCATGACAAGATGAGGGTAATATCAACAGGTGGTGGAGACCATGCTGTGTTTCAGTGGCGATTTTTACCAGAAGGTGCTGTCGGAGCAGATGATTCACTGGCTGATCCCCAAAGTGGTAGGGTGATTTTATTTTAATACTTAGAAATCATTTATTTTCATGTTGTCCACTTTTTGTGGTTCTAAAAAAATATTTTGTGCGGTTATAAATTTGTGATTTGTGTTCAATACTGTTTTGGTAAATTTGTAATTTTGTGGACATATAAATTCATGGTTTTTGTTGTTCATAAAAACACAGAAATAAATGATTTCACAGAAAATAAAAAATAATGTACCACCCTATGCCAATTATAAATATTTTGAGGGGTTTTAAATGAAAGTTTTATAAAAAAAAAAATGATTAAAATACTTATACACATTGAAGAGTATCCCAGAACATACATTTAAAGTCATAAACAGTAAAACCTGCTATAGTGAACACATTTTCATAAAGACTACCTGTTCATTAAGGCCATTAATTATGATTTCTTCAAATGTCAATTAAAAAGACCTTCTACATACAGACAATCCGTCTATAAACTCTACTATTTTCTTCGGTCCAAATGAGCGCTCTTTATACAGATTTTACTGTACTGAAAATAGCATTACAGGGATGTTTAAGAATTCAGATATTAAGTTCATCATTGGTGCAATGTAATAGAAAAATACTTTAAAAGAGTGAAGTGTAAACAGAACACTTGCCTTATCAAAATACGTGTAAAATCGAATCCAGAAGATGTTTGGTTTATACAGGTTCTTCAACTGTATTAAATTTGTATCACAGTGTTTAATCTTGGATTTTTTTCAGAAGGAATCATTTTCAAAAGCTTTGCTCTTAAACACCATAACATCAATACTTTTACATTCAAGTAATGATAAATAGGGCCTATTAGGTAAGATAAGGGACTGAAGCCCCCATAACCCCTTCTAGAATGAACACTGCAGTATCACCTAGTAATTTTATTTCTGCAGGTTATGTGGATTCCAACAGTGAAGACAGTGACTCTGATGTATCAGACATTGGGGAAGTCGATTCAGATTTAGAACAGGAAAAACAAGTGAGTTATAACAGACTTGTTGGAAAGGAAGATGCAGCAACATTGAAGAAGATGATGAGGGAGGAAATGGCCACTGGTCAGAAAAGAAAACGAGGACCTAGTGAGGGAATAAAGTTACAATATGTCCATGGGTATGTGATAAATTTACAATATTTGAACTATTAGTTCCTTTTAATCTCAATTTTGATTTATCACATGGTGGGTGTAGCTAGCCTAACAGGAGATGATTACCATATCTGACTGCCAGACCTCACTTCCCTGATGGAAGTTTAACTTTATTTTCTAATTTTCAAAGTTGTCACTTTGCTTTTCATATGTGGCAGATGGAGCTCTCTAACCGAGAGGTGCTAACCTTTCTTGGGAATCTAGCCTCACTCTCCTGGTGCAACACAATGTAATGCAATGCAATACAACACAGCACAACACATGCAAACTGAAATTCTTGTTTTGTTTCTTAGTTTTAAAGAAACTTTTATCTTTGAAATCTTAGTGACAATACACATATATACATATATAATTAAGGCCTTTACTTATTTTGTTTACAGTTACCGTGGATATGACTGTAGGAACAACCTGTTTTATACACAGACTGGAGAAGTTGTTTACCATGTGGCAGCAGCAGGGATAATACATAACAGAGATAAAAATACTCAGAGATTTTATACAGAACATACTGATGATATACTCTGTCTGTGTATACATCCACTCAAAGACATAGTGGCTACTGGACAGGTAAAATACTCAGAGATTTTATACAGAACATACTGATGATATACTCTGTCTGTGTATACATCCACTCAAAGACATAGTGGCTACGGGACAGGTAAAATACTCAGAGATTTTATACAGAACATACTGATGATATACTCTGTCTGTGTATACATCCACTCAAAGACATAGTGGCTACTGGACAGGTAAAATACTCAGAGATTTTATACAGAACATACTGATGATATACTCTGTCTGTGTATACATCCACTCAAAGACATAGTGGCTACTGGACAGGTAAACTACTCAGAGATTTTATACAGAACATACTGATGATATACTCTGTCTGTGTATACATCCACTCAAAGACATAGTGGCTACGGGACAGGTACAATACTCAGAGATTTTATACAGAACATACTGATGATATACTCTGTCTGTGTATACATCCACTCAAAGACATAGTGGCTACTGGACAGGTAAAATACTCAGAGATTTTATACAGAACATACTGATGATATACTCTGTCTGTGTATACATCCACTCAAAGACATAGTGGCTACGGGACAGGTAAAATACTCAGAGATTTTATACAGAACATACTGATGATATACTCTGTCTGTGTATACATCCTCTCAAAGACATAGTGGCTACGGGACAGGTAAAATACTCAGAGATTTTATACAGAACATACTGATGATATACTCTGTCTGTGTATACATCCACTCAAAGACATAGTGGCTACGGGACAGGTAAAATACTCAGAGATTTTATACAGAACATACTGATGATATACTCTGTCTGTGTATACATCCACTCAAAGACATAGTGGCTACGGGACAGGTAAAATACTCAGAGATTTTATACAGAACATACTCAGTCTGATGATATACTCTGTCTGTGTATACATCCACTCAAAGACATAGTGGCTACGGGACAGGTACAATAAATACAATCCATGATTCAGCATCTTGATAATGGATTTCACCAATATTCCAAACTATACCTGCTAATTTTTGTGCAGAACTTTTGTTTCTAATGAAAATGGATAATATGACTGTTGTATACTGTGTCTTCATATACTGTGAAATCATTAATTTTCGTTGGGGCTCAATTTTCGTGGTTTTCGTGGACAGTCTGAACCACGAATTTACGACCACCACGAAATATTATCCACAGGTAATTGACATGTACCGTATTTAATTACAACTAGCGTAACTCACATTTTCACACCAATAAAAACTTTTTGGGAGGTGAAGATGTTTGGATGTCTTAATCTAATTGTGAAAATTATTTAAGTAAATATATTATGTTTAATAAAATAAATATTTATATTTAAAAAAAGTTTATTTTTAATTGGGAACTGGTCGGGACGAATAGGGACACAGGTTTCTAGCCGTAGCTTTCATCATCAATTATGGCCTGTCTCATTTAAATTGAAATTCGATTAACTATATAAAAATTTCAACAATCTATCAACTAACCTCCATTAAATTTAATATAACTAAATCAACTGTTTGTCTTGTGAAAACCGCACCTTCTTTCGACATTATACAGTATCGGTAAGAGCCGCCATTGTTACTCTCGTCAACAGCTGATTGGGTCATCAGAGGTCAATAATTAGAATTTTTAAAAAGTTGTCGATATCAAAGAAAAAAATACTATTTTGCTTAAAGGGATTATGAACCACATTCTGATTGATGTGATATGAGTGAACTTATAAATCTGAATTAACTGCCGCTTAATTATATAATGTAACAAGTAGGATTACTCAGACCAGGTGTCACGTCGTGTATGAAGTCAATTGTTACTGATATACTAATCACAGGTAATTAACGTCTACCATAGACTTGTCAGTAATCCGCGTCTCTAGATCTGTCACGGTCTATGGCTTTGGTAATCCCTAATTACTCATCCTATAACTGCCGATTAACAAACAAATCATCACTTTCTACCCGTTATCAATGTTCAAAGGAGAAACTAGTTTTTGACATTTCAGTAAAACCACGAATTTACGTCCCAACGAAATGTTATTTTTTACCGATTCCACGAAAATTGGGCCCCACGAAAATAAAAACATTCACAGTATTATAACAGTATTCAATTTTTATGCTTCTAAGAAAAAAAATTAATTTTGTAGGGTAGTTAATTCTAGTGTCCATTTAAAGTGTTTGTAATGTATACTACATGATGTATTTGGTTGGCATGTAAATTTATCATACATGTTATAAAAATCCTGGACATTTGCCGCCTTGCCAGTTACTTTACAATTTAAAAGTTCCAAGATTCATTTCTTCCATGTTTTCCGTATAACCTCCCTCAATTAGTCCCTTGTAATGCAAAAAGTTGGCTGAACAAAAGGTGGCAATAAATCCAGGTTTTACATATAAAAATGTAACAACAAAGTTATATAGATGATACCTAGTTCATATGTATATATGAACATATGAATAAATTTCATATATACATCCATGAAAGATATATTTTATGTTTGAGTGTTTGTATATTTAAGGTTGGTAGAGATCCAGCAGTACATGTTTGGGATACAGAAACATTAAAGACATTATCTATATTGAAAGGACAACACCAGAGAGGGGTTTGTGCTGTAGATTTTTCAGGTGAGTCACTCAGTCTCACTTAACTTTTAAAACTGAGGCATTTAGGATGTTAAATATAGAAAGATATCAATTTGCACTCTCCACTTAAATTTTTATTTTGACTGAAAAAGTCTAAAAAAAAAAGTAATTTTAAAAATTGTCTGTGAAGAAAATAACATTTCAAAAATTTTACAAAGAATATATATATTCTGTTCTGGTTAGGATAATTTAGATTCAGTTTTCGTGTTAAATTTAAGATTTTCTGTCCTCTTATCTTAATTATTGTTACCAGACCAAGTAAGTAAATATATTCAACTTACAAGGTTTGGACATTTGAACAGTGATCCACAAGATGAAAATCACAGGCTGTTTGGCATTTCAGTAGAAGACATGCATCAATTGGTAATCTTCATTAGTTATTTTTGGCTGTGATATTTTCTCTTTAAAGTTGTAACTACATGGTATATTATGTTGTATATATGTTTTCAGGTGATGGTAAAAAGCTAGCATCAGTAGGTTTAGATGACAATCATTGTATTGTGGTCTGGGACTGGAGAAAAGGAGAAAAACTTGCTACTACAAGGTATTGTGCAAAGTTGATATTTGTAATGTCATTGTACTTATTTATAGTTATACCGTACAAAAATAGTTTGAGACTCACTTTATGGGCAGTATATAGGAATCACAATGTCTGTCAGACACTGGAAATTCATGTCTTGGCAGTAACTTATTTCTGTTTTGAAGAAATCACCTAAAATTTCACATAAATGATCTCCATGGTCTATATGGCATATCATCACCTTTAACCAAGGTCTCATCTTAAAGGCCACCAATGCGGTAACTGAGTTGGTAGAGTGCTCGCTTCATAAGTGGGAGGTCATTGGTTGGACTTGAAAATGGGTAGTGATTGTTCATTCACCAAGCACTCGGCATCATGAAATAAAAGTCATGGTTCTTTTGGATGGGAACTTAAAATAAACGAGGTCCTGTGTCAAGGTGGGCTTGGCACGATAAAGAACCCTGCTGTAAAATGACATCAGTGCAACACACAGGCAAAATTTCTAAACCTTTGCCTATAGTTGGCACTGTCTCAATATAAGTGAAATATTCTTAACTGGGACATTGAACACCATTACTCAACTCAATTCATCTTAAAGGCCAAGATCACTACGGGTGTGTTTGAAAATTGTTTCCAAGCCGTAACTCACTGCTGCTTTGGAGGTATTTCATAAAACTTGATATAAATGAATTCCATGATCCAAGGATGTGCCTAGTTTGCCATTGCCTTGAACCCAGGTCATATCTTTAAAGTCAAGGTCTCCATAGTTGCCAGTAATAGTGATGTGCCTTAGTCTTGAACAAAAATATCATACTTTAAAAAACAAGATCACAAAGGACATGCAGGATTGGAGGTTACAGTTACAGAGTATAAGCCCCTCTCAGACAATTCTATTTGAGCCTAGATCCTGTTCATAGTGTTTTAATATATTTTTGGTATCTAGCTATAGATAAATCTCTTTTCACTAGTAATGAAAATATTTTTGTAAAAATCAGATTTTTTATACATGTATTTCTTTTTTTTCAGAGGACATAAAGATAAGATATTTGTTATCAAATGGAACCCATATGACCAGAATAAACTAGTAACAGTTGGGGTGAAACACATCAAGTTCTGGACACAAGCAGGTATTGTATATGTTTATAATATTGAATCAAGTTATAGTCTGTTTCAAGTTTATTGAAGCATCAGACTAGTGCTTACCTTGGGTTCATTCCACTGCAAAGCTAACTCATATTATTTCCATAGGTCTAGTACTTGTTTGTTTATGAGTTGCCTGGATTAACAACAGGCATGGGGTAATGCTAATTTGTAATTGTAATGCCCTGTAATGCATTACATTTTCCCCAAGTAATGCATGTAATGTGTAATGCCCTAATTTTTGCATTACATGTAATTGTAATGTAATGCATTACATAGACAAAAATGCATGTAATTTAAGCATTACATGGCATTACACAGCATTACTTCTCTGTATTAAATGTTAGATATTATTACCATTACAATTAAGTACCTACATGCTACTTTTTTCCCTAATATAAAATATGAAAATCAATGTCTAGAAAAATTGTAACTGTGAACTGTTGTCAAACTAATGATTTACTTCATTCAACCTTAATACTAAAACTATATAAAATGCTAAAAACTTAATATACTTCCGATCATTTTGAATTTCCAACAAATGTAAAGGATAAAAATACATTTTAAAGCAAAATACAAATGCTGTTTTTAGTACTATCGGGAAGTCTAAAGATCACATCAAAATTTGCAACATATCTATATAAGTTTCAGTAACTACAATAATTTTTAATTTTGCTTTAACTGATAACCTGTGATGAAAACAATCTTATTTTTACCAGAAATTGTTTTCTTTTTTTTTTGTAATCCTTTTTATATGCTATTAAGGTAACCTATCTTTAATGATTAAAGAAGTTATTTGTTAAAGGTATGGTTTATAAATTACACCTGACAATACCACTAATTAGTTTGTATACCTATCAACTCCTTTTACTGTTTTGATTTAATTGTAATTAAGAAACATTCAGTGAATAAAATAAATAAAAAATAAAAACATATAATATGAAAAAATTCCTTACAGCATCTCTGTTTTTTTCTTCTTAATTTTTAGAGTAAAACAGAAATGTATATTTTGATAATAAAAAACCTGACATAGATGAACAATCAACTTTGACAAATTTTGTAAAACCTACTGGTAAACAGCAGAAATATCAGTTGAATGACCCAAAAAAAAAGAATCTATACATGCACTTATTGACTATATATACTCCTGTTTTCAACAGTTGAAAATCAAAACATAAGAACTTTATAGAAAAAGAACCCAAAATTTGAATTTCAAATTCTGAATCCGAAACATATCGTATTTATATGTTTGGATTCTTTTTGAAATGTAATGTGTAATATAATGCATTACTTTGGTAAAGTAATTGTAATATAATGCATTACTTTCCAAAATACATGTAATTGTAATTGTAATATAATGCTACTTTTGTCAAAGTAATTGTAATGTAATGCATTACATTGCAATGTAATTCGCCCCATGCCTGATTAACAATGTATGTACATGCCACCCTGTCTGGCTAGGGTTTGAACTTGGAGTCCTTGAATCGTTAATTTCTACCTTAGCTCCCAATTTAGCCAAATGTCTCCACTAGATAATAATATTGAGAAGTTCTTTCTGGTACATAGTTTTAATCATTTTTATTTTGTTTTTCTGCAAAAAATTGTATCTTGAATTGGAGAAAATTTCAAAATTAGGGTGTCTAAAAATATAGAGGTGCCAAAAGTACAGTATTTCATATGATTTAGCAAGTTTTTATACAGAAAAAACATGCTGAACAGAATTTAAAAATTGCATAACTTCCTTAATAATACTCTACATAAACTTAAAAATTTATAATAATGTTTCTTTTTATCATGATTATTTTCAAATGAAAAACTTCTATATGTTCCCAGGTGGAGGTTTTACATCAAGCCGTGGTACATTTGGTAATGTTGCTAAGCTTTGTGACATGTTATGTGTGACCTTCGGTAAGACACCTGATGTCTGCTACTGTGGAGGAAGTGATGGTAATGTCTTCATCTGGAATGATGTTACACTTAAAAAAGTTGTTAAAGCACATGAAGGACCTCTGTTTGCTATGCACTCATTGGATAAGGTAAGCAAGGAAATTAGCATAGAAATGACCTTGAACTTAACTTTTGGAAAGGTGGTGTTATTGATTCAAAACATATTCTGCAACCAGTGTCAAAATTTTACTATGACTGGGATATTTTGATTCCAGCCTTCAAATTGATAATTCAAATAGTTCTGTCAGGTTTTATGCATGCTTAGTTCCATATCCACTTACTTTGAAAAAGGATCTTAGGATATAATTCATGAATAGTTTTACATTTTATGATGTTTCAGGGTTTCGTCACTGGAGGTAAAGATGGTGTTGTAGGCTTGTGGGACGACCAGTTTGAGAGATGTTTGAAGACTTATGGAATAAAAAATAATGCCATCGCTCAGGGATCTAGGGGAATGTTGATCAAGGACTGTCCAGCTGTCGAGCTATTGTCCTGGGTCATGGTAAAATCCTAGTAGGAACAAAGAATGGTGAAATTCTAGAAGTAGACAAAGGTGGACCTATGACTATTTTAACTCAGGTGAGTTTTTATATTACGGTACCTGTTGTTAATGCAGATTACATACAGTGGAGTTCAACAACATGTATAATGAAGATGGATGTTGTGAATGTTGTAAATTAAGGCCTATAATTTAGTACAATGAATTCTCAAAGTTATTTCCCTTTGACTAAAAAAAATCTCTGAAACCAATGAATGACAGCATATTTGAATCCTATAGTGTCTTAAATTTATAGGTAGAGATTTATTCGAAAAAAATGCATTGTATTTTTTGTGATGAATTTGTGAAAAATCATAAATGGTTTTAATTTTGCAATTATATCTAAGATAATCACAAGGGTTTTCAGTTTAATTTTTTGTAACTTCACAAACTTTTCTAAGTCTTCTAGAATCATTGACTTTATTAACCAGTTTTCAAAATTAATTTGCAAAATTTTATAATCTCTCTATAGATATAGATTAGAACTGGTGTATTATATTATTGCTTTTTGTTATATATTACATTATATAGGGACATATGGAGGGAGAACTATGGGGACTAAGTGTGCACCCTCACAAAGAGTGCATATATTTGGTGCTATATTTTTCTTTAAATTAGAATAGGTATGTTTTGCTTGCATTAATTATTAATTATTATTATATTGCATTATGTAGGGACATATGGAGGGAGAACTATGGGGACTAAGTGTGCACCCTCACAAAGACATATGTGCTACAGTTAGTGATGACAAAACATTAAGAATATGGGATTTATCTGCAGAACATAAAATGATCAACTTCAAAGTACTAAAACAGGCTGGTAGATGTGTCACATTCTCGTCCGACGGAAAATTCTTAGCTGTTGGTCTTAAAGACGGTATGTATTGAATTTTGAGTGCAGTGGAGTAATGGCGTTTTTTACACCCAGGTCAAGATTCTTTCACTTATATTGAGGTGGTCAGTTTAGGAATGGAGAAGCAAAACAGAGTGCTCAGAGAAAACCACTAACAATTGCCAAGCATAATGACAAACTTTCTCACACTAGGATCTGCCAGAGTGGGATTCAAACATAGGTGGTGAGAAGCACTGTGACAGTGAGTTATTGTATTGTCTGCTTTGTACTAGCATTTGTAGAGGTTGTTGTCCAATTGGTACATAATCCTGACATGGGAGAAGTTGGTAGCAATGTGAAATAAAGTGACTTTCCTAAGTCACAACAAGTGTCTCTCTAATTCGAACTCTCAACCCTTTAATCTGAAGTGCTATGACCTGTGCCACATATTTCCATTGATATTTTTATAGACCTTTTTGTGTCTTATTCCTAAACTTAAATCATATCACTGTTTCATACTTAATATAAGAAATGCTGTTATAATGTAAGTTGTTTAATTCTGGTATTTTGTTTTTACAGGTAGTTTCACAGTAATCAGTGTCGATACAATGGATGATGTCACCTCATTTCATCATAGGAAGGAAGAAATCTCGGACATTAAGTTTTCACCAGGTAAGTTTTCCTAGTGTTTAGAAGATTGGGATGTTGGTTGACATTGACAATCCATAACCAATGTCATGGTGGTCTTAAGAAGTAAAACATCTTTTTATCATGAACAGAAATGCCTGGAAACATGAAACATCACATTTCACATTGGCACATAAAGCTCTACTAAGTTTGCAAAGCTGGTGGATCTTATTATTATATTTCATAATTCTGATTTCCATGATTATCTCAGGTGATCAGTTTAAGGCCAACGAACCGTTTCTCGTGAAATGTTTTGGATACAAATTCCAAGAAAATGATATCAATAAATCAATGTTATTAGCAGTAACATATTACATCTATTTGTATTTTAGTTACCTTTACATGTTTATGTTTTTAAAAACAGATGGATGTTCTGGTGTCATTTTTTTGATGTGTTTGCCACTACTGGTGTTGGGATATCTTTAACTCCCAGACATTGTCATTAACCTTGTTTGTCTGTATTTATTTGATTCACAGATCCAAGCAAGTATCTGGCAGTAGCCTCACATGACAACTTTGTCGATATTTACAATGTAAATGCACAGAAACGTGTTGGAACATGCAAGGGAGCATCAAGTTACATAACTCATGTTGACTGGGATAAAAGTGGTGAGTAAAGAAACAAGATTACTAAATTTCCACCTTTTTGAAATTATTAGTAGCCGAATTTCAGAAATTTGTAAAAATATAATAAAAAGTATTTTTTCACAAATTTGCTAAAGTAGGTACTTTTTAAAAGAATTTCTCAGGAATAAGTATCCATGGCAGTTTTCACTTTTCCTGGTAATGAAAACATGGGAATAAAAGTGATAGATGGTGAAATTACCACCAGTTTTCCATACACTTTCTGTCTCTGACAAAAATGCTTATTTGACAATTAGTTTGAAAAAATTACAAATTTGACTCTTATTTTTAAATACTTATTTAAAAAATTCAAAATATTGAAAAAAATTGTGTTGTTTTTTCTGGAAAAAAAATCTTAAATATCAGTAACAAGTGAATTGCATGCTCTTTTTTACTTTCAACTGTTGAATGTTGTCAACATTTTAAAACTCATCAATTTAAATGAAAGTCTTTCCTTTTCAGATAAATTCATAGGGAAAAAATGTATAAAGAATTGATAAAATAAATTTACTTCATTGTATTCAGTTCAAAATAATAAAATACCAAGCAGTTAAAAGCGGATTTTTTACAAAATATTTAATTCATTTATATTGTAATTTAATTTTCTATAGGAAAAATTCTTATGGTAAATTCTGGTGCTAAAGAACAGCTATTTTTTGAGGCTCCAAGAGGGAAACGTATAACCTTGAAAAATGCAGAAGTAGAGAAAATAGAATGGGATAGATGGACCAGTGTATTGGGGGCCACATGTGAGGGGGTGTGGCCACCTAAAAGTGATGTTACTGACGTCAATGCAGCTTGTCTGACCAAGGACAGACAAATCCTTGCTACCGCAGATGATTTTGGATTTGTTAAGCTATTTCAGTATCCAGTCAAGGTAGGAAATATATCCAGAATAATGACATTCCTTTCAGTAATTTTAAGTAGAAGACAAATTTTCTAAAGTAGACAGCAAATAGGGAGTATTATATATGAATTGCAAAACATATTCAGTGTAAAATTAGTGGAAATAGACAACAAAACTTCTGTTAGCTTGCTGGCTTGAAACTAATGATAATGGTGATGTATGTTGCCATTTTAGAGCACAATTTCTTTATTTACCTGACATTGAATGTTGTGAAATTAATTTGATAAAAATATCATGAAAATACCAAGCTGCGGAAATAAGTATTTTACTGTATAGTATTATTATGAATTTGTAGCTTAACTGGCTATATAACTGTCTGAAATTCATCCGCCAACAAAGTATGATTTGAATAATGAGGTCTTATTGTGTGTGTGTTAAGTGCCAGCCTTGGTGGCAGAGTGGTCTAAAGTACACACTTTCAGATCACAGTGCTCTCACCACCTAGGCTCAAATCCCACTTGGGTCAGATTTGAGAAAGTTTGCCAGGTCACTTGCCGAAAGTTGAGGGATTTTTGATGGGCACTGTGGTTTCTTCTACCATTCCTGAACTGACAGCTTCAATATGAGTGAAAAATTCTTGACTCGAGGGTAAAACACAATTTAAAAGAAAGTTTAGTTAATTGGTACTGTATTTGATTATTAGTGAAATATGCAATTTATCATGTTGTTTGTTTTTTATCTTTCCTGTATTAAACAGGCTATCTACATCATTCGGTGACTAAGGTTTTAAGTTCATATAATGTGTATTTTCAGGGAAAGTTTGCAAAATACAAGAAATATGTAGGTCACAGTGCCCATGTTACAAATATAAGATGGTCCTATGATGATAACTTACTTGTATCAGTGGGAGGGGCTGACACAGCTGTCATGGTGTGGAAACATGGGTCAGCAGAGAACAGAACCACAACATGTGGAGACAGTGATGATTCTGATACCGATTCTGAAGAAGAAGGAGGTACTACATTGTTATATCTAAATTGAATATAGGGGTATGAGTGGCCAAGTGGTCTAAAGTGTATGGTTGCTGATCACAGCATCTCTCACTGCCTAGGTTCTATTCCCACTCTGGACAAATTCTAGTATAAGAAACTTTGCCAGTTCCCCTCTGGAAGGTTGGTGGTTTTCTCTGATCACTCCAGTTTCCTCCACCATTCCTGAACTGACCACCCCAGTACACATGAAAGAATGTTGACTGGGGTGTAAAACTCCATTACTCCACTCCATTTCTCCACTCTTTAGTTGAATAATTTATGTACAGATGTCACTAGAACTTTAGGAAGGGATTACCTAACTATCCTCTTCTAGTGGAGCATAAGGCAAGGCACAAATCTCTCCACTTCATCCTATTTAAAGCATCAATTTCAGCAGTCTTCAATCTTGGCCAGCCTATATCAGGAAGGATAAGACTTTTAATTATTTTCTTTTTGTTCTTTTTGAATTTTTAGCCAGTGTGTGGAACCCATTCAACATATTTTTTATGAAATATATATTGAAATTTCTGTATTAGGAATATTTATATTGGAAGTCGTCCTATGGTGATAACTGTTGTTAATGTATTTAAAATGATCAAACATTTATTGATACTACCCTGATACACATATGGCAATGTTCTATGCTTTCATACTGTCATTTTTGGACACTAATCTTGGTGACACTTTCATTTAGACTACTCTTAATCAATTATATTTTTTTTTTTAAAAAAGGTTATGATAGTGACGTAGAAAGAGAGAAGAATATGGATTATGGCAGCAAAATTTATGTTAATCCTATCAGAGAGAAAGAAGGAGTAAAACCTCACTTACAGGAGAGTGTAGAACTTGACAAGTTAGTATACTTTAAAATTCTTGATTGATTTATGTATAATTGGAGAGAGTTTATAAAAATTAATCCTTTATTATATTTTTGTTATAACCCCCCCCCACACACACACACACACACACACACATCTGCTTGTATGGCTTACTAGTCATCTGTCCAGATATTGTGATATTGTGTCCACGTCATGTCTTTCATATCAACGGGTGGATTTTAATCAAACGTGACACAAATGTTAATAATCAAGAAAAGATGTACATGTATTGCAAACCAAATTTAGTGTGTCCATAGACTCTATACATTTAGCTGTGTTGGGTTTGGAATGTATTTGTTTTTCAAGAGGCTGATCTCGTTAATTTTGATTAAAATAAGAGATAAAATTGAAAATAGTTTGAAATCAAAGATAATACAGTATATAATAAGCACACCATATCTAAGGGTGTTCAAGTCATGCATTGGTTGTATCTATTGCATTTCTCCAATGTGGTCTGGGTTTGATTTCCACCATCATATGTAAACAAGTATTGAGTCACCGAATTGAACATGTGGGTTTTATACAAGGTACTCCAAATTTCTTCCCACACTGAAACCTGACTCATGCTAAACTCAAGGCCAAAAAGCTATATTGATACATGTTTCTGCATTGTTATAAGATAAAGAATATGTATGTTAATACAGATCTTTTATATGATAAAAAGTTATGTCTCAATATGTATTCATTAAAACAGCATGAGTTGTAAAATTTGTACATATAATCATTGTATAATTGATAAAAGTTTTCCCTTTTAATTAAAACATATCTCAACATACATGTTGTGGTATTTAAGTTTATATGTCTTTTTATTGTAAATTTTAGACCAAGTGTCAGTAGAAATGCTACAGCACCACCAAAAGTACAGAGGTCAGAAGTGGTGCCATCTGGATCTAAAAGAAAGAAAATCACAAAAGTTTCAGTATGTATCATTATAGAGGTTTGACTTATGAGGGATTACTGTTAACTTTTAAGTCCTAGATATGCATGGTGATCACTTAGTGAAATTAGTTTGTCTGTATAAAGCAACAAAGACATAATGCATCAGAGATGAATGTATTTATTGCCTGAAAATTGAAACTTGTTTCCAGTTCCAAAAAGAAAGTTTATCTGCAATTTTGATTGATTTTTCCAAATTCATATTTTTATAGTTCACATGCCATGTTGATAAGTTCCAAAATTGTGTTATTAAAAAGACTATCTGGACTTGAATATAAGGCACTACTGATTTAGGTTTTAACTTAAAATAAAACCATATGTATTCAATCATACAATCTCATTTGTATGGTTTTTTTCCCAAATTTGATGGCTTGAACTCAATTGCCTTAAATGTGGTTAGAGAGCCATGGGAACACAATCATAGTACATCATAGAATGTGATTCTGTAAACATGGCAATTTTCTCAAGGGGGAAATGTTTGGGAAATGATTTTTGGCATTTTGAGATGGATTTATTAGCACAGGTTTGCCCATTCTTGAGGTACGTAACATATGAAACTTATCATAATTTTCACAATTTTTTTTTTACTTCGTGAAAATTGTGAAAATTTAAACCACATGAAAAATCATCATGTTAACAGTATGTAAATTATACTTATATAAGAATATATATTTTTTGTAGGATTTACAACTTGAATTTATCCATGGTTACCGTGGATTTGATTCCCGTAATAACCTCCATTATGTAAATGATGGTGCTGATGTTGTCTTCCATGCAGCAGGAGCTGGTATCGTACAGAATATAGCATCAGGTAAATGGATAACAAATGAGGTGTTCCAAGTGAAAACCAGGCTAACTGTTTACGATGTAATATTGAGAAAAATTATGTTGAATTATTGTTAATTTTAGACATGGAACACACTCAAAATGATTATATTGTCTGTGTTTGCTATTTCTGTGTCTCAACATTATTTGTTTTTGATGAAATCAAATGTAAAATTTAAAAAACTGATTTAAACATCCACAGAACTTGAATAATCAGAAGTTGACACCAGATTATAGACCATTTCCAGATACATAATTTTGTAACCTAAACTTGGTTTTTCACTTTGTGCACCTCAATTGACAGATCGCCAGCCACACCCACAATGTTCGGACAAAGACCCGGCATGCTTCAATTAGACAAAAAAATGAAAACTCAGCCTGAATTGTGTCATTTAATGACATCACTGACACTAGTACGTCATTAGTTGCCTTGACGCTGCTTTGGTACCGTGATGGTGGCCAGTGTCGGAACATAATAGGCAAGGCTGGCGATACGTCAATTATTTTCATGATAAAAAAAAGTTTACTTTTATTGTTTACTGATCTTAGCTTTTTGTAGAATTGACAACTTTAAAATTAATTTTTTTTCTAGTTTTTCTGGTGCTTCTCAAATAAAAAGAGACATACTAAATGTAAAATAAAACGGGCAATAAAAATTAAATTATTTGCTTTAAAACTTTCTGCAAATTAATTTTTGGAACAAAATTTGACAAATGTTATGGATGTTATATGCCTTGTAATAGGATTTGAATTTTGAAACTATATGTATGTAATATTTAAAAATACTTTAATTTGATTTTCAGGTGCTCAAAGTTTTTACTTGGGACATACTGATGACATAATTTGTCTGGATGTCAATCAACATCCAAAGTTTAAAGGTATCATAGCAACAGGTCAGATAGGCAATCCTCCCAGTGTACATATATGGAGTTCCGCCACCAAGGAGACAAAATCAATACTAAGGGGAGAGCACTCAAAAGGAGTTTGTTCTGTGGTGTTCTCATGTACTGGAAAGTATGTACTGACTGTTGGACTTGAAGATGATCATAAAGTTGTAGTGTGGAGATGGCAAGAAGGTGAGTGAATAGTGATGTATAAATTTGAATACAAAAATTAAGCTAATTTGGTTTTAAATTTAAGATTGAAAAGTTGTGCCATTGTTCTCCAGGCAGTATTTTTGTGGGACCAAAATTTTTTTTCAGGGTCTTTTTATATTGGATATACATACAAACTTCTAAACTGTTATATCAATCTTAGTTTGTGTTCATAAATTAGATGAATCCATTTTGTATTGCCATTGTTACTACATATTTATAACATTATATCATGGAACAAACTTTTAATAGTAATATATTTTCATAATCGAGGATCGGTTTGACTCGAGTAACTAATAATCAGAAAAAAATCAATTATGTAACAAATACATCAGACATGAATATTGTGTTTTTTCTTTCTGTTGGTTCTTTATACCAAAAGAACAACTGATTATCAGGTATTTGTTAATATAAAATTAATTGCTTCAAACCTGGTTGTAATCAATCATAGACACATCACTACTGTTAGAGGCGGTCTGTTTGTGACAGTGAATAAGGCCTTATTTCTGTGGAAAACCAAATATATCTGATTAAAAATTGCTATTATTTACTTAATTGTACCAAGTTGTAACAGGAAATCTGTATGAGCATCCGTAATTAGCGTGGAATATTTCTGCACAGAACAAAACGTTGGCACTATGGGGATTTAACATGTTGAAAAACCAGGCAATTGGTGGACCCTGTTGCGCATATGATGTATAACATCACTAAGGAAAGAAAGCATATTTCACTGTCACAAACAGACCGGCTCTGACAGTAATCTTTAAATTCCTTGAGGAACAATTATAAATTAACTTAAATCAAGCTAATTTGTCTATCACTATTTTATTTAATTTTTATATACTAATACATAGTTATTTGATTGGCTTTTAATTAATTTTAGGATCTAAAGTAGCAAGTGTACCAGGACATAACCAGAGAATATTTAGAGCAGAATTCCGACCAGACTCTGAGAGTCAGTTTGTTACAGTTGGTGTTAAACATGTCAAGTTCTGGAATGTGGCTGGTAGTGAAATTGTCGGTAAACGAGGAATTTTAACAGATGCAGGAACAGGAACTCAAATAAGCAGAATGCAAACAATGTTATCTTTAGCATTTGGTGCTGTAAGTATTGAAGTCATGACATTTATAGAAATATTTTATTTCAAAACAAAAGTTTAATTATAAACCAAAATTGGGCTTCCATGACCAAGTGGTCAAAAGCATGCACTTGGGGATCACAGCCCCTCTTATGGTCAAGGTTCTAACCCACCCAGGGCAGATCTTCATTTGAGTTTGTCAGTTCATTTGCCGATCAGTTGTTTTCTCTGGTAGCTATGGTGTCTTCCAACATCTTGAACTGACCATCTTGATATAAGTGAACGAATCTTGGCTGGGGCTAAAAACACCGCTACTCAACTCAACTTAACTATGGACCTAAAGGATTGGAAATGAACCTTATATGGGTGTGGTAATTTAAACTTTGCATAATATTACAAATATTAGCTAAAAAGTGTGTCTCACTAACAAGAGTGAGAAACATTTGACTTAATGTCACCAGTAACTGTAATTTGAAAAAAAATTATAACAGGATTGCTGTTAACATCTATTTCTCACCACAATAATTGACACCTTTGTAAGTCTCAGGCTTATATGAGTGCATCTTCATCTTTGAAACTGTTTGTGGTCTTGTCACTGTCAAATGATATTTTAGTAACAGCTGCAACCAATTTATAATGTACACATGTCTATGTATAACTTGTTATGTTACATTATAGGGTAATTTAACCTATACTGGAGCTATGAGTGGAGATGTTTATGTATGGAAGGATCATACATTAATGAGGCTAGTACAAAAAGCACATACAGGACCTGTGTTTACAATGTTTACAACACTTCGTGATGGTCTTATTGTCACTGGTGGAAAAGAACCTCCGTAAGTTAATAACACCTAGAAATAGTGAAAATGCTGTTAGATATACAAATGTACTTTTCCACAGGTCAGACTTTGTTTTAAATATGAGATGATAAAATTCGATTTTTAGAAAACTTTGCTCTTTGGGTATAGCCATTTTATTTTGGAAATCCCTTTATTAATGTTTTTTTATCCCTGCCTTTGAAAAAGAGAAGGGGATATTAATTTTGGAGTTTCGTCCTTCTGTCCGTCCATTCAGACAATTCTTGTAAGCAGTAATATTCCAAAAACTATGAGGCACTATTTTACAAAACTTAGTGTAAAGCCTCAACATTAAAAGATGTGTGTATTGTTTACTCAAGTTAATTTGGAGATTTTCCTTGTAGTTATGACCATTAATCAGAAGTGCAAATCACAAAAAAGTACCTATGGGCAGTGGATCCTTATCACTAGTTTTCTTGTTAATTTTTTATAGCTAGTGAATTTTTATTTCCTAAGACAGTAATGTTATAAAGATTTACATGTAACTTTAATTTAAACATTAAAAATGTTTTAACCATTTCATAAAATTTTTTAACATTGTTGTTTTTCAGGTCAAGGGAAAATGGTCCAGTTAAGCTTTGGGATCAGGAAATGAAGAGATGTAGGGCATTCCCTCTTCATGATAGTGGTAAAAAATTAGATGTAGTCAAGTCTGTTTGTAGAACAAAGGTAAGATTTATCATCTAAATTCATTGTATATTTTAAAATGAATTATTTTTAATCTTTATGTATTGTTTAGTAATTATAAAATTTATGGCCAATGTGTAACATGTAGGTAGATATTTAATTAAATGTATGGAAACAAATACATGAACATGAGGAACTTGTGTTAAAAGATTTCAATGTTATTTTAGTGATGTTTTTCTGAACTGATTTTTCAAATACAGTAGTATAACTCATTAATTTATCAGATGAACAGTTAAACCTTAATTCATTGCCACCAATTTCAGTCAAATTTTGGTATCATAAAGGGGTTTGGCAATATAAAGAGGGAGACTTTTGAAGAAAAACTTAGGAAAAAACAGATTTTTGGGATTTCAAAATAGTGTGGCGATAAGTTGGTGGCAAAGTTATTGAGGGGCATTATAGCGAGGTTTTACTGTACATAGTATAACAGTAATATGTATACATTGTATGGGATTTTAGTCTGTTAACTATATTTGATTCTACAGGGAAAGATTTTGGTTGGTACAAAAGAGAATGATGTTATAGAAGTAGGGGAGAAAAATGGAACAATCCAAGTTCTGGTAGCTGGGCATGCTGAAGGAGAAGTTTGGGGTCTGGACCAACATCCATCTAGTCCAAGATTCCTTACAGCTAGTTTTGATGGCACTGTTAGATTATGGGACATTTCAACAAAGGTATTACCTAGATACTAACATATTCAAGGTTGTCAGATAATATTAGGACTCTTATAGAATTGGATTTAAGTTTTATTTTAGTGTTAATAACTGTCTCATACATCTTTTAACTAGAAGTCTATATCTCATGTAAAGTGATTTTCTACTTCAACATTCATTTTAGGTTGTTTAACTTTTTTAGATTAAGCCTTTGTCTGGTTGATTTATTGCTGATAGCTTATCTAATTTTTCTTTCAAGTATTACTTCACTTGAAATGTTTGGAGTGTTCCCTATGTATGTGGGAGGTAGGGAGTTCTAATCCCGACTGGGTCTGACCAAAACTTTAAAAATAGGTATTGAATATTCTTTTATAAAGTGCTTGACATTTAGAAATGAAAGTCCTATGGTCAATAGGAAGAAACCTTAAAACTGATACCCCACGTCATGGTAGGTTTGGCGTGATAAAGAACACTCTTTACACATTGTCCTGAACACACTGCAGAGATCAAAGATCAAAATGTCTGTCAAAGCACCTATACCTGGTGATATTTCAATATAAGTGAAGTATTCTTGACTGGGATGTAAAACTCTGATCAATCAAACAATCACTCAAAATGCCTTAAGAATCTGGTAAATTTATAATAATTGTTATATCATATATTTTAGGCTTTGGTTGCTAAGTTGGAGGTTGGAGCAGCTAGATCAGTCGGTTTTAGCGCTGATGGAGATATGATAGCTGTAGGTCTGAAGAATGGAGAGTTTATAGTGTTACAGACAAATGGTCTTAAACTCTGGGGAAGAAAGAGGGATAGATCAGGTTCTATCAATGATGTCAGGTGTGTATACACATTGATGATTAATTGATTATGAAAAAGAAAATGCTCTAGAAATGAAATACAGTCAAATCTGTCTATAAAGACCACCCAAGAAAACCAGTAAAAGTGACTTTCATGGGCTGGTGGCCTTTATATACAGGTTCAAATACTTTGAATAAAGGACAATTGGGATACAATTATACTGGCCTTTATAAGCAGGTGGCTCTTATATAGAGGTGGTCTTTAAGGCAGGTTGGACTGTAGTTTCATATTTTATCTACATTGATACCTACTGTCCGTTTACTCGGCTGGAGAGAAAGGAATAACGCTAATATCTCAAAGATTTGAATAGTACGGTTAAAAATCAAATAATCATTTACTTACATGAGCCGAGTCGTTGCAAATAATCCTTATTTCGATCTAATCCGTGCAATATAACTCCTTTAATGCACCAAAACGTGTTTTGGATGGGTGTTTACAATGGTAAAAATTTTGACAAAATGGCGGAGTCTTTCGTGTGACGTAATGATGACGGAAGAATTTATTATTTACGTAGGTTCGCGAGGGGTACAATGAAGGGTAGTTCAAAGGTCGGGTTGAGTTAAAAGTTTGAATTTACGTCAATTTTTTCAAAGTTTGAAAATGCAGAAAGGTAGTTCACTTTATTACTTTATTAAATCGATTTTGGTCATCCCGGTTACGCAAAAATCAATCAGTTCTTGAGCTGCACTAACCTACGTAAATAGTCGACTCTTTCGTCATGACTACGCAACATAAAGAATCCCGCCATTTCGTAAAAAAGATTACCATTGTAAACACCCACCCAGGTTATATTTTGTCGCATAAAATGATATATTAAGCAAGGATGGAACCGAAACAGAAATTTTCAGTTACGACTCGGCTCATGTAAGTAAAAGAATCATTGATTTGTACCCGTCGTATTGAAATTTATAGAGTATTTTGCGATCTTGCTTTCTCCGAAATAGGCTAAATAAACAGTAGATTCAATTGGCTTAATATACATGTACATGTGATGTGTCAGTGTTCAATCTAGGATTAATTATAATTATTTTAAATACGGAAATCAACCCTCAACCAATAATATGATTCCTCAAGCTGAAATTGAGGTCTCACCAATTAGGTTCAAATTCTATTCCAGATAGATCCTAGTGTGAGAAAAGTTTATCAATTTGCTTGCCAAAGATCATTGGTTTCCTCCAGTTACATTATACTCAGGTTTACTCCACAACTCACAAACTGTCTCAACAATATAAGCGAAAAAAAAATTAGAATGAGGTGTTAAATACTATAATTCCACTCGACTCTTAATTTTGGCATACAAATGTATCTTATTCTTTCTATATATTTTGACAGGTTTAGTCCTGATGGTAAATACCTTGCAGTTGGCTCTGAAGATTGTTGTGTGGATTTTTATGATATAAGTCAGGGACCAGCACTACACAGAGCTGGGTACTGTAAAGGTATACCCAGCTTTGTTATACAGATGGACTACTCAGCAGACAGCCAGTTTATCAGGGTGAGGTTTAATACTGTTAAATGTATAATATTGAACCATGATAATGTTGGGTTTAACTTACTATTGGGTAAAAAGTATGAAAATTAACAATGAGGGGTGGAAAAAATGATGAATCAAGTTGGTCCATTCATAAAATTCTCAAGTACACTGTATACAGTAAAAATACATCGCCAGTATTTGTTCAATCAAATTTTGGAATGATAAAGGGGTTTGTTGATAAATTGAGGGAGATTTATTTATTTAAGAAACAAATTTTGTGACTTCAAAATACAGTGGCAATAGTTGGTTGGCAAAGTTGGTGAAGTTCTTAAGGGGTATTAATACACAGGCTTGACTGTATGTAACTTAGTTGGTTTTTTGCTTTCATACCTTGAAAGTATGGCGTGTAATCCATTTTAAATACTAGATTTGCCAATAATCCATTTTGTAAAAGGTTTGACCATACAAATGATCTTTTTCTTAAGGAGCAGACAGAACAAAAATACTTGAATAATAATTTGGCTGTAAAGTGTAGGGTTTACTTTTTTGACATCCTATATAGAATGCCATCAGATAACAATAAACGTTACAGAACTAGAAAATAGTTTGTTGACAACATTTTAAATACTGGTGATCTTGATGGATTTTCTTATCTTTAATAGAGTTTGAAATTTAGCTATTTTCTTAAAAAAGTATTAACTGTTTAACTTTAAAGACCATCATACTTTTATTCATAGGTTGGAACTGGAGCCTATGTTCCACTTGTGTTCTCTGTGCCGAATGGAGCTTTAATAGAAGATCAGAAGAAAATTGAGAATATTACATGGGCATCATGGACAAGGTATTATGTTTAGCTTGGTTACACAAAGTGCAAAAGAGCTGTTGTCATACTACTGTTGTCTGTCTGCATCAGCTTCGGCATCCAATGTAAAGCTAATGGGACAGTCATTATAAAATTATGCATCCATATAGGTGACCTCTAAGGAATTCAGAAGAGTTTTTGTCATACATTTACATCTAATATTGGCTAAATTGTCAATTGTTTAAAGTCTTTAGTACTTGTACCCTGTTTTTCTGAGATAGCTATTGTTGTAGAACGGATAGTTCAGGTTTTGAAGTAAAGGTCATTTGTAGACCAGAAATTGTCTGTAAGCTTTCTGAAACAGAAAAAAATCATGTTCTATGGCGGGTATTTTGCATTTGAAAATTATAAAAAAAAAAAAAAAAAACCAACCCACACAACCACTCATCTGATAGTAAAAAGGGGCTGGTTATTGTGTTTTCTGATTGATATTAGTTAGGATATATAAGTCAGGACTCAAAGAAATACGAACAGATACAACTAGTTGTCCTGGATTCTTTTAACCTTTTTCAAAGTTTTTTTGTGACTTGTTAAACTATAGCCACATAGCTTTAGCTCATAGAGCAAAGTGATATCCTTTGACCTTAAACTAGTTTGATACTGACACTATGTACCGTTATTCATGTCTGTCTGAATTTCTAAATTATGTTTATGAAATTGATTAAATTATAAATATTCACTTATTTAAATATTTTTTCTACAACAGTACATTAGGACAGGAAGTGATTGGTATTTGGCCAAAGGATTCCAGTAATGGCGACGTTAACTGTGCCCACTTATCACATCAAGGCAAAGCCTTAGCAACAGGAGATGACTTTGGATATGTCAAGTTATTTGAATTCCCTTGTCAAGATAAACATGTAAGTATTCAAATTTACTCATGAAAATGTTTTAACAAAAGTTATGAAATTGATGGCCTTTTTTCTTACGTAAGATGTGTTGTTTGATTGTGCCAAACCACCTTTTAAAACACTCCATTCAGTGTGTATTTTCACATTTGTATTTTCAACTTAATGGCCCGATTCTCCTCACTGAGAGATGGAAATAAGGAAGGAAGGATTTTCAACTTAATTATAAAGAAACTTTAATAATTGTGAGCATCCAATGGTTAAAAAAAATTTTATGGACAAATTTTCAAAAACATTTAGTGCAAGTTTATTGATTGTTTAACTAGTTGTGCAGACAAGATAGGCCATTCTACTGACTCCTCTTTTCTATGTGAGATTGTAAATTGTTTTAACATACTTCTTTTATATCTGAATTGGTACTGCATATTAAATATAACAGCTTTCTCGAGTAAGGAGATGCTGTACAATATACTTTTGTAAAAAAAAAATTATAAAGAAATATTTATTGAAGGCCAGATTGCTTCATTGAATTTAAAAGTGTTAAAATTTACCTACTGTAAAATAAAGTTTCCTGACCTTTTTGTGTTTGTATGATATTTTATATTTACACATTGTGTTTGTTTTTGTCTCCAGGGTGTGGTAAGTCTTGTACACATTTTACTGTCATAGGCATGTTTTATAATTATAGAAATAGAATTCCCATTTATAGACCACTTTACTGCTAGTTTTAATCTCCCAAAAATGCCTGAATAAATGCTAGAATGAAAATCACAATTTATTCTTTGATTTTGAACCAAACCTCAATTTTTGAATAAAATTGAATCAAATAGATAATATTTATATTGATTTTAAATTCTTTCTCATCACCTATAGCTGGTGTTGTCCCAATATAAGTGAAATATTCATGACTGGGATGTAAAACTTGATCCTTCAGTTGATTTTAATTTTGTATGATCGATGCATTATAAACATCAACGCTGTAGACATACACATCATTTACTGGTACTTCTCGTCTTTTGGTTAGTAATTATTGTCCACTGATCCAGAAGGGTTTTGATAATCTAACTGTACACAAAATTGCATTCACTTAATGGAATGTCATTAATTGCATCTTTTACATCTAATTTTGTCTGAGATGAGTTTTAAGCTCTATGAAATGCTGCACCCTGTTTTACCCATGTATTCACCCAACCAAGTGATAGTCCTGCTTAAAATCCTGCACATTTCATTTAAATCAGAATAATGCACCCAGATTTGTGTATATTCAATATAGAATAGTTTGCTAAAAGTATTTTTGTTTTTGTTAAGACACTGCTAAAAGTATTTTGTTAAATGCATCCTGCAGAATTCATAGGAAAAAGATACAATACTATAAAAAAAATCACAGGAGATTAACTAATACACTTAAGGTTATAAAAATACAATGTACATACGTATATATACAGTTACATAGATTGTGCTCATTGATACAGTTTAAATATCTGTCTGTCTTTAAGAATTATTTTTTTCATAATGGTCTTTTTTATAATCTCCGATATATGTTAATATACTGTTATTCACTTTTATTTCATGGCAGCCTTAGTTTTTGCATTTATTAAGAAAGTAATACAAGTACATGCACATGTATTTTTTACATGGAATTGTATGAGTTTCAATTGATGATGCAATTACTTATTATTTCTAATTTTATGAAATTTATTTTTGCACAATTTTTTTTTTTTTTTTTTTTGCAATTCCTATCTACCGGTACATCATGATAATCACAAAATACAATGCTCATTATAAAAATAATTTACAGTATATTGTACCCCATACTTATTTTATAAATTAACTGCCCTTTGTTATTTAATACTTAACTGTTGTAATAATCATCTACTGAATAAATGACAAGTGATGTTTTTGTATCATTCAAACTATAGTTGCCTTTAGTTAAGACTTAGGTGTTGTAGTACTTTTTCCCATGCTGTCAGAGTTGCCATATCAAAATATGAAAGTTGTATGTTAAATGCCCAAACTAGAGCTGTAAAAAGCTTGTTATCAGGTAGTCTTTAAGATGAGACTCAAAGCAGAGGTCTTGTGTCTCAGGAATGCTAAAGACAACTCTGAAGAGTTCCAAAAAGAGTGGGCCACCTGTGGCCGATACCTAGGACACTTACAATTAGAAGCAATTGAAACGGACTGAGCAACATAAAATTTTAAAAGTCAGTTTAAAACTTACATTAAACATTATGGTGATCATCGACGAGACATAAGTCCTTTGTATTTTTGTTTATATTTTTTATTTTTCATTCTTTTTTAATTTCAGGCACCACATAAGAACTTTGTTGGTCATTCAGCTCATGTTACCAATGTTAGATTTACATATGACGATAGATTCCTCATCAGTACAGGTGGAGATGATTGCAGGTATGATATTACTAGTCCACTGGTCAGAATTGGACCATAAGTACTTCACCATCCATATGCAAAAAGGGTCCTTAGGTTAAAAAAATTGAGAATTTCAATTTTTGTTATATTTTTTAGCACCAACATTGGGTTATGCAAAAATAATGATAAAAGTGAAATAGTTGGAAGAAATGGTAAAAAACACAAAGCCATGTTTTCATAACACTATATTTACCTTTTTTCAACATTTTGTTTGGTTTGTTCTAAAGGTCGCTTTTTGTTTACGGAATGTCATTTGAATTTGGATAAGTAAAATACCTGTTCTAATGGCCAGTTGCACCAATGCATTATTAAGATTTTGATTTCTGAGGTGAGGAATTTTCAGTTAGTGACTCGCTAGATCTCAGTACTTCTCACTGGCTAGATTCAAAATCCCTCTCTGACTGATCCCATCGTGAGGGAGTTTGTCAGTTCAATTTTCTCCATTTGCTATGGTTCCTCCCTCATCAAGGAAATTAACACCTCAATATAAATTAAATCATCTTGACTGAGGTGTAAAACACTAGTGAATTAACTATCTACTTTTGTTTTGGACCATTAGATTGCATACATTATTGGTCCAACACCAGTGGGTAAACATTGAATGTTTCTATGGCTGCTATATTATGTTACTTGTAATAGATTTACACAGGACATATTGATATTGGAAACATAAAAATCCCCATCGTTACTGAGGCTTCAAATAGTCAAAATAAAAATGTATTCAATTTCATGAATGTCACACACACATACATTGTAATTATTATTCATCTTTTTTCTAGAATTTGTTTATTTTTTTCAGTATTTTTGTGTGGAAGTGCATATAGATCTGAGTTCAGAAAGAGGCTGAATCCTCCTTTGGGATATTCCGTCTTAACTTGTATGGCAGCAATAATGGAGACATTCCGTGTTGTGAATTGATCATATCCGTCCAGTACATCGTAATAGTGCATTAACTAGCATAAACTGCCAACGCCTGTAGTTCTACTTTTATACCAGTTATAAGATGACTTGTACTCTAGTTAATTAGTATGTGTTGTAAAAACAACTACATTTATTTGTATGGTACATGTAAGTAGATGGGACTTTAGAGACATTTAATTTTTATAAAATAAATTATTGAAATATCTGTAAAGCTTTAATAATCACATATTTTATGCATAAAAAGTTTCTGTAGAAAACTTGGGATATTTAAAAAAAATCTTAGTTTGAATAACCAATTAGTTCATAAAAATACATGGTTTATCATTATAAACTTATACATGTATACCATTGGTATAAAAATGGTTGGTAAAAGAAAAAACTAGTGACCATCTAATGAAACCAACATAACATAGATTGAATTACCAGTATGCAATAACTTGCAATGGTTAGGCACAAAGCATTTATAAGTTTTTATATGTAATAGATGTGAGTACCTAACTTCATATGTGTGCATGTATTAAATTTCCTGAGAATTTTTATGACAGTAAATAGAACCGACAGTATACATGTTTAAGATTAAAAATTTTACACTTCTTGTGTTTTGTTTCCCAGTTTCTTAATCTTTTTTTCTACATGGAAAAAATCACAGAAACATACTAGTTGAATTTTGTCTTTGCAAGTCACCATTTTGTTATAATGTCTGCCTTTCTTTCACCATATTCACTATGCATTATGTGCCAGAAACGTGAGTGTGCCTCTTTGACAAACCCATAGTGTATATTAGTAACCATGTAAGAGGGTTAAATTATCCCCTTCGTCGATTATAATACCAGTGACCATGTAGGAGATTTTAGAAGTGATGTCCCTCCTTGTTGACAGACCATGACCTCCATACTAACCTTTGTTGATGATCTACTCTAGATGTTTATTTGATAAAGATATATTCCTCATTGTATCTGTGATAAGCTATTTGTTTAATCTCACTTTACATATTTTTATTGTTGTATATTTTCTACATACATATCTATCTATTTTATACAATGTTGTAATATTTCTACGATATTGTAATATTTCTACAATGTTGTAATATTTTTACAATGTTGTAATAATTATACAATATTGTAATATTTATACAATGTTGTGATATTTATACAATGTTGTAATAATTATTTGTTTATACATCAGTGCCTCCCTGTGGAATTCTCAGTCAATGGATTTTTTCTGTAAAAGCAAAGTTAATGTTTTATCAGCTTAGCTGCCTAGCATGTGATTCGAGAGAGACAATGTGCCATCTCTGCAGCAATTGTAGTTTTAAAGTTATATTGATGCAATTTTAAAGTTTGCTCAAGAAAAATGCACTGGTAATTTTTAGCTCACCTGAGCTGAAAGCTCAGATGAGCTATTGCTATCCATCTTCGTCCGTCGTGCGTCGTCCGTCGTGCGTAAACTTTTTACATTTTAATCTTCTCCTCCAAAACCACTGGGCCAAATTTAATGAAACTTGGTAACCATCATGCCTGGGTGAAGCCCTCTCAGATTTGCACAAATGAAGGAGTTATGTCCCCTTGGGGCCCCATAAGGGGGGAAATAGTGAAAAACTTTAAAAATCTTCTCCTCTGAATCTACAAGACATATACCTTATTTATTTCATATATAACATCCTTAGGTCATCTAGTTTCAGATTTGCACAAATGGTAGCCATGGGGCAAAATGGGGAAATGGTAAGGTGCTGAGTGGGGAAATTGCTAAAAATTATGTATTTGTCAATATATCTTGAAAACTATTAACTTTTTGTATAGGCATGTATATTAGAATATTTTAGGTATTATCCTAACGATCATTTTGATATATGAATGAAGGTCATAGGTTCAAAGGTCAAGGTCACAGATGTGAATGAATACCTGAATGGTTATTTATCTTGAAAACTGTTAACTTTTTGGATATGCATGTATATTAGAATATTTTAGGTATTATCCTAACGATCATTTTGATATATGAATGAAGGTCATAGGTTCAAAGGTCAAGGTCACAGATGTGAATGAATACCTGAATGGTTATTTATCTTGAAAACTGTTAACTTTTTGGATATGCATGTATATTAGAATATTTTAGGTATTATCCTAACGATCATTTTGATATATGAATGAAGGTCATAGGTTCAAAGGTCAAGGTCACAGATGTGAATGAATACCTGAATGGTTATTTATCTTGAAAACTGTTAACTTTTTGGATATGCATGTATATTAGAATATTGTAGGTATTAGCCTAACAACCATTTTGATATATGAATGAAGGTTATGGGTTCAAAGGTCAAGGTCACAGATGTGAACAAGATCTGAAATGATTATTTATCTCAAAACTATGAACTTTTTGTATAGGCATGTATATTAGACTATTTAGGTATTATCCTAATGATCATTTTGATATATGAATGAAGCTCATGGGTTTAAAGGTCAAGGTCACAGATGCGAATGAATACCTAAATGGTTAATTATCTTAAAAACTATTAACTTTTTGTATAGGCATGTATATTAGAATATTGTTAGTACGGGCACAGTGGTCATTTTGATAGATGAATGAAGAGCATGGGTTCAAATGTCAAGATCACAGATACAAACAAGTACTGAGATGATTATTTATCTCAAAAACTATAAACTTTTTGTATAGGGATGTATATTAGAATATTGGCCGAATTATCATTTTGATATTTGAATGAAGCTCATGGGTTCAAAGGTCACAGGTGAGCGTTAAGGCCCATGGGCCTCTTGTTTAAGTTTTGATATTCAACAGTTTTTGTAGAGCCTATTTATAATGCTTATTAATCATTCAATTGAAATTCTATAAAATTTGAATCATGTGTGATACTTGTAACATGATGCATTTCACATTACTACAGGTGAACATGTTTAGTTTAAAAAAAACTCTTAACAGCAATCTCACAGACTGTTTACCGCAGTATTAGTCTACATATATATCTGACCATAAACAGTTGTAATGATGCTTCTGGAACTTGGACACTAAGCTCATCCTCTAAATTTCTAGATCTGTTCATGCCCTTGTTATCAAATTCTCTGTTTCTCTCTGTCCCACTAATTGGCTTATCTAACAGTGTTTCAACATTTTGTCTTCATATTAGGAATGTCGACATACCAATGTATTTTACTGTATGGATCAAATCAAATGGTACCCCGGTATACCTTTTCTTTACAAATTGATAAGTGAATGATTTTTTAAGGGGACAGGATTTTTTTTAAAAACATCTTTTAATCTTAATTGCAATTGTGACATTATAGAGAAACTAGTCTAGATTGTCTGTCTCTTTTATATGACCTCAGATACTATTGTTTAAATCGTGCATAACAATGAAAAGTGGTAGTTTGGTGTTTTCATGCAGGGATCAGTTGTTCAAAGTTCAGCATTCACCTTTACTTGGTTACAACCTTTAACTTCATTTGTGTGTAAAATACCATTCCACAACCACCTCAGTGGAGTATTCGTGTTAAAGTGATATTTTGAGTATCCACTCATCATTTTGGTTATGCAGTCTGAGCTTTGAACAACTGTGCCCTGATAATCATGACAAATTAGTTAACCCAGTAGTAGACAGTACTTATACGTTATATAACTATATATAACAGGTCACATGTTATAGTTCACATTTCAATGCTTGTTATACTGATGTATTATAGAATTTATTTATAGATCATATAATATTATGTTATAGGATAGAAAAATGTTATGATTTTAATAGTAGTTATAACAAATTTATATTCTAGCAAAGATCAAATAAAATATTGCCAGAATTTATAGGAATTGTGTTTGTTATTAATTTTAATCCATCTGTTTAAAGGTCATGGTACACGTAAATGTCTAAAAATTTTGGTCATTATTAAATATTGAAGTCCAGATGCATTGAGGGGTATATTCTATAAAAAGTGAATGAAATGTGGTTTTACAATTTCACTTGCAACTAGATGTTACCAACTTTAGGTGAAGTTGCTGAAATTTATACCTTTGCAATGTGCTTATTACAACGAACAGTGAGGTTTCCATGTCTATTGTGACATTGGGCATTCTAAGTTGTAAGTTCTAATCTGAAGGACCCAGATGTGGACAGGAGATGGAATTCACCTCAAAAAAATCCACAGCAGTGCTAGGATTTGAACTCCTAACTCCGACTTGGAAAGTCTGTACTGTGATATTAGCATTGTTGCAAGTTCTAATCTGAAGAAACCACCTGAGAACAAAAATTAAAAGGCACCTCAAAATATTCCCAAGCAATGCTAGGGTTTTAACCCACAACCTAGGACTAGGTAAGCCAGGAACAGTACCACTATGCCATGTCTGCCAGTTTGAGAGTCAATCTTTATAAAACGTCAGATTTAATGTTAAAATCTCTAGGAGTCTCACCAAAAGGCTAAACATTAACATGCAGGCAGACAGGAAAGGCAAGGCTATCAGAGACTAGAAATAAACAACTTGTTAGGTAATCAAACAAGCTAATCATCTCTGGTTTTATTGGAGATGTCCATCTAGTCAGTCACTATAAACTTTCAATATAAATCGAAACAAATTTGAATGTAAAACAATGTTCTAAATGGTACCGGTATATTCAGAGCTGCTCATTCTTTATAGCATGCCTGTTACTGGAATTATGAGGCCATGGTGGCCTAATGGATAAGACGTCAGTCCACAGATCCAGGGTCTCTCACCTCTTTGAGTTAGAGTCCGGCTCAGTACACATGTGGAAAAGTGAATTTTCCTTGCTGTTAGCCTTTACTGGTTCACCTGGTGTCAGTAAAATGTTACTGGGGGAGAAGTACACTTGTCTGTGGCGTACTGACTTGGTGAGCAAGCACCTTAAAGTCGCCCTGAGTGCAAGCTGGTACAAGGCAGACCATAAAACACACTCACACTTCACATGCATACATGAACTTGTTCATAGATTAATCCAGAGATTAATAAAATAGTTCTTGTCGTGAATAGCTGAAAAAATGCTGATTCCATGTTAAGCAACATTCAACCAACCAACTGGAATTATCTCCCTCTATGTATAGGAGTAACCATAACCCTAGCCTAATCCTACTTTTTCACAACTTCATCAGGACCTAGTAGTAGTTCAGAGCTCTATAAGCTTAACTGTCCAGTAAGTGATGTTTTAAGTTTTAATAAAAGATAAATGTTGAATGTGCAATAGTTCAGAAATTGAAATTTTAAAAATTATTGGCAATGCACATGATGCCAGAAGTGTAGGCAGAAATTGGAACAGCTTTGGTCCAGAAAAATACAAGTCAAAAAGCATGTCAACATTATCAAATATATTTAATATTAAATATCAAATATTAAATTATATAATAACATATTTACAAATAAATATCATTTCAAATCAAAACAATCGCACTTCAACAAAACAAAAACATAAATAAATATTCAAACTTCTTATTTCACAAATTTCTTTTACCCATCAAATCTTAACAACAACTCGGTCAGAATTTTGTTTAGTTTATGTGTATGCAGTTTATACAAGCATGGATATGAAAATATTGCAGATAATATGATTAAACAAATCAAACAAAAGTGTGAATGTGTATATATACATGTATTATCACATGGCAAGTAAACTCTGTGTGTGTGTGTGTGTGTGTGTGTGTGTGTGTGTGTGTGCACATGTGTGTTGACATTAAAGCTTTCAATACTTCTTTAGGTAATCATATACATGTATGGCATTTTGGCATATCAATGTGACATGACGTTTCAAAGACTATTTTCATCCATAACAATTTAAAATGTTATTGAAGTAAAATAAGAGATAATAAAGCACTTTCAGGACATTTTTGTTTTATAACAAGTGTAAGTTCAACCATTATTATTTCGAAACAACACCACAGAATGCTGATTAAGTAACAACTGTGTTATTATTAGTCAAATAAAACACATGTTCTGGACATTTATGTATTAATATAGCAAAGGTACACATTTTTTTCAACAATCTATCTTCCATGCACCTTTTTCCATGTCTATATAACCCCTGATCATGATCGTCTACATCGCCGCAGTAATTATGAACTATTTGAATCATCTTTTCTGTTTTCCTTTAATGTTTGAATTTCATTCATCATAAATCCAAGTGGATCTTCTGGCTTGTGGTAAACAATATTTGATGTCAAGGCCTACAATAAAAAGGTTAGGTTTAAGATTAGACAAGTCACTTGATTTAACAATGCTGCTGACTTAAGCAGGGTCAGGATAGTTGACCGGTGGATGCCAGGTGGCAATACAAATTTTACTAATTTTCATATTTTATACCATTTTCGAAAAATATTTTAACTTTGCAAATATAAGAGCCTAATGGGTTTGTTAGTGTGCCACATGATACCCCATAACATTTTTGCAGAACAAGTCTTTTCACCAGAGATCACTTCAGTTCACATTTTCCTTTAAAAATGAAGTTACTCCAGAAAATTTTGACATAAACATTTTCCAAGACTTTCCACACAAACGTTATTAATCGTGTGGTACACTGACGAACTCCATTGAGAACAAACTAACTTTATAGTTTAACAATTTGTGTGTGGTTTTTTTTCATAATCAATTGTCATAAAAAGTTGTTCTAGTTTGCACTCATGCTTTCTGAAGGGAAGAAGTATGTGAAATATTACAAAATATCTCCATAAATTGATAAAATTCGCATAAATGTCATATTTGGGACATCACAAATCAAAGATTAAAACCATAAGTGTCATTTTGCCAGAAATAATCTTGACTCAAACTTGAAAGTGTAAACAGAAATCTATTTCAGAAACATTAACAAATTGATTTTGTCTGCTACATTATGTATTTTATTTGTATTAAGGGCTTTTTTGTTTACTTTCACAGAACGATCTTATACTAAATGCTTTTATTTTTCTGTTGACTTAAATTTATCCATCTAAGTAAAAAGTAAACAAAATTCTATAGGAAAAAATCAATAGGCCCACCAAAAACATCATGTGGTTTTACATACAAAATAATTTATTCCCAAAAATATTTGTATTTGTGTTTTGTTTAAATGTATTTTAAGAAAACTAAAACAGACTTTCGTATATCAAGTACACATGTAGTCGGACTAGTACACATGATAAGTAAGAAGGCTAACCTGAAATAACTGAAGGATATTGTGTTGTTCCAAATATTTGATTGCTTTTCCATAAGGATCTTGGATTGGTTCGACATACGTCAGGCCTTCCTCAGATGGACTTTGCTCTGGTGGTGCATGTACCAAGTTTGTTGACTGATTCAAAGCTCCACTCATAGCCTTCTGTATTTCTGCCTTTGCCGCATTAATAAGATCATCGGGCAAAACTGGTACCTGGCCATCCGATACGTCCGCCATGTTGTTTGATTAATTGTCAAGGACACATAATCTCGAACCAAACCACATATCAACAAAATGCCAACTCTAATTATCTCCCCTTTGACCATAATCGAACACGGTGCCTGAAGGTGAGGAGTTCGAATCCTACAAGTGCCACCTTTTTTTTTTGAACAAATATTCGTTTTCCGTTTTTTTAAAGATTAATATTTGCTTTACGAACACAGCTAATTTTGCTATTCATATATTAACTTTAAAAACTTTTTTAAGAATTTATTTTTTAACAAATAATCTAACTTAAAAATTAAATTTTTACAAATATTAGATCTAACAATCAAATATTTCCATTCTACTAAACCATCATTAAAAATATTTTCATGTATCTTAATATTATAAAAGCCTTCAAAAGCACAACTATGCCTAAATTATGACAATAACTATCACAATTAAAAACTGTGATTTATTAATTCTAAATTAATAGGATTCTTTGTTAAATCTTGTTTCATATAAATTACTAATTTCTATATGAAAAATATTTATTGACCAATTTTTATAAAATTTTCACTATTAAATGTGACATTATTTTAAATTTTTCTTAAAAGACACTTATTCTAAAAAAAATATTTAACGGCATTTTTTTTTCAGAGGAATGGTTTAAATTTAATGAAAATATTTCAATCTGCAACATAATATACAATCATGCTTTGCAGTGTCTGGATAATGGACTGTCTCAGAAATATGGGCTATGGTTGCCAGGTGGATAAGACAATACCCTTCAGACTCAATGCTTCTCACCAATGTGGGTTAACCTCAGTCAACCGCATATGAGAGACAGAAGATGGAAGGCCTTGTCATAGGCTTTCATTGGTTGACGTTGTTGTTGTTGAATGTTGCTTAATGTCACATCAGCAATTTTTCAGCTATTCCTGATAAGAACTACTTTATTTATCTCTATAGATTAATCTATGAACAAGTTTGTGTATGCATGTGAAGTTCAAATGTATTTTATGGTCTGCTTTGTACCAGCGCACACTCAGGGCGACTTTAAAGTGCTAGCTCACCAAGCGTACAGCTCCCCAGTCACATTATACTGACGCTGGGTGAACCAGTAAAGGTCAATGGCAAGGAAAATTCACTTTCCCACATGTGGTCTGAGCGGGACTCAAACTCACAGCGGTGAGAGACCCTGGATTTGTAGACTGATGTCTTATCCATTAGGCCAGGGGTTGATTACCGTAAGTACCAGTGTAATAGACCGAGTGGTCTGTGATATTTATCATTGCAGACAAGTACCATAATTGACCATTCTAAAGAATGCCAAAATTAAGTGTACGCTGATACAAAGCAGATAGGACACATTTGCACCACTTAAATATTTGTTTTGAATTAACCCAGGAGATTAATAATAAACATTGTGTCATCATGTAAAGATGAACAAGTAAATTCAGTGAATTAGGATCCCCTGCCAGCAGGTTCTTTTTTGTGATTTGCACTCATGTTTAAAGAATCATCACTCAGAAGAAAATGAGCAAACCAACTCAGGTTAACGGCATGCACATGATGACATCTATCTATGTTGTTAATTTGCACCAAGTTTTGTGAAAAAGTGCTTCATAGTTTTGGAATATTAGCACCAACAAGAATTTTGGACAGATGGAAACTTGAATTTAATATTCCCCTCTTTCTTAGAAAGGGGGGGGGGTAAAAATGGCTGAGGTGATGTAAAACAACACTCAACCAACCAATCTTAGAGGATTTTTTCATTGCACACTGACTTATATTCCTAACTGGATGGAATCTGATGGGCCCATCATAAAAGATTTAGATGGGATGGAGGATGTTGGAATGGATTTTTATAACCAAGTCTTAATTATTATATGAAGGTTGTCTAAACATTTAGAAAACCACATTGATCAAGGATAATGAATTGAGCTGTTAATGAACTTTTTCAAACAAGGAAAATCTCCTAAGTAGGATTTGAACCTTGGTGATTAGGTCTCATATTAAACATTCAAAATGAATTAACAACAGCAACACTCCAAAGTTTATTATTATTTTTTTTCAAATTTTAATATCCTTTCCTAGGTAACACCAGTATTATCAAGTTCATCACAGTCTTTCTGTAGAACACTTCTAAAAACATCATAACGGTGATTAATCTCTTTCTGTGTGTGTAGTTTATATTTAGATCCAAGTGCTCCATCCATGGTAGAACTTCCGTAAAACACACGGCTGACTCTTGAATGAACCAATGCCATAGAACACCTGTAAATAAAAAATTTTACCTGATCAATAAAGTTTCTAAATGGGCACAGGAATGTGTCCAAATGTGTAAACTACAGTTGATTTATATGTATTTCTGGTATGTAACTTAATTTATAGCAGAATGGTTATTAATGTGTACAAATTTATTCCATATATAACTATTATTAGGAATAACAAAAACAAATCTCTCTCTCTTTTAAATTATAATATCCCCACAAACAAAGTTTAGGGAGTATGTAGGAATCGCTTTATATGGCCATCCGGCCCAATATCATGTCTGCTCCATATCTTCTTGCATGTCTATGGATTGATTTTGATCAAACTGCACAAATGTAAAACAACATAAGATGGTGTGTCATATACCAAATTTAGGTGCATAGGTCAAAGTTCAAGGTTACAAGGTCAATTATGGAATAACTTGGCAATGTTGGGGATGGGTGGGTATTCATATCTATAAAACTGCTCAAGTTTTCGATAACTCACATGATGCATGGTTACCTGGTAAGGTATACATGATATCCCATACAGAGGTATGATCTCTTTCTCTCTCTCTCTCTCATGGACAATTATTCGTGATAACTTACATGATACATGGCTCCCTGGTAAGATATACATCATATCCTGTATAGAAGTATGGTCTCTCTCTCTCTCTCTCATGGACAATTATTTGTGATAACTTACATGATACATGGCTCTCTGGTAAGATATACATCATATCCTGTACAAAGGTAAGCTCCTGTGGTATCTGTAGTTTTACTTTCAGGATCAAGGTTGTACATTCCTTCTGTAATAAAGAATTTATCAACTTGTACAGAAGACTAAATGTGTGTGTGTGTTTCAATGCCCTCCAACAATCCCTCTCACCTTGAACCATAGAATGGAGTGGAGTGGAGTAGTGGAGTTTTATGCAACTGTCAGTTCAAGATGGTGGAAACCAGATTTCCTGGAGAAAATCAACAACCTTTAGCAAACAAACTGACAAACTTTCTAACTCTAAGAAATGCCCAGGATGGGATTCAAACCTTGGCTATGATCCATAAGAGCACACTTTAGACCACTCTGCCAATGAGGACCCAACAGTAAAATTTTATTTGATCAAGTTTTGACAGAAATCTAAACTACTGCCTCTATTCTGAAGTCTGAAATTCTAGGAATGGAGATAAAAACCTGGAGATACCCAGCTAAATCAGGATAAATAAGAATTAAAACTTGACATGTTAAATCTTAGATTGTTTAAAATCATAACAAAAACTTTCCCTTAAATCTTTAAACATTTGACATCAATACTGATGTTCAAACCAGGAATATGACATAAGGCCTGTGTACTTTGAACAGGTGAGCTACACTGTGAACATTATAAAGAAGGCTTACCAATATTATTCCACATTCCTCCTCCTTGTGATCTAGCCACCATGTCTATACACACCATAGCTGCATGCTGTAATGGATGATCCCCAGAGCGGAGGTCATGAGCCTTAGCAATTACAGTATTACTGGCTGGGTCAACAATAACGGCACCAACAGGAATCTGGTTATAGAATTAAATATTGGTTACAATAAAATGTGTTCAATGCATAAATATGCAAAATTGTTAAAAAATTTATTCCAATTTTGTATAAACCAAACATGTGTGTGTGTGTGCGCACTATTTATTCTAACGCATATAAACACATAAAAAATAATAAAGATTTATTAAATATAAGATGAAAGTAGTTGTGATTTATTTCATGTTGAATGAAACAAAACTAAACTAATTTTGACTGAAATTTCAACTGATGACAAAAGCATTATATTTTTTGAAAACTGAATTACATGTATATTGTTATTTTTTTCAAAATATGTTCAATGTGTTTAAACACATGTAGATTTACCATTTGATGGAATACCAACCAAATCTGACACATCCTCCATAACTACAAGTTGCCTGCATTATGGATCAATGTCAAAACACATAGGGTAAGTATAAAAAGTAGAGATGTCAACTCAGATGAAAACCACTAACCAGTTAATCAAACATGTTTCTGATCGAGTTACTTGAGTACTCGTTAAACAGAATGATCTCTGTAGTGATAAAATAAATTGATTGTCAATAAACATATAGAAAATGTGAAAATAAACAAAATTACAATCAAGAACAAAAATAAAATTTATTATTTACAATTTGTTAAAAGTTCAAATTCAAACTAATTTTGCCTAGATTTCAGCAGGTGAGTGGTATTAACTAACTTTTATATAGAATGTGAGCAGATCTTCGGCTCAAGTCAAAACAATCAATGATCTGATCATAGCTGACAATATTTGGCACTTACGAAAAACAGTACAGTGAGTACTCAATTAGTAATACTGTAACCGGTTAGCGATTTTCCGATCAAGTAATCGAGTAATCGAGTACTTGTTGACAACCCTAATAAAAAGTTTATTTTATTTATTTATTTAAGACTTGGACATACCTGGTGTTTATCTCGGGCTTGTTCAGCATACTGGATTGCCTCCTTCATGTGATTCTTTATTGTATTTAACTCTTTATCAGTAAAAAACTTTCCACTTAATAAATTTGAGATTCTGAAAATACATATAATAGTACATGTCATGATTTTAGTGTATTAAATACAATGGCAACTGTGTTAATTAAAATCTGAATAAACCAAAAACTTATGATAACTGTGATATCACTAAAGTAGCACGGTTTGTAGAATTTCAAACAACACATACTGAAACAACAATATCAAAGCTCTCAACTTAACTTACACCAAATGTAATGTATTAACAAATTGATATCCAGAGGTGTAACTCCGCTGTCCAGCACACTTCTTGTCCGGAGTAAGTCTCAAAAACTATGAATCATTTGTTTTTTTACAAACTTGGTGCTAATCATCAACACAGAAAGTAGATGTATGTATCATTAACCCTACTATGATTGCTATTTTTTTTCTCCGAGTTATTGCCCTTTGACTGAAAAATGTCTACAACATTTTTAGAACATATCCTACCTTTTGTCTTCATGAAAAGAGACAGGCCAGTATAGCAAAGCTTCTTCATACTGTTTCCTCGTTAGTGGTGCATACCTGGGTACTTTTACCTTGTAAGGCTTACTTAAGTGTTTGTAAACACTGTTATTATCATCCTCAGTGGTGAATATTTTTTCCAGTGATTCCTCTGGTTTTGAAACTATCACCTGTAATGGTGCATCTAGAAAAGAAATAAATTTCATAACGTAATTAAATCAAATTAAGGTAGGATTCTTGGCCAGCATTATTATTAAAGTATACAGCCCCAGTCAATAATATGAAAATCAGAATGCACTAAAATCTTACTAGGTACTAGGATTATGCATGTTCAAATGAAATTCATTTCCTCATGAACTATGTACTGAGTAATACACAAGTCACTTATGTTTGTGAGGACTTGTCATTTCTACTGGTAAGAGTTGGGTAACAGTATTTCAGTTTTTACACACCAGTCAAGATTCTTTCACTTATATTGAGGTGAACAGTTCAGGGTCCAGGTATTGTGGTGGCAACTGAGTGCCAATATGAAACCACTTCCTTTCAATAAGCAAATTGACAAACTTTCTCAAACTAGGATTTTCCCTGAGTGGGATTCAAACTTAGACAGTGAAAGGCAATGTGATCCTTATTGATTCCTTAAGCATGTACTTTAGACCACTTGGTTATGGACAAAAATAACAACATATTTTAATATGATATCCTTCTGATGAGATGTCACAAAATTGTGTGATATGGCATCCAAGGGAAAATAAAAGTTTAACATGAAATATAACAGTTATAACTAGTATATACATTAACCCCATTAATATAGATATAGCAATAAATGAAACTGTTACTTAATTCCTGTTACTGACCTTTACTTTTAGATGATTTTATTCTTTTCAAATGTCCTAATTCTTCTAGTGGAAATTCCTGACAAAGATTTCTAGAATAAAACACCAATTACTGTGAAATATTAGATGATTTTATAAAATGATTCAGGGGTTCCAAATTTTGAGGTCTGAGGTCCTGAACCTATTGATTTTACATTGGGACCCTTGATATTTAAACTGTAAAAGTCTGATGGACCTGCCATTTTTACCAGGATAATTCTACCTTTTCTATATGATAAGAAAATTGCACATAAACCTAACTTCAATGTTTATATTGGACTTTTATTGAATTCTATGTGGCCAAGAATAAAGGCAAAAGGTCCCAGACCTTCTATTACAAAATATAATTTTGAGCCCCTGTGGTTTTAACACAACAAGGTTATATATAATCAAATATACATGTATGTCATATACTGTAAATGTATTCAATTCGGCATGTGTCTATTTTCGTGCTATATGAAATTTAGAAATATCTAGGTAGTTAAACTTTCAACTTTTTTTAAATATGCAATATAACACAATAAGTATAATATGATTTTCAATCTGTATTAATTTTCAGGCAAAACAAACGACCCGAAATAAGCGAAAATTGGTAAATCCGGAAAATAAATATGTTTACAGTGTTTCTTTTAGAACAATTGTTTTGCAAGTACTTAAATTCTATTTGTACTATATATTTGAACCTGGTTGAAAATGTGGAATATCTAGTCACTATATACAGGGTTATCTGGTTACTGTAAATGTATTATTTTCGCGGTGTACTAATTTTCGCTTATTTCACGGCCGTTTGTTTTTCGCGAAAATTATACTATACATGTACTTCTTATGTTATAGAACATATATCAAAAACGCGAAAATTTAACTGCACGGATATCTAAATATCCTATACTGCGGAAATAAATACACGCCAAATTAAATACATTTATAGTATCCTTCTTCACTAAAACTTCAACTCTCTAAAACCTGGGTAAAAAATCTAAAAGCACACTAATTTTAGCAAATTTTGGTGATTATAAATTACCACTAATCTAAATCTGCTACGAACTTAAACAGGATCATAACCAATGCACAATGTGATCTATGAGATTTACCATATGCTAAATTATTCAAGTCCAAATAAATTTACCTAAATTTATAATTTGTGCTAAAATTTGTACATACTAAAATTAATACACTTACAGTAGACAGATATAAACTGTTGATTTTGTTTCTAAATTGTTGTCAAAAAATACTTTTTATTTTAATGGATAAAGTAAAATATTATTTAATCTCAGGAAATTATTAAAGCAGAAATTATTACACAAACACTATAAAGACAACATTAACTACTAAATGCCAATATAAATGCACAAGTACAAAGTCTGAATGTAACCTACTTTAAAATATTGGCCGTTTCCTTTTTCTCTTTAATGGTACTGACAAACACATCAACTAAAACAAAGAGTGATAAATATAATATCCATGTTAAAACTGAACTACATAACCAACTCAGTAAATCTCAGGCATCTCAAAATTCTGCCAGCCACATCTTACAATATTCTGTAGATCTGGTGTTTCCATAGATATTGTATGCTACTCACACATGCAAGGATTCCATAAAATTTACCTTATAAGCCAATAATTGTATATATAAAAGATTTAAGTGTGTTCAACCCTACATTATATGCTGATCAAGCTTGTGTTTATCTCGGTTTCAGTGGTGTGAAGTGTGTAACAGGGAGGAAACGGCTGAAAAAAACACTTCCTCACCGAATGCCCTGGCTGCATGAGAATTGAACCTTGCCCTCCCATGTGAAAAGCGAGCGTTCTACCACAAGGCTAAAAGATCCGGACCAGAAAGTCTGGCAGTAAATCTAATTTATACAACACAATACCAGGACTAGCTCAGTCCCACTACAAGTGACTGGGAAAGTATAATCAGGCGCGTAGCTACCTTTACGCCAGTACGCAACGGCGTCCACATAATTTTAAACTTTTTGATATTATATCTGCTCCAATTGCGACCGTCCGAAGTTTCCAGAAAAAAACTGATCTTCGGTTAACATGTTAAAATAACTCCACCAATTTTATTTTTAAAAATGCCACCAGATTGCACTATTTGACACAATTATTTTATTTTTTCACGGGGATGCTCCCCTGACTCCCGAACTTTCGTGTTTGGTGCGAAATTTTATTAGACTTTGTATCTAAATCATTACCACCTAGTTACGCGCCTGATAATGAACCCTTCAATTGGATGTCAATCCATCACAAGGTTAAAATATGACAAATTAAAACAGTGGTAATTCTACCAAATATCAAAGAAATCTGTTCTGCTGTTCCAGAGTTGTTTTATCAAAGCAATCTTGGAGCTGTCTCAGAGGAGCTGTGTTCACAAAAAGTTCCAACAGATGGGCAGACAGACAGTAAAATGTCTACTATTACCAGCGACATTTAGTCGCTGCTTTTGAAACTTTGCAGTGGGGACAAAAATGATAACCTCTATTAAGTCTGTTCGAACAACCACTCTATTGAATGCAAATGTACATATATGCTTACTTAACTGAACTGGTTGATAATAAACATCAGGTAAAACTGGTACTGGTTGTTCCATGACAACATCTCTGCAATAAACAAGAAGATGTGTGCATCATTAAACTGGCATTATTTTTGCATTTGAATTTTAGACAGACATATCGGACGCAATTTTTAATCTGCATCAACAGAGGACCTTGTACATGTAGTTATTCTTGAAATCACCAATCGATAAACCTCCTAATTTTCAACACACCATCTTTTCCAACTTTAGGAATTTTTCGCACTATATTCTTTTACTCTTTTACCTTTTAACTAGCAGTACACCCAACTCAGAGTACTCTGTAAGGAGGGCGAGTTGTAACGAGAGATAGATAGATAAAAATTTTTTCTCTCTCTCTGCATGTGTTTGTGTCTGACAAGGTGTGCAAAAAGGTCCTAAATGCATTTCGCCACTATTTAAAATATTGCAAAATTTTTATGACGTCGTGATTATAATTATTCTTACTTTGTTGTACAATTTCAAGCACCTGTCTGTGGTGTCTCATGAATACTCGCTACCGGTCGCGGTATTTACCGACCTCCTCCGACCCCTTGTACACGCCACTACGAGCCCGTTATTTCTCACGATTTACAGGGGTTACAAGGTCAATATTTGGTCAGAATGGGTAAAATATGATATATTTTCATTCCACAAACTTATTTTTTATGAAAATTGCTGTTATAGATGAATTAATGAGCAATTACGTAATTGCGCACATACCGCACCAATACACATCACTTACACTCCTGTGGTATTTACTACGAGCCCATTATATCTCTCAATCTACAAGACTTATGAACTTAATTTTTGGTCAGAATGTGTAAAATATGTTATATTTTCAATATGTAAACGTGTTTTATAGGTATTTAATAAAAATATGGATTTATAGCGAATTTCATTTTTGCCATTCACGATCTCTTGACTACGAGCCAGTCAGTTGTCTGTGGTATTTACTACGAGCCCGTTATATCTCTCGATCTACAAGACTTATGAACTTAATTTTTGGTCAGAATGTGTAAAATATGTTATATTTTCAATATGTAAACGTGTTTTATATGTATTTAATAAAAATATGGATTTATAGCAAATTTCATTTTTGTCATTCACGATCTCTTGACTACGAGCCAGTCAGTTGTCTGTGGTATTTACTACGAGCCCGTTATATCTCTCGATCTACAAGACTTATGAACTAATTTTTGGTCAGAATGTGTAAAATATGTTATATTTTCAATATGTAAACGTGTTTTATATGTATTTAATAAAAATATGGATTTATAGCGAATTTCATTTTTGTAATTCACGATCTCTTGACTACGAGCCCGTAATGGCTTCTCAGTTGTTTATGGTATTTACTACGAGCCCGTTATATCTCTCGATCTACAGGACTTATGAAATTCATATTTGGTCAGAATGTGTAAAATATGCTATATTTTCAATATGTAAACGTGTTTTATATGTATTTAATAAAAATATGGATTTATAGCGAATTTCATTTTTGTCATTCACGATCTCTTGACTACGAGCCCGCGTAATGGCGTCTATATGAACTTAAAGAACGGTATTTACTACGAGTCCGTTTAAAGGATTTATAAAAGTAATTTAGCATGTAAAATGTGACATATTTTGAATATTTAAACTTGTATTTAATGATCCATTATTTATAGCGAATTTTTTGTCATTCACGATCTCGATCTTTGACTACGATCCCGTTGCTCTGTTGCTATATATATATTGAAAAATTAGGAAATGATTTAAGTATTCTGACCAAATACTGATGAATCCAGAGATATCAGTCATTCCAAAATAATCGTAACGCTTTCTTCAATTAAATATCGCAGTAAAGACGCTTTAAGTTTATTCTCGTAGTGTTTCATTTTTTTTCAATTTGGCCCAAATCAAATGTACTTTTTAAGTCGATGGATTTTATGCCCGTGGTTACAAAGTTTAAGCATACATGTAGCAATAAATAAAATTCCAGAGCTGATGTTTTAGCTTTTAAACGTAACATTTTTACAAATTCTGTCAGATTTATTGCTTTACATCAGATAGGGTCTTGAACCAAGTAGATTTTCTACCAGTGATCATTGATAACATTTTCAACCAGTTATTTTCCATTTGTCGAAAAAAAATTGCCTAACCTCCGTAAAAATATTTCGTTAGTGTGGAACTTATTTCAGATTACATTGATGGCCTAAGTAAACAGGGAAAAACTTTACCATTAGATCAGAATTTTTAAATTGTGTCTTAAAAACCAAAATTGAGAAGGGATTTTTATGTCGCATATAAGGACTTCACCCCGTAACATTTTCTAAAAAACTACATTGCTATGATAAAGTTGTATTACATTTTAGAAAAACAGTGACGAATGTCTTCTCGGTATTTTAGTTCTGTAAAATTCTGCTTGAATTTATCCCGTCTTAATAGCGCACAAAGTTTGCAACGCCTGACCCCCGTAACATGGGTCAAGTACCACAAATGCAGATTGCAAATAAGCATTTTCTAACAAACAACATTAGATTTTTTCTTCAATCGATGCTGAACCAGCAAAATAATAACCAGGTAAAACAGTTTTACATGACTTTACTCACGAAACTATGGAATTATCATAAGTTTTTTATTTCGAATTTTGTGTGTGTAATAAATCATTTTCGGATTTTGTACATAAACATCTTTGTTTATATATGTGCTACTTTTGAATTATATTATTTTATAAAAATTCAAAAAACACATGACCGATCATAAGTGGAATAATCTGAACTGGAATCTTTAATAATGGTATAAGTATATGTATTTATATTATTTATTTATTTATTTATTTATTTATTCCTTTTGTATATGTGACAAAAAATCAAAGGAGAAAATAAATACGCACTTTAAAACATAATGACCGGCAATAAAATGTCATGATTGTTAGTTTTCAACTTATTTATTTATTTATTTATTATTTATTACGATTGTTATTTATAACCTCTAACCTGCTACACATATTATGTTTCAGCTTTAAATTACTCTTTTTACAGCTTCTTATTGTATTTATTTATCTTTAAATTTCAAAAAAGTGATAGTTTTGACTATTTATCAGTTTGAAAGTGTAAATAACATATTTATTCATAGGTAATAAACACATCACGGTTACTAATAAATGACCATCGGCACACCTCATCCACAACTTACGTAACTAATTGATAACAGAAGCAAATTCAAACTCATTTAACCAGGCTATAGCATATTCTACGTGAAAATTTACCCGTATGGTGTTAATTTAATTAACTTTAATTAATTTGGATGGACCGGAATCTTAAGGATGTAATCATGAGTAGTAATGTTAGGGAGTATTAATTACTTTTTACCAATTGTTATTCATGTGTAAAAAATGAATAAATAAATATTTATTATTAAAAACTTTAATAAAAAGAGAGAGAGAGAGAGAGAGAGTAACGTAATAATGTGTATTGAAATAAATTGCATCTGATAAAAACTGGTAGATCTTTGCACTATTAAAAAATTACCAAAGTGCACGTTTTCCGGCGTGTATGTTTCATCACCTTTATTAACAAAGCGTAACTGACAGTAATTTCACACAGTGGCATGGACTAGCCCTTCCAAGCTCTCATTTTAAAACTTTTTTCCAAAGATTGCCGACAACGACGATTAGACGGTTGAACGCACAATACCGTTTTCAATTAACCACCCCCGCAACTTGTCCATCATAATCTGAAACCTAAGCACGTTCATACCGATCCTTCGGTATTCCAACAAAGTAACGTGTGTTAGCTCTTCAAACTTTTGTTCAAAGCTTGCTGACAAAGACGAGTAGACGGTTGCACGGACAATAAAGATACTTTCAATTAACCACCCCCGCAACAGGTCCACCATAATCTGATCCCAAGCGTCCTTGACACTTGTCTGTGTATTAGATATGATGAGTACACACGCACTATCTTACCCCTATGTACTATATAAAAGACATCTCGTTTTTGTTGGTTTTTTTTCAAAAATGGCACGTGTAATTAAACTCGCTATTTGGAAATTCCATTGAAAGCGACATTAAAAAACTGATGCCCCGTGTGTGGTATGCGCAGCACTTTAAAGAACCACCCCAGTAAAAACAGAGCGCATTGCAAAGATAAATAATTCTGCCATTTTACCTATAGCTGGTTTTGTCTCGATAAATGTGATAGATTCTTGACTGAACGTAAAACCCCACTCAATCATCTCTGCTTGTCGAGGCCTCAGTGACCGAGTTTTCCAAAGTGATCCTCTAGGTTCGAATCGACGGGGAGTTTGTCAGTTACTTGCCGTTGGCTAAGATTTTCCTTATTTTAAATGAAATCTGACAAATTTACTGTACACATCCAGCTGTTGAGGGAAAATGTCCAATTTAAGAAGGAATCATTGTGAAACTTGCGTCTTGTCACTGTTTGCTTGTTTACGTGTGTGTGTGTGTGTGTGTGTCGAGCGCACGCGAGCGTGTGAGGGTGCGTACGTGGGTGGGTAATGGTTTGTTTTTAACTTAATTACTTTTCAAAGAAGAGTTATAATCTGAATAAAATGAATTTTAATTTTAATTATTATACATATTATGGTCATCCGTTTCCGATTATTTTTGAAGTCATCAATGAAAGCCATAAAAAACACTTTTTCATAGCGATCTAAGGATATTTGTTGAATGTTTATAACCTCAGATTATCCGTTATAGGAGTGGAGTTTTGACATATCTTTTTCAGGATAGTGGAGGGAACATGCATATGATTACATGGAGAACATCACCATCTGCGGCAAGAACCGACATACTGTCTCGGAAGATGTATAGGATCTGTCCGAGCGGGAGTCGAACCTTAGATCACTTTGCCACCAAAAACTATTTTTCAAGATAGCCGCCGACATAGTCGCCCAAGTGTTTTGCTTAGAAATATTTGTAGTTGTCTAATTTTTATGATGTAAGTGTGGATTTCTATGTTTTAGCGGGTTAGTAATCAAGTCTACCCGATTGGCAATTAAAAATTCAAGATGGCGACAATTTTTCAAGATTGCCGCCAAAATAGTCGCCTGAAGTTGATGCTTTCTTACAGAAGCCATTACTGGCTCGTAGTCAAGAGATCGTGAATGGAAAAAATGAAATTCGCTATCAATCCATATTTTTATTAAATACCAATAAAACACGTTAATATTGAAAATATAACATATTTTACACATTCCGACCAAAAATAAGTTCATAAGTCTTGTAGATTGAGAGATATAACGGCCTCGTAGTAAATACCACAGGAGTGTAAGTAATGTGTATTGGTGCGGTATGTGCGCAATTGCACATTAATTCATCTATTACAGTAATTTTCATAAAAAAATCAGTGTGTTAAATGAAAATATATCATATTTTAGACATTCTGGCCAAATATTGACAGTGTAACCCCTGTAGATCGAGAGATATAACGGGCTCGTAGTAAATACCATAAACAACTGAGAAGCCATTACGGGCTCGTAGTCAAGAGATCGTGAATGACAAAAATAAATTTTATAAATCCATATTTTTATTAAATACATAAAACACGTTACATATTGGAAATATAACATATTTTACACATTCTGACCAAAAATTAACTTCATAGTCTTAGATCGAGAGATATAACGGGCTCGTAGTAAATACCACAGGAGTGTAAGTGATGTGTATTGGCGCGGTATGTCCGTAATTTCTTATAATTCCATATTTTTGTTAAATACCTATAACATGCGTTTACATATTGAAAATATAACATATTTTACACATTTTGGCGAAATATTAAGTACATTGTCCTGTAGATTGAAAGATATAACGGGCTCGTAGTAAATACCAAGCTATTACAAGCTCGTAGTCAAGAGATCGTGAATGACAAAAATGAAATTCGCTATAAGTCAATATTTTGATTAAATACATATTAAACACGTTTACATATTGGAAATATAACATATTTTACACATTCTGACCAAAAATTAACTTCATCAGTCTTATAGATCGAGAGATATAACGGGCTCGTAGTAAATACCACAGGAGTGTATGTAATGTGTATTGGTGCGGTATGTGCGCAATTGCACATTAATTCATCTATAACAGTAATGTTAATAAAAAATCAGTGTGTTAAATAAAATATATCATATTTTACACATTCTGACCAAATATTGACATTGTAACCCCTGTAGATCGAGAGATATAAAGGGCTCGTAGTAAATACCATTAACAACTGAGAAGCCATTACGGGCTCGTAGTCAAGAGATCGTGAATGGCAAAAATGAAATTTGCTATAAATCCATATTTTTATTAAATACATATAAAACACGTTAACATATTGAAAATATAACATATTTTACACATTCAGACCAAATATCAATTGCATAAGTCATGTAGATCGAGAGATATAACGGGCTCGTAGTAAATACCACAGACAACTGACTGGCTCGTAGTCAAGAGATCGTGAATGACAAAAATGAAATTCGCTATAAATCCATATTTTTATTAAATACTTATAAAACACGTTTACATATTGGAAATATAACATATTTTACACATTCTGACCAAAAATTTAGTTCATAAGTCTTGTAGATTGAGAGATATAATGGGCTCGTAGTAAATACCACAGGAGTGTAAGTGATGTGTATTGGTGCGGTATGTGCGCAATTACGTAATTGCTCATTAATTCATCTATAACAGCAATTTTCATAAAAAATAAGTTTGTGGAATGAAAATATATCATATTTTACCCATTCTGACCAAATATTGACCTTGTAACCCCTGTAAATCGTGAGAAATAACGGGCTCGTAGTGGCGTGTACAAGGGGTCGGAGGAGGTCGGTAAATACCGTGACCCCTTGCTACTGTCCAACTTTCGTTTTTCTTTTTTTTAACACGAATGGTTATGTCGATACCGACTATGACGTTCAATTTTATGAATTTGATATGCTGCTACTAAGGGCGATAATCAGTTAGCGTTTTCAAGACAGAATGGAGTAAATGCTTAAAACACGGAAAAGGTAAAAATGCAAATTGTCTAGGTATTTCTCAATATAAATCTTACCAAGAGGGTTTATCAGTTCTGGGCTCATAGTATCAATTATTTCATGATGCATTTACAAGCACATAAAATGCAAACTGGTAAATTATTCCACATTGATATTGGGTTAATTTTCAATTTTGGAAAATCCACACTTTGGCTTTGCCATATTATGACTGATGATATCAGATACATTTTTAAACAATTTTGAGAAATATTTGATAATCAAGTGTTGTCTGGGTAGTTAAATTGATAGGGCACTTGTCTATTATTCAGTAAGTCTAATGTTTGATGTCTATTATTCAGGAAGTCTAATGTTTGATTTCCATTTCTACCCTGCTTTTTTTTTTTTTTTTTTTTTTTGTAAAAATTTTTGCAAGAATGCAGACCACTCAGCAGTTGGGCTGGACCATATAGGGGCCTGTAATATATATTTTTTAAAAAAGTCAAACCACTATAAAACAATTTGTGTTGTTTTATTAGATAGCAATATCACGGTATTTATTAATTTAAAAAAATATTATTGATGATACTGCATGGCCCCTATGGTAGGACCTGGTGTCGAATTAGTTACTGTTTATTTAGCCTAATTCAGAGAAAGCAAGATCACAAAATACTCTATAAATTTCAATACGACGGGTACAAATCAATGATTCTTTTACTTACATGAGCCAAGTCGTAACTGAAAATTTCTGTTTCGGTTCCATCCTTGCTTTATATATCATTTTATGAGACAAAATATAACCTGGGTGGGTGTTTACAATGGTAATCTTTTTTACAAAATGGCGGGGTTCTTTATGTTACGTAGTCATGACGAAAGAGTCGACTATTTACATAGGTTAGTGCAGCTCAAGAACGGATTGATTTTTGCGTAACTGGGTTGACCAAAATCAATTTAATAAAGTAATAAAGTGAACTACCTTTCTGCATTTTCAAACTTTTGAAAAAATGACGTAAATTCAAACTTTTAAACTCAACCCGACCTTTGAACTACCCTTCATTGTACCCCTCGCGAACCTACGTAAATAATAAATTCTTCCGTCATCATTACGTCACACAAAAGACTCCGCCATTTTGTCAAAATTTTTACCATTGTAAACACCCATCCAAAACACGTTTTGGTGCATTAAAGGAGTTATAATGCACAGATTAGATTGAAATAAGGATTATTAGCAACGACTCGGCTCATGTAAGTAAATGATTATTTGATTTTTAACCGTGCCATTCAAATCTTTGAGATATTAGCGTTATTCCTTTCTCTCCAGCCTAGTAAACAAACAGTAAATAAAAAAAGGGAATTGGGAAGAATGTTTCTGTATGGGAATCTTGATAAAATGCTCACCTGTAGTTGAAGGGGTCCCAGGTTCGACAATCCTGTCCAACCTGTATTTCAAGCTCACCAGACAGTTTATGGCATATTTCAGTGTATGTGTGTGTGTAGTCACATGCATCGTTAATACATTTTAAACTTCTTTGAAACTTCTGAACAGATTTCATTGAAACTTAGAGTATATATGGGTTGGTGCAATTCAGAATTGTTTGTGCATTGCCATGACTACCAAAGCTTGGACAAGGTGACATAGTGTTGTAAAAATCTTCTCCAAAATTGATGATGAGTGAACAAAATCTGATATGATTTTTGGCTTTATTTGTGTTTTTAGTCTATAGTTTCTTCATGTCATGAAATTCAGTTCAAAAGGGGATTGCACATTTTTTTCATTAAATTTTTAAATATTATTAAATGGATTCAAATTGTTATAACTAGACTATTTGAACAAAACTTGCCTATGATGTTGGAGATCCTGGGTTCAATCCCTGGTCCTACCCTTTTTTGTTACATATGTTCTTGTCTGATTTTTCTTTTGCACATTGAACATTAATTTTTGAAAGATTAATAAAATTTCTGATGAGAAATACATAATGTCTTAATGATGTAATAGTATGTGACAAGACATTCAATTATCACCATCAATTATGTACAACATCTTCAGTGAATTGGTAGACTTGGCAGGTATGCAAATAACAACTAGCCAAATAGAGTGTGAACCTCAACCTGTTAATGACAAGTTATGACATTTATAATATCTGTTGATAATGACTGCAATTAAGGTATATGTTGACAATGATTACCTGGTAAATCACAAATATCAGTAATACTGAAAAAATAAGCATTTAAACCGAAGTGTTATATACATGTATTATAAATGCATGTATCAGATATAACTACTCATATGTACTAATTTCAGTATGTACAAAGTGGTGATATTTTTACACCATGACAATGTTGATAAACATATCCCTTATCCAGATCTTTATCTTGGGTACTCATTAATGACCCGTAGCTTGAATCTTTATTTTATTTATCATACCCTGAGCTGATGTAATAAAAAGAAGCATGGCCAGATAGCCAGTTTTGTCAAGTTGTGTTGTTTGTAGTTCGTTGTATACCAGATTGCTCGTCTACAGACAACATTCACAAGTGTTATTGACTTAAAGGAATTGGGCTAAATTGTTTTGATTATGTAGTGCTGAATTGAGTCCTTTAATGGAGTTTGGTGTACTAGAGACAGTGAAATGGTTATCCTGATTTCCAAGGATGTGTGATGAACCATGATATATTAGTACCGTAGCTTGAAGGTTAAGGTCGCCAGGTCAAATCTTATAATTTTTGTAACTGTATTTAAAGTTAGCTCATTATCTCCAACATTTCTAGACCCATTTTAATGAAACTTGGTACAAATCTAAATCAGCATTAGAGGATGTGCCTTGGCTTGGACCATGTTGCATTATGTAGGTTAAAGATTATATCTTAGAGTGTTAGGTGTATTTTGTTTCCACTCCCTATCCTATTCCTATATTTCTAGATTAATTTCATTGATCAAGAAGGGATAAAAATGAAAATTAAACATAAGTTTTCACTAACAGTATTTCAATACATGCCTTGTTTCTTTCATTGCATCTAATTATTTAACAATAATAATGCATACCATATATACAAAGTGGGGAGCAGGGGAGATTACGGTACTCACTTTTGTGATTCATGAATTTTGTAAAATAAAATATTGTCACCAAAAAATATATACATGTATATATATCCGGTAAATCATTATCCATGAGAAAACTTACCATAATTATTGCTTTTATCAGAGTGGTATTTATTACCTTGAAACTAATATTTAGTGATGATGGTCATTATTAGCACAGAGAGAATACAGTAAATACACTAACAATAATAAGCAATTATCAACATCATAATTATGGCACACTCTACAAAAACATTTGTAAACAGTTAGTTATATATATATATTGTGTTACAGTAGATCTTAATATCAGATACATGTACATGCATTTCCACCTTTGTATGTACATATATATTTTAATGTGTTTTGGCATTTTTGGGGTATTAATTATGACACCCCAACTAAGTGTGGGCTGGAGGATAAAGTGTTTACTCTATTTCTTCTACCAATATTTTGTTCACCATTTTTCCTGAAAACCATTTCACAGATCTTTATGAAAACTTCACAGGAAAATCTTTGGGTAGAGTAGATGTGCCGTTGATTATTTATATTTGATCATGCACATGATTCTGAAAACAAAGATTTCTCAGTCAGGATTCAGGGGGGGGGGTATTTTTGAAATGGCATTTCATTTCTGTTCTACAGAGCTTAACTTGTTTCTGTTTGTTATTACTATACATGTATTGTTTAAACTGGCCAGTATATTTACACTAGAATAATTGCAGCAACATTCTGATAATATTCTAGTACTAAATTGACTAAAAAAAATTTTCTCTGAAAATGGAAATTTTATAAATTCCATGTACCCTTCACAAGACCTGTTGTTGATGAGTTAAAGATATTTTTCTATAGTTTGATTGTTTGTTTTATTTTGTAGAAGGCTGAAGAGATCACTAGAAATCAAAGATGGATATTCCATTTACCCGTTCTATGGGAAATAAAAGCTCCCACGCATTGAAGTTACAGCAACATTTGTATGATCAGATGATGTCAGAGTCAGAATTCTGTGATGTAACTCTGCTTATAGATGATATTGTAAGTACTAATACTTGTACAAATATTCTTTGTTCATTTACTTGTACATGTTCTTTTGACTTAGTGGTAGCAGAAAACATGTACTTAGCAATACACAGAGCAACTAATAACAAACTACAACAAAACACACAAAAATGAGAAATTAAAAACACAGGATGAATGTATATTGTACACTTCAGCAATAAGTGAGGTGGCAGAGTTAAAGATTGGTATTACAACAGGATTTACCCTAGTACTGTATTCATTATGCTGTATAGTTGAAGGAAAAAAAATTACAAATTGTCAGTGATAAACATGATCACGCCTTGTCATTATAACAAAACTTAAGATAGAATAATCCATAATTTTTTTTTAAAAAAATCATGATATAATGCCATGAATTCGTACAAGAATCTTCAGCAGGTTTTACAAATTTGAAAGTCATTAATTTGAAAATGTCTTGAAACAATTCTAACATACCATTATATATTTTGATGGATTTCTGACGATATTGAAAGTGCATTTCAAAGTATGTACTGGGTACATTAGCATAGTAATATCATGATTGTTTTTAACATTTTCATATTACAGGAAGTAAAGGCACATTGGAGTGTTATAGTATCATGTCCATATTTCCAGTCCCTTTATGACAGTGGTCTGACAGAGAAAATATCTGGTAAGTATAAATACTTTATCTTACAGATCTTCTGACAGGCCTTAAATAGAAGTTTGAAAATAACAAGAGGATATGATCCCTAACATTTATATTGTATACTTAGAAGGACCGAGTGTTCAAAAATTATTGGTTACAGATCATTATGCCTCTTGTCCCTGATTCAAACTTGTGACACATTTACCCTAATGATTCAGACAGTTTATTTACTTCATGAAGGTTGATGGTTTTCTTAAAGCTGTCCTCTGTTCCAGAACCAATTGCTTCCATAAATGTACCTTAATCTTGACTTGGCTTCAAACATCATTCACCTATGAGTACAAGAAAAAAGTTTAAGGACTTGCAGGAGTTTTAAATATCAAAATGTTGTGTACAAAATATGATATTGAAAACCATATTTTCACCATTACATTGACTCAGGTTTTTAACATTTTCATGTGTGTGTGTAATGTCCTTCTTCATAACTGCTGCATTACTTACACAATTGTACTTTGGATAGTGAAATGATAGTGAAATTGTTTTCCTTGGTAAGGTTACTTTTCTTTGATTTTCAGGACATTAAATTTTTTTTCAAAGTAACTTAGGTAATTTTGCCAAGTCATAGTGCCTATGTCTGTATCATCAAGTCATAGTGCCTATGTCTGTATCATCAAGTCATAGTGCCTATGTCTGTATCATAAACCGAAAGTTAAGTTTTGTTAGTTTGCCTGTAAGACATGCAGAGTTTGATGTTCTACCATTTCCTACCCTTTATGTGTGTGTCAGCTCCAGGATTGATGTCTTGTTGATGTTAAGGTCTTTAGTTTACTAGATATTCGAGCAAGCTATATGTTATTTTTAATTGTATGGTAAAACCTTGTTTTGATGCCCTAGATAATTTTGCCACTTCATTTATTGCTACACAGTTTTTTATACCCCTATAAACTAGTTTGAGGGAGGTATATAGGAATCACCATGTCTGTCTGTCCATCTGTCTGTCTCAGTCTGTCAGTGTAAAATCATTTCTGGGCCATATCTGAGAATGACCAGTGTCATAAAACTTGACACAAATAATCCTTATGGGCCAAAGGTATGTCATGACCTTGAACCAAAGTCATATTAGAAAGGTCATGTTCCAACATATATTTCATCTATGTTTTTCTTTATAGGTCGTCCTTGATTTATTGCCAAACCCATTTATAATGCCAAAATCTGACTGAACAAATTGTGACAATAAATCAAAGTTTTATGTCGATGCCACCATCAACATAACTCTTGCACTGTTCATTCTAGTATTTTCAAAGGGGACCATTTTCAAAAATGTTCCTCTAAAACATTATAACATCCAATATTTTTGCATTTAGCATGACCCCTAAATCCATAACATTGGGGCATTTGGCTTAATATGGGACCAACGGCCCTATGACCCCTTCTAGAATAAACACTGCACTGACTTGGTGAGAAAGTCATTAACATATTCATTGTTTTTATATTTTTAGGTAAAATTGTGTTACATGTTGGAAAGCCACATGCTGTCAGAGCTGCTATTGCTTTTTTGTATCAAGGAACAGTAGAAGTGAATTATGACAATGTTCAAGATTTACTGGAAATGGCAGAATACTTCCAAATAACGGACTTAAAACGATCATGTCAGGAATATTTGTACTCGGTTGAATTAACAACAGAAAATTGTGTACAGTTATGTCTCTTATGTAGTCTGTATGACCTTGAACTTTATACAAGAGCCTTTGATTTTCTTAGAGGTCATCTTCCAGAGGTCATGAAGACAAGTGATATTATGACTTTAACCCATGAATCTGTGATATCACTTCTGAACGACGAGACTTTACGCTATGTTTCACAGGAAGATTTCTTCGACTTTGTAGTTAAATGGGTAAACAACGATTTGGAATGTAGGGGAAACAATTTCTCTGAACTTTTCTGTGCACTAGATCTAACAAGGGTATCAAAAGAGATTCTTGAGACTAAGATAGAAGAAGAGCCTTTGGTTAAGAAATTTGAAGAATGTGTTTTGCATGTGCTGAATGTTAAGATGAAGTATATGACAGGGTTACTTTCAAATGATAGCGGGGAAAAGGAATGCATTTTACTGGCAGGAGGATGTGGTCATCACATTTATTTGAACAACTTGTTCCATCTCTTTCCAGACTCCATATCTGTAAACAACATTTATGGCTACATCATCAACGAAGAACGCTGGACTGAACTTGCCCCTTTGCCACATCAGATGAGAAAACCCATTATAACCTTTGACCCCTCAGGTCACCTGTACGTTTTCGACACCAATCACTCACATGATTCTTCCATGTTTTATGTTTACAAATTTCAAGTGGTCAACCAGTCTTGGACAAGCTTTAAGATAAAGGTACCAGAATCTTGTACAAATGCTTCAATTCAGAACATCATTGCTTGTGGTGGCCATTTGTATGCAGTTATGTCTGGCCATTTTGTAGGTCGAGCACCTGGCATGGACAATTGGCAGACCATCATTCTTCAAGCCAAAGAAGATGATACAGAAAGTGAAATCAAATGCTATTTATTTGCACGCAACATTTCTACGCAGATTGTGTCTTGTGCAATGAATAACAGCAAAATCTGTGTTCTTGCTTGGAAAATAGGTTTTAGAGCCAAGAAGAAAAAGCACAGTGCTAAATTTATTGTTTATGATACAGCTGATAACAAGAGAATAGATGAGTCTAAAGGAGTCAGCTGGGAGCCATACATGTTCCCTTTTGAAGATGAAATCATGGTGTGCAAGATGGGAAAATTTCAAACTCGGAAGTTCTCATTTTCCAAGAGATTGTGGTATGCAGTTAAAGAACAGTTTCTGCCACATCCACCACAAGATGGCGGAAGGACAGACTTTTCATTTGTGGCAAATGGGGAGGATCTTTTTATTTTTGGAGGTAAAGATCCACTGACAAAGAAACCATTAGACACTGGGTACAAATTCTCACTGAAATCCAAAACATGGACAAAACTCGAAAATATGCCACAGGCATTGATGCTTAGTGCTTCATGTGCGGCAAAGCTTCCAGCAGATCAGGTCAAATGCCACATATCGTGTCCACACTGTTCATTTGAAACAAGGAAAAGTCAAGCCATTTACAATGTGGAATATCCATATGATGAAGATGATTATGATGAATACACCGATTATTCTTACGATGATGATGATTTCCCATCGGATAACTGGGATGATTACCATGACTATGACCCGTATGATCCCTATGATGACATGTGGTTTCAGGGGATATAAGTTCCCATTGTTAGTGTTGCCATTGTGTAAGCTGTACAGTAAAACCTGTCTTAACTGAGTCACACTTGGACTTGTTATTCTCTTTTGTCTTAGATAGGTTAATGGCAGTTAGAAGCTATCATAAAGATGACATACAGTTGACATTTTACCAATGCATACTGATGGATTTTTTTTGATCTTGGTTCTCTTGTGTTTTGATTAAAACCAGGTTCATTCTGTAAACATACAATAATGATATTTAAATTTTCTTGTTAGATATTGTGAATTTTCATGATTGGTTATAAATGTAGTCAATATCATGTTGAATACAAAATAAGTAACAATCATATATTTATTTCAGCCTCTTTCCAAAAATCCAGAGAAAAAGATTTTTGGAGGGCAAAATGTGTTTGTATGAGAAATATGTAAACCATTTTAACTTTCCCAAAACATTCATTAAAGTTTATAATTTTTGCAAACTTCACTGTCAACATATGAATTGATAAAATTGTCTAGATCCTGAAATTAACAAAAATGTCGTGGCTGAAGTAAACCTTGTTTAGTGTTGTTTTGTCTCACCTTGGTTTCGATAAGGTGGAAGTTAGGTTTTACAATTTCTGGTGCCGGCAACATTGTTGGTGACAGCATTTCAAATTGTGCAAGTTTATGTTAAAGTTAGAATATTTCATACAAACTAATAGTGAAATAAATAATTTGTATTATTATTTCATATGGCAAATTTTTACTCATGTGAATTTCAGTATGGCTTCTTGAATATTCCAAGATATTCAATTAAAATTTGGTATTGAACATCAAAATTGATATAGTATAGTCAGTTTTTAAGCTATTTTTTGTATTATATATATGCAACCAAAGTTTTAGAAAAGTTTGCTGAATCTTGAATTACAGAATTTGTCAATTTTGAAAATGAATATAATACAAAAAATTTTTAGACAGCGATGTATGCCTTTGCACTTGAAGATGATGCTTTAGTAACTACACTTATCAAATTCTGGGACAGTGGGTAACTTTGTCTACCAAATATAGATTTTGTTGTAATGGACAAGAAATAAGTTTTGGTGGATCTCTTGTTACTAGGATTATAAAATATAAGGCAATTTTGACAATTTTATTTAAGAATCATTGTTGCAAAGTTTGGCGAAAAAGATGTTTGACAGCAAAATATATTGTATATTATAAGCCAGATTATATTTGAGTGCTTATCTACTTTTCCATATTTAACACAGAAATTAAAATTGTGGAAGCAAGTTGTCATGAACATGATTTTATTTTGTATCATTCTTCGAAATGGAAGTTATAGTATGGAACTGTTTCTGATTTAAGAATCATGAAAATTAACATTGAAGTAAAAGTTGTTTTGACAATAAAACATATTATATATTGTACACCAAATGTTCAAGTTCTAATCAACTTTCCCGTATTTTGCAGATAGTAAAATCTTGGAAACAAGTTGTCATGAAAATGATATATTTTGTATCATTCTTCCAAATTGAAGTTAAACATTTAAGTTTATAGTTAGGAACTGTTTTTGATTTAAGAATCATGAAAAATAACTGAAGTAAAAGTTGTTTTGACAATGAAACATATTATGTATCATAAACCAAATTTTCCAATGCTAATCAACTTTCCATATTTTGCAGATAGTAAAATTGTAGAAGCAAGTTATTATGAACATGATGCATTTGGCAACATTCTTCCAAATTGAAGTTTAAGTAAATATTTAGGAACTGTTTTTTATTTAATCAACTTTTCCATGGTTTGCAGAGATAGTAAAATTGTGGAATCAAGTCATCATCAACACTAATATATTTTGTACAATTTTCCAAGTTGAAGTTGTTCAAGTTTATAGTTAGGAACTAGTTTTGATTTAATAATCATGAAAATTAAAAGTTAATTAGTGTAGTGAATAGTTATGCAGAGATTGGTGATCACTGTACAGATTTTGTAATTAAAATTATTGGAGATTAAACTTGTAGAATTAAGAAAGGTATTATACAGGAAAGACAGTGGACTAGATACACACATGTCATTGTGATATGCTGATTATAGGCAAACAACATTGACCTGTCTGCTTGACCTTTCATTAGGAATACTGGTATTCATATAGGATGGTCCAATTACCCTGGTAATACATAGGTAGTGTTGCTATTCAGTTAATACATACAAAATGCACGTTCCACATGATGTAGACAAAATTTACACCTAAGTGCCCTATAGAGATGGTCTGGTCCATAATAAATATTTAGATTAAAGGTCAAGCAGACAGGTCATTATTGCTTGCCTATATACATACATGTATGTTTATGTTTATACACTTGTTTATTTGAATGATGTTGTTGGTCTTGTTATATTTCTTATTGAAAGATATTTTTGTTATTAATAGTTTTTTATTGTGTTTTGCAGTACTAGTATATGTTTTTGCTACATTAATGATGGACATTACATATTAAAAAATAAAATGAAAAGAAAAGTGTTTATTTTGTTTGGTAGGTTCCATGGTTTTAACATGGCAGCTGCCTCTGGTCAACTACATCTTATTCTCTATGTTTTAGAAGATTAAGTGAACAAAACATGTCTTTAAAACTTGATTTGAACTTGGTAGATTATGGTTTTTGGGTAGGACTTCATGTTTAATCAATCAAACATTAAGAGCTTGTTTTCAGAACTTAATAGCCAATACAATTACACAACATTTTGTCTGCAGTGGTTTTAAAAAGTTATTTAATTATTTGGTAGTAACATAAGTTGGATGGTTAGGTCCCAACAAATGTACTGGAACAACACTACTTTGATCCCATTTATTGTCTCTAGTTCTATTCCACAGTCAGGGATCCTATAACCAGACATCTCAATAGGTCTTTCTTTAACTTGTTTCTTATCCGGTTGTTAATGTTCTTGGTGGCACTGGGTTTTGGCAGGTGCTTAGTATGTGTTGTGTATCCTTTATGATTTAAAGCCTTAAAGGCTAGATTTGACAGTTCATCAAATCATTACAGGTCACCACAAAAGGCTTAATTTAGCTTCTAGAATTAAAAAAATCCAATTTCTTGGATAAGGTACCTACATAGAACTCCGGAAATGGCTCATGTTACATTATTTGATGTATATGTAACACTAATTGTAGGATCTACAAAATTATTGAGTACAGTCCAACCTGCCTTAAAGGCAACCTCTATATAAGGGTCACCTGCTTATAAAGGCTTGTAGAATTGTATCCCAATTATAAAGGCTAGTAGAATTGTATCCCAATTGTTCTTTATTCATATTATTTGAATATGTATATAAAGACTACCTGCCCATAAAGGCCACTTTAACTTGTTCCCTTGGGTGGCCTTTATAGACAAGTTTGACTGTAATTACATACAATTGATCTTACAGATACCATTGTATCTAATGAAATGTATTGCTTTGTTTTAAATCAGCATGCAAGTGACATTTGGATTTGTTGCCTGGATAAACTTCTTTTTTAAGCGACACCATGCTAGTTTGAGTGTTTTGATAATGTTTTTGTTGTAATACGTTTAAAACATTTTAAATTTACCATACATTAGCGCACATGTTCTCTCATCTTATGTTTTTCAATGCTTGTCCAAAAAACCATGTAGGCGTTTGTCATGTTTCTTATTCTGTTGTTTTTGTGTGGTGTTTCTTTAGTTATTCGTTCTGACTATTTCGAGAGAATATTGTTCAGCTACAAACATGATCTCGTTTGATTTTAAAGATGTCCAAACCAAGACTATAGCTATTACTGAGAAAACTACAATATTTTTTCCCCAATAATAAACAGTGTAGACAAGTATGTGACAGAACACAGATTAATACAGTTCAATGTAAAAAAAAATAGTGGCCTTTTAAAATTGTGGAGGTGGAACTGGCAACCAGTTTTTCTTTCTTTTTTATTTTATTATTACTACCTAGTAACACACCTTTCTATAAAGGCCACCCAAAGGAACCAGTAAACGCTATCTGACCCTTATCTCGGGGATAAAGGTCAATCCAGATAAAATTTTACTGGCATTTAAATGCAGGTGGTCCTTGTATAGAGGTGGCCTTCAATGCTGCATTGCAGGTTCGACTCTATTATTGTTTTAATAGAGAAAAAAATGATGAATGTTTCAACTGAAACAGTTTTAAAATGTTCGCTGTTTATTAATAAAAAGTAATGAAATTTCCCTCTTGGAATTGTTTTAAAGCCGGGAAATGCAATGGTCATACAAATTGTTGAAAAATCTAAAAGACTTATTTTAAAAGCAATTTGTCCGAGCCGATGGACCGATTATTATTTACTCGTTAGTATACCTGTGTAATGACTTAATTTGACTAGATCTATAATAAAATTTAAAACAATGCGTAATGAGACACGTTTATAACCGTTTTATCAGAGGAGTGCATCTTTCCGGTGTTGTAGACTTTACAATGGTTGCCGCCATTAAAACCAGTATTGTCGATTACAAATACTGTAATATGGTATAGACTACAGTGTACATTTCTGAATGTCTGTGGGTTACGGATATACTAACTTCTACCCATAAAATGAAATATCATGCTGGACACAAATTATATAACACTAGTACACGGTGTATATTTATTCAAATGAAAATGTTATTGTGAACTTTTAGTGAAAATCTCAACGTTAAGACTTCAAAATATGAGGATTTTGTGTTTTAAAAAGCAACCATCTTGAACACGGTAAAATATATAGCAACATGGCGGAAGGCACTTCAGATCAACCAAATCGTTCTTCCCATCAAAGTTGTAGTATATGTTTGGACGAGTTTAAAGTTCCAAAATTGTTGAGCTGTTTTCATACTTTTTGTAGAGATTGTTTGTCGAATTACATTTACCAGCATATGAACGATGAAGGTCAGTTCAAGTGTCCATTATGTCGGTCCGATATATCGGTACCTGCTGGAGGAGTAGATGGGTTCCAGACGAACTTCTATATCGAAACGGAAAGAGTGATGCCGGAACTGTCTATAGAAGCAGACTATCCGTGTGACATTTGTACTGATGGGAAATTTGCTGTCGCCTACTGCCTAAATTGTGAGGAAAACTTTTGTCGTTCGTGTGTTTCTTCTCATATGAAAATGAAAGTATCGCGGAACCATTCTTTGGTCAGTATTGGTGACCCGGATGTAAGTGGTAGAATTACCAAACGAAACTTTTGTAGTAAGCATAAAACAGAAGAAATAAGATTTGTGTGTGAAGTTTGTAATGAATTTATTTGCATAAACTGTAAACTGACATCCCACGAAAATCACTCGGCGAAGGATATCAATGATGTTGCTGATGCTGCTAGAAAGGAAATAGAGTCGGCTCTCAAAGACAGTCGGATTGGCGAACGCAAAAAACAACTGGCATTAGAAAGGGAGAGTCTCTCGGCTCAGGCAACGCGACTTAAGAACGAATCTGACACTTGCTGTTTTGAAATTATGAAGAAAGGAATATCGCTGAAAAATAAGGTTGATGAAGACGTCAAGAAAATGATAACAAAAATTAAAGATTATGTCCATTCAACGGAACCAGTGTTAACATCAGAAATTAAACAGATTGACTGCAAAATAGAGGGATTAGCATCACTGGAAATTACCGCGCAACAAATCCTGGAAATGGCATGTGATGTGGAAGCTATCGAACAAGCAAAAGAATTGAAACAAAGATTGAAAACTGAATCTGAAGCCATAGAAGAACAGGAGGAAGCCAATAAAAAGAAGAAACAGGAAATCTGTGTTTCATTTCTTGCTGGTTCCATGGAACTTCCCGTGGAAGACATAATCGGTACTGTCATAGCTGGTACGAGTAAGCAGGTTAGCTTTGCAGAATGCACTCATATGTCCACCATTTCCGCCAAAGGTCGAGGTATCGTTTATTCAATTGCCTGTGTTGGCGACAACAAAGCTTGGATTTCTCTGTACGACAGCAAGAACATAACATTGGTGAATAGTAAAGGGAAAACACTTGATTCTATAGATATAGGAGACGGTGTAGATGATATGGCATATGATGACCAAGGCTATCTCTATATCACATGTCCAAAGGCAAGGTGTATCAAGAGGCTACGTCTGGAAACCAGAACCATGGAGAAAATAGCTTCAACGTCCAGATATCCACGCGGAATTGTATATAACAAGCTAACAAAGAAAATACTTGTTACCGTGACAAACAAACCGGCGTATAGTGGTCAAGAGTCGGACTGTGAGCTTGAACTTGTGGAGGTGTCAGTGGACAACTTGAAGGTTAAAACGCACAAAATTCCTTCTGTGACAGTAAACTATCCATTACGTATTGCTCTCAGTATAACTGGCTATATTCTGATTGTCAATATGAAGGGGAACTCGGTGATTGTACTCAATTCCGACAGAGAATTCAAATCTTTATACAAAGGAAATGCAATCGCCGGAAATTTTAAGCCACATGGGGTTTGTGTTGATGAAGACGGGTATATATTTGTGACAACAGAAGACGGGAAAACAGTCCATGTCCTGAACCAAGATGGTAAATACATACGCCATCACGCCTTTTCCGGTGCTGTTTATGCCATTGGTGCTGAGAGTGGTTATCTCTGGCTAGCAATTGGTGGAGGAAAAGTAGAAGTTTGGAAATACAAATAAACAAAAACCTTCAAATGCGATCGTTCAAAAGAATATTTTAAATGACTACATATGCATTTAAAGTTCATGAGAATGTAAATACTAACTAGTTAAAAGTGTATTATTACTTCCACCCTAAAACTCTACGGTGGTCGGTGGATCTTATTTACTATCTGCTCTGTATATTCTTTCAGTGTTGCCAGTGGCTTCAATGAAGCATAGGACATTATCTACGAAAGCCTATTAAGCTCATGAATAAAAAAAAATTAAAAGGCGTAATAACGCGAAATAAAGGCGTTATAATGCGAAAAAAGGCGTTATAACGCCTTTAGAAAGGCGTAATAACGCGAATTGAAAGGCGTTATAACGCGAAATAAAGGCGTTATAACGCGAATTGAAAGGCGTAATAACGCGAAATAAAGGCGTTATAACGCGAATTGAAAGGCGTAATAACGCGAAATAAAGGCGTTATAACGCCTTTAGAAAGGCGTGATAACGCGAATTGAAAGGCGTTATAACGCGAAATAAAGGCGTTATAACGCCTTTAGAAAGGCGTAATAATGCGAAATAAAGGCGTAATAACGCGAATTGAAAGGCGTAATAACGCGAAATAAAGGCGTTATAACGCCTTTAGAAAAGCGTGATAACGCGAATTGAAAGGCGTTATAACGCGAAGTTAAGATGCCTTCCATAATGATGTGGAGGTCCTGGGTTTTAATCTCTACCCCACCCCCACCCCCACACTTTATATACATATTAAAAGTGTGTGTGTGTGTGTGTGTGTGTGGTGTGTTTCCTGCACAACTATATGTAATGTAATAAGCTGTTTTATATGTATTTATTCTATGAAAATTAAAAAAAATGCACATCATCCGATCCTGCGCTGAAATGAACAAACTATTTCAGTAAAACAGAAAGAAAGGTTATTTTTCAATGTGAAAGTGTTGTTTTTTTCATAAAGAGTATCATTTTATATATATTGGGATGGAAATCTTTTAAGTAATCTGAAATATAAACATTGATAAACATTGGCAATGTACACATGGCTATTTATTAAAAAGTTCCTGTCCAATTGTCAATCGCTAACTTTTAACAATGATTAAATGACACCTGTGACATCTTAGTATGAATAGATCTACAGTTGCCTTAAGCTTTTCAAACTAAAACCAATCTGTTTGTGGTGAGGGTTGTTAACATTCTCAAGTGACTGCTCTATATATAGACAAAAAGGCGTTATTACGCCTTTCTAAAGGCGTTATAATGCCTTTCGATTCGCGTTATTACGCCTTTCTAAAGGCGTTATAATGCCTTTCGATTCGCGTTATTACGCCTTTCTAAAGGCGTTATAACGCCTTTATTTCGCGTTATAACGCCTTTCAATTCGCGTTATTACGCCTTTATTTCGCGTTATAACGCCTTTTTTCGCATTATAACGCCTTTATTTCGCGTTATTACGCCTTTTAATTTTTTTTATTCATGAGCTTAATAGGCTTTCGTAATTATCCGACTTATTTTTGTAATAAAAAATATATAGAAAATAAAAAAAATACAAGTTTTATTTTATGGATAACATATACATGTAGCGCGTATTTATGGACCAATGTAAAATAAGAGGTATAGTTGAGGAATCCCTATTATATTACCCTGAAGCACAAGCTTGGGATGGCGTTTTACGTCCCAGTCTCAAGTTCATTTGGAAGCTTAATTGGAGAACAATTCTCTAGTTTAGCCCTTTGAAAAAAGTTTTTATTGTGTTGTGTTGTCAAGTTCTGTCTTTGTCATGTGCTGTTTTTGAATGCATTATTTTAATAGAAATTCAAAAACAGCACATGACAGTTCTATTGAAACGATTCTGCCATGCCTAAAATTCTGTTTATGTCTACACGGCTAGTAGTCTTGTTGTAAACTTCGAAATGCACTTGTGGGCAATGGCGATTTCATAGTGAAAGACTACATAACAATAAACCAGAGATTGTAAGCTTTCAGTAAATATTATAAGTGATGATTCTGGTTTATCAAACATTTTTCAGAGTCTGCTTTATGATTTGGTAAAATGCGAATCAAAGCACCAAAATAATACGATGTTAAAGAAAATGCGATTTGTTGAATGTTGTATGTCTCCGATTAAAAACCTCTTTTGTCGGTCACTGGTCAGTAACAGAACGGCAGCCATTGGTGAATTGGAATTAGCTTGAATAACGGTTTTTAGTTTTAAAAAGCCTATCAAATAGTGCATATATATGAAGTGCTCTGAATTATTTTTAACGTTGTACTACTTTACGCACTTCTAATAATCTAAGCATTCCTTGCTGCACCCTTCTATTGCAATATATATTGTTGAGACTCAACACTTGCCTTTAAATTAAATTTATCAGAAGTAGCACGCGTCACAAATACACCACTTTGCCAATACTCGAACAAAACTCGGGACGGTCCAAAACCAAACGATTGATTGAGTATTTCTTTTCAAAACAACTTGCACATTTCAGTTTCATTAGAGTTTTTCTAAACGATCATTGGATTTGGTCCAGTGAATGATAAAAATTAAAAGAACGTGCTATTTGAAATTAAAATCTGCTTGATCAATCAACAGTCGATATTGCAGGATACATGGAGTTACCATTTTTTATATGCTAGTAATAAATGGTTATTTAAATACATATGTAATCATACGGTTATACTCAATGGTACTAGTATATCAAAATAGAGTTTCTGGTTTTATTTTCTTTAATGTTAGATCAAGAACAAAAATCCGATTACACGGTCAAATCTCCTATGGCTTTAACATTAAAACACATATTTGGTTCGGATTATAGAGCCATTCAAGTCGTACCGACATAAACATAGTACTTTAAGTTTGTTAGTACGGAGTTTATTTTCATTAATTTTTTTTTGGTCCTAAAATGCCGACTTACAAACTTGTTTATTTTAATATGAGAGGTAGGGCTGAGTTATCTCGGCTCATCTTTGCAGCTGCTTCAATAAGGTATGAAGATATCAGGATCGAACAGAAAGACTGGCCAACAATGAAAGAAAGTAAGTTTCTCTGTTCAAAATGCAATTTGAAGTAAACTGCTATTAGAATTATACATGTAGTTAAATATCAAAAGACATATATATATGGTTTTACATAATTGACAAAGTCGTCATCACAATATTGTTGATAAGTATGATGTATCTGTACATCAAGTTACGTCGCATAGTTCCACGTTCATTTTATTATCTTAATTGTGATTACATGTAGCGGGTTTAGCTAAGTACACAGGAGGTGCTTGCCCTTCCGGAGCAACCAGCCTCACTGTCCTGGTGGAAGTTCACTTAAGTGTTTAACTTAGTTTGCCAGTTTTGGAAGTTTTTACTTTGCTTTGGGATTGTTTTTCTACATGGATTGGTGTGTTTGTTTTTGGTATAAAATTCAGTCCTTGTTCTTTCGGACTTACTCGTGCCATGCATTAAATTCAAGCCTTATTTCCCCATATGTTAATATCAGACCCTGTTCATTTTCGACAATAATTACTTTTTTCTGTAAAATAGATAATTTCAAAGTTTAAAGTTTAATGAAATTTTAGAAATGTTGAATACAATAAGTTTTATATCAAGCAGGACATTTCATCCTACAGTTTCATGTTCCTATCCTAATTTTGATTTCGCACGTGGTGGGTGTAGTAAGCAGGAGGTGCTTACCCTTCCGGAGCACCCGACTCAATAGTGTTCAACATAATTTGCCTGCTTGAAAGTTTTAACTTGCTTTGTAATTGTGGTTTGATTATTAATTTGTATGTTTGTTTTTATTTAAAGGGAAAATACCAAAACTTGTCACATGTCTTAGAAACCAATTGTCCATGTTTGCCCCGATGTTCAGATTGCTTTTTTCTTTATAGTGACCGACTAGATGAAGGCGACTTCAATGAAACCGTAGTCTATGGTGAGCTACATGTATTTTACCATTCTGATCCACAAACCATTTTACCACAGTCTGTATTAATTATTTATGTAATGATTAATGTATGATTAAGGTCTTGCTTAAAAGGATATTCACAACAAAACATATTTACTATTTTACAGAAATGCCCCAGAAGACACTGCCAGTGTTAGATGTTGACGGTAAACTTTTACCACAGAGTATGGCTATAGTCCGGTATTTAGCAACCTCTTTTGGTACGTATATTAGATGTTTGCGGTAATTTTCCTACATACACGTAGTATAGGCTTTGGAAAATGTACCACTATTAGATGTTGGTTGTAAGTTTTTGACACAAGGTATAGCGATAGTCCTACCTTTGGCAATTGTAACAATTGGGCATACACAGCACAAATGTTAATGTTTTGGATTGTTAGTAATCATGACTTCTGTTTGTTTATGGAAACCTGCACCAGTAGTTTGTTAAATGCACGACGAAACAACAAACTTAAACAATCAAATGACATGCATGTTAGTATGGGCGTGGTTAATTCCAAAGAAAGTAACAGGTCGAGTTTGAATTCAATTACTAGTTTTTGAAACAAATGTGGACACACATAACTACATTTATTTACATACCGATAAATTTAATGTTCCCATGTGTAAGATTAACAAATTCTCAACCAGTGTTTTACAGTTTTTAATGTATTTTTTGTTGTTTTGAAAAAAAAAATCTAGTCACTATTTAACTTGTTTTATTTAAGATTCATTTTACTGACTTTCTCTTGCTAGGTCTGGATGGGAAGACAAACTTAGATAAAGGATATGTCAATGCTGTTTTAGACACAGTCTCGGATTTTAAAACACAGATGTTAAAGGTGTTCTTCGAAAAAGACGAATCTAAAAAGGTTTAGTAGTATACCAAAACATATTTCTGATTTCCATATATTTGATGATACAAGTGTATTTAAATTAAGATGTGGTCTTTCAGTTTTGTCTCTCTTGTTTCACACATTTTGTCGTGTTTTGTTCTTGGTGACCAATAACCAAACGACATTCTTCAAAAACGTTTCGATTAAGCCATTAATAGGTCTTTTATAGGCCGTACATAAGAATATTATCTCTGAATATTTTGGTCACAACAGAGTTGTTCTCAAATATACAATCATCAATTTTAAGAGCCAGTGACCACTACAGGTCTGCATGATAAATAGCCAGGTGATATTTAAACTTCTAATACACTTCAGACTTTCTAAATATTTTAAGCTCGTGTATATTTTCAAAACATTTCCTTTCACTTTAGATTTCAATCTCTCGTGTTATACTTACACAATAATGTCTGTTATATTACACATAGGAAGAATTGAGGAGAGAGTTAGTGAATGAAACTGTTCCAAAATATCTGGGATTTTTGGAATCTTTTCTGGCTTCCAATGCCAAACAAAGTGGATTTTTTGTTGGTGATGCTGTAAGTATATCGTAATATTTCATATTTTACTACTGAATGTTTAGATAAATAAGAATAGTCGCTGCTTGATCTCAATGCGTTGCAAGATCGAGCTCAATTGTAAAATAAACTACGCTTCTATTTTTCGAAATTTATGCAAATTTCAGTAATCCCATACTGATTAAGGTGTCAATGGACACCAGTTGTCGATCCTCGTCAGTCGATCAGAAAACAAAGTTTTAAAAGTAATGTATGTAAAATAGAAGATATTCTGCTTATCGTCATGTAGTGGCTCATTACAAGATTTATAATAAACATCACCGGATACACTTAAGTGGTAACCGTTTAAGGTCAATGGTTTTGCTTTTTAGAAAATTCTATTTCAGTAGCTTAGCAACCTCATTAAAAATGTATCACCCTACAAAATGATCAAAAAAGAAAGCAGATGTACATGCATAATGTAAGTGTATTCTACAATTTTCTATTTTCAGCTTACTGTTGCGGATTTGGCGGTTTTAGATGCCCTAGATGTGTTGATAGGAGCTAGTCCAAATGTTTTGAATACGTTTCCAAAAGTAAAAGCCAACAGGAAAAAGATTATGGAAATACCGAAAGTAAAAGACTGGGTAAACAAGAGACCACATACAGCAATGTGAAATACTATTGCTAATTCATATGGACAAATAATATATAAAGGTATACACATTTGAAAACGCAAAACATAGCTGTAAAAGGAAACTAAAAGTATTGTATCTCATATAGTTCATTGTTGTAGAATAAACATATTATATAATATATAATTATTACATTGTCATTGCTTGTTGTTGTATTCACATGAAAGAATTCAAATGTTTTATGGAATAAGTTGGGATAAAAACGGCCGAAAATTTCAGACCCCCAATAAACCTTATGTTGTTGTGTACTCTTGGTTTGTTCCGTGGTTTAATGTTGTGCTCTCTCTATGCCCGCCTGTTGTTTTGTACCGTGGTGTTAACATTGTGCTCTTTCTCTGTCCGCGTGTTGTTTGTTCCATGGTGTTAACGTTGTGCTCTTTCTTTCTCTGTCCGCGTGTTGTTTTGTTCCATGGTGCTAACGTTGTGCTCTTTCTTTCTCTGTCCGCGTGTTGTTTTGTTCCATGGTGCTAACGTTGTGCTCTTTCTTTCTCTGTCCGCGTGTTGTTTTGTTCCATGGTGCTAACGTTGTGCTCTTTCTTTCTCAGTTCGCGTGTTTTTTTGTCCCATGGTGCTAACGTTGTGCTCTTTCTTTCTCTGTCCGCGTGTTATTTTGTTCCGTGGTGTTAACATTGTGCTCTCTCTCTGTCCGCGTGTTGTTTGTTCCATGGTGCTACGTTGTGCTCTTTCTTTCTCTGTTCGCGTGTTGTTTTGTTCCATGGTGCTAACGTTGTGCTCTTTCTTTCTCTGTCCGCGTGTTGTTTGTTCCATGGTGCTACGTTGTGCTCTTTCTTTCTCTGTTCGCGTGTTGTTTGTTCCATGGTGCTACGTTGTGCTCTTTCTTTCTCTGTTCGCGTGTTGTTTTGTTCCATGGTGCTAATGTTGTGCTCTTTCTTTCTCTGTTCGCGTGTTGGTTTGTTCCATGGTGCTAACGCTGTGCTCATTATTTCTGTGTCCGCGTGTTATTTTATGTGTGTTTTTGTTTTCTAAGGTTGTGCCCTTGTATTTATGTGGTATCCTGTTTAGTAGTTACTCTTCTTAAATGGCTCCTGTCTTGTCATAAGTAAACATGTACAGTCTAACCTGCCTGAAAGGCAACCTCTATATAAGAGCCATCTGCTTATAAAGCCCAGTAGAATTATACTCCAATTGTTTTATTCATATTATTTGAACCTGTATATATAACCACCTGCCCATAAAGGCCACTTTTACCCTTTGGTGGCCTTTATAGACAAGTTTGACAGTATTATATAATGTTGGTGTTTAGATTTCTATTTCTATCTTTATAAAACAACTTAAACTGTATTGCTAGGGGCGTCTAGCTATTGGGATGAGGTGCCATATCGAATATTTCATAGTTTCTAACTAGATGGGCATCTCCAATCATTTTATAAGGAATTGGGGTTTCTATATGTTTGTAGCATGTTCTGCTAAGTTCATATTTCAGATACATTTCGTTCTCTTTCATTTACATGATGTATATAAATTTCTCACACCTGTGACATGGAAATCCCGCGTTTTTACCCATGTGGGATTTGCTTGTCTCACCCTAGGGTTGAGACAGGCTACACGCCGAATTTCCTGCGTAGTTAAACCTGCTCTGGATTTATCGTTGAGAGGACTTAAAAAAGTTGCGAAGTCAACCAAACAAATCACTTACACACGCTTAATTGATGACGTCACAATCATTTTACGTGAGAACGTCACCAAAAATTGATTACGTCATTTTCAGCAGGCACGGATGGTGACATGAAAACTTAACATTTTATGCAATTTTATGTTTATTAATTATGTTTTATGTTGCAAATGTGTGAGAAAAAGAATCCTACACCAGTAACAGGGTAAGACAGAGATTTCTTCCATATCTGCTCATGTAAGATAGGGGTTTTCCCTATGCGCGTATCTCACATGGCCACGTGACCTTTAGTGACGTCACAATCAAAAGACAATTACATGACGTCATCATGTGGAGAACATGACGTCATCTTGCGGGAAAATGACATCCATTTCTTCACAATTTAGAAATTTTGAGTGCGTTTCAAATGAAAAATATTGGATTTTTTAATGAACCACTTTGTTTTGTAGTTTATACATTTTGTATAAACCAAAATCCGGTACGATCTATCCAATGGCCATATTTATTTTAAAGTAGAATGTCGAATTACAAAGTTAGATTTTACAAACATGGCGTCGATGTTTATGTTCATCGTAATTGAAGCCAAATATTGGCACTAAAATGGAAGAAAAATAATCCATTATGAGTTTATCCATGTAGGATAGGGAAATCTCACCCTCGGGGTTGAACATTTCTGGTCAGAGACTCGGCAAGCCTCGTCTCTGACTGAAATGTTCAACCCCTCGGGTGAGATTTCCCTATCCTACATGGATACTCATAATGGATTCTTATAATCTCAAACGAGGATGAATATTTTCAATGTCCAGAACTCGCTAAAGCTCGTTCTGGACAAGAAAATATCCATCCTCGTTTGAGATATCTCTGTCTTACCCTGTTACCGGTGTAAGATTCTATTAGTAATGAACACAGATACATGTATTTTTCATTTATTTATTTATTTATCGTTTTCATTCCATTTAATTATAAAAAATACGTGTATTAATTAATGTCTAATTGTTCCCGTGATGTTAAAGCTTGTGGATGCTTCATCATATATCTGGCTGTGTGGATGTTTACTGCCGCACTCACCATTACAGATAGCTACAAATATAAAAAAAATGTATTAATATTATCACAAAATCCATACAAGTGTTAGTTAACTGGTTCTTACATTTAGACATACAATTAAAGTATTCAGGGATATGAGTAAAATAAATGGATGTTTAAAATCCAAAAGAAAACTCAAACCTCACCACTGTTTGTCATTTTCACAGGTGCTCGGGGAATGAATTTTAAGCATTTTATAAAAGAAATATAGCGTACTCTTTTTATATATGTGATACGCTATATATTCTCTTATACAATGCTTAAATCCATTTCCCGAGCACCTGTGGTCATTTTGTCAATTTATATCCAGTTCCCGTCTGAAGTAGGATGGTAACAATACGTTATTAGTTCCCGTCTGAAGTAGGATGGTAACAATACGTTATTAGTTCCCGTCTGAAGTAGGATGGTAACAATACGTTATTAGTTCCCGTCTGATGTAGGATGGTAACAATACGTTATTAGTTCCCGTCTGATGTAGGATGGTAACAATACGTTATTAGTTCCCGTCTGATGTAGGATGGTAACAATACGTTATTAGTTCCCGTCTGATGTAGGATGGTAACAATACGTTATTAGTTCCCGTCTGAAGTAGGATGATAACAATACGTTATTAGTTCCCGTCTGATGTAGGATGGTAACAATACGTTATTAGTTCCCGTCTGAAGTAGGATGGTAACAATACGTTATTAGTTCCCGTCTGAAGTTGGATGGTAACAATACGTTATTAGTTCCCGTCTGAAGTAGGATGGTAACAATACGTTATTAGTTCCCGTCTGAGGTCGGATGGTAACAATACGTTATTAGTTCCCGTCTGAGGTCGGATGGTAACAATACGTTATTAGTTCCCGTCTGATGTAGGTCGGATGGTAACAATACGTTATTAGTTCCCGTCTGATGTAGGATGGTAACAATACGTTATTAGTTCCCGTCTGAGGTCGGATGGTAACAATACGTTATTAGTTCCCGTCTGAAGTAGGATGGTAACAATACGTTATTAGTTCCCGTCTGAAGTAGGATGGTAACAATACGTTATTAGTTCCCGTCTGATGTAGGATGGTAACAATACGTTATTAGTTCCCGTCTGAAGTTGGATGGTAACAATACGTTATTTGTTCCCGTCTGAAGTAGGATGGTAACAATACGTTATTATTTTGCGTTTTGTTTGTTTTGTATACGCGTTTTGTTAAGCGTTATTTTTCAGCTGCAAATCTATACACACGTACTCATGAACTTAATATTTAAAATTACAGTTTACCTTCAGCACCAACAGTGAAGCACAGTAATTCACTGTAACCTAATTATTCATACCGCAAACGAATTTGAGTCTGACAGCCCGTCCTAATATTTTATATAGTGTCCGTTCTCGGTCTTCCACGATTATGGGTTGATTTTAATCAAACTTGGTACAAATATAAACCAACATGAGAGGAAGCCTCAACTCTTTAGGTGCACAGATCAAGGGGCAAGGTTACAATATCAAATCTTAGAAATAACAAATCGACAATGTGTGGGATGGGGGTATAAGATATTGGTGAAGTTTAAGTAAGTTTACAGTCGTTATAAAGTACGGTAATACAAACCTATTTTAACATTGTATTGTCCTGGTAGCCATTGTTCACATGCTTCTTGTGTTGGATCACATTTGGGATCTGGTTCAGCTTTCAGCTTAAATGTGCTGTTGTAATCACCAGCTTCGGCCAATTCATGAAGAAATGAACTTCCTAAAACATGAGACAATCCGGCATATTAAGTAAATTGCAAAATATGTGTTTAAAATTTGATTAAAACATGATGCATTTATATTTTCTATTATAAATTAGAAATTGGTGAAAATTATTCTGTAAAGTCAGTGTTGCCAAATATATACAGTTTCTTTGGTGCATATAAACACTTCCGTTAAAAACTCGACTGCTCCCGTTTACGTTGCCAATTGTTTAGTTGTCAATCAACAACCTTGTACAAGAAAGAATAAAGTACAAGGACGGGATCACTTTTTAAACTCCTTTAACCAATACCATGTACATACAGTTAACATGTATCTCCCTTGATATAGACAAAAATGTTTCTCAATAAAATTTTATGCCGGCATACTTTGTATTTGAAAAAGATACCAACTTCAGGTATCCCGACATACTTCATATCGTACAGTTTGCAAAAGTATGTGCAAAACATGTTTGTCAATTTCATTACCGAAGTTTCAAGTCCCAAACGCAACAAAAGTTTTGCAGAAGCAGATAAATATTATAATCAAAAACAAACATACCAATCCATGTCCAAATCACAATCCAAAAGCAAAGTAAAAACTTTGAAACTGGGAAATTAAATTAAACACGTGAACTTCCACCAAAGACATCATACCAGGTGCTTTGGTATGGTAAGCACCTTATGTTTAGTCACATGATATTAAATCGAATTTTATAATTACAACAGGTATTTAAAGTACAGTAAAACTTCATTATAATACCACTCAATAACGTTGGGCCACCTCACTTATCGTCAAGGTTTTTTAAAATTCCTAAATCCATTTCTTTTATGTTTTTCTATTGGAGTCTCCCTCGGTTAATTGCCAGACTGTTACTGAACAAATTGTGGCAATGAATTAAGGTTTCGCTGTATTTCGTTCACGACACATTTTGTTTTGACATAATCTGATCTTACCTACGGGTATACCATCTAGAGTTTCGACTTCCAGTACAATTTCTCCAGTTCCAGTGCCGTTATTGGAGTGGTAAGCAAAAGCCAAATCAAATGTCCCTAAAAGTGTATAAAATGTGTCTATAAAGTATATTTTTGTGTTCTACTAATGTACGCTGCCATGCTTCGCGGAAACTATGTTTTTCTTATTCACTTCTCATTCTTATACATTACTTTTCGATGGAGTTAATAACAAAGCTTAGCCGATGCACTATAAAAGTTCAGTTTATAATTAAAGTGACGTTATTGAACTGACATAAAACAACATGTTAAGATGCATCCGAAAGGCTTTCACCAGCATATCGATACGATACTAATAACTTTTGTGCAAAACACTTCAAGTAGATATAGACTAGCTGTTGACATTATCAATCTGAAAATTTGCGACTTAAGGTTTCCCAAAATCGTCCCACACAAACTTTACGGATTATTGACCCTTTGGTATGATGAGACACACCCCTTTTCATTCTTCGTAAAGCTCAAATCTCTTAGAGAGCAGCGCTTTAAAGAACTGTTTTGCCATATGTCACGAAACTTATTTTTGTGTTATAGTATACATATTTGCATAGTAGTTGGTTGAAAATCAACACCACTGCCACGCAAATAAAAAAATATGCCTCAGAACTTTTCAATTTCAAAGGTGAAAAGAATAATTACATATTCAAAAGGTATACCCATGTACAATGTATTCCAAATGTATATACAAATTAAATATTCCAATATTTACAATTTACCTTGTGGTCCAGATTTAGGAGTTACTGTAAATTGTGTTATTTTTGCATCACCGTCATCTTTGACCGGACAAGTTCCACCCAATAGCTCACAGTAGTAGATAACATCCAAATCAGCCCTGAAATATACAGTTTAACATTATAATTTACCCCTTATTAGTGTGCCCAACCTTGTTTCGATTCAATATTGCAATATGAATAATAATTTTGTCATTATATTCAATAACCATCCATAATCGTGAGTCTAGATGTGTTCATCTTGTAACTTATATGTTTTCGAAGCGTTTTCAAATTAAGGATATGTCCACTTATTCATTTGTTTGGAACCACTATGCATAGCTATGTCTCCTTTTCAACTTTTTAAATTTTAACAATTTGATATTATTTGCAATCGTGCTTTGGTCTTGATGCACTGAATTTGGTCCGTCAAAACCCACGTTTAATTTGCAAAATCTTTATTTATATAAATTATATCTGTATTTTGGGAATGCTTATATGCTGGGAATGATTATGAAATAAGAATACAATATTACTGTCGGACTTTTTTTATTTGTGAACTAAAACATTTCCCCTTATTTATAATGTATTTTTTGGTTATATTTCTGATTCCCCCTAAAACATAGAATTATGGTTCACTGAGGTACCTTACCAGTACACAGGTCTCTGAAAAGGACAGCTGCTTTGGCTGAAAATGACAAATACATTTATCATCCAAAAAGGTCCAGCTTTAATCCATTCTTTTTTTTAAAATACTTACTCTTCTACCAATTTCATGAACTCGTCCACTCCGACTATGTCACAAAGGAGGTCACATGCCACATCTAGAGCTTGGTTACCATTGGTTACCTTCTGACACAAATCAGCGCATCCACCAACCACACCTCCTTCTACAAAACAGATAAATGTCATATGTAGTCGTAAAAGTCAGAGTACACTCAATCCGTTTTATAATTCTATTATACAAATGGAATATTGACACTTGTATAGCCGGAAAACACGTCATTACTAATAGGCATAACAACCAAAGTATACATGTTCAACAAAGAGACAAATGATACGAGAAAATAAGCCAAAAGATAAACATGTACTAGAGTGGTGGTAAGTAACAGAATTCCTAACTTCGGACTGTCACTGAGTTAATGATAGAACGGCCATGGGTATACAAGATATATGTAAAACGGCAATGGATATGTAAGATATATGTAAAACGGCAATGGATATGTAAGATATATGTAAAACGGCAATGGGTATGTAAGGTATATGTAAAACGGCAATGGGTATGTAAGATAAATGTAAAACAATGGGTATGTAAGATAAATGTAAAACGGCAATGGGTAGGTAAGATAAATGTAAAATGGCAATGAATATGTAAGGTATATGTAAAACGGCAATGGGTATGTAAGATAAATGTAAAACGGAAATGGGTATGTAAGATAAATGTAAAACGGCAATGGGTATGTAAGATATATGTAAAACGGAAATGGGTATGTAAGATATATGTAAAACGGCAATGGATATGTAAGATATATGTAAAACGGCAATGGGTATGTAAGGTATATGTAAAACGGCAATGGATATGTAAGATATATGTAAAACGGCAATGGGTATGTAAGATATATGTAAAACGGAAATGGGTATGTAAGATATGTAAAACGGCAATGGATATGTAAGGTATATGTAAAACGGAAATGGGTATGTAAGATATATGTAAAACGGCAATGGATATGTAAGATATATGTAAAACGGCAATGGGTATGTAAGGTATATGTAAAACGGCAATGGGTATGTAAGATAAATGTAAAACGACAATGGGTATGTAAGATAAATGTAAAACGGCAATGGGTATGTAAGATAAATGTAAAACGGCAATGGGTATGTAAGATAAATGTAAAACGGAAATGGGTATGTAAGATAAATGTAAAACGGAAATGGGTATGTAAGATATACTAGTATGTAAAACGGCCATGAATATGTAAGATATATGTAAAACGGCAATGGGAATGTAAGATATATGTAAAACGGCAATGGGTATGTAAGATATATGTAATACGGCAATGGGAATGTAAGATATATGTAAAATGGCAATGGGTATGTAAGGTATATGTAAAACGGCAATGGGTATGTAAGATAAATGTAAAACGACAATGGGTATGTAAGATATATGTAAAACGGCAATGGATATGTAAGATATATGTAAAACGGCAATGGGTATGTAAGATATATGTAAAACGGAAATGGGTATGTAAGATATATGTAAAACGGCAATGGATATGTAAGATAAATGTAAAACGGCAATGGGTATGTAAGGTATATGTAAAACGGCAATGGGTATGTAAGATAAATGTAAAACGACAATGGGTATGTAAGATAAATGTAAAACGGCAATGGGTATGTAAGATATATGTAAAACGGCAATGGGTATGTAAGATAAATGTAAAACGGCAATGGGTATGTAAGATAAATGTAAAACGGAAATGGGTATGTAAGATATATGTAAAACGGCCATGAATATGTAAGATATATGTAAAACGGCAATGGGAATGTAAGATATATGTAAAACGGCAATGGGAATGTAAGATATATGTAAAATGGCAATGGGTATGTAAGATATATGTAATACGGCAATGGGTATGTAAGATATATGTAAAACGGCAATGGGTATGTAAGATATATGTAATACGGCAATGGGAATGTAAGATATATGTAAAATGGCAATGGGTATGTAAGATATATGTAATACGGCAATGGGAATGTAAGATATATGTAAAACGGCAATGGGTATGTAAGATAAATGTAAAACGACAATGGGTATGTAAGATAAATGTAAAACGGCAATGGGTATGTAAGATAAATGTAAAACGGCAATGGGTATGTAAGATATATGTAATACGGCAATGGGAATGTAAGATATATGTAATACGGCAATGGGAATGTAAGATATATGTAAAACGACCAATGGTATGTAAGGCATATGTAAAATGGCAATGGGTATGTAAGGTATATGTAAAACGGCAATGGGAATGTAAGATATATGTAAAACGGCAATGAATATGTAAGATATATGTAAAATGGCAATGGGTATGTAAGGTATATGTAATACGGCAATGGGTATGTAAGATATATGTAAAACGGCAATGAATTTGTAAGATATATGTAAAACGACAATGGGTATGTAAGATAGATATATGTAAAATGGCAATGGGTATGTAAGATATATGTAAAACGGCAATGAATTTGTAAGATATATGTAAAATGACGATGGGTATGTAAGATATATGTAAAACGACCATGGGTATGCAAGATATATGTATTGCACAATGCCTGACTGTATTGAACACAACAACAACAAAACGAAACAAATCTTTGAGTAGTTGGTTCCTCGAATGCTTTTGAAAAGAAACCATCTAAGTGTCAAGTCATAACGGAAAATATGTAGAAACACGAGTTACATGTATATAACTTGTAGCTAAATAAAAACCTGTAACCTAAAGCAACAAACGAGAAAACCAAGGAATACAAAACAAGATAGACATGGAAATCTGATTGACAGAGTTTAAAGTCTTTCGGTCAATGTGAAGACCGTGACATGGAAATCAAGAAATCGTGACTAGTACAACATACCATTATGTACGGATAATACAAGACATATAGATAATGCAAATGTAATATGTATTAAGTTTACATGTACTTACGCAGAATAATGTTTAAGACATTATCAATGACTTGTCCCATCACATTTATACACAGGTTACATTTGTCAACTCCGACATCGAATCCACGTGGTGGTGCTTGTACAACTTGACTCATGTAATAATGTCTGTTGTTGGACACTGGTCTTCCTTTTGGTACGGTCATACCAATAGCTCCAGACACCAGAACAACGGCTAGAAGGGCGGTTAATGGCTGAAATATTATGTTGTATGTAATATTGTTTTAATGCTTATGTCATATACATGTAACTTTTTTTTTTAATTTAATCATAAAAAAACAATAAAAAATGATTAAATTAAAAGATGGTATATGACACTTACACAATTTACACATTAAATCAATGCTTAAAGCACAAAATATGCAAAATCTCAAGCTATCTAAACATCAAAATGTCAAACAAAAGGAAAAGCGAAAGCTCATTAGAAGCAGCCAGATTGTTCTATTTCCCTCAGTAAACAATAGACAACAATACATCCATACCATAACAACAAATATACACTAAAGACAACATAATTACATCAAATACGTATAGTTGAACCAATATACCATATATGTATACAGTTTTTAACTGACGTGTATGAACCCAAAAGCCAAAATCTTGAAAACACATGTTACGAATTTTAAATAAAATAGCTAACGAATTAGAGTTATGCAAACACAAAGGTCAACAACACAACCGAAACAAAACCTGTTAACATACATGTACATGTAGCTATAAAAGCAGAACAATATTCTAGACCGTAATTTACGAAACTAAACCATTGACCAAGAACTCTACGTAACCGAGCAGTCCGATATATGCAGACACAACATAAACATGTAGGTCTATATGCACCGATTAAATAGCCAAACAGTAAAATAAAACATGATTTCAATTAAAGATAATTAAGTGTACTGATTACTTTTTAAATCCCAGCAGGAAAAACAAACAAAGCATCTAGATCCTGTAAGAAAGAAATGTGTAAGGCATTAAAATTTCATTCTTTTTGACATTTCAAAATTGCTTTAAACAAATTGCTAAATTTTAATTGCATATGTATGTAAATGCAAGAAAAGTGAAACGACAATGCTTTAGTAAAAATCAAGACATCCAATCAGTTTTTTTTAGGAAAAAACTATACCATTGTCGTCAGAATAATGTAGCTTACCTTCATTGTAGTGTTGGTAGTTGGACTTGTTAAAAAAGCTGCAAGAATTCCACTGCTAACTGACACTATATATACTCATAAATGTCGGCCAATGTGATAAGATAAGACCCATGTCTGCTTTCTATGTCAGATGGACTTAGTTCGTATGAAATGCAAGTATTAAGTTTATTGGTACCTGTGACTACCTTACTATGAAGTTTACTTCTGGAGATCCCTTCAAATAAACAAGCCTGCTTGGGTCAATGTAAGATCAACATACATGCCATGTATTCTAAATTCAACATTATCTCATATGCCTGCATTAACTGTGTCTAGATTTTAAAGACTTATATTTGGTATGTCTTTGAAAAATGCAACAGTATCATTCAACGAAATATTAAAAAAGAAAATACGCTTACATTTGACAGGCCCACAAAAATGCAACAACATTTAACATCAGTACATTGTATGGCCACTGTTGTATCGTATTTGTTTAAATTCTCTGAACGGAGTGCAATGTATTAAAAAATTGCTTGTGGAATATTTCGTTCAAAAATTTAAGACAATTACGATATGATAGTAGCCTGTATATTTTATGTAATGCATTTTGCGTAGATAATTTTAAATGAATGAAGTTTTTTAAACAAAACCAAATAACAGTTGTAATAATTTGAAATAAGTGAGAAGTGAATAAGATAAAATGTTGCATTGAATGTGGTATTCATGTAAAAGCGCCTGTATGTCACTTCTTTCTGCACATAGTTTATTGTAACTTCGGAAATTTTATAAAAGCATCAAAACATGTAAAACCGTCAGACACATCAATATTGACAACTCTACCCATAGGAATACAAAATACATAAAGGACTTTAGTGACCGGTGACCTTTAACTATTTTCATTTTATATCATTTCTTTACAGTAGAATGTCTTATTTTGTGTGCATATTAACTTTTGAATAAAGGAAAACAGCTTGCTATTATATGTTTTATCAAAACCTCTCGATACATTGGCGATAATCCGGGATTTGACTGAAAACTTGATACACCCCTAAAATTTATCCTATTGAACTAAGATAAACCAAAGCAAACAAGTTGGATATGCATGAACATGTTTCTTTCTTGATCCGGATCTTACAATTACAAAACCTACCAAGGGAACCAGTCAAAGTTGCCTTTATGTGCAGGTGACCTCTATATACAGGTTCAAATAGTATGAACTAAGAACAATTGGGGTACAATTCTACTGATCTTTATTAGCAGGTGGTCCTTATATGGAGGTGCTTTTAAGGCAGGTTGGACTGAACAAATAGTCAATCAAAGGGATGACTTTGGATTTTACATTGAACTTCTCTTGGCTCGATGGCCATGTTCCTATATGAGGTCCTTGCTATGGTATCTGCTTTTCTCAGCTTTACGAAATATTCGTTCCCATATTGATGATTTTCACATCAGAAATATACTTATAACTTCTAAATTTTTATCTCAAGTCGGATATCGATATCACAAAACTAAGAAAATTGTATTTTTTATAAATTGTTTAGAGTTTCTGTTAAAAATCGATACTCTTTCTTGTTATCAGTTTTTCGAACAAGGAATCTAATGTTGATATTGTTGTCAAACTCCCTAAAATGGTCAACAATGGCATTATTCTTGTATGGTGTGCACAATTGATGTCTGAAAGAACCTGGTTGGAATCGATGATGTGTCAACTTCCCAAAGCTCTACAGAAGGTGGGTGAGTCTTACTTATTTCCTGTGTGTATCAGTCGATCTCATTAAACTGAAAAATGTTCCTTGGCTAGCTTCCTTGCAGCATTGTACTTCTTAGCCTCCATGGCCTATTGTCCTCTTGACTGTTTTATCATTAGCTTATATTTTCCGTTTTCTTGATTGCGTTGGCTGTTGCCAACTGTATATGTTTTCCGATGCAAAGTTCCCAAGTTTCTTTTACTTAATGTGAATTACCAATTAAATACTTCAAACATCTCTAATTAAATGATATTAATTTAAATGAAATTAAATTAAAACGAGTTGTTGGAATCTTAATCATGCGTATGGTTCTGTTCCATTAACCTTAAATTCCTGAATATCTTGAACATAAACAAAATTATTAAGAAAATTCAATTTCACAGATTGAAAAGATAACGAAATCTTAGTTAAATATTAACCATTATGATTTTTTATGCTTTTTAGTAAAATCAAACGATTATTCTATTTTAAATTGATTAGTGTACAGGTGTAAGATTTGAAAAAAATAATCGGTAACTTCAGCATTGAAAGCCAGTTATACTGTACTGTGTAGAATGACAATCATGAGACTTATTCCCATGTGGCATACAATGTCACATGACCGATAGTTATTAACAGTATATCACGTGTTAGTCACCAAGGTGCCCTTATTTGCATAAAATTGTTTAGACATGGCCGACAGCGTACGGTTAAGAGGAAAATTCATGTCAACTTAGTACAATTAGAATTTTTACTTAAATTAGCTATTTTATCGACATTTATGAAAAATGGCAGCCAACGCGCCTTATCAGTTGGATCTGGACGATAACAAAAGGAATGTTTTCGTGACACAGTTAAATGACAGGTAAATTTTATTATAAATAAATGATAAGCCTGTGTATTAGAAAGAGGATTAAGTAACTTAAACACGTTTCCACAAATCCTTTAACAAAGGCGCTATATATAAATCGAATTTAATCTCATCTTCATCAGTTCTTACCTATCGAATTAATTAAGGTAGAGAAAAGTCAGGTATTATGTCCTGATCTCTCACAATATATGTTCTGAGCTCCATTTTGGATGCTCCTGTGTCTTGGTAGTGAAACCTCTTCATGATTTATAAGTGCTTGCATTGAATAATTTATACCTAGCAGGTATTATTAGGCTGTATTAAAGGTCATAAATTAAAAGCCATTGTTAATAAACTAGCTATTAAATAACAGAAAGTCAATTAAAATTTTAGAGAAACAAATTGTTAACCATTCTTAAAATCTTCATGCAATTGCATTAATTGTGTTAGGCTAAAAATATGTCAGAGCTTGTAAAATATGTTTAAGAAGTATTGGGAATGATCAGATTCTGGATTCACACCCACTGAAATCATTTCTAGGATCCCACACTTGAGACAAACACGTGAATATTATACCATTTCAACTAGATTTAGCGTTATAAACACTTTTCACTTTTTATGAATACAGGTAGTTAGATCATCACTTAACTACGGCACAATTATTATTTTTGTATAATACACCAAATTTGCAACAAATTATATAATTTTGTTTCCCTTAAAGAAGTCGTACTTGAAGTTGTGTGAGTAAATTATACAAAGTTAGAAGCATATCTATTGAAATAAGATTTTTAAATATTGATAAATTTACACAAAAACTTTGATCAAAAGACCTCCTTGTTAATTTAAACATTGAAAGTTTACATTAACAAAGTACTTGTATCAATATGTTTCTATCCCAGTAAAATATTAATGAAAAATGACAATGGTGTGTTTCCACAAGCCTAACAATATTATAAGAACTTTAAAAGTGACATTAATACAGCCCTTGAGGTTTTGAATGGGCATTTAAATTAGTTGTGAATTTCTCCATGTTAAAGAACTAACAAAGAATTTAATTTTCTCATTTCAATTTTAAATTAATGAAATGAAGTAGACACTATTTAGTAATTATTTATTTTAAATGTTTTACAAATTCCATGTTTATGAACAAAAAAAAAGTTTGTTTTTCTAATTTCAATTTAAATTAATGAAATGCAGTAGACAATTTTTTAGTTATTATTTATTTTAAATGTTTTACAAATTCCATGTTTAAGAACCAAACCTATGTTTGAGGTCAAGAGTATACAATGTACGTCAATATTTGTACAAATTGTACAATGTTTTTATTAATTAATGTACAAATGTAAACTGTAAAACATTTGAAGACTTCTGATACGTAAAAGTAAAACATTTTATGTAAAAAGTATAAAAATGTTAACAATTTGGTTGTCCAATTTTAATAATTTCACACTGCTTGTCAATAAATTGCCATAAAAACTTCAGTTTAAGCATAAAACTTAAGGGTCTGGTCCCGGTTTCACAATCATTCCTTAGCTAAGATTTTCCTTAACTTAAATCTAGCAAATTTTGAAATCTTTATAATTTTGTTAATTTTCGAGATATTGAGGAATTTAAGGTGTCATTTTCAAGCTCACCTCTAGGTTCAAACAATTACATTTAGTTTTGACAAAAATATTCATCAGTAGTTCCAAAATAAGATTACCAAAATTTGCTAAATTTAAGTTCAGGAAAATCTCAACTAAGGAATGATTGTGAAACCAGGGCCAGTTAAGTGAGCGGAAACATGCTTAACCTCTTAAGTCCTGATTATTTATTGCAATTTTTGAAGTCCAATAATATAGAAATATAGTTAAACTATATACAATTTATAACATTTTCTTAAATACAAACCATGTAATTATAGGATATTGTTGTACTTTATACAGCACTTCTGTTTTATAGCCTGCCTCTAAAAATTTCAATAATGATATTTTTTCTCTGTTTATGGCACTCAACATTTCTTCATCTGACAACAGATTAATGCCAGTTTGGCCACTGATTATATTTGAGTTTCCAATGTCATCACTGTTGATTTTGTAATGTGAATTTCTCTATATATGATTTATAATGATATCATTATGAAAGTTTTTAAACTGGCTGAGTAATGGGTATATATGATCCAAAGAATGGTGTATTGGGTAGATAAAATATTTCAACCAATAAAAAACTTTATTTGTTTAAAATTTAATTATATCACTATGGTTAATAATTGCTTAAAATATGCAATAGAAAGAGAAACCGTGGCAGTTGTAATGTAAACTTGAAGAGGAAAAGATTTGCATTATTCCATATGTCTGTAGCTAGATGTCAGTAAACATTCCTTATCCATAACTAATTAACTGTTGTTCCTTCTAATAAATTCCAGATTGTAATTAAAACATTTTTTCTGAATTTATTTACATTGTATTTATTTATTATTTATTCAGAGATGATGACGACTCAGATATCCATGCATTTCCTGTTGTCAAGGAAACCGGTGATAAACTTATTGAAACCGGGATCAACACACTTCAGAGAACATTGTTACTCAAAAAAGAAGTTGAAGTGGAACAAGTTGACTTACAATTACAAGCAAAAAGAGAGGAATTTAGAGTACGCATGGAAAAATGTGCAGAGAGACAAATAGAGTTTCAAAAGCAACAGCAAAGGGTAGGCATCATGTTTTTACGTTATAAACAACATTGAGCTGCTTTTAAAATTCAACAAGCCAGGTGCACTAACTGGCAAAAATTGTCATTTTATATATTTTAAGGGTTATTTTTGCAAGTTTAGTGAACCGAACTCTTTCTTCTACAGGTCCCTAGGCATTCATATTTAGCTCACCTGTAGGAAGTACAAAAAAACTTATGTCATACCTCTAGCATGAGCAAGCATATTCAATGCTGATGTTCAGTATTAAATTTTAGATGGAAAATATTAAAATTTATGGTTACTCTTCTTAAATGACATGTTTTGTCAGGTTGATTTGACACACTGGTAAATTGTTCAGTCTCTTTGCATCAACGATTTGTACCATCAGAAACTTTTTTGTTAAATGTTTTTAATGGGGTAGGTATACAGGCAAAGTACACATAACACTAGTGTACTTCTTATTTTACCTTTTTAATATGGAAAAAAAAACTTTGGCAGAATGATTCCCTAATGTGCCAGTAATAATAATTTGATGTTCGCACCATTGCTTTGAATGGGGGAAAAATTGCCACTAATTTTGGGAAAAAACTTGCATCTTTGGCATTAGAGTGGTGAAATTATCCAGATCAAAGTCCAGCAGCATGCAGTTGTATACATCAGATGTATGAATATGTATTTTTAATACCATTTAGAAAATAATTATTTTGTTCTTTCAGAGAAAAGATAAAATTGAGGCATCAGATAAATACATCAAAGTAAATGAAGCAAAAAGACGGCGAGCAATACAGAAATACCAAACAGAAATAAAATTACGCATACAAAAAGAACGGGAATTAGATGACCTAGTCAAACAACTGAATGATCTCAAGAAAACGTTAGTGTTTAATGTTCTTTTTTAATAAAAAAGTGACAAAGGTACTGATATAATTATCTAACTATCTAAAGGATCCAAGGTGCTTATTGTTATCTTGATAGACAAGAGAAAAATTGCTATATAATGTTTGTTTGCTGTTACGTGGTTTGGGTTGATAAGGTATATGGCATATATGTCATTACTGAAGGACTTTTAATAACATGTAATAACTTGCATTAACTATTGATCAAATATCAATTTTCATTGAATTTTGTTTGTTGAAAGGTAGAAATGGCATTTTATGCCAAAGTCAAAATTATTTCACTTATGCTGAAGCGTTTATTTCTTGTTTTGTGGAGTAAAATTGAGTACCAGGAAAAAACCTATAACAAGTGAACTGACAAACTTGCTCACACTTGGATATACCTGAATGGATTTGAACTTAGGTAATAAGAAATGCTGCGATCCATAAATCAACTCTATAGACACTTTGTCATCAGAGACTCTTCTATGAATTGTTGATAATGAGAAGCTTCTGTATAGATCACACATTATTCAGGACAGATATATTGATTCTGTGTAAATTTTGAATAGAAATTATGATATACTGGTATATATTGTTTCTTTATGAATTATTAATTTATTTATTGAATTCAAACCAAAAAGTTTTATCCAGCAGTTCAGTGTGACATTCTACATACTGATTAATATTTTATTGATATAGTGTATAGCCAGTAAATGGTAATTGAATATATGGTGCTTCAGGGGTTTATTTATTTATATAAATTGACAATAATATTCAGGGGGCCTCGTGTGGTCTTGAAGCATGCACTTACAGATCATGTCGCCTCCCACTCCCAAATTTGAATTCCACTCAAAACCGATCCTAGTGTTAGAATGTTTCTCACTTTACCTGCCAAAGGTCTGTGGTTTTTCTCTTGGGACTCTGGTTTTCTCCACCATTCCCTTACTGACCACCTCAATATAAGTGACAAAATCTTGACTGTGGCAGTTAATTTATATATTATTGATTTGATTCAATTTACAGACAAAAGAAACTAGAGGGTAAAGTGTCCAAATATAAGAAATATGAAGATTATTTATTTAAAGTTATAGAAGTAATGCCTGAAGGTAAGATATTATGTTGAATCTTTCAGTCCCTTTAAAGTGACTGTAACTATAATTTACCCATTTTTTGATAAGAATGATGGACATTAAATTGGCATGAATAAGTCTCAAGACTGGATCATTTAGTTGCCATTGAGTTCAGCTTATGCTTCCTGAAAACTGTTGGATCCATAGAAATTATTACGTCATTACATCAAAGTTTCTGTGGAAACAATCTTTTGTCGCTAAAATTATCCGGTCCTGTTATTGTTTTTTGCCAAATGCTTCTCATTTAAAAAATATTTAAAAAGTAGAAAATGCACTGAATACAGGTTTAATGAGGTTTAGAAAAGAAAGAAATGCTGATATAAGTTGCAGATCAACTTCATATTTGATAAATTGTTGGCTCACATTTCTGGGGTTATTGCCCATTGTTAGCAATAATCAACCAGGTTTAACAAGGTTTAAAACAGTGATAAATAACGCATTGATAATTAATGTAGATCAGCTTGAAATTTGAGCATATCTGGGGTTATTGCCCTTTGTAAGCAAAGTTATGAATTGAATAAATAACACCCCACCATTTCTAGAAATAACCTATGTACATAGATTTAAAGTTTGAATGATTATCCTACAACATTTATTTCTTTATTTTTAGATTACATATCTGCTACAGATGATAAAATCAAAGGAATTATGATGAGACACAACACACTTAGTGACTCTAACAAAGATCTAGTAGACAACCTAGTGTCTATGGGTGATAATGTAAGTCTGATATTGTCTATGGGCGCAGACTGATATTCAGGGGGTGGGGGTGTGTCATGATGAGACACAACACACTTAGTGACTCTAACAAAGATCTAGTAGACAACCTTGTGTCTATGGGTGATAATGTAAGTCTGATATTGTCTATGGGCGCAGACTGATATTCAGGGGGGTGGGGGTGTGTCATGATGAGACACAACACACTTAGTGACTCTAACAAAGATCTAGTAGACTACCTAGTATCTATGGGTGATAACGTAAGTCTGATATTGTCTGTTGGTTCAGGCCCATGGAGGGAAGAAGCTGAAAACAACCCCCTTTGAAAACTATTAAGCACTGTTAAAAAAATGAAACATCAAGTGTTGCAAAAGCAATTTGATGTGTGAAATAGTGTACCATACTGGCAAATGTTTGATGACCACTTTTAGATTTGGAAGTACACTGATTGACATTTTAGCAGATAATCATTGCTAATCATGTATAAGTGTAATTATGATCGGAATAAACCAGTGAAGGATATACATGTACATAACAAATGCCCCCCGTTCCCATGTATGTTAGACAGAGTTGAACTCACAGCCCTGAACTCCATTGGGGGTTGAGCTATCAGGTTGTAGGCTTATTTCTTAATCACTTGCCTATCAGTTACATGTATACTGTACAAGTTTAAAATGTTTTTAATTTTTTTTTTTTTTGAAAAAAAATAACAGTTCAAATTCGGAGTAAATCTATAATGAAAATTGAACTACATGTACATCATACATTTGTGGATATGTAAATGTTGCGACTCTTTTTTTATCATAACAGTTATCCATAATATTATTTACGTGTATGTTTTAACAATAACTTTGTTACAGATAGAAGATTCCAAAAAAGAATTAGATGATTTAAAAGATGAACACAACCAAAGAAAAGTCTCCATAAATAGTCAATTAGCCAAACTGCTACATCATCAAGAAAAAACACATGAACATAATGAAGAATTAGAACAATATTTAGCTACCATTACAGGTGATATGAGAACTAAGGTCAGTCTATATTCTTACATTATGTTTTTGTTTGATGTTTCACCGGCCATGCCTATTATGTTACGATACTGGTCGCCATCGCAGTACGAAAGCAGCGTCATGACAACTAATGATGTACTAGTGTCAGTGACGTCATTAAACACACAGTTCAGGCCAAGTTTTCATTCTTTTTGTGTCTAATTCAAGCACATGCTTGGCCTTTGTCGGAACATAGTGGGCATGGCTGGCAATCTGTCAAATAATTGATTGAATGAGTTTTTACGTCCCAGTCAAGAATATTTTACTTATATCGAGATGTCTCTAGCTATAGGTGAAGTGGCAGAAATTTTTATCTATGCAGTGAGCTCGTAGCAGTGTACAGGGAGGGTTCTTTAGCTTGCCACATCTACCTTGGCACCTGTTTTAAACAATTACATGTAGCTGCCTAAACTGAACAAAAGCTTTGATCCTGAAGGGGTTTGGTTTTTACAGAATTGACTATAAAAAAAGTTAATGTCAAACTCTATGCATCATTACCCATTATTAAAATTTAAGTTTTTTGAATAGGGTAGATGTACCGGCAGCTTTTTTGACAGTTTTTTTACTTTACTTTTGATTAACTGGTTCATTTTGTTTCTTTTTTACAGAGATCAAAGCTAGGTGTTATATTGATGGCAGTAGATAATATAACAGAAAAATGTCTTAAATGGGTAGACGTGCCATTAGATCAAATGACATTAGAAGATAAATTACGGAAAATAGAGGTTTGTTAAAATTTATATGATATTTTTTTAAGTACTAGTGTACCCTAAATGTACCGGCATATTTCATTTAAGTATGCATAAAGCACTTGTTACTTGGTATAGCAGTTTGGTTGATTTAAAAATTCAGGTTTCCAAACAGCTTTTGTTGCAATTCAGAGACATGAATTTTCAGGTCTAGTACTTTGGATGTTTCTCTGGCCTATTTTATGTTTTGTGTTGGACCGAACCTATGACCAGATTAAACTCATTCATATAGAGCAAACACTATTACAGATGCAAAATCAAAAACAACATACTAATCCATGTCTGAATCACAACCCAGAAGCAAAGTAAAAATGTTGAAACTGACAAATTAGGTTAAACATGTGAACTTTCACCAGGGGAGTGAGGCCGGATGCTCCGGAAAGGTAAGCACCTCCTTTTTAGCTAGTCAAAAATATAATTATGCATTGTGGATTAATGTTTCCAGTTGCAAAACAGTCACAAATTCAAATTCACCATAATACACTAGCAACTATAAACATTTTTCGACTTGTTACTGTTGCACAATGCGTTTACCAGTTTACCACTTGATCAATTCCCCTTGGTATCAAATACTGAAGGTAATCATAATTTTTGTCTTACACCATCGTGGCACTAAATTTTTAGGTTTATACCCAATACCTAAACAAACAAACAAAGAAATACATTGTAATCCGTATATTTCTACTGATACAGTATGATATGCTTACCAATGAAATAAAGAATAGTTTTTCAGTATCAAAATGGTATTAACAACTATTTGTTTTTTTTTCAATTCTTTAGGATCATTTATTAGAGCGAGCAGACGTAGCCAAGATGGCGAGACCTACAGAACCTGGTAATGGTGTAAATAAAGACAATAGAAGAGGAAGTCTAGACAATACAAAGTCAAAGTTCAAGAAAAAGGTTATTGTTAATGGCTGATGCTTATTTTGTCTTAAATATATAAAGATTTTTTTTCAAATCAAATACACATTCAAATCTTCCAGTTGTTTTAGATTTAGTGCCATTGATTGTTTTGTTTGTATTTTGACTCAGTAACAGCTACGCAAGACTTCAAAATTCATCAATATTAGATATTTACACTTATTTATAGCAACACATTATCATTTTGTTCAGTTTCAGTTTTTCACCCATTATAGACCTGACATGGTTCAATGATAAAAATTGGAGCATTCCATAATAAATTTAGGGTGAAAATGTTTTTTAATTGATATTTTTATTTTAATACACTACCAGTTATCAGAAAACACATGTTTAATGTACATATAGAAAATGCATGAAAATTAACATATGGAAAATAGGTACTGTAACCGAAATGTATAAATACTACATGTATATGGAGGTTCCAAATTTGGAAAGCATGTCAGGGCTTGCACTCATTCATTGGTCTAGATAAATAAAATCCTGTTGAAAGGAGTTTTCTTTTCAGTCAGTCGACACAATAAGAAGGCGATTCTTTTATTGTATATACAGATTCAAAATTAAAATTGTCCTTCATTCATCATTATGTATATTCAATGCAGAATTTTTTCAGGTTTTCCATATGGTGCCATGAACATGTGTATTCAATATAATTATTTTTATATGTACAATATTTACATTGTATACATATTTGTTATCATTATTATTCAATACATGTAAAATAATGTATTTTGTTTTTCAACATTAAATGTATTGAGATTTACTTTTTAGGATAAATGAAAACAGGTAATTAGATAAAAAAGGTGGATTTATTATAATTTGGATTTTGGGTACTGCTTAACTTTTCAGCTTTTTAATTTCATTAATGATGTGTAAAGCTTAAGTCTTAATAATCATTCATTTTTGTTGAAATATTGTGATATCTCTTAATGGTTTGCCACTGTGCCACTTGATTCCCCCCTTATGTTTGTGCGGAACAATTATTTCCATTGGATATGGAATCATATGAGTTCATGTTTTTCCATTAAAATTACATGTATGTTATTCTGGGAGTCTGTGACGCAAAAGCTTTCGAAAATGTTCCTCACAAACGTTAAGGGGTGTTGATCATTTGGTACATTGGTGAACTCCATTATAACCTGTTTGTATTTCTGTAGATGAATCTGTTAGTATATGGACTTATATACACATTACCTGAAATAAAATAAATAATACAGTAGGCGGGGTGGGGGGGGCTGAGTTGTCACAGTGCCTTTCATCACCTTGGTTTGAATCCCACTCAGGACAGACAATAATGTGAGAAAATTTACCAGTTCACTTGCCAAAGGTCCATGGTTACCCTGGATACTCTGGTTTCCTCTGGCTATTATAAGTGTAAGAATCTTGACTGGGGTCTAAAACTTCACTTTCACTTGTCACAACTTGACCAATCCCATGCTACTACCTTAGGAATGAGAATTAAAAATTTGTAGAGTTGTGTCAAATGAGTCATATGCTAACATAAATATTGTATCTTTTAACTTGTTTCAAATCATTTTATTAAGTTAATGTTTTATACTCTTTAAATCTCTTATCTTAGTAAACTAGACTCAAGAAGTGGGCTTTTCAGACGGTTACTTTTTCTCTTTATTAAACTCTGTATTGACTGTCCAGTGGTTTATTTGGTCTCTTTTTTGTCAAGACGCTTTATGATGGTCTTAGCTTTTGGAGTTTCCTTTATGTTTTTAATATTTTCAATTTCATTCTAACTGTTTTAAGGATAACCTTTATGAATCCATTAACATGAACTAAGGTTTTAGATTTATTTACAATTTTAATGTTTTACACATTAGGTGAAAAGGAGTTTAAAGAAAAAGGTTGTAAATAAGGTAACAGTCACTGTAAAATGTGTGATGCAAATTGTTTACATGGGTCACTTTTTCTTTATCACGGTCACAACTGATAATTAATGACTACATGTAGTTATTAATTTAAAAAAATGTTAAGAATTTTAATTTGTGTGAAATACTAGTTGTTAAATGCAATGTGAATGTAACACACAAAATACTAAAATTGTATGTGAATATGTTTGAAGCACTAATGATATCCATGTGTTTAGCAGGTGTTTGTGAAGTACTTGAACTAATAATTAAAACAATTTTACACTATGGTAACAGATAGCACCTAATTGATGGGTAGTCGGCCATGCCACCAACAATGATCCAACAAAGGCCGGGCATGCTTGAATTACACAAAAAGGGAATGAAAACTCTGCCTGAATTGTGCCATTTAATGACCTCACTGACACTAGTATGTCATTAGTTGCCATGACGCTGCTTTGGTACCATGATGGCAACCAGTGTCGGAACATAAAAGGCATGGCCGCCATACGTCAATTGGCCTGTAATATCAGATCAAATTGTGAAGTGCCTACATATCTTAGTGCCTCTCACTGCCTAGGTTAGAATCCCACTTGGTGAGTAAGTTGGTCAGTTCGCTTGCCATAGGTCAGGGGTTTCCTCTGGTTTCCTCAGTCCTCCCAGAATGTAGATGAAAAAACTTGATTGGAGTGTAAAACACCATTACTACACTCCATTTCACTCTTGAAATTGTTAGAAATCTCTATTATTTTTATTCTTCAAGTTAATGGTTTCTGACAACATACGTATTGAATCCCAGGTCTGTTTTTTAATCCAGTTTTAGTTTTCCAGCATACACTGGATAGGCATGTGATGTGACTGTTACGCTTTTTTTTGTAATTCTGTATGGATCCTGAGAAATCTGGTTTTAAAAATTCCAAAAATAGTCAATTTATAATTCATTCTGATCCCTCATATGTGTCATAAATTATAAGAATTCATTATGAGTATCCATGTAGGATAGAGAAATCTCATTCAAGTGGTTGAACATTCAGTCAGAGATTAGGTAAATTGCCAAGTCTCCGAATGTTCAATCCCAAGAAAAAAGGGGGATAACTCTGACTGTCCTCTTGATACATGGATTTGATAATTTTGTGGAAACTTAATGATATTCAAATTACTGATACATTTAAGATACCGGTAGTACATGTACTAGTATTTTGGATAGCATATGTTGTGTAAAGAGTAACATTAGCAGTAGAAAACTTTTGTCGTTTTGATCTTCTAGCCTATTTCATGGTAAGAAATTTTCACAGTTACAGCCCTAGGGAATTTTTTTATTAGTGAAATGCAGAAATAATGATTTCACTTTCTGAATTTGTAATCTATTTATTAAGTTTATTTATAATGTATTTTTTCTGACAGTGAAATGTGAAGACGGTGTTTGCCAAGCATTGCCACAGATTAGTACTTTCATGTTAATGAACATGTTAATTGGTGTTATGGTAAATCATAATTGCAGCATTTGGAAACATGCCGGTAATCGTTTTTAAAAGTGCTTTTGTTAATACATGTTAATACATGTAGGATCATGTTACTTAATGTTAATATTTGTATGAAGTAAAAATATTTTCTACTTATGATTTAAAGGAACGTTACGCTTAATAACAAAATCCCTGAAATTTTATATGGAACAAAAAGATGTCAAATAAGCTCGTACAGCGTTGGGCCATTTGACACCCTTGTAACAGGACATCAAATGATCTTGAATCTGTCGAGTTTAATTTAATAATTTAGACAATCCAATAATTCTAAATTATTGAAAATGTCTTTAAAATAGTATGTTTTAAGTTAAAACATTATTTAATTACAGTCAAACCTGTCTATAAAAGGCCACCCAAGGGAACCAGTAAAAGGGACCTTTATGGAGAGGTAGCCTTTATATACAGGTTCAAATTATATGCTCAAAGAACAATTGGGATACAATTTTACTGGCATTTATAAGCAGGTGGCAAGTATATAGAGGTGGCTTTTATATCAGGTTGGACTGGACATTGAGTTAAATTGACATCATGAAGTCATGACATTTTGGTCAGATTTCTTCAATTTGATAATGTAAGTTACCAGTGTGCATTTTAAATTAATGTTTAAGCATTTTGGTGCAGTGACTGATTTCTAAGTGGAAGCAAAGTTTTGCCTTAATTTTATGAGTTGTACTAGCCTATATCCTTAAAATACAGATAAATCTTTCTTATTACCAGTAATCAGGGTTTTTATGAAAGCAAAACCTATTTAGTTTGGAATATATAATTGTTTCCCTTATTATCTCATGCTGAGTTTACATGTTCATACAAGGCAAAAGTACAGTGAAGAATTATGAATTAAAAAGTGCTATTTTGAATAGAGGAAAATTAGAAAAGTAAGGGAGATAATTCAGTTAGTTATCATGATATTGCATGTATATTATTCATTCTTGCCTTGACATGTCTTAGTATTTTAAAAGTTGATATTACAGAATGGAAGCTTTTATTAGACATATTTCAATTTTTTTTGTGAAACTTGATATAAAATTGTTTTCAATTGTATAGCATTATAGGTAATTTTATTTTATTGTTTGTAAAAATAACGCAGATTTGTATTTTTGGGGGTAAGGGAGATAACTCTAAAATGCATTTACAAGTGAATGATATTATATTTCTGTCTACGATTTACAATTTTCTGAGCTTTTAATCAATACCTTGTGATGTAACAGTCAGTTTACTAACTATACATTGAAATTCAATAGCACATGCCTTAAATGTGTTGTGTGGCTAAGTGGTCTAAACTGCAAAAATGATCACAGTGTTTGAATCCCTCCTGGGACAGATCCTAGTTTGATAAAGTTTTTGTCTGTTAGCTTGAAGGTTGTTTTTTATGGACATTCCAATTTCCTCTACAAACTGACAGCCTCAATATAAATGAAAGATTTTTTTAATTGAGTGAAGAACTCCACTCCTTAAATGTGTCCTTTAAGATAAAATGTGCATCATGGAAAATTAATCAACTTGAACTATGGACCTTAAAATGAAATTATTATAACATTTTACAGTTGATAATCACCTTAAGTTTCCTAGTTTCTTAGAATTATCACACTTGACACACAATAAATTTTATCTCAATTTTGCTATCTTCTCAAACTCAGGACATACTATACTTTAGGACAATACTGTTGAGTCTTAACATTATTTATAGCATTCACCTGTAATATTAATATCAACTTGATGTTACATTTACCTTAGATAACTGCCATACAATTGCATATTTTGATTAAAAACATGTCAATTTATCCTTGCAGGCCTAATGTTCTTTATAAGGACTTTTTGATATAATAAAACTTTATCACATTGTTTTATGCATGGTTATAATTGTAATAATGTTTATGTCAGTGTTTTAGTAAATTATAGCTTTATTACTGGTACCAGATGAAATAAACCCCCCCCCCAAAGTTTGGGTTTTTAATTCACATACTTTCAGAATATACCCTTGTTATTTTAAGGCATCCCTTTTTAATAATCTTATTAAAATGGTCTTGTGAAGATTATATTGAGACAATTTTTTGTTTTTTTTTTACTTATTTTGAATTTTGATATTTCAATATCATATTTATCATGAATTCATCATTTTCAATATTTTTCATAAATAAACAATGTTTTTACGCAAGTTAGTTCAAACATAACTATTTATTCATTTATTCCAGATATTGTCACCTAGTCTAATAGTATATTTTTATAGACATTTTAGAAGCCCATCATTAAATTATTTTGGGATTCATTATTTAAATCAGACTTTATATCATGATTGTATCAGTGCATTTACAATTACTGCTGGTAGTTATTTAGTAAGTTATATTAGTCTACTGTGCCTTCATAGATACAAGTGCACTTTAGACAAATTACAAATCAGCAGTTATTCCCCTTGAGTTACTTGAGGCTACTTACCTTAATGGGGCCTGTCAGCATACCATGTGATCAATAGCCCTGAATGTTTGTGAAGAATGTTTTGAAAAAAATATGCCATAAATTCCCAGTATAAAGTCACTTTTACTGTAAACCTTATCTTATGAGATTCCTCATCCAACGGAAATAAATGTACTGCAAAGATTTATTAAGTATCATGTGGTATGGTGGCAAACCCCCATTTCATTATTGTTCTTGTAGAACATTATCACTTTACCTAAATATTTGTCATTCATTTCTGTAAAACACAAAAATAAAACAAAAGTTTGAATTTTTACTTGAATTTTAACTTTATAAACAATACATTTTCATAGCCACCAAAGGAAGATAACTGCTAGATTCTGAGATAGAGAATTTTAAGCATTTAGATTTTAAATATATTATACTTTTTATACATAGTGGGTATTTTTATTCATTTGTACTGTTACTTGTTGCCATTCCTGTCTTTAATGAATAGCATTAAAGCTTGTTTATTGTACTTTATAAAATATTTTAAATGTAATATAACATACCTGTGAAAAAAATGCCAAAAATAAATTTTTAAAGTTAAAAGACTTTTTGTTTTTCATTTTAAATCTTATATATTATGCATGACCATAATTTGGTATGGATTTATCCCTTTTCACAGAGTTCAAATCATGTACTAGTAAATGAATCTTTAAAATGAGTGATTGATTGAATGGGGTATTTTGCATCCCAGTCAAGATTATTTCACGTATATCAAGACGTCACCAACTGCCAGAATATGTGAAGTGGCAGAAGTTTTGACCTTTGTATTGCATTCAGGGCAATGTGTCGGGAGGGTTATTTAATGTGCCATGCTTGCTGTAACACGGGTCATTGGTTTTTAAGGTCTCTATCAAAGGACCCTGTGACTTTAATTACAGTACTTTAATGCCAAGCACTTGGCAAAAGAACAGTAACCACTTTTTTCAAAGTCTTGGTCAGAGCCTGCTCAGGTTTGAACCCACAACCTCTGCCATACAACACCTTAAAAATGAAACAAGAGGACTGCTAGGTGCAGCTAGACACCCCATATACATTTTTGCCATTAAACTGCTGGTAAGATGGAAAAGTACAAAGGGACAAAAAATCTTAAGTACATGTACTAGTAGTATCATCTGAAATAGAAAAAACATTTAGGCTCTTGTCCATAATATGTCCTGTTGTATTCATTAGTGTGGAAGCAGTAGGCCATATAAGAAAAACATAATTAAAATCTGCAGTTACCACCTCTTCTGACACACACAAGAGGCTGTGGTGACCTAACGGATAAGGTGCTAGTCTACAAATCCAGGGTCTCTCATTGTTGCAAGTTTGAATCCCGCCCAGACCACATTGGGGAAAGTGTATGTTCCCTGCCGTTGGCCTTTACTGGTTCACCTGGTGTCAATATAATGTGGCTGGGGGAGTGGTAGGCTTGTCTGCGGTGTACTGACTTGGTGAGCTAGCACCTTAAAGTTGCCCAGAGTGTTCGCTGGTACAAGGCATACCATAAAACACACTTCACATGCATACATAAACTTGTTCATAGATTAATCCATAGAGATTAATAAAGTAGTTCTTATTGTGAACAGCTAAAAAATTGATGATGTGACGTTAAGCAAAACTCAACAACAACAACAACACTGTCTGACACACACAATGTCATATCCTGGTAGTCATGTATACCAAGTTTAGTAAAAATATCTTCAACAGTGTTGAAGAAATAAGCTAGAAAATTTACCAGTATGATAAACTGACAATGCCTTACCAAAATAAGCCTTGTTTCTGGAAACAGTCACATATAAAGTGTTGATAGTACTTCATGTCTAACAATGGGGTTTCCCACTGTACCACATGATCAATATCTCTTAACGTTTGTGCGAAATGTTTTGGAAAACGCTGATGTTGAAAATTCTTGGAATAACGTTGTTTTTACAGGAATATGTCATCTCATGGGATTCCATATTTAATGGAAATAAGTATTCTGCACAAACATTAGAGCGTTCTGTGTGGTACAGTGGCATTGTTGTATCTTTAGTTGTGTTTTCTGCACATCAAGCTAACTGATTTTTTTACATTGGATGCCAACAACACTTACTTTTACTTTTGAAAGTATGACGTATGCTCTTCTGTACTTGATACCAACAAACCAAATAACAATAACAAAAACATCAAAATCTATTTCCGAGGCTGACTGGGCATTTATTGTTTAAAACATGATGAATTACTCTTGTAGAGTATATAAAACAAAATATACACATAACATACATATACACATATAACACGCTAACATATATATAACTCCATCTGCGAGTTTATCACATATACATGTACAGATATCTGAGATCATATGAATTATACATATATATATTGCATACAAAATGAGACATATATTTTGAGGCAGAATAAATATTTTCATGATACAGGAAATTTATAAAGGTCACTGCAAAGAATTTGTACTGTAAATTGCTTTATTTGTTTTCACATTGTTTCATTTTTGTGGTCTAGATTATAAAAAACTTCATTCACATACAAATACTTCATTTCTCTTTTTATTTTTGCTAATAAACACAATAAACTGGGAATATAATGAAAATAATATTGACCCAATATATAACCAGTATATATAGTGCTGGTAAAGGGTATGTAAAAGAGTCTAGGTAAAGTAGATGTTTCATAGGTTTTTGTTTTGGATTACACAATTTAAAAATTTGATCCTTCCACATAGAGAGGGTGTTCCAAATCTCTTTCATTTTAAGAGAAAGGTAGATTTATCAATTCAGTAAATCCTAAGCTCCCAAGAAAAAATCAACTTTAACACAAAAATTGTCAATTATTACCATCCTTTATGAATATAAGGGCCTCATAATCAAGTGACCAACTAATTAGTCAAAGCCTAGAACTACCGGTATAAGGAGAATGAACATGGAAAGGCTCTATGAAAGCTTAATACATGTATTTACAATTAGACTGAATTCCCTTCAATAAACCTTTTGAGAGCAACTGAAGATATTTACCAATAACTTTGGTTAGTTATGCACGACCTTTCACCTATGATGTCACTTGTTTGTTTCCATTGGCGTTACCAAATGTTTGAGATTTCAATTGTTCAAATTCCTTCATGAATGGCTTTGCATTCAATTTGCGCATGACCAACTGAAGTTATCACTTAATAAATTCAGTACAATCAAAGTTCAATTCTTAAATGAAAACTTTTCTGAGATTGCTTTTTAAACAATGTACTAACTAGGCTTACTGAGACAAGAGTCCTGAAAAAAAAAATCCTCCCTAATAACAAGATTTTGACCTCTGACCAAGACTAAACATACAGGTCAATTTTACCAAATTCATGAAGGTAATTACACTACAGAATCCGTAAATGCATGACAAAAATACTACACATGTACTAGTATAACATTTCTGATTAAATACACATGATTTAGTAACAACCTAATTTAAAGAGAAATCTATAAATCAGGGCTGGGTAACTAGAAGCTATCTTAACGGTTATGAATACAGTCAAACATGTTTAAGGTCACTTCTAAATAAGGGCCATCTGCTTATAAAGGCCAGTAAAATTTTATCCTAATTGCTCTTTATACATAATATTTGAACCTGTTTATAGGGGCCACTTGCCCATATAAGGCTATTTTACTGGTTCCCTTGGGTGGCATTTATAGACAGGTTTGACTGTTTATAAATTATACAGGCTTTAAGTATTTATAACTGCCAAGATGGCTTTGGATTATCCAGTCCTGGTATATTTGACAAAGGACTTTTACACACAAATATGTTTTCTCTTCATTTTTGTCTTATAAAGCAACTGGTGGTGACAGTTTTTGAAATGTATACAACATTATCCTAAACAAGAAAATGATGATGATCAAACAAACAGTATAACATTATGTGTAAAAGAGTACATGTAATCAAATAAAGATGACTTCCTGTATGGTTAAAGCCAACATGAGAAGTATACAGTAAATCCTTTTATAAGATAAATATGGTATTCTATAAATGCAAGTTTAAGTATCCTAAATGGGACAAGTATCACCTTTAAAAACATAATTCTGACATATTCCTAGTATGAATTATATAAAAACTGTGTATAAAAGGACCTACACAAACTAGTAACACCCTGTACAAAAATATATTTCTTATCATTCTAACAGTGATAAAAAGACTTTTGATTTATCAATCCATCTAACAAAATATTTGAGAACCCTCATATTTCCTTATACTAGTAAATTACATTCAGAAATCATTGCCTGAATAATTACTGGTACACATTGTACTGGTTGCCATTCAAACAGAAAAGTGAAAGACAAGAATATCAGTAACAAACTGCAAGCAAGCTATCTGACCTGGTGACCAATGGTAAGCAAGCTGTTTCAACTTCTGGGCAATCACAAGCAAACTGTGTTTCAACTTCTGACCAATCACAAGCAAACTGTGTTTTAACTTCTGTCCAATTACAAGCAAACAAACTGTGTATCAACCTCTGGCCAATGATAAGCAAAAGTCAACTTCTGTCCAGCAGCAAATAAACACACACTTTTATTTATATTGTACTAGCATACTGGACATAAATATCTGTTGAAAATTGACATGGGATTTTCATATATAAGACATGGCAATTATTTAAATTAAGTTGGTCATGGCACATCAAACATGAAAGAAAAATGAAAACCATCGAAAATTATATATAATTTAGCAACATGTACAACTGATTTAAAAATGATGATAAGCGAAACTTACACCATATTGCAACTACTGTCAAAATTGTTTAAAGACACCCTCAATAAATAATAATCATACTGACCTACGCGAGTCTACAACACATAATTATCATCTAACTTGCACAAAATATATGGCCTAATAACATAAACAAACATTACAAAATAACAATAATAGCACAATACATTAAACCAATGGGTAAATATACATATTTAACATATGAGGGCCTGTATCACTCACCTGGTCTATACTTAAATCAAATTTGTTTTAGCCAACTTATTTTGGCTTAATAACTTGAACAGTATTTGTACTACTGGATATAGGAATTGTGGGAATATCAGACATTCATTGTTAACCTTAATAAAGGCCTTTCATACCAAATATGGTACAAGATTTAGATTTATGGATCAATGCCTTGCCTTAAGAGTGTCATTCCTTCTGTTGATAATAACTTTAACCAGAATCAAGAAATTTGGTGATCATGAAAACATTGACAACCACTTGACTGCTAGGTTCCTTCCTTTTCAGGTGACACAAAAAAGGATTCAAGATAATCTTTGAAATTTTGAGATTTTTTCAATATCAAAATTGTATCTGTATTTATCTCAAAATGACCCCTTAAAACTGTAACGCAAGAATCAAATCAGCGGCTACAACAATTGTGTACATATATGATGCAGGCTTCACAATGTCATTAATTCATATGCACTTTTAATTTGGCAAGGTAAGCTAAAAAGCACTCAACATATAACAAAATATGGCAACAGAAATTACAATAAATAAAAACATAAAAAAGAAATAGGTTTTCAACTTTTCATATGGTTTTGTTTTTGAAACTATACAAATGGGGTTCACCTCTGTACCAGGTTACACCCTTTAACGTTTATGCGGAATACTTATTTCCAATGGATATGGAATCACATAAGATGGCGTTTTTTCTTAAATCGACACAATTCCGGTATTGGTTGCCCTTAACCTTTTCCAAACTGTTCCGCACAAATGTTAAGAGGTATTGATCACGTGCTACAACTGTGAACCTCATTGACAGCCTGTATTTTAATAATTTACATTGTAAATAAACTAAATGAATTTATAAAAGTAATATTATTTTTCAATTCCTAAACAACAGTTATCAAAGTTTCAAAAACATAATGTCACTGACATTTATAACCATAACAAGAATTTAAAATTTTGGAATTTAAATTTACATCAAAGTACTTTAACAATATCAAAACCTTGGCACAAATAAACATCACAAACACAACAGAGTTTGGTTGCTCAGCAACAAATTGTACATTTTTAAACAAACACAAACAAAGTATAACTTTCCCTCTACTAATGTAAATCACTTCATGTTTGTAAGTGCTTTATTTCCACAATATGTCTTAGTGTCTTTGCTATTACAATAAAATAAAATAGAAAATGAAATAACATCATTGTTACATATGCATATCTAAGATTTTGTAACTTTAACTAGTGGAAATTAGCATAGATATAAAATTTTAAGATTTAAATCTATCATGAAATAAGTCTGCTTTGAATTTTTTTCATTTTCAACGTTGTGAACTTAAAGCAGTTACAAATACAAATTTGCAGTACACATGTATCCATAAGCTATACTTTTGTTATAATGTTTTGTGTGATTGCTGTAGACTGTGTTGTTTGTTGTGTCTGAGATGTGTCAGGTTGTGTCTGTGACAACAGTTGTGTTTGTTGTGTGGGCTGTTGTGCAATCTGAGGCTGTGTTTGTGTCAAATGTTGTGTCAGCTGTTGACTTTGTTGTGCCATTATTTGAGCTTGCTGTGGTGTTTGAGATTGTTGTTGAACCTGTTGTGTCACCTGTTGAGCTGGTTGTGTTATTTGTGTTACTTGTTGTGGTATCTGTTGTAGTTGCTGTGTTATTTGTTGTTGTGATAATTGGGGTTGTGTTTGTGTCAAAGGTTGTAATTGTGTCACTTGTTGTGAAATTTGAGATTGTGTTTGTGGTAACTGTTGAATTTGTTGTGGCATTGGTTGGGGTTGTTGTGATGCTTGGGATTGCATCTGTAATAAATGTTGTGCTTGTTGTGGAGTATAAGCTGTTTGTGGTTGTATTTGTTGTAACTGTGTCATTTGATGCAACGGTTGGTTCTGTGCTGATGAAGACTGAATTTGTGGTTGTTGTGTAAACTGTTGTATTGTTTGTTGTGTTATAGGTTGTGACTGTTTTGCTATTGGTTGTTGTAATGGTTGAGCATACTGTGAGACTGCATGTGTAGGGTGACTAAAGGCCAGTTGTTTTCCATATTGTTGTAAATGAGGAATGCCCTGTTGTTGTTGTAGTAGTTTGTTGTCTGTCAGTTTCTGAGCTGCTGTTTGTGGTAACTGTTGTTGTAATAGAGCACCATGTTGTTGTATAGGTTGGTTGTGTTGTAACAATTGTTGTTGTACAAAGATGGGTGACTGTTGTTGTTGTGAGTATGGGGTTTGCTGTATTTGTTGTAGCTGCTGCTGTTGAAGAAACTGCATGTGTTCATGTTGTTTTTGCAGTTGTTTCTGTTCTTCTTTAAGTTGTTGTTTCTGCTGTTGTAATTGCTGATACAGTTGTAACTGTTGTGGAGACATACATTGTAAATCTACATCTTCAAACAAAATGTCCTGTCCTGTGATAGAACTAAAACTTAACTGTTGTGGCAGATGTTGTAGCTGTTGTTGTTGCTCTGGTAACTGTTGTTGTGGTGGTGGCATCTGTTGTTGGTTTTCAACACTAGATGGCAGTGCTAATTGTTGCGGTTGTATTTGCTGTTTCCTCCTCTCCATTTCTCTGTTAAGTGCAACTCTGTAAGCCTCATAACTCATGACAATTTGTTCTAAATCTTGTTTATGCAATCGTGTCAACATGGCATCAAACTGTTCTAACTCATTAATTCTGAATAAATCAAACTAGAATAAAAGAAATAATAAATTTTAATCAGTAAGTTACGCATCAATATGGTAATAATATGAAAACATACACAACTCTGGTGCTGACAATGTTAACATCTACAATGAAACAAGAAAGGTAATGTATCTCACCATTTGTACTTCCTTAGTGCAAAGACATAACATAAGTTCTCAGAAGAACATGGTCCTTCCTCATCTGCTTATCTAGTCCAATGGTCTAGCTGACTCACAAATCACAGCATCCATCAATGTCTAGGTTTGAATCTCATTAGGGACAGGTCCTAGTGTGAAATTAGTGGGGTAAAAATCTATTTTGACTGGACTATAAGCATTAATTCAATATTTTAATCAATTTTTGAATTTAATAAATTTATTCAAAACATATGTTTCTAAAATACCTTAAATCGTATTAAACACAAAACAAACAAGATGATGAAACCAGTATATCTCTTTGACTTAATTGATGTTGAAGGATGCAATGAGAAAACAAGATTTACCATACCTTCAATTTATGGTCATGTTCTGGTGCTCCTCTTGAATATACAAACAACCACTTGGGAATTTCTGTAAGGAAATATTAAAATTTTAAAGGATTCAATAACAATGGTGGAGTAGTAGATATACAATCTGATAGTACAATTTAAATTAAAGGATAATAACGCCAAGAAAATGCAACATTTAGCAACCAAAAACACAAATGTATATCTACATCTTCCCATGAACAGGTCCACATAGTTTGAAATCTTTATCCTCAAAAGTTTTGCAGGAGCAATGGATATCAAGTTATAAAATATTATAGTATTGTTTAAATATTCAATAGTGTAAATATTCAATGTTCAAAGGGGAATAATCCACTACAAGAAAATGAAAAGAAAACACATATTCCCATGAACAAGTTCACATAGTTTGAAGTATGTAGTTCCCTTTAAAATAACCATGAGAGGCAGCAGATACAAAATTATGGGGTGGACAAAAGGATGGAAAATACCAATACGGTGGCAATACTATATACTCCTAACCTTCAGGAGGGGGTATAAAATTCTTAAAATCAACAATTTCACATTTCCATATTTCTAAATTTAGTGAAGTTTCAATTCAAGAAAATTATTCTTTGCAAATTTGAATCTTAACTGGTTTCAATCTGCCATACTACTATGTACATTGCATGCATTTAAAGCAATCAAACAGGTGATACAATGGTAATTGCCTTCAGATTAATGACTTACCTGTATAAAGATAAGGATTAGCTGGTACTAATACATTTGACTGTCTTGTTTGTACTAATGGCAGTGGGAGTTGTGGGTGGTACCCAAATACCAAGTTAAACTGTGGTACTAACTGAGAACATGGGTGCTGATGTTGGGCAGTTTTAGTAATATGACTGAAATATCAAAATATCATCAATATTTAAATTAGAAATTTACAAAGTTCAACTTGAAACTTGTCACAAAAATTTTGTGTTGAAAAAAGACCTAGATAACATGCTGTTTAATTAAGATCCATGATATTTGTAGGAAAACATAGTATTCTTGATAACTCAACTCTGAACTTTATCAAAATTAAGAGTGTTTCTATAACAGTGGACAGCAGGCAAATTGGTATGGTTGAAACAACTTTTTGGTTGTTAAAATTTTATTTTTGACATTGCCATAATGTCAAAACATTTTGGTTGGTTTTGTTGTTGTATGTTAAATCAGCAATTTTTCACTTTTTCTTAACAAGACATCTTTTTAAATTATTTATTCAATGTTATGTGATGCTTGGTGGAAGCGCGTGGCCTAGTGGTTAAGGCATTGGACTCATGATTCGAAGGTCGTGGGTTCGATCCCTGGACCGGGCGATGTGTTGTGTCCTTGAGCAAGACACTTAATTTCACGTTGTTCCAGTTCACTCAGCTGAAAAATAAATGAGTACCAGCAAAATGCTGGGGGTTAACCCTGCGATGGACCGGCGTCCCATTCAGGGGAGAGTCTTGTACTCTCAGTCGCTTAACGCCACCGAAACCAGGATAAGCTCCGGCCTGATGGGCCTAATGGCTCGGGACAGACTTTAACTTTAACTATGTGATGCTTGAGGTTTGTGCAAGTGTTTCTGATATGATTTGTTTAGAACAACTTTTATGGTAACCTTTAGAGTGCCAGTACACTCATCTACAATGTTGCACATAAACATTGAAGAAAACTCATTAATCTGACAAAAAAACCTTTTTCATTTGGCTTGTTAAGGGTAAAACCCACATTGTTGAGACATTATGCATTTAAAGGTGTATGCCTTCACCACTTGGCAATCCCTCCAATAGTACAAATGCATGTATCATTTTAATTATTTCTTATGTGTGTTAAAATACTGAAAGGTTATTGTATCTAGACTTTAGGAGTATAGTTAACTTACTTATAAAAATAAACACCATATTCTTTAGATTCAATCCTTTCCCATCCAAAGGGTAGACTTTCTTTTTCAAATGGATGGCTCCAATGTGTTGTTTGAGTATTATGGTCAATGTAATATTTTCTACCACGGACAGTCCAGTCTAGTGACCAACCAGGTGGTAAAGACATGTCATCATGGCCCATGTAGCCACCAGAAGCTGTAGTAAAAATGTACCAATCATTAATTAACATGTTACCAAATTCATTGACATTACACTTGGCTTAATTCATAAGGTATTTTTCAGTTAAATAAATGCTCAATGTGAATTGCAGAGTCAGAGTAGTGGTTTGATGTAGAACAATGTAGAGTGGTTCAATGGGAATTACAGTGTTTGATCTGTATACAAGTACTTGCTATTGTTTAAACAACTATGGAGTAAGTGTAATGTGCTTTCAGTAAGCATTGTAAGTAAGTTTACATGTGCATGAATATCAGGGTATCATCATGGAAAGATATGAAAATGTCAAGAATTTAGATAAATACTTTACCACAATACACCCTGAGGACTGAGTGAGATTATCAAATGTTACAACTGACTTGAACCAAGCACATCAACTGGCTTGGTGTTACACCAAATGCTATGTACACTGACTGGCCATTATAGTTGGTTTGAATATTACAATAAGTGCATTATACATTTAACACTATTTCAGAAAATATGAAGTTTACTGTCACTAAAAGTAATAATTAAAATCTTACATGAGGAAGTGGTAATTTCTTTCTGTGTGGAAGTATACAAACTTTGTTGAGTAGTAATTTGGTTGGCAGGATTTTGTTGGGCGTAGTGATTTCTTATCTCTTGGTGATATTGTTGTATCTGGTAGTTTTCATCATACTGATTGAGTCCATCATTTCTGTAAGTAGTGCCATGAATCTGGCTTTGTAAATTCTCATCTGAAATAAAATAAACAATCTTTAGCTGTAATTGTTATAGACCAAGGGTATTCAAATCCTTTGGGTAAAATTGTCTTTGGTTTTGTATTGGTTATGAAAATGCTCCCACAATTTCAGAGTTTGATGCTGGAGAGCATAAAATGGCTAATTGTTAAGTGATGCCATATGACACACCATGACATGATAAGATTTATAGAATGTATCAATGAAAGAACTGTGGCTTTCATTTTGTAATGTCGAGTGCTTGGCGAGAGAACAATCACTACACACTTTCAAGTCTTGGGTCAGATCTGGCTGGGAATCAAACCCACAACCACCCACTTGTGGAGCAAGCACTCTATCAACTGAGCTACCACAGTGGTAAATAACGGAAGATTTAACAAGGATATATACCTTTTGACATTACAGTGAAACTTCAAAAAGTTAGAAGAAATTCAATATTTATTTGAACTTTGAAATTCTGGGTGTCAAAATTTACATAATTCAACATCATTCAATATGTTCAAAGTAAATCTAATTTACAGTCCTGCAGTCTACACATTTAAAGGGAAATCATAAAAAAATTTACATCAACATTTTTGGAGATTCTTGAAACAGTCTAGGAATAAATTTCCTACCGAAGATCACCAAAGATAATGGAGGTCACTAGCCTACCACATAATAGATACCCCTTAATGTTTGTGTGGAACATTTGGGAAAACATTTACTGGTATGTCGCAAAGTCCCGAATAAAGTCATTCTTATGGTAAAACCTAATCTTATGTGATTACATGAAATCGCAATAAAATTATTTGCTAATTATGCAATGATCTGATTATTGCATTTTTCCCTCATGATAATGTTTCGAAAATATAAAATGGAAATAAACTGTTGGCACAAATGCAATGGGGTATCATGTGATATAACAGCAAACCCCATTCAGTTTAGTTATTAAGTTAAAACTAATGTAATTTCAGAAAATTCTATCATAAATGAGAAACAAAGGAGCATAAATATACCTTCTTTCCCTGCCCCATAATTATCTGCAAATCTACTTTGATGGTATTGTTGCTGAGTATATTGACGGTTTGGAACATCGTGTATATGAGAGGATGAAAATGGAACATTAGAGTTGCCATGAAAACCAGGTGATGTGTAGGACTCTTGGAAATCAGGAGTTCTGTTGTTCTGTTGTGAAGAAGAACTCGGAATATCTGAAGATCCAACTGTTGTACGACTTCCACCACTTGTACTAGAACTTTGGCTATTTACAGAACTGCTAGATCCTAAATTTGATGAAGTATTAGAAATATTAGCACCACCTAAGATATGTGAAGCAGGATTCGCATCTCTGTGGTCACCAATGTCCAGATTTTTAACTCCTTTTGACAATTGAGACACAGAGTAATGTAAATTTGAACCACTGGTAACTTTCTGTGATACATGACTTTGTTGCTGAAATTGTGATGAAAGTGTTTGACTACCACTTCCTGTGGCTCCAGTTATTGTGCGGTGTGTAGTTTTAACAGTGGAATGTGAAACTTGGGAGTGTGCTCGATTGGCATTGGATACAAATCCTCCAGGACTCTGGTTTGGAGCATAAAAGGCTGGTGTTTTTGTAGTTCTACGTTGAAAGTTTGGTGTCTGTCTTACTGGAGTATGATAATCTGAAAAAATAAAGATATTTACTTATTGAGTTAATCTATTCATATCAAGAAAAAGTCTGAAATGGAAAAAAATGTCTTAAACATCTACCGTAAACATAACCCTGATGCAGTTTTCAAAAGATGCATTGAAATAACATGCATTTGATAAAAATGAAATACATATATTAAAATTGATGAAAACAATATTTTCGAAATTTGTAAGTTCATCCATTTGCCAGCACCCCTTTTGATGAATTAAGTAACGGTAAATGTATTTGCATTCTTGGGAATTCATAAATATCAGATTCTCTCATTCTCTGAATATCATGGAATAATAACATACAATGGAGTTCACCAGTGTACCATCATGATCAATAACCCTTAACATTTGTGTGGAATGTTTTCAAAAACATTTACATCAAATTTTCCCAGAGTAACATCATTTTTATGGGAATATGTGAACTGAAGCGATTCCATCTCCAATGGAAATAATTGTTCAGCAAAAACATTATGGGTTATCATGTGCCACACTGGCAAATCCAATTGTTAATAAAGATGCTATGCGTATCCATGATTACCATAGACTATCTCTGCACACTGTGAAATATTGCTGTTTTACATGTTGAAAATCTAGGCTAACGGCAGACAATTCTGGGAAGGGGGGTGTTTGGTTTTTTTTAATTGCCTCAGATTTTTATTTTTTATTTTTTTATTTTTTTTGCATAGGACGTAATATGTTATCAAGGATATCACTTCCATGGTAAACATTACCATTTCCTACATGAAAAATCACCATAGTGGCAACTTTTTCTTGCTTAAGAAATATGAGACTCTGAAGCGCTTTGCGATTTTCATTCATCATTAAGGAAAATAATACTTTATTCAAATTTATTGGACTGTCTATGAAAATTCACTGTTATAAACACAGTGACTCCGATACTGATTGTTGCAAATCTAAATGGTTAAACCACGCACATTTCCTTGTATGTACATTCCATTCATTAATAGCAGCTTAGTCTAAACTTAAGCAATGCCTTATGGCATAACACGTAGCTCTGCTGGGGTTTGAACCCACAACCCCTAAATCCACCTGTTAGCTCGTCAAAGATATGTCACTCATAAAAAATATATATATATTATGATTACTTACTTCTCAACATAGGAGGTGTATCACGTTTTACATACTTCCCTGCAATACCGTCATTAATGCCAGTTGAAGTATCTTTTTTCTTTAACATTATGCCGATGCTCTGTCAGCTTTTTTGAATGTTTACATCCTTTTTTCCTAATAAAACACACCAAAAATAACTTTTCAGTGTTGACTCATGTGTCATGGGGTTGTTCAAGCATTGTTATAATTTTTAAGTCATGTATAATTTTCAACAAGTCTGTTTTAAAATCGCGATAAAAAATTTTGCAAATTACGCAATGATTTGCTTATTGCATATTTTTTCCATGATACTGTTTCGAAAATGTAAAATGAACCAGAAAAACATCAACACACTCTTCAGGAAGTGATCTAAGGAATCTGACCTGTTGGAAACGTCATGACCTTTGCGGCGGATGTGACGTCAAAATTTTCTACGCATGTTTACCTTAGCAACTACACACAGGATTTTGCAGTTGTGAAGTGTTGTGGTGTGGCAACGGGCGACTCGACAAGAAGCACAAAACAAATCATAGATGTCGAGCTAAATAGATAAAAACAAGATGGAAACAGAAGGCACAAATGCAAAGGACCAACAGTTTGTCCATGCAAAAAGTTATTTACTGAAATCAAGCACATCAACAGGCATAAATTTGTAAGTAAAGCTAAACGAAAATCTTGACCTCGTCGCCATGCACTAAACTCTATATGTTTTTACTTTTTTATATATTTAATGCTGATTGAAATTGTTAAATTAACATCGCTTAACTGCAAAAAATATTTATTACTTGAAATGTTACTTGACCATTGTCTTTGGAGTAAAAAACAATTATCTCAAATAGTGTTAGAAACCCCTTTGTTTGTCATATAAACAGTGATTTGTTTGAAGTTGATATATTTTCCAAACAATACTAATTTATTTATTTCACCAGATAGTTTCATAAAATTGTTATAAACTGCAAAATTATTTTGAATTTAGAATTCTAGAACAGCGAGATTTACCTAAGAAACAACAAAGCAACCCCCCCCCCCCCCATAACTTAATACCTTGAATGTAAAAATTATCATAGTGTTGCCATTGTTACCTCCAGCCTAGTGATTTTATTCTCATAAAATTTTAAATTTCACATCAGTGAAGCCATGATTAAAAAAACACAGATTGATAATATTACTATTTGAGTTACTGTTTCTGTAGTGAATTATAGAGTTTTCATAGAAAATCCAATAAACTTGGATAATGTTTGATATTGTTCACTTACTTGAGCCTAGTGGTCACTAAAACTCACATTGCACATCTGCAATGAACATAAATATTTTTTAGAAAGGAAAATGTTGTTGACATTGGAATTTTACATGTTAGAAATTGCTATATTTACATCTGAAGTGATGTCCTTGGTGACATATGCCATATAGGCAAAAAATCTGCCATTTGCCTGGTTATTCAACATGTAAAATCACCATAGCGACAACATTTTACATTTTCTCATCGCAACTAGGGTCAAATAAGTGAAAAATGCCAAACTTCACTCAAGTTAAATTGATTTTCTATCAAAATGAAGCATTATTCACTTTCAAAAACAATGATCCCTACATTCATTCAGATCTAGTAATTTAATGAAATAATAAAGCTTTATAAATTTATTCAAGTTGTAATCAGAGTTATTCATGTAGCTAGCCAATTGACTGTTTTTTGTGGCAACTTAAGGGGTTTCCCCATACAATTAAACATATAGTAAAATATTATGGCAAATTAAGGTGTTTCCCCATAATATAATGAACAATATAAATTTTAATTACCATGGACTGGCTTTAGTCTCTTGAAACAAACATATCATTAGAAATGTTATAAGTTTTTTAAGATTGGCTTAGTTTAGCTTAATGTGCTGCACTTATTTCAAGATTTAAATGAGTTTGCCAACTTTAAGTTGAAATAATAGTAACTTTTAAAAAGCGTTATATGCACCAGTGGTTGTCTACAAATCAAATTCTTGGATATAAAAAAGAACAAGTGACATACATGTATATCATGTTTACATTACTGGCAGAATTTAGTGAAATCACATCTACTTCACATTGTATTGTTTCTTTCAGATATGATCATCTTAGTAAAGTTTTAACAAAGATCCTTGATGAAAGACCTGAAAATGTTGTGGACATATTTGAAGACCTCAGTAAAGACACAAAAAGATCAAAATTCACATCAAAAGTTGACACAGTACAAGATAAAATAGATCAATCAACAGAAGTAGCATTAGCACAAATACAGAGAAGATTGTACTCAGTAAGTATACAGTGATCTATCTATTCTTTCTATTGGCAATTGTCTGATCACACTGCAAAACTTACTACATGTGTTAAATTATTGACTATCATACTAATTACAACCAATCTGCATTTAGTCTTTCTTTTCTTTTTTCTTTTTTTTTTTAAATTAACTAAATTGATAATTCAAATATTCAAACAGTAATTCACAGATTCATAAGTTACATCTCAGAATATTACAGGTAGTTCCTGAAGTGATTCTCAGTCTAAAAACATCTAAATAGGTTAAGTGTAAAGGTTGTATTTTGTATCAATGTTTATTTGTCTTTTATAAAAATGGAAATTTATGAGACAATTCACCTTTATTCGTTAATTCTTTGTACAATAGAAAAATTAAATCAAATTATAAAAAAAATTACATAAAATGGAAAATTTATTGAGACATTCGGATTCCATTATTTGATTCTCTTTAACCAAATAAAATAAAATAAAATAAAATTATTAACTTAACTTGTATTATGAATTTTTAATTTATAGAAAGGAGATGGAGAAGAAGGTGAACCAGAACCTGAGGAGGAAGTTGAAACTCCATTGCCAAATATTATGGAACTTTGTTTTTATTTTGAACAAGCTGGCATTGGTTTAAATCGTGAAGAACTTATAAGAATATGGCTAGCTTTAAAGAATATGGTAGACAGTTATCCACTTCAAGATGTTAGATTCTGGGGTAAAATTATAGGAACAGAACAGAATTATTATGTAGCAGAGGTAGAATACAGAGAGGGAGAAGAAGAGGAAGAGGAGGAAGAAGAGGTACGGGATGTTTATAACTAAGTTTAATTGATTTTTATGGTTCATTTAGAATAAGAGTAACGCCTTGTGATATCAATGAGCTTCATACTAAAAATATTGGTGGTCACTAACATTGTTCAGTCAACTGTTGAATTTTACATTTGAAATCTTTGATTTGGTACTAGATATAAAAGTGTAAATTCCAAAACAGCCCTTACCATTGGTTACATCTAATGATCAGTTCTTTAATGACATCATTTGACATGGTTTTTTATTATGTCTATTGGTCTTGTACTAGAAATCTTTTATTTTCACTTGTCACATGATGAGACTTACAAAGACTTTTAGGATCATGATAGATTGGGGATGAATAAATGAGAAATGATAAAAGAAATTAACGGGGCATTTATAATTGAAAAAAAAAACTGAAAAAAATTAATTTTAAGACTTTTCAAAACTATGATGTTAGATGAAAGTAGTTAACATGCATTTTAATGATGCCAACCAGCTCTTTTTGCAATGATGCCATGGTTTAACTTTTAAGCAGACAGTAAAATGCATACCAGTATGTTATTTTGAGTTTTTTTCCAAATTGCAACTGATAGCCGATGTTTCAAGCTCTAGTGTGGACAGCATTGCCAGAGCTGAATGAAAAAAAATGAAAATAGTATAAATTAGAAGAAAAGTCCTATGTAGATAAAAAAAAATTTGATAGTCACTATATTTTAGTTACAAACATGTGCATTTTATTTTGTAAATAATAGGTAGAAGAACATGCAGAGGAAGAATCAGCAGACAAAGATGGTGATGAAGATGGAGAAGAAGGTTAGTGTTAAAACTGTGTAACCAAGGTTACAAGAAAGAAACAGATCATGCTAGATTGGTGATGAATAAATGAAGAATTTTTTTTTTTAAATTTACATATGATATGAAGTCAATCTATCTCAAATATCACAAAAATGGTTGATATCTCTTATTTTATTGACTGAAACTGAAGCTTTTAAGCTAAAAGAAACAAAGCTCTAAACAAAATTAAAATAATAATAATGATAAAAATATTAAAACTTTATCTTAAAAAACAACGTTCAAACACTGTTTGTTTATTTTTAAAAGTAAAATTGAACTTGAAAGTAACATTTTTATAATGAATATTACTTGAATTATTAATGATTTTTCTCATTACAGAAGAGCAGGAGGAAGATGACACTCCAAAACCAGATTACAAACCCCCACCAGAGATCCCTAAAGAAGAAAACAAAACTGGAGCTAATAAGAAAATATTTTTTGTTTGCAATGATCGTAAGTATTTTTAAAGTGAAAGCAATCAAAAGCATTTCTTGAAACAATTTTGGTAAATTCATTTATGTCAACACTTTTAGTTTTAGAATTCTGTTTGAAGTATTTTCCAGATGAAAAGCAAAATTGTTAATTTTCTGATAAATTTTGTGAATTTGAACAAATAAATATTACGCTGTTATTTGTGACCTGTAGAATTTTGATAGATCATAATTAACTTGTTTCTGATATTTCAGCCGGAAAACCATGGCAGAGATTGCCAGCAGTAACACCTGCACAGATCCAGGCAGCAAGACAAATAAAGAAATTCTTCACTGGCAGACTTGATTCCCCAGTATGTATTGTAGATTTATGATATTTCTCAAAAAAAAAACTTGATAAATTTGCATGAACTTTTCAGTTTATTTTAAAAAACTATGTTTGAAAAAAGAAATTTCATTATGTTTGTATAGAGAAACATTTAAAATTCAACAGAAAATTTTTCATATTGATTAATGGTGATTTCTTTAATATCACATTTTTAAAATCAATTTGGATTTATAAATGAAATATTTATAAAAATTGATAGAGAAATAAGTTTTTGAGAATGTGTTTAGAACATGTTACAGTTTTATATGAAATAAAGAAGGACTTTTAACAAACTGTCCCAATACTTTTTGCACATGTTTGTACAATTTAAAATTAGAAAGTAGAAATGAAACATTTTACTTATGGGTATTTATTAAATTCTTAACAAATTATATAGCTAGTTGGCTATACTGTCAGATCGTTAACACAAGTAGATTGATACAAAGATGGTATAACATTTATATGTGAGCTTTTACAGTAAGATGTCATTTTAAAAACACAAATATATTTGATTTAAACTATGTACGTAATTTTTGTTCTGCAGGTTGTAAGTTACCCACCATTCCCTGGTAATGAGGCTAACTACTTGAGAGCACAGATTGCCCGTATCAGTGCTGGAACTCACATCTCTCCTCTTGGTTATTATAGTTTTGAAGAAGATGAGGAAGAGGAAGAAGAAGGAGGAGATGGTGAGTATTTTTATTTCTAGCTCACGTGTACAAAGTATAGCAGGCCTGAGTTTCACTAATGTCTTTACTATGTTTTTCCTCAACTTAAATCTAACCAAGTTAATCATTTTGTTAATTGTTGAGATATTCACAAATTTAGGGTGTCATTTTGAAGATCTCTTTAAGCTTATGACATCTATAGTCTAATTCTTTTGAAACTATTTATTTGTAGCACCATAAAATATTACCAAATGTTGTCAGATTTAAGTTAAGGGAAATCTTGGTTAAGGAATAATTGTTAAACTGAGACCAGTCTTATTTTATACCCAAAGCATAGATATCAGCATAATTAACTGTGTCTAATGTGAAAGTTTTTGGTTAAGTTTTTTGTTGAAAAAAAAGGTTTTTGATGGAGTCTATAAACAGCCATGCTACATATTGTTCACCATACTACTTCTATTTAAATTTTTGGCAATAAATAAAATTATAGAGGCAATTCAGATTTATCCCTGAATCTTAAGACCTATTACTTCCACTGAAAAAAAAGAAATGTTTTAATCCAATCTGTACAAAAATTGACATAATTTTTTTTAACAATGTGAAATTTTTATAAGTCTTTGATTCATTATAATTTTATTTTTTTTAATAAAATGCTATAATTTCTAATATTTCAGGCAGGGACAACTTCCAGATCAATGTTGATTTTGAGGGAACATCAGTAAGAGAATTGGTAGATCCAGGATTGTCTAGCTGGGTACATCATGTCCAACACATTCTACCACAGGTAATATTCACATATTTATGTCAACTCACAATAACAATCTTTGAAGGTCTTCCTGTTAAGTTATGTAATAAATTTTCTGTGCTTTTAGTGGATGGTAATTCAGTCTAGCTTTTGAAGTTTTGTTTGCAATATTAAAAAAAAAGTAATATAAAGTAGAAAATAGAATAAATTTCCCTTCCTAGACTCACACAAAAAGGTACTACACTGTAGAATTTGTATTTCTACAGAACTTGTCACATGTAATTAATCTTCAACTGAAAACATCAATTTCAACCAAATTGGTTTAATAAACTTTATTAGTACAAAATAAAGTAATTGATTGAGGTATGAGTTTATGGAAATATAATATATCATTTGATAATAATTTTGAGTAGACCTGCAGCGAATTAAAATATTTTGACTTATCTTTATATAGGGTCGTTGCACATGGTGGAACCCTGTCCAGAAGAGTGAAGACGAATTTGAAGATGAGGAAGAGGAGGAGGAACGTGAAGAACCCGATGAGCCAGAACCAGAAGTAGGACCTCCACTCCTCACACCTCTGTCTGAGGATCATGATATCATGAACCTCCCTCCATGGACACCAAGATTGTCTTCAAATCTTATCCCACAGTATGCTATTGCTGTTATGCACTCCAATCTCTGGCCTGGTGCTCATGCATTTGCATCTGGCAGGTTAGTAATCTTACTTATATCAAAGTCATCTTTTGACTTTTTACTATCATATGCTGAGAAATGTGTGAGGGGATATAGTAATGCATTCCATCTGTTTGTCCATCTGTCCCTCTGTCCGACTTTTTGTCTTGATAAATTCTTTAATACTGCCAATTAGATATTGATGAAACTTAACAGCAATGATCAGTGTTAGGTGTCAATGTGTATATCATTTTTTCTGAAATCTCTCTTAGTGTACAGTAGAACTTGTCTAAATTGATCACCTTCTAAACTGAATGTTTTGTTTGGGTTAGAAACGTTTTAGGTTTTCACATGTTATTTTACTAAACAATATTAATGGTGTGTTTTAACACAATGTGACTATGAATCTTTCTTAAATAATAGTATGTTAAAAATTTGTATGTACAATTACCTATGTTAATAAATTTTCATAAATTTTATATTGGTTATATAAAAATTTATAACAATGATGACTTCTTTTCTAGTTACAATATTAATTTTGTTAATAAATTAAATAACTTGATTATATATTTTCAGGAAATTCCAGAACATTTACATTGGCTGGGGACATAAATACAGCCAGGATAACTACAGTCCATCACAGACTGCCCCAGTACAAGAGGAATTCCCAAGTGGACAGGAGATTGCTGAAGCTGAAGATCCAACAGTTGAGGAAGAAAATGCACTTAAGAATGCCCAGGAGGAGGCTATGGAAGCCGCAGAGGAAGCTGAGGATGCAGAGGAGGATGACGAAGATGATGAAAATTAGGACATTTAAATACCCGGGAAATTGCCATTTGTGATTCTAATACAGAGATTATTACATCTATTTTGTTGATATTGTTTCCAAAACAAGGGGGAGAAGTTGTGGAAGTGTTAAAATGTGGATAGTGCAAAAAAACAATTGTTATTATGGAAGTTAACTAAAAGTGAATTAAATAAGGTACAATCAAGATTAGATCCTATTTGTTCAGAAATGAAGATATAATATACATTTGGGGGAAAACAATAGAAAACATTTAAATGAAGTTGCAATTTTGTTTTATTATTTAATATCTAGGATTTTTTTAAACATATTCAAAACATTTTCATATTAACAATGCCTGTTATGTTTCAGTGTACATATGAATATAAATACATTCTACCAATAATTTTGTGCAAACTATTTGTATATTTAAATAGAATAAATTATTCCATCTTGTGTCTTTATTATTACAGTATTTGAATTTACCACTTCAATGCTTTTATATTTATTAAAAGACATTCTAGATTACAAAAAAAATATATTAGTAATTCTTTAAGCTACTCCATTGAATCTAATGATTCTCGCACCTATTTTGAGCTAGAAGAAGCTTTACTTCCTAGGAATGTACTCATAATAAGTATTTTACAGATATTCTGACTAAGAAAAAAATAGCTAGTGTGTTACTTCTTCTAAGCAAAGACTATTTCACAGATATTCTCAGCAAGAAAAAAGACAAATAGCACTTTAATTCCACTAAGTCAAGAGCACTGGTATTTCACAGATATTCTGAGCTAGAAAAAGACAAAGTCAGAAGAATTTCATAACTTTTCTGAGGTAGAAAAATATCAAGTATTGCTTTACTGCCACTAAGTCAAGAGTATTTCACAGATATTCTGAGCTAGAAAAAAAGACAACTATTGCTTAATTTCCACTAAGTCAAGATTACTACACAGATAGTCTGAGCTAGAAACAAAGATGATTAGTGCTTAACTCACACTTAGTCAAAGATACTTCACAGATATTCTGAGATAGCAAAAGACAAGTAGTGCTTCACTTCCCTTGAGTCCACTAAGTCGAGAGTATTTCACAGATATTCTGAGCTAGAAACAAAGACGATTAGTGCTTAACTTGCACTTAGTCAAAGATACTTCACAGATATTCTGAGATAGCAAAAGACAAGTAGTGCTTTACTTCCAATGAGTCCACTAAATCAAAGAATATTTAACAGATATTCTGAGTTAGCAAAATACAAGTGCTGTTTTACCTCCACTAAGTCAAAGAGTGTTTTACAAACATTCTGGGCTAGAAAAAAAACCACAAGTAGTGCTTTACTTCCATTGAGTCCACAAAGTCAAGGATACTTCACAGATATTCTGAGTTAGAAAAAGGACAAGCCACTAAGTGAAGAATACCGGTATTTCACAGATATTCTAATACAGAAAAAGACAAATTACCACTAAGACATTAAAATTTCATAACTTTTCTGAGATAGAAAAAGATCAAGTATAAAATTACTCCCACCAAGTCAAGGATACTTCACAGATATTCTGAGCCAGAAGAAAAACAAGCAGTGCTTTACTTCCACTAAGTCAAGAGTGTTTTACAGTGTATAACTTCCACTAAGTCAAAGAGTATTTCACAGATTTTCTGAGTAAGAAAAAGACAAAAAGTGCTTTACTTCCACTAAGTCAAAATTATTACACAGATATTCTGAGCTAGAAAAAATTATAGGGTCTTTTATCCATTTTAGTTAAGTGGTTCATGGCTTTTTAAGCTAAAAAAAGATCCCTAATGCTTTACTTCCTCAAGAATTTGTCATGCTTAGGGAATTCCATTTCCTTTGCCAGAGGATATTCTGTACACAGTTAATTTAAATTGGAAAAAGTTTTCTCAATTTCACACAACATATAATGATTGATTCATTTTATATAATTACCATCCATTTAGATGTCAGTGCTATCATTTGCATAAACATTACTGTGATCTATGAACAGTCTTTATTGGCTAAGTCAAACTTGGGAAACATGTAGTTGAACATTCTTATAGAAAAAGACAGGATTTGTGTAGTAAGAGCATTCCTTGTAAACAAAATCAACCTTTGTGTATTTGAGCATTCTTTATAGGCAAAGTCAACCTTGGTGTATTTGGAACATTCTTTTTTGGCAAAATCAACCTTGGTGTATTTGAGCATTCTTTATAGGCAAATTCAACCTTGGTGTATTTGGAGCATTCTTTGTTGGCAAAGTTGAACCTGGTGTATTTGGAGCATTCTTTGTTGGCAAAGTTGAACCTGGTGTATTTTGAGCATTCTTTGTAGGCAAAGTCGACCTTTGTGTATTTGGAACATTCTTTAAAGGCAAAGTCAGCCTTGATGTATTTGGAGTGTGCATTATAGGCAAAGTCAACCTTGGTGTATGTGAAGCATTCTTTGTAGCAGAGTCAATTTGTGGTGTATTTTGAGCATTCTTTATAAACAAAATCAGCATTGGTGAAATGATGAAATGAGCATTCTTTATGGCAAAGTCAACCTTAGTGTATTTGTAGCATTTTTATAGGCAATCTTGGTGTATTTGGACCATGCAATATAGGCAAATTCAACCTTGCTATATTTAGAGCATGCATTATAAGCATTATAAGAAAAGAAAGTATTTGTGTATAAGGGGCATTCACAAAGTCAACCTTTATGTATTTTCAAGCATTATATTGGTATATAAAAAATATATTTCTGTGATTTAGGGACATTCTAAATAGGCAAAGTAAACCTTTATGTATTTGGAACATTCTTATAAGCAAAGTCAGCCTTGGTGTATTTGGAACATTCTTTATAGGCAAAGTCAGCCTTGGTGTATTTGGAAATTTGGAACATTCATTATAAGCAAGTCAGCCTTGGTGTTTTTGGAACATTCTTTATATGCAAATTCAACCTTTAAAGGCAAAGACGACCTTAGTGTATTTGGAACATTCTTCATAGGAAAAGTCGACCTTGGTGTATTTGGAACATTCTTTTTAGACAAGTCAGCCTTGGTGTATTTGGAACATTCTTCATAGGCAAAGTCGACCTTGGTGCATTCAGAACATTCTTTAAAGGCAGAGTCAGCCTTGGTATATTGGAACATTCTTTGTATACAAATTCAACCTTTAAAGGCAAAGTCGACCTTGGTGTATTTGGAACATTCTTTATAGGCAAAGCCAACCTTGATGTAATTTTAGACTAAGCCAACCTTGGTGTATTTGGAACATTCTTTATATACAAATTCAGGCTTGGTGTATTTGGAGCATTCTTTAAAGGCAAAGTCAATCCTTGTGTATTTGGAACATTCTTTATAGGCAAAGTCAACCTTGGTGTATTTGGAACATTCTTTATAGACAAGTCAGCCTTGGTGTATTTGGAACATTCTTCATAGGCAAAGTCGACCTTGGTGTATTTGGAACATTCTTTATAGACAAAGTCGACCTTGGTGTATTTGGAACATTTTTTAATAAGCAAAGCCAGCCTTGGTGTATTTGGATCATTCTTTATAGGCAAAGTCAGCCTTGGTGTAACTGGAACATTCTTTATAGGCAAAGTCGACCTTGGTGTATCTGGAACATTCTTTATAGGCAAAGTCAGCCTTGGTGTATTTGGATCATTCTTTATAGGCAAAGTCAGCCTTGGTGTAACTGGAACATTCTTTATAGGCAAAGTCGACCTTGGTGTATCTGGAACATTCTTTATAGGCAAAGTTGACCTTGGTGTATTTCGAACATTTTTTTATAGGCAAGGTCGATCTTGGTGCATCTGAAACATTCTTTATAGGCAAAGTCGACCTTGGTGTATTTGGAACATTCTTTATAGGCAAAGTCGACCTTGGTGTATTTGGAACATTTTTTTATAGGCAAAGTCAACCTTGGTGCATCTGGAACATTCTTTATAGGCAAAGTCAGCCTTGACATATTTGAAACATTCTTTATAGGCAAAGTTAACCTTGATGTAGTTTTAGACTAAGTCAACCTTGGTGTATTTAGAACATTCTTTATATACAAATTCAACCTTGGTGTATTTGGAACATTCTTTAAAGGCAAAATCGGCCTTGGTGTTTTTGAACATTCTTTAAGGCAAAGTCAACCTTTGTGTATTTTGAACATTCTTTATATACAAATTCAACCTTGGTGTATTTGGAGCATTCTTTAAAGGCAAAGTCGACCTTGGTGTATTTGGAACATTCTTTATAGGCAAAGCCAACCTTCATGTAATTTTAGACTAAGCCAACCTTGGTGTATTTGGAACATTCTTTATATACAAACTCAAGCTTGGTGTATTTGGAGCATTCTTTAAAGGCAAAGTCAATCTTTGTGTATTTGCAACATTCTTTATAGGCAAAGTCAATCTTTGTGTATTTGCAACATTCTTTATAGGCAAAGTCAACCTTTGTGTATTTGCAACATTCTTTATAGGCAAAGTCAACCTTGGTGTATTTGGAACATTCCTTATAGGCAAAGTCAACCTTTGTGTATTTGCAACATTCTTTATAGGCAAAGTCAACCTTGGTGTATTTGGAACATTCCTTATAGGCAAAGTCAACCTTTGTGTATTTGCAACATTCTTTATAGGCAAAGTCAACCTTTGTGTATTTGGAACATTCCTTATAGGCAAAGTCAACCTTTGTGTATTTGCAACATTCTTTATAGGCAAAGTCAACCTTGGTGTATTTGGAGCATTCTTTATAGGCAAAGTCAATCTTTGTGTATTTGCAACATTCTTTATAGGCAAAGCCAACCTTTGTGTATTTGCAACATTCTTTACAGGCAAAGTCAACCTTTGTGTATTTGCAACATTCTTTATAGGCAAAGTCAATCTTTGTGTATTTGGAACATTCCTTATAGGCAAAGCCAACCTTGGTGTATTTGGAACATTCCTTATAGGCAAAGTCAACCTTTGTGTATTTGCAACATTCTTTATAGGCAAAGTCAACCTTTGTGTATTTGCAACATTCTTTATAGGCAAAGTCAACCTTTGTGTATTTGGAACATTCCTTATAGGCAAAGCCAACCTTGGTGTATTTGGAACATTCCTTATAGGCAAAGTCAACCTTGGTGTATTTGGAACATTCCTTATAGGCAAAGTCAACCTTGGTGTATTTGGAACATTCCTTATAGGCAAAGTCAACCTTGGTGTATTTGGAGCATTCTTTATAGGCAAAGTCAACCTTTGTGTATTTGCAACATTCTTTATAGGCAAAGCCAACCTTGATGTAATTTTAGACTTAGCCAGTCTTGGTGTATTTGGAACATTCTTTATAGGCAAAGTCAACCTTTGTGTATTTGCAACATTCCTTATAGGCAAAGCCAACCTTGATGTAATTTTAGACTTAGCCAGTCTTGGTGTATTTGGAACATTCTTTAAAGGCAAAGTTGACCTCGATGTACCGGGTATTTGGAACATTCTTTATAGGCAAAGTCAGCCTTAATGTAATGTTAGACTTAGTCAACATTTGTGTATTTGGAACTAGCTATTAGACAACGCAAATGTTTATCTATTTGAAGCAGCATTTTTATAAACACCCAACATTGACGTATTTGGAACAATTTTATAGGCAATGCCAATATAGACAAAATCAGTCTTAGTGTATTGGAAAAACATTATATAGACAAACCCAACAAAGGTGTAATAGGAGCGATCTTTATAAGCAAAGTCAACATTAGGCTCTTTGGAACATTTTTTAAAGACAAAGTGAAGGTCATCATTTGTGTATTTTGAGCAACTTCTATAGGGAAAGCCCAACTTGTATGTTTTTAGTAAACATAGTAGGAAAAGTCAACATTGGTGTATTTGGAGTAACTTTTTGAAGCAAAGTTAATAGGAAAACCTTGATAGTAAAGCCAACAACGTGAAGACTTGGATTTTGCAGATAATATAGCGCTCCTTTCCAGCAAACAACAACAAATGCTTGAGAAAACATCAATGCTCTCACAGACATCAGCAAAAAAGGTCTAAAAATAAACACTGACAAGACAAAAATCATGAACATAAATAGCAACAACCATCATCCAATTAAAATTGACAACAACAGTTTAGAAGAAGTAAAATCTTTCACATATTTAGGCAGTATAGTCAACATTCATGGAGGAACAGACAAGGATGAAAGATCAAGAATCAACAAAGCCAGAACAGTTTTTATCATCTTAAAGAAAGTATGGAACTCAAAGATCATTTCTAAACTAACAAAACTCAAGACTTTTTAACAAAAATGTAAAATCAGTTATTGTATGATTCTGAAACGTGGAGAACATCAAAACTGATGCTATGGAGACTACAGAGTTTTGTCAACTACTGTCTGAGAAGAATCCTGAAAATCAGATGGCAAGATATGATTAGAAATGAAAGGTTATGGCAGTTTACAAATCAAGACCTGATTGGGATATAAATACAGAAACGAAAAGGGGGATGGATAGGTCACACCATCAGGAAACCTGACAACATCACAAAACAAGCCCTAAAATGGAACCCACAGGAAAAAAAGGAAAAGGGGCGTCCTAAAACACCTAGAGAAGGGACATGGAATTGGAAATGAAATGGAAGGGATATAACTGGGCGGATGTTGATAAACTTGCACACAATGAAGACAGATGGAGAGATTTTATCAATGGCCTAAGCTCCACTGGGAGTTAAAAGCCAAAGTAAGTAAAGTTGATAAGTAAAGCCAACAATGACTTATTTGGAACATTTTGGAAGTCAACATTTAAGTACATTGTATTTGGAACAATGTTTAGCCGCAAAGTCAACATTGGTGTTTTTTAGCAATCTCTTAAGCAAAGTCCAAGTTAGTGTCTTTTAAGCAACATGTATAAAGTCAGCACTGGTGTATTTTGAGCAAACTGTACAGGTTAAATCAGCATTGGTTTATTTTGAACAAATTGTGTAAGCAAAGCACAATTAAGAGCTTTTTTAAACAACCCCTATAAGCAAAGTTCAAGTTGGTGCATTTTGAGCAACCTTTGTAAGTAAACATATACATGGGTAAATTCAGCACCTGTGTATTTAAAATAACCTGAACCTGAAAACAGCATTGGTCTATTTTGAACAGCATGAATAAGCAAAGTCCAAGTTGATGTTTTTGAAATTCTTTACAAGTAAAACCCATGTTGTTGTATTTTAAGCAACCTCTAGCTGTAAGCAAACTTCATATTGGGCCAACTTGACAAAAAAGTATACATTTTTGAATTTGAAGTAATCATAACTATTAAGCATCTGTATGTATATTATAAAAACAAACTATAACATAATTTGCATTATTTTATTTATTGGAGTTCACTTGAAGCAGATTTAAAGCGTCTGTGTTTTTTAACAACCTTCATATCGAAATTACATTTTGAGGCATCTGTACTTTGCAGGCTCTGCATGTATGGTATCTTACTAGGGAATGTCACACTCTCTGCTTCTGGTTATATCTGTATAACTATGCTCAAGCCAGAAAAGGTACTACGGAATAGAAAAGAAGATTGTGCTACACATTTTATGCCAATCTGTTTTACATTAAAATCATCTAGAAAATAAATATAGTTTATAAATAAAAACACAAATTTACTTTTGATGTGAATTATTTAATAAAATAATTATTTATTATGTATTTGTTTTCGTAAGACAACCATTGAAGCATCATGATGAAATTTGTTAACAATTGGTTGGACGCGCTTCACATTTTAGACAGTAATCGGCACATTCAGGGAGAAGTTATTGTTTACTTATTACACGCCATAGCTGACGTGTACAAGCAAATACCGACAGCTAGGTCGTTATGTGCCGATACGTTTTTATTTTAGTAGGCACTTGCGTACTTATTACAATATGTAACAGTTCCAAAATATCAGATCTCCGGTTATGTGCAGACGAAAACTGTGAAAGTAAGGGCATATTTTCATTTTTAGAAAGGGGGGGGGGGGGTGTCATGTCAGTTTCACACTATACATATCATTTTGTACTTGTCTTGCGTAATTTACAGCATTGCTTGCTTTCATAATTATCCTTATTTATACTTCAAGATCATGTTATCTGTATGATGACACTATTAAATTCGTTTCCATACTTTGGAAAAGGATTATTGGTCCATCCCCATAGCTTGATGCAATAGAAATTATATGTATGCATAATCATGATTGTACATTTAATATCCTATTCATGTTTGCAAGTGATGATTGCCATTGTTATTTAATATTCACACTTAAATACCAATGTTTAATTTTTTTTATATATCATGGTATTAAATGTTAAACTACCTGTAGGAACCACTGTGACTGTGACTGTGACAGTGAAATACTCTTTATATCCATAGAAAATCAAATAAATTTGAATAAAGTTTGACATTTTCCACTTACTTGTACCTAGTCGTAATAGGAAATCTGTATGCGCATCTGCGATTGTCATAAAGTATGTCGGTAGAAAGGAAAATGTTGGCGGTATGGGGATTTTACATATGCGAAAATGACGATGTTTACACTGGAAGTGATGTCCTTGGTGACGTTTTACGTCATATGCGCAACAGAATCCGCCATTTGCCTGATTTTTTAACATGTTAAATCCCCATAGCACCAACGTTTTACCCTATGTAGATATATTGTGGACTCATCGCGGATGTGCATACAGATTTCCTGTTACAACTAGGTACAAGTAAGTGAAAAATATCAATCTTTATTCAATTTTTTTTGATTTTCTATGGATATAAAGAGTATTTCACTGTCACAGTCACAGTGGTTCCTACAGTAAATTGAGTTTTTACCTATTCATTTAAATAAAATAGTTTTGGGAGGATGTGAGGTCTGACCAAGACTTGAAAATAGGAAGTGAATGTTCTTTTGTCTAGCACTTGGCATTTAAAACTGAGTCATAGGATCCTTCAGAAGATCCCTAAAAAACCGATGTCCCATATCACAGCAGGCATGACACATTAAAGCACATTGCCTTGAGTGTGCTGTGAAAGTAAAAATTTCTGCCATGTAACCTTTAGCTGGTGACATCTCAATAATAAGTGAAATATTCTTGACTGGGACTTAAATTCCCATTCAATCAATCAATCAATCAATCTGTCAATTTTCTTTTAAAACAGGACCCTTTGGTCAAGTGAGCATCTTAGGGTATTGTATGTACAGCATTTTGTAAAGTTTTTTTTTTATATTTTTCAGCTACCATTTCTCATGCCAAAAGTTTAGCTAGAGTGAATAATCCAGACACAACCTTTTTATCATTTGAAAGAGGATCTGTTGTAAATGTAATCAGTAAATCTGCTGGAAGTAGACCTGATTTATGGGGTGGTGAGGTAGGTATTATATTATACTATGATATTCTTTATTGGTAAACTAGGGGAAATGTTAAGCGTGAATGGAACAATGTTCATTCTAGAAGGGGCCATTGTGCCATTGATACCTTACATTGCCAAATGAGAACTCTGCCATATTTGACATCACATGCATGCTAAAATATCAATGTAATGAATCATTATGATGTTTTAGAAGAAAGTTTTTGAACGTTACCCCACTCATTCTACTCTACTACATATTATAAAAAAAACCCAGTTCATACATGTAACTTAATATATCTGTATTTTTACTTTTGATATTAAAATAAATTACCATACTCAAGGTCAAAGGTCAAGTGGAAGCACTGAGTATGGCTTTTCTTCGACAGTCTAAATTAATAGATTAAGTCTTTAAAGAGTTTAGTGGTGAAATGTTTTTATAGATATATTTGACAAGATTTCTCTTTTATTGTATGTCTGTCAGAACTTTTATTTTTGCAATAAAATCAGTTTGTATCACTGGAAATAACACTGGTGATCATTTAGCTGGCAAGTCAGTGATAACCAATTCTAGTAGACTTAGCACCTTTTTTCATCAAAAAATAAACATGTTGTAGTTCAGAGTTGTCTCCCTTACTAATACTACAGCTACTACTCTATGGAATAAAAATCATATACATTGGAGCTTTATTTCAAAGAATGTGATGATTCAAATCACAAATGAATTATGATTTAATTTACATAGACAAACATTTACTCACTGAAATCAGAAAATTGACTGTATGTCTAACTTGTCCCCTCGAACAAGTAGAAGAAAAAGGTGGTTGTCCTTCGGCAAAAAAGACTTGTCCGAATTTAGTACTACATTTACTGAACAACTTAAAGCTACAACCTGTCTGTTTATTAACTCAAACCTAAAGTAATTTAGTACTCATTGTTAATAATAAACCATGTAATAAACCTGTTCACAGTTGTAACTATCAATTTGCTTGACCAACTTACCTGGAACAAGCGAACTTGTTTTTGGATGTAAGTGGTCGCAGAAATATTTTTTCCTCATATTTTTTAAATAAAATTTAAGAGGACCACACGAAAAACCCAAATTTGGACAGATGTGTTGCCTCTACTGTTGACACTTGTTAACAATCTACATACATTGAATGCTTCAATGTTGTTAAAACAAAAATAACAATCTTAAGTGCAGAGGAGAGTAAGATTGTAACCTTGTTCCAAAGTATTTGACATATTAGTTCTGGTCGATAATATTGTAGCTTACACTGTTAAATTTTCACTTCAGAAATGTGACCAATGATATTGAAGGGCGGCAGAAAATGTTACTTGTCCCATCGGACAACATCATTGTCCAGTCAGCTTGTCCGACAGCACTTTTTAGTTGTCCCGGGCAATCGGGCTAATGTTAAATGTCGAGCCCTGATATACAAGTTATTTTGTCTACTTCATTTTCGTCATTATTATGTGTGTGTTCATATCACATTTCATTAAAAATTAGTATAATAATAATATATTTTTGTGACTATAAATTGTCATATTATTAATGATTATTTTATGATAATTTCCAGGTAAATGGAAGAAGAGGATATTTTCCAAGATCATTTGTACGAGAATTCCATGTTCTTATACCAAATCCAGAAAAAGTTGTTCCTACTGAGGTAAATTTTTTCTCTTCTTACTCGCCTTCAGAAAATGATTTGTCTATCAAATTGTAAAAAGACTTATGTGCCAATATTATTATTATTGTAAACATGCATCAGATTAGCTGTTGAAAAACATTTCTTTTAAGTCCCTGGATTGGTAATACTATTTGTCCAGACACTTTTCACACTTGTTTATACCAGGTACCTATTGCCTATTAATCTAAGAAAATGTTTTAGATACCAAACATCCCAGAAGGACTTTGCATCTTATTCATTCTTGCATTTCAGATTGAAACATCCATAAAGAGATTTGTGAAAGATATCTCCATCTTGCACCCCCTGTGCAAGATAGGCTACACATTCTTTTTCTGCAAGATTTATCAATGTAATGTAATGAGGTGTATCATAGTATGGATGGCTGAGAACACGTTTAAATGGATTTTTAAATTGAATTGATATGTTTTGTGATGCAAGAAATAGAATCCCTTACTTCTTGTGGTGCTAGAAGTAATAATATATTTTATTAATTCGGTAGGTGTTTAGAATTGACAGGTTTTATCTTACTGTATTCATTGAGAGTTGTGATCATTACATTTGTGTTAATTTTCATACTTAATACTTTTGCAGCCACATGCATCAATAGAGGAAAGAATACTAGGACAAGCAAAAGCAGATGAGCAAAAAAGAAAGAGGAGACAACTCCAGACAAACCAGAACAGCCAGAGAAAGATGAGACAGAAGTTGTAGATGAAACAGAAATAGCCGATGATGATGATGGTACATTATAGCTTTGTTTACTACTAGTTCCGAAATCTCAAAATTCACATTCAATCTTTTAATGTTAGTTTAAATTGTAACTCCAGCCTTATGGTATTAACTGTAGAAACTAAACATTCCCATTTTACATTGCTTATACGAATATTTCCAAAATTCCAAAGTCCAAAATTCAGATTTAAACTTTTAATGTCTGTTTACATCTTAAGTCAAGGCTTATGGTAACTGTAGTTGCTAGGTAAGAAATTCCATATGCTTTTTGTGTTGAGGCTGTGCCTTTTCTTGAGTGAAGCTGAGTAATATTATTTAATACCCTGCTCAAGATTCTTTCAAATTGGTCAGTTCAGGGATGGTAGCGGAAATCAGAATGCCTGGAGAAGACCACCAACCTTCAGCAAGCGATACTGACATTTTTCTCACACTAGGAAGTGCCCCAAGTAGAATTTGATCCCAGACAATGACAGGTGCCGTAATCCATAAGTGTATGCTTTAGACCAATCTGTCATAGAGACCCCTCTCTCCCTTTCTTTGAAAGTAAGATTATATTACTATTTGTTCTTATTCAATTTTTCTAGCTTTAAATAATTGCTTCCTTTTACAGATGCAAAAGAAGACAATACAGTTACTGAGGTTTGTTTAATCTTTATTATTGTTCAGAAGTTAAAACACACACACATACTTGTATACATACACACAATCATTTTACAAGTGATGAAGATATGGCAGTATTTTGTAACATAAAACACTACGAACATGCCAAACATCACAATACTGTAGTATTTTGACAACACAAAATTAGTGCATTATACAGTGTTAGCATTTCAAGTACATTGTAGCTACAGGCATATACTTCATACAAAAGGGCATTACATTTTTAAAAAAAAGCAAATTGAGAGATTTATTGAGGCAGTACAAGCTCTAAATTGAGATTTTGAGGCCAATTATTGGGACTGAATTACAGAATAATTTTTATGGTTTGATGATAAAATTTGGATGGATTCGTCTTCAGTTGTTAACTGTCTGGTTAAAATATTTTAAAACAAATAGAAATGAAGGAAATGGTGTTGTAACTTAAATTAACATGTACTTTCATCAACTCATACTGACAGTCTATTTTATTTTAGTCTAAAGATGAACAGAAGAATGAAAAAGATGCAGAAAAACAGGACAGTACATTGAAACAAGCTGAACAAGAACAGGAAAAACAAGCATCAAAGGGGAATGAAGCAGAAAAACAAAGTGAACCCCCAAAACAAACCACACAAGAAAAAGAAGTTCAACAAGAAATAAAAACTGATACTGAAGCGGAAAAAGTAGTTCAAAAAGATGCACCAAGTCAGTCTGAGACAGGTCAAAAAGACGCACCAAGTCAGGCTGAGACAGGTCAAAAAGACTCACCAAGTCAGGCTGAGACAGGTCAAAAAGATACACCAAGTCAGTCCGAGACAGGTCAAAAAGATACACCAAGTCAGTCCGCGACAGGTCAAAAAGATACACCAGAGGCAGGTAAAGATGAAAAGCAAAATGAACCAGAGACTAAGGCAGAGGAAGAGTTAGATGAGACAGAGATAGACAAGGAATTTGAAGATGATTGGGGAGATGAAACTGAGGTGGTAGATGATGATGAGGAGGATGAGGAGGACCAACAGAAAACAGCAACAAGTAAGTACTTATAGATTCAGTCTGAAAAAATTTGAACTCATTTATCTATAACAAGGCATTCACTCTTAAAAATTAAAAAGTCCTTGGTTGAAATGGCAATAGCTCAACTGAACCATGTATCAAACAGTTCATGAACTGTTTTGTGCCTGTCTAGAAAAATTAAAAAAACCCACAAAAACAGCTCTAAATATGTTAATACCATTTATATAGAAGATTCGGTAATAATTATAGAAATTGATTTATCAAAATTTATTTGGAAATAAAGGATTTCAGATTAAACTTATAGATCTATTGATTACTGTAAGTACTGTAAACATATTCAGTTTTGCAGTGAAATAATTTTTGCTTATTTTGCAGTCGTTTGTTTTGCACGAAAATTAATATATAGCACTTATTGTGTTATAGTGCATATTTCAAAAATGGGAAAATTTAACTACACAGATAAGTCTAAATTTTCTAAATCGGAAATAAATACATGCAAAATTAAATAGGTTTACAGTATCCCAAAAATACATTTTAAAAATGAAAAAAATTTGATGTGTTTTTCTTTCTTTGCAGAGTTAAATGATATTTTGCATCATAGACAAGAGCAAAAAGCAGAGGATGATAAACCCACAGTACCAGAAACCAAAAGTGAAGAACTACAAACACCTAATGAAAAGAAAGAACAAGATACTAAGGAAAAGGAAGTAAAACCTGAAGATGTACAACAACAAGAAAAGAAAGATGGACAAGAAAAGCCAGTTGTGTCACAGCAAAATGAACAAACAAAGCCAGTTGTATCAGGTGATGAAAAGCCACAAGAAGAAGTAAAATTGAATGAACCAAAAGTTGTGGAAGACAAACCCCAGGCTGAGAAAATTAACCAGCAAGGTCAGGTTCCTGGCAATGAAAACATACCAGTTAGCGAGCAGACAGTAAAAGAAGTAAAATCAGAAGAAGGTTCTGTTAATACCGGAACCATCACACAAGATTCTGGTACAACAGCTGAACAAGTGTTACAAGCCTCTGGTCATACAGATCAACAACCTGTAGAACAGCCAACGGTAGTATCAGGGGAACAACCACAGACACAACCAAAAGTGACAGAAAATGTACCTCAAGAACCGGATGACACAGAACCAAAGGAAGAAGAGCAAGCTCATACTCCTGTTGAACAACAAACTAAAACAGCTACTCCAGCTGATGATATTAAAAGTTCTGAAGAGAAGGAACATGAAATTCAAGATAAAGTTAAAGCTGGAGAATCACAGGTAAAAAGTGAGGAACAGAGAATTGAGCCACAGGAACAAGTGAAACAAACTCAAGAAGATTTAAAGGCTACAGAACAGCAGAAAGATCAGCTCAAATTTGAACAAGAACCACAAAAGGATGTGAAGGAAGAGGATAAACTGGCACAAAATCAAGAAGTTCAAGATGGTAAGCTTGAGGTGGAGATGAATCAAGCAGAGAAAAATGAAATGAGACAGAAACCAGAACAAACTTTTTCACAATCACCAGAAGAAAAGGTTGTAGAAACAAATCGAGAGCAAATAAAAGAAACCCCACAACAAGTTAAACAAGAAACTGCTGAGACTAAGCCAGAGGAATCAACGAAAACAGATCAGGAGTCTCAGAGAGAACAGGTATCTCCACAGGACACAGAACAACAACCTCCAAAGGATATCACACCAGAAACTAAATCACTGGAGGAAAATAAGGTTGAGGAAAAACCTGTACAAGAGCCTGATGTAAAACCAGACCTTACAACTGAACAATCCATATTTACTGACGCAAAACCTGATGAACAAACTAGGTATAATGAAGATGTCCGGTCTTCTCAGACGGCTTCATTTACACAAGATGTGCCTAGACAAGAGCCCACACCTGTGCTGGAGCCATCAACAACACAGAGTATTAACACAGTGAGTGACATGGAAGGATACACTGTTATAGATGGTACACCATTCCCATTAGACTACTTTGATGACCCCACTGAGATGGAAAAATCTGTTACTATGGAAACAAGTCAGTCACAAATTGTACCTACTCCAGTTTTAATGAATACACAGACAGATATAAGACAGGAGATAGGAAGTGTTGACACGGAAACACAGTCATCCTATAGAGAGGAAGAGAAACATAATATAGACCAAGACCAGAAAGCACAACATACAAGTGAACAACTGATGTCATCTATGAAGGTAGAACAATTTAATACAGAGCAAAGACAAGTGACTGAAGCTCCTGAAACAATGCAGCCAAATCAAACCAACATGGACAGAGATGCATCTGGCAACCAGTTACCAGACCAGGTTGCCCCCGACAACAAGGATGGCATGTATGCTACCATGGATTTCCTGTCTAGAAAGCCTCTCTCTCATGATGTTAATGCACAGAAGTCTGCTAATGAACAACAACAAGAACAAGAGAGAAGGCAAGAACAAGAGCAGCAGCAGCAACAAGGACATGAAAGACGACAACACCTTGAGCAGCAGCAAGCACAAGAACAACAATATCATCAGCAGGCACAAGAGCAGCAGCAACCACAAGAACAACAACAAGAACAACATGCACCAACACAAGAACAACAACAACCTCCACCTGAGACAGTAACTGATCCCACAGACCAACAGCAACATGAAGTACCTAAACCCCCAACACAAGAAAGTGAACCGCAACAAAATGAAGAGATAAAAGATGAAAATGTTGATATTAGAGATAAAGATACAACAACACTTCCATTTAGTGATTTTGATTTTGACGTGCCAAAAGATTATAACACAGAGAACATACAGTCAAGAAAGATAGACGATGATAAACTTGAAGATCAGGAGGACAAAGAATACCAATCACAACAAATCTGGACAAGAGCAATGAGAAATCTGGAAAATAGACTTAAACTGGTTGTTGAAAAGGTTAGTTAACTTTAAGTTGTCTCTTCTCTTTTGAGAGGCCTTGGTGGCTGAGTGGTCTAAAGCACACAGTGCCTCTGGTCTCTTTGAATCCTACTTGGGACAGACCCAAGTGTGAAAAAGTTCAGTGTGCTTGCCAAAGATTGGTGGTTTTCTTCAGGCACTCCAGTTTCCTCCATCATTGAGGAACCGATTGCCTTGATATAAGCGACCAAATCTTGACTGTAGCATGAAAAAGTCATAACTTTACTCCATTCTCTTTTCTTTTGGCTTTCATTCTTACAACTTACGGTTTTTTATACACAGCATAGATGATTTATCAGCATTATTCTCAAAGTACACATGTATATTTTAGAATCTTGCAACTTCATGAATTGCTAATTTAAAATGTGTTCAACCGTAGTTGTCATATTAATATTTGGTACCTCATACAAAGTTTGGAGTTGGTTTTATGATTGGTGATCTCACTGTGTGTTTTTAATGTTTTTCTTTTCTTTTCTTGTTTCTATGGTTATAATGTTTAATGTTTGTTTCTATGTCTGTTTTAATTGCTCTGGTTATTGTCAGTTACTTGTTATTTATGCAATTCTATCGCTATTTGATGCACCAGTTTAAATAAAGACAATAAGATAAAAGTTTAATTAATATAATTTCTATAATAATATAATTAATATAATTGTTAATGGAGATTTTATAAATGTAACTGGTTTAGGCAACTTTAAGATGATTGTTTAAATATTTTGATGATATGTGTGAACATTGAAATATATCATTTTTTTACCTTGATAATTATATGGAACATAGTTGATACATGTATATATTTTTCTTGCAGCTGCCACCTTCTGTACAGTCACTACTGGAACAAGAACCTCTTGGAATGTCACCTTGGATGACAGTACTAGTCACTTTATCAGCTATATTAACTCTAATAACCCTGTCCTGTGTAGGTCTAATATGTGGGGTAAGTATTGAGTCACATTATCTGTCATTTTAACTCTAATGACCTTGACTGACCTTGACCTATGTTGGTCTAATATTTGTCACTTTATCAGCTGTTTAAATCCTAATAACCTTGACCTCTGTAGGTCTTATATGTGAGGTAAGTATTTAGTCATATCTGTCATCTTAACTCTCATAAACTTGATTGACCTTAAACTGTGTTGGTCTTATATTTGAGATAAAACCGGGTTACATTATGTGATGCTTTTATTCTAATGACCTTGACTTGTTTAAGTCATATTTGTGGGGTAAAAAATACTGGTGATAGTAGTTTATTATGTAAATTTAAATGTCAGGATTTCTTAAAATTTACTAGACAAGTTATGTTCTAATGGATCCTTCAGCCCAGCACCAATTAAACACAAAAGTTTTTGTACACTGTATTTTGTGAAAAATATACATTGTATATACATGAATATTTCCTTTAAAATCTCTTGTCACTGTAACTGGATTTCCATATTTCAAATTCTATTTTATTAAACAGGGAAGCAAGAAACAGAAGAAAAAAGACCCTGTTGGTAAGGACACTATATATGTATTTGTTTATTTATGATCAGTGTTTACCAGTAATCTAGAAAGGGAACTTTTGCCATTGGTCTTTTGAAACCCGGTTGAGTATTGATTAATCCAGTTCTACCTCTTTACTCATTTTAAAACTTTTAATTAAGTTGTTATACCATATCTTTTTTAAAAGATAATACAGTCATACATGAGTCTTGATGACTTGTAACATTTTCATTAATACAGAATAAAAGGTTTGTTGTATTCAAAGGTACATGTATAAAGTGATAAGGAAGTGAAACTTGACACATAGATTCATCATAGATTATACTAAAAATGATAACATTTTGCAATTTTATGTTTTAGTTGTGGTTAAAGGTTTAGAAGAACAGCTATTTATAATGACAAAAGAAAAGGAGAATTTGGAAGATGAACTCCAGTCTGTCAGAGCAAGTGTAAGTTTGAATTAAAAAATCATGTTTTCATTAGTATACCAGTACATATATTAGAATTCAGCTAACTTTTTATACTCCACTTGACATAGAAATGGTGATTTACACTCTTATCAAGATTCTTTCACTTATGTTGAGGTAATCATGCATAGTGGTGGTGATAACCATTATTTTCCATTAAAACAGGTGCATCAGTTTTGTCTGACTACTATCTATCTTTATATCTAAGCCCTGATGCTTTCCAAATGAAACCTTAAGAACAGATCAAAGGATGTTTTTCAAACTCTGCATAATTTTTTGGTATTATAGGGTTATTGAACTGATATTGTGAAATATTGTCCCGAGTTGACTCGACATTTTCATGAGCTTGCGAGTGCAAATGTCGAGTCAACAAGGGACAATATTTTACAATATCAGTTCAATAACCCTTTTATTATATAGCAAAATAAATTTGGTTTACTTCCCACTAGTATTTCATCTAAAATTACCATTTTGTCTTACAATACATCAATGTCGCAGTAGTATTTGTATACGGATATAAGAACTAGTGCAATACGACAACAACACAATAATGACATCTTCAGTCATGTCACAACAATTGTATGACGTTATAAACAACGTCATGTGACAAAGCATGCAATATGAAAAATTGATTCAGCAAACCTCGGACTAGAACAAAGTTTGCATGCAAATATCGAAATTTATTGCAAGCTAACACCTCGGGATTTATCATTTAATTTCTATGCGATGCATATATTGCTATATAATAATGTAAGATACAGATAAAGTCACTTTTCAGCACAAAGTTAACAAAAATCAAACAAAAACAGGTTGTAAAATATACAGATTAATTGTGTAGTACTATAATATACAGAAATATAATATTTTAATACATTTTAATTTAACAGATTCAGGATAAAGAAAAGGAGATTTTGTTACAGAAGACATCTTCAGGAAGTATAAATACAGAATTAAATAATTTGAGGGTAAATATATTAGTTTTCAAATAGAAGTACAAAGTAAGGGTATCTTCATTTATTTCTGATCTTGAACAAAAATATCTGTATGTAGAATGAGGCTGTGTCGAGTGTCAGAATGTGCACATGAAATTGTTAAGAGATGTATGAGGAGTCAATATCCTAGCATGTGTAGTGACATGGTTAAGTTATTGATCAGTATATTGGTGGACTAATGATGTAGGCTACCTGAATTGTTCTTCTGGCTGCTACTACTATGATTTTTTTAATTTTTCTATATCTGTCATACTTTCACCATCAAGTTTAGGAATATTAAGGCATATGATAATGAGTAATTCTTGTTTAAATCTAAATACAGGTACTGAATGATGAACTTCAGCATAATATAGCTACATTGGAGGCAGAAATTAGAGAATTACATAGTGATGCTGACCAGAAAACAAAGACAGCACAGTCTAAACAAGATAAGGTATGTATTTGAGGACATACTCAAGTTGAATTTACAATTTTAATCTCTAAGATATTGATAGAGGTACTTCACTTTTCTGGTGGTATTAACTTACCGTAGATTTTATTATGTTATACATTATACATTTTATAGACCCCATCTCCATTTCAGTGTCAAGTTTGGCTTCTTTTCTTGAAGGTTTTAATTTACATGCTTATCATAGGCTTAAAAATTTGCAGTAATTCCATTACCTGAAATTGTAGAATACTTATAAAATGTATAATTCAATCAATTTTTGGGTGTGTTCATGGTATAAAATGTATAATTCAATCAATTTTTGGTTGTGTTCATGGTATAAAATGTATAATTTAATCAATTTTTGGGTGTGTTCAGCAGGGATTTTTCTGGGTATCCACAGGGTCCGGTAAATGGACCCATTCCCAATGCAGAAAAGCATGCATTTTTCCCAATTCTGTAGTAGAAATTTCCCAATTGGCTATGAATATCAATTTAATAAAAAAATCACAAGATCGTCAACATAAGGCTCATAATCGGATGACAGTTATCCTATTCTAATAATGATGTCGCTCGATATTGACCCGCATTTTATGTTACTCTCTGCTTCATGGTGAAAGGGAAGCAACTCGAAGAATAATCAACTTTGTCATTTAGATGTTTGTATTGAGGCCGATTCTAGATGACGAAGTCAAACATCTCCGCGATGTATACGATCTTGTTTGTTGTTTACGGAAGTCAAGGAAGTCATGTCACACAATAGCAAGTACTACGCTAAAAAAATCCTATCTGCTGATGTAACAGGGAGTAAAAAAATATTACAATACTACACTGCCAAGACCAAATCCTCTAGTGATTCTACGGCAGCCGCTACCACTTCCGTGACTGAAAAAATTACGAGTGAACATGAACACATGGACATATGTCCCACCGCAGGTAGCAGTAGTACTGCAACTGCTGAAATAGAACCAAGTGTCTCTAAGTCGTCCATGGGTCAAACTAAGGATCCAGACAGTAGGACCCCAGGAACTTGAAAACGAAATGCTAGAGCAAATAGTGAATTTGTACAGAGACAAAAAAGACAGAGCTATTTTGCTGTGAACACTGATATAATTTGATAATTTATTCAATTACCAGTATTAAAGTGGTCTAGAATTTCTAATATGTTGTCGTGATTTTTCCCAAAATCATGTGTTTGTCGAGCATTTTTTCCCAATTTCATCCCAAGGTCCTTTTCCCAAAAAGGCCAGAAAAATCCCTGAACTTCATTGTATAAAATTTATAATTTAATCAATTTTTGGTTGTGTTCATGGTATAAAATTTATAATTTAATCAATTTTTGGATGTGATCATGGTGTAAAACAAATTTGAATTGCAAGTTTTAATTTTTAATTACAGCTTGCAGAATGTACAAAACAGTTAAAACAGAAAGAGACAAAATTACATGAAGCAGAAGAAAAACTGAAAAAGGTGAGTTCTCAAATAAAAATGATATAAATACATGTTCATTTTAATTTCCAAATATAGATTCACAAATAAAAAGCCAATTATGATGCTCATTCAATATAAGGAAGACATGTAAGTCTATCCAAAAGAGCTTTATTCTTTTGTTAGCTCAGATTTTCTGATTTAAATTGTAAAAAAAATATGAATGATGAAGGGAATGGTAGTAGGGATATGAAGATATACATGTACATGTATATGTCATAGAAAATATTTAGTAATTATATTCTCCTTGTTGATCAATTATGTTTTGGTATTAAAAAGTAACAATGTAATGAATATATATAGGTTTATACATGTGTATTGATTTTTTTTACTGTTACCTGTGTGTCAAAGTCTTGAATTAGGCTGTTGCCTCTGTGTCCCCTTTCAAATGTTTCTTTTTTGTACTATTGTTCTCTTAATTAAATTTCAGACAAATAAAGAATTAAATGACAACAGAGAAGAGCTAAAAACATATAAAAACAAAGTTAATTCATTAACAGATCAGGTACAACATTTAGAGACCAGGAAACAACAGGTATGTACACTGTGTTAGTGGAATGGCACTGATTTCCAGATGTTACAGTTTTACATCATTGAAAGTCAGTGGATGTTGTTGTTGTTGTTGAATGTTTCTCACCTATTCCCAATGAGAACTGCTTTATTTATCTCTATGGATTAATCTATGAACAAGTTTGTGTATGCATGTGAAGTGCAAGTGTGTTTTGCGGTCTGCCCTGTACCAGCTCGCACTCAGGGCAACTTTAAGGTGCTAGTTCTCAGTGTCAGTACAATGCAACAAGCATATTACTTCCTCAGTCAGAACCAGAAAAGCCCAACATCAAGGAAAAATCACTTTCCACATGTGGTCTGAGCGGGACTTGAACTCGGAGCAAATTTGTAGATGTGAAATCCATTAAGCCTCAGCAGCCTTAAAAAAACCAGTAGAACTATATATTACCAAATGTCCTGTGTAGCTGTCCATCCAATTGTGAGGTGTTTAGTTTACGGTGCACATTTTCCAGGATTGGAGCCCAGTGGAGTGTAGTAATGTAGTTTTACATCCCAGTCAATATGCTTTCACTTATATTGAGTAGGTTAGTTCAATTATGGTGGAGGAACCTTTAGCGACAGAAAAACACTAATCTTCAGCAAGATAATTGATAAAATTTCTAACACTAGGCTATGTCGCAAGTGGAATTTGCACCTAGGCAGCGATAGGCACTCTGATCCGTAAGCACACATTTTAGACCACTCGGTACACTCAGGAATGAAGACAATGCATAACATTTTCAAATTCCTTTATCAGAGAAACTGTCCAAAATGGAACCAAAAAATGACCATTCACATATATCCAAGCTAGACATTTTATGTTATTGAGATAAGAGAAACTCTGATAGGGAAGTTTTTTTATGCATTATTAAAATTATGTTGGATAGAAACTTTCATGTTCCCTTTTATTTGAAAATATTTTCAGTTTTATACTTTTTATTTCAGTTGACAGATGAAGCAGAAGATTGGGATGAAAAGTAAGATAACTTTGACTTCTTAAAATTACAAAAAATGAAGGTTCGGAAAAATGGTTGGCTATTAACATAATATTAAAATGTACAATTTATACTTATAATTATGTTCATCAGATTATTTCCACTGAACAGAATCCAAAACCTCTATTCAACATTGTGTAAAAATGAAGGGTCATTTGTCCTTTGATACAACATATTGTAAAAACATTATTTATCAAGATCCATAATATATGTATCTTGTATCTTACTCCTTCATAAAGAATTTAGAATACCAACTTAGACCTTAAACAGACTTGTAATAAAAACATGTGATACAACTGTTTGTTGGGTAAGCTAGTTACACATTCTTTTCTGGATAGTCCACTTTTTCCTCCACAGTTCACTGTCCATTGACAGTAGATGAAAATCCATCTATGAAATTTTCGGTCACAAACAAATTTGAAATTACAACCTTTGACATTGACAGTAGATGAAAATCCATCTATGAAAATTTTCGGTCACAAACAAATTTGAAGTTACAACCTTTGACATTGACAGTAGATGAAAATCCATCTATGAAAATTTTCGGTCACAACTGAATTTGAAGTTTTAACCTTTGACTTTGGCTTTAAACTGGAATCCATTGGCAGTACATTAAATCCATGTCCCAATATGCTCTTATTAAATTGACAGTTTTCATTCTGCTACTTGTTTCTCTGTATCTTAAAGAAGGGAGAAATAAATGTAGGATTGCTTTATTTTCACATTGTGTATAAATAATGTTATATTATATCCATAATTTTGTAGAGTTAAAGATCTTACAGAAAGATTAACAGAAGCAACATCTGGACAAAAACAAATACAAGAAGATTTAGCTTTTAAAGAAAATGAGTTAGAGGTAAGTTGCCAACAATTTGTCAACGATAAATTACTTGGATATAATGTGAAGTCTTTTTCTTGATTATCAATTATGTTTCTTGTAAAAACAGGTTCGTCATCAGTATTGGTTAATAAATACATCATTAGTTTCTGTTTACCAATGTTTTGAAAATATTTCCATTTTGCAGTCCACTCATTTTAGATTACAGTGAAACCTATTTTAAAGGTCATCTCTATATAAGGACCACCTGCTTATAAATGCCAGTAAATTTTTATGGCAACTGCTCTTTATTAATATTTTTTGAACCTGTATATAAGGGTCACCTGTCCATAATGGCCACATAATGGGACTTTACATACAAGTGGTTTCCCATCATATATCTGTTCCCTCTTCCTGTTTTTTGATATGTATGTTATATCTGAAGTCTATGTGTTTTGTGATTATTATTTGTACTTACTCACTGACACTTTGATATTATAATAAAATATGATGAATTTTTTGTACTAAGCAAATACTTTATGTACTCCATTATTTTACAGGTATTAAGAGATTGCTTCCTACAACTTAAATCATTTGAAAGTGAGACAGATGAAAATACTGATAATGTTGGTATGTATCTTCTGAATTTACAACTAAAATGTTGGTAATGTTTGTGGTATTTGTATTATACCATTGTATCTATTTACAATTTGTTTTATTTATTTTTTTAAAGATAACAATATTTTTTGAGTGCAAGGGAAAGTTTTTGTTATTGACATGGAAAAGTCATTTGCCTTAAAGGTGACATGAGCCAATTACATATTTGCTACATTGAAATCAATATTTACTGAAACTTAAAAGCCTTGTAAAACCAAATGTAAGTTTTTGTTGAATTAGTGTCAGAAATCACTGTACAAATACAAATAATTTTTATTTTAAGTTGAAGAGATTACAGTCAGCAACATAAACTCTATTGAGCTTTTAAAATCACTGTAATGACATTAGGGGTTTAGCTGATGAGGTTGAAGAATTGCTGATCTTTTAAGGGTTTGAAATCATATATACTTAAAAGATATTTATTTTTCATAATCGCTTTTAACCTGGTTTAGTAAATACTTTTCATATTTTCCTGAAATTATCAATTTTTTAGACAAACCATTTTTCTCTTTTTATCATATTTTTAATAGAAATTAATCGTGAACATTTTTTAAATATTTCTGATTTTTGGTGTTATGTTCGTCATTTTATTGCAGATGGTGTAGATATTCAAGATAAACTTAAATCAATGATGGATGTATCAAAGGTATGTAAATATGTTATCTGTGTATTGTGTCTACACACTGTGAAGGAAAACATACTGAGCACAGAATTTTCACTGTAATATGCAAAGTAACTATAAACTAGTATTTTCATTTCCATTTTACTTTTGCTACTCTAAAAAGATATTACAAAGAAAATCAAAATTATGAAATTTAAACAATATGGTAATCTTTAGGAGATTGATGTCTTCATTTTCATTTTCCAATTTATGGCTGAAAATGTTTTATCTCTTAACTCTTTCTCTTTACTGTAATTAACCCCTCCCCCTGTTTATTGAGGAATGTCTGTGATTTCATATTCTCTGTGTTATTTTCATTTTGTAGATAAATGCATCACTACGTACCATTGAGGAAGAAAAGAATTTATTACAACACAGAGTTGATATAGAGATACAAGCTAGAGCAGAAATGGAGGGTGAGTTAAGCATTTTTTATTGCCTTTACACATCCATTTCACCAAATGTTTTTGGTTCTGAGACAAAGATATTACTTTTGTACTGTTGATGATGTCAACATTTATGCTACATTTGATAGTAAACTTTTAAATTATTATACATTTTAACAAGAGGACAGCACAATGCATAATTGCTGTTAATTCTTTGCACATTTTAGTCTTCTTTTTTCTTATTAGTTTGGTAATTCCGAAATAAGACTTTCGAATCCCGTAGTTTTCTCTTGGTACTTTGGGTTTCCTATCATTCCAGACCTGACTTCAGTGATCCTGACTGGGTCATTACACACTACTGTATTTAATATAACATAAATCGAAAAATATATTTAATAGCTTCATTCTTTAAAAGAGTATTTCTCATTTGTGCTGCCTATACATGTATAACTATCCTATAATGTAAATAGTTTTTGTTTTATTGGTTTATTACAGAACAAATAGCTGATTTAGAGAGAAAAGCAGAATCTTTACAGATGGACAAGATGAAGGCAGACAGGCAGAGTCATGATTTACAGACTAAACTCAATGTATTATCTAATTATTTTAAAGAAAAAGAACTACAGTTACAAAAGTAAGGAATATTATAGTTTATCATATTATAATCCATATGACACTAAATAGACTTGTCATAAACAAATTTTTATATTTCCTTGATAATTTACATTGAGAAATCTATTTTTGTTACTTTGATTTTTAACTATCTTTGATGATATTTTAATGTTGTGTGATTTGGTTTTTTCTTCACAGAGAACTTGGTGAACAACAAGCTTTAAAGACAGAAAATATAAATAAGTTAGAGTCAGCAGGAGAACAAACACAAATGATAAAACACGAAAGAGACCTGTTTAAGTAAGTAAGGCTGATGATATAGTAACTGGTCGCCAATGTGCAGTCTAATTTATTAAGTTTAGTTCCAATTGATTTTATCTAAAAACAACATTCTCCACATTTACAAAATATTTAATAGTTTCTCGGTAGACCCAAAAGTTTAATTTGTAAACTTGGATGGGAATTTCAATATGAAGAGTGAGTAGGGTGTAAGTCCCAGTCTGTTAATTCTAAGTTTTATTTTGAGCATGAATACTTATAGAAACTTCTTATTCAGAATCTTAAATCAAGAGCACATTGTACCACTGTTACCACTGTTTCTTCTTGAATTATATATGAATCTCTCTCTCTCTCTCTCCTCTCTCTTTCTCCCCCCTCTCTCTCTCTCTCATACATATTTTAAATAATTACTCTTATCTACATATACTTGTATTACAGAATGCAGGTTGAAGACTTAAAGACAGAGATTGTATCTGCAGAGAAAGACTTCAGATCTCAGGTAATATCAGTTATCACAATTTTATTATTAAATACTAGCACTTATTTGAAAATCATAAGAAAATGTTAGTTATAACTTTGAGTATATTGAAAAGTGTTCTTTTTAAAAATAATTCAATAATCAGTAAAACTTTGTTTCATCTTTACCATTTGTTCATTCAAATTTTGATGCTATGAAGGGGATTGACAATATATCAAGGTAGGCTTACAATGAAAAAAATAGAAGAAACAGGTTTTGGAATGTCAAAAAAGTATGGCATGAAGTGAGATGGCAAAGTTATCAAAGGGCCTTATACAGAGGTTTTGCTTTATCTAATCGGCACTGACTTGTTCTTGTATATCTTCTTAAATCCAAGTTTAAGTTGTTAATATGCTTTGTATGTGGTTTTTATTTTTAGATTGCAACAAATGAAAAGAAAGCACATGAAAACTGGGTATGTATTAAAATATTATTGTGTACTGTATCAGTAAATTAAATTTGTTGTAATACACATATATCCACTGCTAATGTTGTATATTTATCCAAAAAATTGTTTGTACATTGTATATTGACCTTATGTCCATGTACATGTTTATGAGAAAAAAATCATTTGAAGGTGGGGGTGGCCCTCTTTGGCCAAGTGGTCTAAAGTGCACACTTGCGGATTACAGTGCTTCTCACCAACTTGGTTTGAATTCTACATGGACAGATCTTAGTGTAATAAAATTTGTCATTTTGCTTTTGTAATTTGTCATTGTCCTCTGAAAACTCTAGATTCTTCCACCATCCCAGAACCGATTGCCTCCATTCCACTCCATTTGAAAGGCACACCATTCATATGTGATTGTGTATTCTACATAAAACATGCATGTAGTTATTATCTTCTAGTATGTGCACATTATGTTGAAAACAATTCAGTTGTGTTGCTTGAAAATATACATCTTTGATTCTACAAGTTTGTTCATGACTTTTACTGTATAATTCTAAATAATGATACTATTATTTTATTGCAGCTTGCGGCAAGATCAGCTGAAAGGGAATTAAAAGAAGCTAGACATGATAATACAGTATTACGACAAAAGTAAGAAACTTTTTAAGTACATGTACTGAATAAAAATTGTTAAAAAAAAATATAAATATGTTTTAAGGACTAGACATATTGTTCATGTTTTTATTGTTATACGGTATATAGATGATTGCTAAGTATATCACAGCTTTCTTTGGTTGTTTTGATGCTTTCGGGTTTCTGATTTCAGTTACTAGTACTAGTATCAATTCATTTATTGTCATACCCACCTTTCAAAGCCCAGACTTTTCTTGTCTGGAATAATTCCCAAAAATTATGAAGCACTATTTTACGAAACTTGGTGCAAAGTATCAACATTAATAGGAGATGCACATATCAATAACCTGAGTTGGTTTTCTTATTTTTCTGGGTTTGTGGCCTTTGAAGACAAGTGCAAATCACAAAAACTACTGGCAAGGATCCTAATTAACTGAATTTGTTCCTGTAGCTTAAATTGACATGACTGTTTCTGATTTCTTGTTAGAAGATATCATGGAAATTCCTGAGAAATGTTAAAAGAAATCATGGAAATTCCTGATAAATGTTTAATGAAATCATGAAAGTTCCTGATAAAATATCTTATTGATTGATGGTATGAATGTTTCTATAGTCTGGATTAATGAACATTTATTTCATCATTATTATTTATAGATTAACAGATTTAGAAAGAAGATTATTACAAGGTCCAAGTGGATTAATTAGACCTTTACCTACAAGAGGGATGCCACCACAGGGTTAGTAATTAATCATAACCCCAATAAACAAAGTTTCAGGGAGTCAGTCTGTTAATTTGTCTTCTGTCTTCATGAAATCTTGTGTATACTGCTTTTATGTTTAGCTGATCTGAATGAGGCTTCACACACATGTTAATTCTTCTTGATGTGCAGGAAATAGTTTTTATTTGATGTCACATATATTGGCAATAACATGGCACATCATGTGCTAGGTCTAAGTAATTGCCAATATTATTAAAAATTCATTTTATTGAATTATTAAAACAAACTACTGCTACAATATTTTTTTTTTGTGATAACTTATAGATTTGTTTTCATTTTATTGTCTCTGGATACAAAATGATGATGTAGTTTGTATATAATTTTAGGTTTAATGAATGGTCCACCACCACCACCAGGTATGGACAGACCTGGATCAAGACCACCACCAGGTCCACCACCACTTAGGTATGTATACATGAGAAAGAGAAAATACTTCAGTGTGGTTGTAATATTTGATCTTGTATTTATCACTTGTCTTAAAAATGATAAATTACTACCGGTACATTTCTTATAAAAAATGGTGTCACAATTTTGGTCCAAGCACTTCTGACGAGGAATTATATTCCAAAATGGCCATCTAGTGCTATAAAATATGGTAATCACTGGTATAATATGTACTTAATAGGTATGATTTTTCCATATGAATCAATTTATATGTGCCAAATACATAAATTTTTGGTACCACCTGGTTTAATGGTATTTTATGACATAAATAGAAATAAAGATAATATGAGAATCATAACAATACAGATGATAAAGCCCAAAGCTAAAATTTGTTGTCAAAAATGATGTTACTTTACTTTGGTATGAACATTTTTCCAATGTTTCTAATTTATTATTTTTATTCAAGGGATGATGATTATAGGGGATCGCCAGATAGACCAGGGCCACCACCTGGTGCCAGAGTGCCTCCTCCACACCTAGACAGCAGATCACCGCCATTAGGTCCAAGAATGCCTCCACCAATGGATACAAGAACACCTCCGCCCTATGATAGAAGGCCTCCTCCACACGATAGAAGGTCACCACCTATGCCATATGATAGGGGTATTAGGTTTCCACCACACATGGATAGACGGTCCCCTGGTTATAGGATGCCACCTCCCGATATGTCACCTTTATTTAGAGGACCATTTCCACCACATGGTCCAACCTCCCCACCACCACCTAGAAATGAGCTACCCGATAGTAATAGATTTATGGGTAATGGTTCTTGATTTATTTTTAGCTTTGTTTAATTTTATTTGCTTATTTTGTTTTGTTCATTTTTTGCTTTGCTGTCTAGTCTCAGCTTTAGAATAGTATAGTTCACAACTTTTATTTTTACCAATGAAGTTGTTTCACTAAGACTGCATACCTCATGCCTTTTATGGGATTTATATCAATTTTCAGGTAATACATGTAATGTCAATCATATATAAAGAAAACATGAAATTGTGTAACTGCATATCCATTGGCAATCAAGTTCTTTCAAGACCCCATGGTACACTTTATCTAAAACCAGAGACGTTTAATGGTGTGTGATGTTTCAGTTTCTTCAGTATAACATGTGGGAACATTATGATGTAATAAATGTGTCTCATAGGCAATAATGAACATAAATAGATAATTAGAATTAATTATGATAAAAATGTGAAATTATCAAGAAGATTACCAGTATTCCATGTTATATTGCAGTTTTTTATTGCTGAATGCTTTTCTTCAGTGCTTTCTAGGGAAGGACTTCTATTTGTATTTTCCACTTAACATTTTTTTTGACTGAAAAAGCCTCAAAATGATTGAATCAAACCCTTTTGAACATTTCTGTGAAAAATAATTTTATTTTTCTAAACATCTTGTATAGAATTTAATGAATGGGGTAAAAATTGAAGTCCTACCCTTTCTTAAATGCTTCTAAACTTAATTAGCGCTAAAACCTGTGTTTGTCCTTTTCAACATGTGTCATTTCTATCCTCCAGAATTGATTGGATTTTGAACTTTTGCTTTGCTTCCACAAGATGACAGGTGCAAAAACTAAATTAAGAAGTTGTCTTAATGATATTATGTACTGTCATGTTACATGAACTGCCAAATTTTAGCATTATAAATGGGTTTAGTGCAAAAAAAAAAAAAAAAAAAAAAAAAACTGAAGGGGATTGAAATGAATTTTCCTATTTCAAAATAGTGTGGCAATAAGCAAGGTGTCAAAGTTATAGTTCTTATGAAAATCCATAAAGGCAATCAAAAATTACTTTATTATAATTACAATAATTTTGTCCACAAGGAGAGTTTTCATGCAAAATGTTGGTTGTGTAAATAAAGTAATCATGAATTAGGTGTAAAACACCATTTCAACTTATTCCAATTCATTAAGCACTTTATTGGTTGAGTTTGAGTTGAATGTTTTTCATTTATTTTTATTTTCAGGTTCAGGAACTCCCCGTTACCCCCCTCCTCCTCAAGAACGCGACCACACCCCAAGACAACAAAGTCAAGTATGATGTAGATGTTACCAATAAGGGATAATGTGCAATATACATATCTGTCTCTGGAATCCAGCAACATCGTCCAACAAAGATATGTTTATAAGTTAAAGATTTCACAGATCTCTACTTAATCCACTGGATTATCTTAATCCTCTGGATTATCCTAATCTAGGGGTAGTATTATTAACTAGGTTATGTCCTAAATCATATCTGTTATTTTATCCAAGATTTTGTAATTAGAGTTGTTTGGCCTGATGCAGTATTGAGACCTTAATATCTGTGAAAATATTGTAGAACTGTTGAATCATCTGTTGCATAATTATTTTTTCCCAGTATTATGACATGGATCATGCTAAAATTAAAAATCCTGCCATGAAAATATATAAGCTTAAAAATAAAGTATATTGTAATTACAAGTTCTGCAAGCAGAAGGGTCTTAATATTGCCATGCCAGATTTTTCCAATCTATGACATGTTAAAAGTGTGACCATGTGTTCAAATTTTGGACTGTTGTAACCATGTGTTCAGATTGACTACCAAAGACTGTGAAGATACACCCCCTTGTAACAATTCCAGTTCTTCAGTTCAGTTGTCATTGTGTTGAGGAAAATTCATGGTGTTTCATATTTAAAAATTGATGGCAGTTAAGAGTAAACATTAGCTATTACAACTTGTTCTGTTAGACATACACTGTAGTTAGTTTAAAATGATTGATGATGATTTATTGTTGGAGTTTAACATCTGCATGACTCAGACTGGCTTGTCAACTAATGTGCAGACAAAAAGAAAATTATTTTGGTAGAATTGAAATTTCTATGAGTAGTAAAGGTGTGAGCTACCATAGATGTTCGTGTTGTGGTGAAAAAATAATCAAGAAAAAATCTATGAACAGTAACAATTTTGAACTGATGTTTACTTGTAAAAACATTACTGTACATAGGGTAAATATTGGAGAATAGTCAGTTATGTGATATACAGATCACCTTATTTATTACCTTTTAATTATGTATTTAATTGCTCCAATAAAAAAAATATAAATATACATGTATGTTTTAACATATTTGAATACTAACTACCAATGAAAGATGTGCCAAATTGATTAATATTGAAGTTACATCATTAAATAAATGTTGTACATGTATTGATTAATATTGACGATCAGTGTTAACAAGGTGATCCTTAGCTCAAAGCCAAATAGTTTGAAATTTGTGTTAGAGTTTTTACTGTTACTATGGCAACATGTATCTTGATATGCAGTTATTAAGTAGATTTGGTGCTCAAAAATTACATACATTAAATGTTTTGTTATGGTAGGTGTATGAAAGAATGTTTAGTGTTAGATCAAAGAGTACAGCATGCTTGTCAGCAACATTTGTCTGAGGTATAAAAGTTACAGTGTAGCATTGCTTGTTGACGAAATTTGTCTGAAGAATTAAAGTTTGCAGTGAAGGTATAATACTATAGATACATGCATTTTATGACAAGATTCTCTCCAAGAGGACACAAAAGCAATTAGTATTTCTACAAAAATAATTTTTGTTGCTATGGTAGATTTTAAATTGTTTCTGACCGTAGCTTAGCAATATAAAAAAAACATCTTTGACAACAAGAATTATGGATATTCATTACAAAAGTTAATATTTGTGTCTTAGTGCTGTTATGTTGCTAGAACACTATAAATCCAAGATGCCGACTTAAGAAAAAAGTTTAGACTCAAGTGTTAAAACACATTACTGCTATCTCCAGGGTAAAAACAGTAAACATCATACACTCTGGAAATATGAAATCATGTATTGCTAGCGTAACAATTAGTGTACTACAGAGGATTTTCAGTAAGATAAAGATGTTAATATTCACTGATAATGAAAAATACACTTACTAAGCAGTATACAGAATCATTAATTATTGATGACAATGATTTTGTTCTGTGTATATGCCTTATTTATTGTAATCACAGATAACATTTGTAGAAAATCTTACAAAAAATGGCTTAAAGGCCTATAAAAAACATGTTTGTCTCGAGATGATGCTGGTTAAACCAGATGAGTGCAGTCAGTGGAATGTGTCTGAGCCAATTTTTGAGTGTTAATAATACCAACTAGCTGTAGTACTTCTCTACCATTTTTGTCAGTTTCCAATGTAAGTTGAGTTTATGGGGCAATCTTTATAAATGATGCATCCATAGCGGCTAGGAATTGGGTGACATTTTCTTCCCTCTGGTTTCTTCTCAAATATTTGGTCACAATTAAACAGTTTTAGACATATATACATATTAAATGAAATTAATACTTTGATCTCTTACCCCAAATTTAACTTAATTTAATTACACTACATGGATCAGTTTGTAATGGATCATTCACTAGTCATGAAAAATCGGGAATATAATTGTTCTCTCATCATTATATAAATGGCTGACTTATTATACATGTGTATCATTTTTTCAATAAAATTGAATGAATATTTTTATAACTTAAAATCATGAAATAGATTCTTAAATTACAAATCAGGTTTTTGAAGTTGAAAAAAGAAATACTTGTATTTAATAAAGATTTTTATTGATTTTTAACTAAAATCTAGAAGCACAGTATTTGAGTGTTAATCAGTAGGTAGCATTTTTTTTGGGCTTTTAGAATAAATTTTGCATAATTCTGACTTAAGGACAATACTGGTGTATATTCTGTATGGTCTTAATCAGCTAACATATCGGTACCTGTCTCTTGCATGTGTTTTATTAGAGTTACAAAACATGCAATATATCACATTTATGTGGAGTATACATCTAACAAATGATGCTCACTCTTTTACCATTTTAACTTCACAAATGTTAACTTATTGGACAATATATGTATAACTTGGTGTTGTCAAGTTCTTAATTCATTTTTCTCTATAACTCAAATTCTTACATCAGCAGCTCTTTTATCCTATAGTGTAACTCTATCAATATTACTGTTTTATTTATTTTAAGTGTACTACGGTAAGAACAGGCAGGTTGTGTTGTTGAATTATCAGTTGATTTAATTATAAATGTTGTTACAGTGTTATAATTACTTTCCATTTGTTAATGTCCTGTTCTCAATAGAAATGAGTGTTAAGTGTGGATACTTCCTCATCAAAATAGGTGTGTATGGGGGTGGGTGGGTATGTGTGTGATAATTGTGAAAATTAAAAGGTGTACATATTGTTGATCTACAAATGATGAGTGTTTGTGTATGCATAATTTATGTCTGAAAATGTGAGAATAAAATAAAAAATATTTAGAAATCTTAATAATGCTTTTGTTTTAATTATGCAAGTTCAATTTTATTTCATAAAGTCTTTAAAGTACTAGTCATAATTACACATTGGATGTCATTTGTGTATATTGAGATGGCAGTTCTTATACAGCATAACCTGTAACAAAGAAGTAAAGAAAGCTACAAGAAAAGATCGTAAGAACTTTATAGAAGGCATGGCGAGAGAAGCTGAGAAAGCTGCCTCTGAACAAAGAATGGGAGATTTATATCAGATAACCAAAAAGCTTTGTGGTCAAGGAAGAAAGGCAAACATGCCTGTTAAAGATAAGCAGGGTAAACTTATTACATCAGAGAGAGAGCAAGATCAAAGATGGAAAGAACATTTTGAAGAGGTGCTGAACCGCCCAGAGCCTAGCAGTCTAGCAAACATACTGGAAGCTAAGAGAGATTTAGAAATTCCAACAGAAATACCATCAAAAACAGAGATTTATAAAGCAATTACTTCACTGAAGAATAACAAGGCATCTGGAAATGACCAATTACCAGCAGAACTATTTAAAGCAGATCCAAACCTAGCAGCTGAGATTTTACAACCACTTTTTGCTAAAATCTGGAATAAGAATTCTATACCAACATCCTGGTCTGAAGGAAATGTCATCAAACTTCCAAAGAAAGGTGATCTCACCAACTGTAACAACTGGAGGGGAATCACATTATTATCAATACCTAGTAAGATTTTTAGCAAAATATTAATTGACAGAATAAAAAATGCAGTAGACATACAACTAAGGCAAGAACAAGCAGGATTTAGGAAAGGTAAAAGCTGTTGTGACCAAGTGTTTACCTTAAGAAATATTATAGAACAGTGTACAGAATGGCAAAGGCAGCTCATTATTAACTTTGTAGACTTTGAGAAGGCTTTTGATAGTATCCATCGTGAAAGCCTATGGAAGATCTTGAGGCACTATGGTATACCAAAAAAGATAGTAGAGTTGATCAAGACCTTTTACATAGAATTCAGATGCACAATAGGCAACACATCTGATACATCCTTCCTGGTTAAATCTGGTGTTAGACAAGGTTGTGTGATGTCAGCTCTCCTCTTCATAATGGCAATAGACTGGGTTATGAAATCTACACTTGATGGTAACAACACAGGAATAAGATGGACTCTTTTCACCAGTCTTGAAGACCTAGACTATGCAGATGACTTAGCCTTACTGTCGCATACAGAACATCACATGCGGAGTAAAACAACAGAATTGCAGAAACATGCTAAGAGCATTGGACTAAAAATCAATGTTAAGAAAACAGAGGTTATGTCTTTGAATACTAAACAACCAGCACAGATTCAACTACATGAGAATACCCTAAACAACACAGACTCATTTACCTATCTTGGAAGTATAGTAACATCTGATGGGGGTGCAGATAGAGACATAAGAGCTAGACTTAGTAAGGCGAGGGGTGCTTTCATAAAGCTAAAAAACATCTGGAAAACAAATTGCGTAAGCAGAAAGACAAAACTAAGACTTTACAACAGCTGTGTTTTATCAGTTCTATTATATGGAGCCGAATGCTGGAGAATGACCGAAAAAGATACCAACAAACTTTCCAGCTTTCACAATGGATGCCTTAGAAAGATCATGAGGATTTACTGGCCAGCTAGGATTACTAATGAGGAGCTCCATAAAAACACAAACACAGATAATATAAGAACTATTCTGACAAGATCAAGATGGAGATGGATAGGACATGTGCTCAGAAAGCCTATAAATAACATCACAAGAGTTGCTCTCAGATGGACGCCTGAAGGAAAAAGGAAGCAAGGCAGACCCAAAAACACCTGGAGGAGAACTGTTGAAAAGGAAATGAAAGAACATAGGCTAACTTGGGGAGAACTGGAGAGGATGGCACAAGATAGAGAAAAGTGGAAAACTCTAGTCCTTGCCCTATGTGCCCCCGGGCATAAAAAGGACTAGGTAGGTAGGTAGGTATAACCTGTCTAGATTGAACTTCTTCATCTGGATTGAAAATTTGTTGGAGTTAGAGATTTTACAGGTTTACAAAGCCTGATTTTGACAACCATATCAACTGTATACCCAAATAAACAGTTCACTTTAAATATATTTACTCATGGATCAGTTAAGACTGGTTGTAATATATATTGGGTAGTTGCACCTACAGTCAAATCTGTCTATAAAGGTCACTCACAGGAACAAGTAAAAGTGTTTTTATGGGCAGGTACCCTTTTATAGAGGTTCAAATGACATGAATAAAGAGCAATTGGGATTTAAGCAGGTGGCAGTTGTATAGAGGTGGCCTTTAAGGCAGGTTCGACTAATTAGCTAAATGCATATTTCATTTATATTGAAACATTGCACAAAATGCCAATGAGAAATCTTAATGACAAATGCAGTAAGGTCGGTCTTATAAATTTGATACACTTACCATGTCACAGCCAGCATATTTACAAATAACTTTGTTCAAATTCACCAATTTAAACACAAAATGTGCAGAAATGTTTGTCATTCGTGGCTGAAACATTTATGTCAAACATTAATGTTTTTAAGGACTATGAATATAGTTATTAGAAGAATTGCTGGTATGTGTGCAGGTTAGCTTGACACCTCATTTCAGAGTACACAATTTATCTATAACTTCCAGTACATTAAGTTTGTGTAAAACAAGTGTTTCAGCATGAGGTACCACCAACACACACTGCACTTAATAGAGATTTGGAAGAACAAAAACTGACCCACTTTTAGCTCACTTGGCTGAAAAGCCATTAGAGGTTATGAGACAGTGCAGTGTGTGTGCATTGCCAATGCCAATTTTTTACTACTCCCAACACTACTGAGCAGATTTAAATGAAACTTGGTGATAAAAGGAATGTTGAGGTTGGTGTATTCAGGGCATCTCAAAAGTGCAAAGTAGGTCACAGGTTCATAGTGGCTCAAAACTTTTCAAGAAAACTTCTCTGAAACCACTGACTGTAATGTGACATACCTTATTCAAAATCTATTTTGGTATTTCTGTAAGTTTTATGTAGAAGTTTATGCATAAGTATTTACACAACTCTAAATTGGTGATCATAATTTCATGTAAAACTTTTGAAAACAAAAAAAACGGCTTTATTATACTGCTAAAACAAGATGAATTACCGTATTTTAAAAATGATCATTAAGAAACTTATATTTTATACTTACCCGAATCCCCAAGATTTTATTCAAGTTAAATATAATACCAAGGACAGGGGATCTTTACCATAGTTATTTATAAAATTATTATATTTCTTAATATTGTGTTTCATTTCAGATTGGTTTTTTTAATCTTTTTTTTTTTGTAAATAAATAAATATAAATAAATAAATAATGATAATCAATAAAAAAAATCGAAAAATAATACCGTTATAGTAAACAGGTGAAAAAATTTAAAAAAAAAAAAAGAACAAAAGAACAAAAAAACTTTTACCTCTTTTTACAAATTATATTGGATTTTTATGACAAATACATTTGAATCCATTATACCATTTATGGACTTTTGAATTGATTTAACTGTTATTTACAAAAGTTTTGTTTTGTTTCATGAAAAGTACATCTATATTTAAAGATTACTGACTTTTACACCATTTTACAAGAAAATTTATTTATGTCTTGTATTTGTCTCCTACCGGTATATGAAATACCACATTTGGCACTTGAAATTGATAATTTTGTTTAAAATGGATTTATTCATTTAAGTTAATTTTTATTTATTTAATTGATTTATTAATTGAATTATTAATTTAAGTTAATTTTTATTTATTTAATTGATTTACTAATTGAATAATTAAATTATAACCCACTTATCACCTATCCTGCTCCTTACTGTCAAACACTTGACTGATCCAGACACGGAAATAAAAATGACGTAATCATATAGCAACACACTTGGTTACACCATAGCGTCAAAATGGCGGCTCTTAGTATGGGTAACTTTGGTGCCTATAAAATGGCATATAACAAATATTTACACGAAAGAGAAGAGAGAAAGAGCCAGTTTAAAGGAAGATCCGGAAACTGTTTGGGTCACAAAACGTTACATTCCAACAGACTTGAGGGTAACAGCACCGGTACCTAGACACAAACTTGTTGCACCAAGAACTTTACCCGTCGCCGATCCTCACTGGGTTCCGCCAATCGATCCTCCACTTCGTAGTTTCGACAGAGGACCGGAATCCTTTATTTTCAAATCCCATCCAAGTACACGATGTGAGGAGTACTCAACACTAAGACAGATGTTGCCATCAAATGGTAGCTTATATCGCATTTCGCCCCCGAACTGGGGCACAGGATGTGGGGTACCAGTGTACTACACAGAGAGGCCGCAGAGACGCTTTCCAACGATCAACAGTCCCATGACAAGGTATTAAATTGTCTTAAAAATTGTCATTAAAGCTAATGTAGATAGATAAAACATAAATAGGTCGATATAAGTATTGTCAATTCCTCAAGTACTCAATTAGTCCTACTTTAAAGTTTTGTTAGTAAATAAAAGTGTTTGCAAATACAAATAATGCATTTAAATTATATTATACTGACCGCTCTATTAAGCAAGCACACTTACTATAATACAGGTTCAGTGATTTACCCCCCCCCCCCCTCTCTCTCTCTCTCCTGAAATCTAACATATATTAGAAACATATATTAAATAATATCATATGAAAACAATATCTGAAAAATGTAGCCTACGAAAAAATGTGTATATTATTAAATCACATAATTTTTATTTAAAGTCAAATGTTATAAAATACAACAACATAAGTTTTATTGAGCTTTTATATTTGGTTGTTATTAATACAATATGGAAAACATTGTGATCAACCATGACATGTGTATTTTTTGCATGTTTTGTTGTTGTTGTTGTTGTTATCTTAATCTCCTTCTTCGCGAAAAAATGGACTCTATAGAATTTTGAATAACACTATGGAATTTAAAGTTCCACTATGGAGGAATCAACACTTTGTACTGATTTTGACCTTTACGAGCCTACGGTGTCTATTGTTTTCCATAAGCTTTCAGTAGATTCGTATGATTGATTTAATTTCCACACATTTCCCATGCTCACCTCTGCACGTGGGTAATAAGACTATAAGCAAGCCATTTTCCATATATTGCAGAAACAGGCGCTGGATTTCAATGAACATTGCATCGATAATGTTGCGGTTTCACATTTATTGTGAAAATTATCCTTTTCATTCATTACATTTTGTCGTTTTAAGATCTATATGCATTTTAGTGTCTTTAGTAATTAACCCATTTTATGGCACCACCACCCCCCTCTCTCTCTCTCTTTCTCTCTCAAAAGCCCGTTTAAAACACAAGTGGTTGAAATCGTTACAACAAGAAAAGCCTACCGACTTTTTGCAACCCAATGCAGAAAATTACCTATAAACAGATAAACTATCTCTCAATGTAATTCAACATCGAACTACCCCTACCGTAAACTATTTTTAAGGCGATTAAGACTATATTTGACATAATCGAGAAACGGACTAAATTCCATAAATCAAATATAATCCACGTTATGATCATTTTAGTTTGAATTTGAAAAAAGGATTAATTAAATCCAATGCAACCAACTGTTCAATATTTTGTCGACAATGTGTATGAACTTTAAATTATGTCACATTTTCAGACGGGTTAGTGTTAAATTATTCAGATGTTAATCGTAGTTTACATTATAGGATAGACAGGCTTTTTAATAGGCCATAAGTCTGGTTGAATGCATTGGCCGTATAGCACTATTAGGGGTTTGAATGACAGCTTTTAGCTCGTAAAAATGGACGTTACATCATTTTGGAAACAGTAAAATGCTCTTTTTTTTAATGTCAAGGAAAATGTTCAACAATACATCCACGAAAATAAACATAAACCGAAGAAAATACAATAAAATCTTGCACGAAATCAGAATCAAAACGAAAGATTGATAGAACATAAATTGAGACCAATGACATAACCATATGACATAACGGCAAGATAGTGTCTATTGGCTGTGTTCAAATATTTTGCTAGGATAATAACCTATTTAATGAGAACTAGAATTACATGTATAAAATTGTTTTAACTGTCATCAACACTTCCCTGAGAATTTTTCTTTTTCTGTTGACAGATATGTGGACGATATGCACAAAACAAACAAGCTGTTTAAACTTCATTGAAGATACATGTCCAGGGAGCGACCAATGTACCATGTTATATAGAATATTGTCTCTACCACCTTTATGTGTGTTCTATGTGACCGTTATACTTATAACTCAGTTATGTTTGTCATAAAGAGGCTATTGGTTTCTTGTTTCCTAAAAGTGTCGTTTAATTGGAGCTGTATCGTTCAGGAGTGAAATGCACATTGGTATATTGAATGCATGTATTACACCAAAATCAAAATCATAAACTACTGAACAAAAGCATAAAGCATAACCCATTCTTTGATTATAAAGTCCGTAGTGTCACATATCAGGATCTTAAATTGTCAAGTTCGTGGCATAACATTTCAGAAACTTAAATGGTAAAGTTCGTGGTATAACCACCGTTTAATTTTCACTGGTTAAGTATAGCATAATTTAAGAAAGGTTTAAGTAATATTGTTAGATTAAGTTTTAATAGTTACCAGTATTATTTATAATTTATATCACATTTTAAGTTCATTTTGATATATCAGTATTATTTTCCATAAAACTCATTTCGATTGACATGTATTATAAATAGTAAATTCAGTATTACATAAACCGCAGGGTAAAGCTTGATAAGCAAGTGTAATGCATTATTTATTCTTTGTAATCCCAAGTACAGTCATATAAAAACCAATTGTTGGTTTTCAAATGACCGTACTTCTATATAAAAAACCCAGTATGGTTTGAGCATGTTTAACGGCTAGCAGCAGAATCATGTAACGAGATTGATTCCATTGATAAATTCAATGGGATTTGTTTTGATTTTTTTTTCAATTACAATGAAATCTTGTATTGCATTTAAACCAGTTTTTGCTCCAATGCAATATTATTTTACTCTCGAAACCAAGCAATGGCCTAAATTAATCATTTGATATGTTGCTTTAAATATTTTGTCTGTTTCTATGCTTATGTTATGTGTAATTAACAATCGTTTTTACTGATTTTGTGAAAATCTTTATTCAACAGCTACATTTGTAGTAACAAGGAGTTTCTTGTTAGAAGGTAATGATAACTGCCACATTCCGTATGCAGTATTAGTTTTTTAAATTATTTTTTAGAGACCAGAAACACTTAAGAGTCGTGGATAAAGCTTAACAATTTTGAGTTAGGAGCCCAGTTCACTTTTCAAGAGAAGTTGCAATAGCAATACATAACAAAAATCTTTTAAATGTTGGAGTCCAGGCAAATTTCTAGCGGCCATGGGGTACTAAAACCCTGTTAATCTCAATCCCTGACAATATGTTAATGTGGTGCAGTAATGCTAACTGCCATATTCTATATGCAGTATTAGTAGTTTTTAAGAGAAATCTGAAACACAAAACAGTACCGTATATTGATGTGATATGGTTGTGCTAACTGCCACATTCTATATGCAGTATTAGTAGGTTTTTAAATGGACCTGAAACACAAAACAGTGTGTTAATTTAATGTGTGGTTATAGTAACTGCCAGATTACATATGCAGTATTAAAGTATTAGTAGTTTTTTAAATAGATCTGAAACACAAAACAGTATTATTAGTATGTCACGAGTTATTGTCATTAGTATTAGTTAATGGTGCTTCACGTTTACATGTGCTCCATTTTGCACAGTTTTTTGTACTTTGTCAATTTTACACCTATACATGTAGTGTAATATATTCGTTTATTTCATTTGTTTTTCAAACGTTTATTGTTAAAATAGCCGCTCAGTATTTTAAAGTTTAGTCTTTTTTGTACTTTTTGTATAAAAATCTCTGATTGAATAGAGTGATATAATATATTATAAGTATATATAAATATATATATATATAATTCAGTATTGGTTGCATTTTATATCCTGTTTTTTCCCATATATAATTATATCTTTGTTGAAGTTTTAATGATTTTCGTTGTAAATAAACCAGCTTGTCATAATGAATAAGTATTTACAAAATAAACGACAGATGTGAGTCCATTGAATAAACCATGTTAGTATAGATTTATTTTATCAAGGAAAATCTTTGCTGTAGCAATGGACATTTCGGCCTTGACAATTTCGGTCATTGTCCAAAGTTTTTGCCCCAGATAAATACCGGTAATTAACCCGTATAGTAAAGATTTTTATCAAGGAAAATCTTTGCTTTGTGGCTGTATCTGTGATATTGGGCATTTCGGCCTTGACAAGGTCGGCTGTTGTCTGAAGTTTCTGAGAAAGAGTTTGTAAAAGATGATGTTCATTGATAAAATCAAGGAAGAGCTGTTGCTCTGTTGCTGTATCTTTGATAATTGGCATTTCTACCTTGACAATTTCGTTCGTTGCCCAAAGTTTCTGGGAGCAAATGCCGGTATTGTAGGTTATGAAAGTGACTCTGCCGATCCATTGTACTGAAGTGTTTAAATACCTCCACAACACGTAATGGTTAACAGAAAACGAAAGTCCTTTTTAATACACCGTCATCTACTTCTTTTGAATACATTACTGTATAAAAATTCAAAAGTAGCAAATGAGAGTATTAATGAACTTTGATATGGATAATAACATGGCTATTTTTTGTCTTTTTAACCTTTGTTGTTTTACTTGTTCTTTATCCTTTGTTGTTTATTTGTTTGTTGTTTATTATGTACAGAAATATGCAAGAATTATGTGTATACCCAAAGAAGGTTATCGTTTTAATTGGAATTAAAAAATTGCTCAATTATGCAAAAATAAATCAAGAAATATTTTTCTATATATTTATTGTTTGTGTTCAATCATTTGGTCTTTTTAAGACCAGGCAAGAAATGGGTGGAATCCTAATAGACAAAATAGAGTTATTGCTACTGCAGACCAAGCAAGTACAGAACTATGCATATGTATCCGTTTTGTACTTACACGTACCTAGACCAGTGACCATCTCTTTGCTTTAACAGAGGCCCTTAATTCTGACACGGGGTTGAGTTCTACAAAATAATCAGCAATTTCTTCTTGCAGAACGGCGAAATGTTGAACACACGATATAATGATGATATTAGTGTTCATTAAAAGACACAGATCTAGAGAATAAACTATTGTAAAATTTCTAGTAATTTCTAATTTACTTGGCTATAGAAAAACTATAGAATATTTCGAGGAATTTTGATAAAATGTAGAAATAATCTTATGTAAATGCAAGCTCATTTTCAAATATAGATAAAATAAATACAAGCTGCTGTAATAACAAAAGATATCGAAGTAAAAACGTGTTTTGCATAATAATTCATTTTACTATACGTATAAAGATAATGTACAACTGTTACACTTGCAAACCCTTTGTTAACATGTTCTAACTAGCACTGAATGGCTTTTGTCGCATAAAACAGAATTAATGCAAACCCAACTGTCCATATTGTGATGTGTTCTATAAAGTAAAAGCTAAGAAAAATTCTACCCTAGTTTAATAAGTGTTGGTCTAATGGTATTTCCTTTTGTAGGGAAGTTAGACTAATGATCCAAGAACATTTGTTAAAATTGACACACATGTAATTGAAAATAAACATATACATACATAAACCTAGATGTTTTCAGATAACACATATAATTAATACAAATAATCGAACTGCAATAAAAACTTGAGTTATTAGTGGCTATTGAGTTTCTTAATTATAATCCTTCTCTTTTCACTCTCCTCTCTGTGAAGAATGTTTTTAAAATGAAAACCTGTCCAAACCCTGCTACAAGTATTACACATGCCTGTCCTATTGACCATAAATATACCCTATCGTGCATCACCTCGGCTATATGTCGACCAAGAGTTTCCCGCAATCTGTAATCCTTCTGAAAATTTACAACCGATGTCATAGATTCGTGTATATTTTCACAGAACATTTCGGCCGCTGTTTTCACGGTAGGTTGTTCATCGCCAGCTTCTACAGCTAAATTATCTATATCCTCAGGCCTGAGACCAAAATAAATTATTTTATGTGTAAATGTTGAAAATTGATTACTAAAACAAAATTTGAATTCTCCTCTCGAAGCGTCAATATGTAAGCATCCTTTTCATTTTTCTCCTTTTTATAAATGGCTTTTCCATTAAGATTCTATCCAAGCATCAACGTCATTGTTCCCTCCACGTATAACCCGATACTCGAATATTAACCGCTCACCTCCTTTGAATCTCTCCAGAAAACAAGTTTGTTCGTTGTCCGGAAGTTCAAAAGTTAATGCTGCCCCATGTGCTTCACTAAGCGACACTAGTGTTGTCACTATCACAAAAGAACCATCAAAACCAATTTGAATCCATTTTGCCTATTATAGGTGAAAGTGTAATTCGACAAATCCAAGATTAAAATTTGTTTATCGTTCCATGCTTCTATTTGAGAAAAGTTTCAACTCGTGGTTTATGCAACGTAAACAGTGATTGCGTTAACCGATACATGCGGCGACAGAAGTTGAAGATTTATGATAATCAAATGTATAGAATATTCATTTATTGATTTTAGAAATCTTTTGACAGTGTACAAAGTGACTAAGAATGGGTAAATCTTATAACATGATGTTACAAACATACATGGTGTGTTTAACTGCTTGGGGATGTGACAGATGGGTCTTAATGATCGAATATATCTGGACAAATGGAATTTTTATTAAATAATCTAAATATATGACATATTGTATTTCGTTTGTTAAAAGATAAAACAAACATCGTAAATATGGACAGTTTTAAATATGCCACAGAATTTTAGCTACAAGTTTGCACTTTGGCTTGAACCGTGAGTTTGATTGCTTGGTTGAACAGCATACAACTAAAGAACACGTGCTAGTATGCATATGCTATATAAATTAGAGAATTTATAACAATTTATCGCAAAACCGAAAGATATGTATACGACAAGCGGATTACTATTGTGGATTTAAGTTTTCATAAACATGCATTATTTAAAACCCGTTGCCTTTTTGTAATCAAATATCGTGTAGTTGCATCTGTTACCGCTTACTTGAAATCACATGCGGTGTAATATTATAAATATTTACTTTCAATCGATAAACATAAGGAATTCGTAATCACACGAGACACACTAACTTCTAAAGAGTCGAGTTCACTTGAACATTCTGTGAAATTGACTCCCAGTGACCGTGAGTAAATTGCATTGTTTGAACTGGATAAAAACGCGTGACTAGCATGCTAACAGTATTAAACCAGTTTGCCCTGTTTGACGTGACGCAGGCAAACCCGACAGGTGGCTTGCTTGGGAAGGTAAAACTTGATTGTAATGTTAAAAAAACGCCGTCTGGCATACTAAATCTTAACCTTATTGTCTTTCAAGGGTATTTGGGTTAGGTGAGAACTGAGGCTGCCTTTTTAAAGTGGGAGAGAAAACGCACAATTGGCATGTTAAGATGCATAAATCCGATTGTCTTGCTTGAAGTGTGCAAGAAAATCCGATTGGCATGTCTAAACCCGATTACCGAGCTTGAAGTGTGCAAGAAACCTCCGATTGGTCTAAACATGATTACTTTGTTTGAAGTGGACAGGAAAACGTCGACTGATATGCTTCGATATGGCATAACTGGGCATGCTGAGAAGTCTAGACCTGTTTATCTTGTTTGAAGTGACCAAAAGAGTATTGGTTGATAAGCTTAGGTCCGATTGCCCTGCTTAAATTGGACACAGAATATCTTGCTTACATGTTTAGAGGTATAAATCCGATTGTCTTGTTTGAAGTGGACAAGAGACGCCTGACTAAAATGCTAAGAGGCCCAAACCCGATTGCCTTATATAAGGCGTACCTGGCGTACTGACTAGGACGCCTTACGAGAACTGGTTTGGAGTGGGCATGCCTGGCTGGCATGCTGAGAATTATGAATCTAAGTTTAGTTCGAGTAGACAAGAAACGCCCGACGGGCAACCTAAAATTGATTACCTTTACGAAGCAAGCAAAAATACATTTGACATCTCGAAACCACCTTTGATTTATACATCTTCGTTCCCCGGGGAACAAAGGTGTGCAACAACACCTCTCTATCTGGCACGGTTTTAGGATAGCTTCTTCAGTTCAGCCCAGGTGTTTCCAGCCATTCGTGCCTCTGTGTTGTACTTCTGCGTCAAGTCAGTTTGGCCGACCCTTCTTCCTCTTCCCTTATGGGTTCCAGTCAAGAACCTGCCTGGTGACATTTGATTCAGGCTTGCGGAAAGTGTGGCCAACCCATCCACATTTTCGTTTCCTGTTCTCAGACTCGATTGGAACTTGTCTGGTCTTGTCCCATAGTTGTTCGTTTGAGACAACTTGAGGCCATTTGATGTTGAGGATGTTCCTAGGGCATCTATTCAAAAATGTCTGGAGTTGGTGTTGTTTTTGGTTATCCTACAAGTTCCCGAGAAACCAAAACCAAACATGTTAGATCACTAGTACATGGATATGCCAAGCAAATAATCCTTGTTTGAAGCTGTTCAAAGACGGGTGGTGTATTCAATGCTTTATTTAGTGAAGTGAAGGAAGAGATCACACCTTGTTCAGTAGTATTATAAACACGACACAACAAGAAAACATTTTTTGTATTATTTGAAGTATATGTATCTTTATCTTAGAAGGAACACAAAACACACACCATAGAACATTTTTATCTTATTTAAAGGAGAAAAATAAAAGTCATCTGTCCTATTGAGTAGCAAAGGTTGTATTTTGGGAAGCCGCAAATGGCCATCTGGTATACTGAGCCACCAATATCAAACGATAGGGAAATGCGATATATTCTGAGTAGCAAAGGTTGTACTTGAGAAGAGACAAATAGCCATCTGGCACACTGAACCGCCTATGCCTTATATCAAACGGCAGGAAAATGCCATGTATTCTGAGTAGCAAAGGCTGTATTTAAGGAAGAGACAAATGGTCATCTGGCACACTGAGCCGTCGTTGTCTTATATCAAACGGCAGCAAAATGCCATGTATTCTGAGTAGCAAAGGCTGTATTTAAGGAAGAGACAAATGGTCATCTGGCACACTGAGCCGTCTTTGTCTTATATCAAACGGCAGGAAAATGCCATGTATTCTGAGTAGCAAAGGCTGTATTTAAGGAAGAGACAAATGGTCATCTGGCACACTGAGTCGTCTTTGTCTTATATCAAACGGCAGGAAAATGCCATGTATTGTGAGTAGCAAAGGCTGTATTTAAGGAAGAGACAAATGGTCATCTGGCACACTGAGCCGTCTTTGTCTTATATCAAACGGCAGGAAAATGCCATGTATTCTGAGTAGCAAAGGCTGTATTTAAGGAAGAGACAAATGGTCATCTGGCACACTGAGCCGTCTTTGTCTTATATCAAACGGCAGGAAAATGCCATGTATTCTGAGTAGCAAAGGCTGTATTTAAGGAAGAGACAAATGGTCATCTGGCACACTGAGTCGTCTTTGTCTTATATCAAACGGCAGGAAAATGCCATGTAATCTGAGTAGCAAAGGCTGTATTTAAGGAAGAGACAAATGGTCATCTGGCACACTGAGCCGTCTTTGTCTTATATCAAACGGCAGGAAAATGCCATGTATTCTGAGTAGCAAAGGCTGTATTTAAGGAAGAGACAAATGGTCATCTGGCACACTGAGTCGTCTTTGTCTTATATCAAACGGCAGGAAAATGCCATGTAATCTGAGTAGCAAAGGCTGTATTTAAGGAAGAGACAAATGGTCATCTGGCATACTGAGCCGTCATTATCAAACGACAGGGAAATGCTCATCCGTTATACTGAGTAACCCATGTTTTATTTCAAGCAGATATGCCAAAGAAGAAAAATTTTTGTTTGTATACCCATCACTTTTATATGTACAGGTACCTTTGATCATTCTCAGTATTGGAATAAAATAACTTAACCCCCCCCCATCTTTTAATTGACAAGGTGCCTTAATGTTTTAGAAGGGTTATTTTCAATGTCCAATGCTTTAGAGTTTAAGAAGAAACAATGTATTAGATTGACTTTCTAAAACATTAAGTCAAACTATTTTGAGGTTCACATTGATGAAGCATAAAAATTTGAACTATGTAATCTAATGTACAAAGATAATTGATATTGTTAGTCAAAGGGATGGAATACTATAGGCCTAGATGAAGGAGAAAAAAATGAATATTAGGCAAAAGAACTTTCTCTCATGAGTTGGACCTTAGTTATTTGTTTTATTTGTAAACATAGAAATATACCGGTATACACCCGTTATCAAATTCATACCTTGCATGAATTAAAGTACAATACATGTAACTGTTGTCTAAAAAGTGTAATGGTAAGGATAAATCCAGTGATACTGAGGTCTTTGTGCAAGCTTAATCTTTTGATGAGGTATATCAATCTGTCTTGGTTATTTTGTCTACCGGTTTCGCATACTGTTTATTTAATAGCATCAAGATTGAACTGGTTCCATATTTTTTCCAGTCACTGTTTATTCTGGTTTTGAAAGAATTTAATGGTGGAGCAGTGACAGTGGCTATTGGTAAGTTATTCCAATTCCAATTGTCTGTTAGTCTTGCACTTAATGCATTCCTTGTTTGGTAAATCTAATTGGTTTATATAGTTTTTGTTATGACCTCTGGTTGTAAGAAGTGTTGCTGGTATTCCTATGTTAGCATACATGGACCATATATTATAACAAGAGGCCCATGGGCCTGATACACTCACCTGATAACTAATGACTAGCTGTTAGATTTCAAGAAAACATAAATACTAAAACCCCAATGACTTTTTTCTTTACATCATAATGACCATTGTATCAATACCTACAACATTTTTATTATACATGCCTATACAAAAAGTTAATAGTTTTTGAGATAATTAACCATTTCGGTTTTGTTTTGCATCTGTGACCTTGACCTTTGAACCCTTGACCTTTTTCTATACATCAAAATGATTGTTGTATCAATACCTACAACATTCTTATTTACATGCCTATACAAAAAGTTTATAGTTTTCAAGATAATTAACCATTTCGGTATTGTTTCGCATGTATCACCTTGACCTTTGAACCCATGACCGTTTTCTATACATCAAAATGATCATTGTATCAAGACCTACAACATTCTAATATACATGCCTATACAAAATATTAATAGTTTTCAAGATAATTAACCATTTCGGGATTGTTTTGCATCTGTGACCTTGACCTTTGAACCCATGATCTTTTTCTATACATCAAAATGATTGTTGTATCAATACCTACAACATTCTAATATGCATGCCTATACAAAAAGTTTTTAGTTTTCAAAATAATTAACCATTTAAGTTTTGTTTTGCATCTGTGACCTTGACCTTTGAACCCATGACCTTTTTCTATACATCAAAATGATCGTTGTTTCAATACCTACAACATTCTAATATAAATGCCTATACAAAAAGTTTATAGTTTTCAAGATAATTAACCATTTCGGTATTGTTTCGCATGTATCACCTTGACCTTTGAACCCATGACCGTTTTCTATACATCAAAATGGATCATTGTATCAATACCTATAACATTCTAATATACATGCCTATACAAAAAGTTCATAGTTTTCGAGATAATTAACCATTTCGGTATATTTTTGCATCTGTGACCTTGACCTTTGAACCCATGACCTTTTTCTATACATCAAAATGATCGTTGTATCAATACCTACAACATTCCAATATACATGCCTATACAAACAAGAGGCCCATGGGCCTTAACGCTCACCTGTGATCTTTGAACCCATGAGCTTCATTCAAATATCAAAATGATAATTCGGTCAATATTCTAATATACATCCCTATACAAAAAGTTTATAGTTTTTGAGATAAATAATCATTTCAGACCTTGTTCACATCTGTGACCTTGACCTTTGAACCCATAACCTTCATTCATATATCAAAATGGTTGTTAGGCTAATACCTACAATATTCTAATATACATGCATATACAAAAAGTTAACAGTTTTCAAGATAATTAACCATTCAGGTATTCATTCACATCTGTGACCTTGACCTTTGAACTCATGACCTTTATTCATATATCAAAATGACCATTGGGTCATTACCTACAATATTCTAATATACATGCCTATACAAAAAGTTCATAGTTTTGCAGATAATTAACTATTTTGGTAAACTTGTACATCTGTGACCTTGACCTTTGAACCCATGAACTTAATCGATATATCAAAATGATCGTCATGTTAATACCTACAATTAACCAAAAATCCTACATCATTATCACCAGAAATGTTTAAAAAATAGCATTTTTTATCAAAGGTCAAAAACTAGGACATGACCTTGACCTTTGACATCAATCGGAAGAAAATCGCAAGACAAGATCAACAGTGAAAACTCCATACAATTATCTTCAGCCATTATGAAGTTATAACAATAAATGTCTCATTTTAAAAATTACATAATTTTACGCAAAAAACGCGTAACCTATTTTTCGTTCAATTTTCATGAAAAACACAATTATAGTGTATCTAGGTATCCTGAATCTAAATATCCATGACCTTTTTCTATACATCTAAATAATCGTTGTTTCAACACCTACAACATTCTAATATACATGCCTATACAAAAAGTTAATAGTTTTTGAGATATTTAATCATTTCGGGATTGTTTTGCATCTGTGACCTTGACCTTTGAGCCCATGACCTTTTTCTATACATCAAAATGGATCGTTGTATCAATACCTACAACATTCTAAATACATGCCTATACAAAAAGTTAATAGTTTTCAAGATAATTATTAAAATCAGAGGCCAAAAAAAATAGGTCATGACCTTGAAAATTGACCTTAACCTCATTTTGAAGATAACTTCAAGAATATGTCAAAACTGAAAACCCCATGTCATTATCTGGTCAAATAGTCAAGTTATTACAATTTGAAGCTATTTTATGATTTTTTCAAAATTAAACGCAAAAACGCGTAACCCATTTTTCGACCGAATTTCACAAAATGAACAAACTAAAGGCTTAAGACCCTAGAGAAGCCAAATATCACATCAGATTTTTTCTCCCATCATCGGTTTCAGAGAAGAAGATTTTTAAAGATTTTTGCACCCCTAGGTCACTGTGACCTAGTTTTGGTAGCCATGAACAAATCTAAATTGTACCGACCTAGACATGCTTCTGACCAAGTCTCGTTGAAATCTGCCAAGTACTTTCAGAGGAGAAGTCGAAAATGTGTGTTAACGATGCACACATGCACACACATACACACGCTGCACCATACCATAAGCTCACATGACCTTTGGTCAGGTGAGCTAAAAATAATTAAATTAACCACAATTTATTTTAATAATTATTTATATTTTTATTTAATCATTCAGAATTATCCACTTTTGGTTTAGTAGTACATGTACATTGTATTCCTATTAAATAAATGGACAAAATCACAACATTATTTCTAAGTTCCAATCTCCATATTCTAATAAATAAAACTTTGCTGATAAAATTATAAGACAAATACCTAAACAATACTGCTGAGACAAAACAAGAGGCCCATGGGCCTTAACGCTCACCTGAAGAAGAGTACATATCTTATGCAGAGGTTCAATGGTCAATGACATTAATAAAAGAGAATATCAAAATTTTCAGCAGTAAGGGCCAATAATATGCAAGTATTTTTGCAATTAATTATAATAATTATTATATAAGTATGCTATATATATTATATTTAAAGTCTAGCTACAATATATTATTTATAAACAGCTAAAACATCTGTATATTAAAATGTGCATTAGGCCAATACCTACAGTATTCCAATATACATGCCTATACAAAGAGTTTATAGTTTTTGAGATAATTAACCATTTAAGTATTCGTTTGCATCTATGACCTTGACCTTTAAACCTATGACCTTCATTCATATATCAAAATGATTGTTGTGCAAATGCCTACAATATTCCAATGTACATGCCTATACAAAAAGTTTATAGTTTTTAAGATAATTAACCATTTAAGTATTTGTTCGCGTCTATGACCTTGACCTTTGAACCTATGACCTTCATTCATATATCAAAATGATCGTAAGGCCAATACATACCTTATTCCAATATACATGCCTATACAAAAAGTTTATAGTTTTTGAGATAATTAACCATTTGAGTATTCATTTGCATCTATAACCTTGACCTTTGAACTTATGACCTTCATTCATATATCAAAATGATCGTTAGACCAATACATACCTTATTCCAATATACATGCCTACACAAAAAGTTTATAGTTTTTGAGATAATTAACCTTTTAAGTATTCATTTGCATCTATGACCTTGACCTTTGAACCTATGACCTTCATACATATATCAAAATGATCGATAGGCCAATACCTACAATATTCTAATATACATGCCTATGCAAAAAGTTTATAGTTTCTGAGATAATTAACCATTTAAATATTCGTTCGCAGCTATGACCTTGACCTTTGAACCTATGAACTTCATTCATATATCAAAATGATTGTTGTGCAAATGCCTAAAATATTCTAATATACATGCCTATACAAAAAGTTTATAGTTTTTGAGATAATTAACCATTTAAATATTCGTTCGCAGCTATGACCTTGACCTTTGAACCTATGACCTTCATTCATATATCAAAATGATTGTTAGACCAATACCTACAATATTCCAATATACATGCCTATACAAAAAGTTTATAGTTTTTGAGATAATTAAACATTTAAGTATTCGTTCGCATCTATGACCTTGACCTTTGAACCTATGACCTTCATTCATATATCAAAATGATCATTATGCCAATACCTACAATATTCCAATATACATGCCTATACAAAAAGTTAATAGTTTTTGAGATAATTAACCATTTAAGTATTCGTTCGCGTCTATGACCTTGACCTTTGAACCTATGACCTTTATCTATATATCAAAATTATCGTTAGGCCAATACCTACAATATTCCAATATACATGCCTATACAAAAAGTTTATAGTTTTTGAGATAATTAACTATTTTGGTATTCTTGGACATCTGTGACCTTCGACCTTTGAACCCATGACCCTGATCTATGTCATGTTAATACCTACAAATACCTGAAAATCCTACGCCATTTTCACGAGAAATGTTAAAAAAATAGCATTTTTTATCAAAGGTCAAAAACTGGGACATGACCTTGACCTTCGACCTTGACATTAATTGGAAGAAAATTGCAAGACAAGATCAACAGTGAAAACTCCATACAATTATCTTCAGCCGTTATGATGTTATAACAATAAATGTCTTATTTTAAAAATTACGTAATTTTACGCAAAAAACGCGTAACCTATTTTTCGTCTAATTTTCATGAAAAACACAATTTTAATGTTCCCAGGTATGCTGAATCCAAATATCCAATCAAAATTTGCCTGCACCTTTTGGTTTCAGAGAAGAAGATTTTTTTGTCTTTTTGCTATTTTTAGTAACAGCGGTCATCTTGTTGGGCGTGGCCAAACCCCGAACACAATTTTGAAAGGCTGCTACCCAGGCATGATAACCACTAAGTTTCATCAAATATGGCCCAGTAGTTTTGGAGGAGAAGATTAAAATGTAAAGTTTACACACGACGGACGACGCACGACGGACGACGCACGACAGACGGTGATAGATTGCAATAGCTCATCTGAGCCTTTGGCTCAGGTGAGCTAAAAATAACACAAAATTAACATTACAATTAATACACTACAACATATGAAATAAACTTGATGGAACAAGTATAAACAAACAACATTGACCTGTCAACTTGACCTTTAATGTAAATAGTTATATGTAAAGAGAACATGGGTATTTATTTGATCTCCATCATAGAAATACCGTTTATGTACTGTATAAGAAGAAATGTTAGCAGAAGGAAACTTTCACAGTTTTGACCTTGTAGACTATTTCATAGTAAGAAATTTTCACAGTCCGACTGTAGAGACTGTGTACCAAGGGAAATATAAGTTTAGCTGAGAAGATATATTCACGACAAAACAGTAACTGTGAAAATTGTGGACATTTTTTCCACGCGAGTGTTTCATCTTATACAGTATAAAATGTGACTCCCAACACTATCCATGTAATGGGTGGATCATCATATATGAATGTTCTCAACAAAAGGTTAAATCTACAGGTTAAAGTTGTTTGCCTAGATATTAACAATCCTGTGGTTATTTATTGTGCAGAGCAAGTTCTAGTGACAAGGTCTGTCATTAGAAGGCACAGTTCACCTGCACATCTTGTAAATAAATATGACAAGTTTTGAGACTGGTTTTAAATGTTTAACAAAAACTGGCACATTGACTTTTGATTGGCGATGCTAGAGATTGTGCTAATAGTTACGCACTTCTAGCAATAATGAACTTTTGATACGATTTATAATCTCATTTGCAGGTAACTTTTCATCCATGTATGCTTGACTAAATACTATGAACATGAATAGAACATTCTTTTAAATAACTGGATGTTAACAAAGGAGAACCTTTTTGCAAGTTCTCATCTAATTTGAGAAACAAACATATACATGTACTATATTAAATATTCCTGAAATTTAGTTCTGACCACCACTAGAAGATATTTTGGTCAGACCGTAGTATAATGTTCATCCAATGACCCCCTTTTACATCTGGAAATCCCCCTAAACTCGAAGGCATTGGCAAATATGTCTTGGGTGCATAAATGATAACTAAAAATGTATTCACCCACCAATTCTCAGATAAATAAACTTGGGTAACATACATACAAAAACAACCTTAATGCAATACAATCTATCATGTCAAATCAGTTAGAGAAGGCATCACATCTTAGTTATAATTACATATCAATATGACCAAATGATCAAATGTTGGAAAAAATGAATTATGATGATGATACAAAAATACCGGTATTCAGGAGGAATAACAACATAGTGCAATGAAAATATTTATAAGGAATGTTGTTTGAGACTGATTCTACACTAAAACATAATATTTTTGATAATAAGAGGTACATGAAGTACATGTAAGTCAATAAATAAAATAAAATAAATCTAATACTTATATTCACCTTTAAAATATACTTATTAACCAAACATTCCAATTCAATATATTCAATAAATTATTTTTTCACAAGGGTAACAACTGAGCATTATAGGAATGGATGTTTTAATACAATCTTTAATCTTAAAGAATATTGGATGGCCGATGCCCTGAACAATGGAATGATCATAGTCGTGTCAGATGGTATAGCATTCAAATATTTGTTCTATTTTCAGTAACTACGACCTTTCGGATAGCGAGCATGACCCATGTACATTTAATATTATTTACATAAAAGTATGATTCACATGGCTTCTTCAGGTGAGCTAATAAAATATATATTTTTAAATTTAAAAAAAATTAAATTTTTCAAAAGGTTAAATAACAATTTAAAAAAGAAATAAATTAAAAAAACGTTATGTTTTGTATAAATAAATGTAAAAAAAAACAAAGACAAAAAAGTAAGTATACATAAGTCAAATTAAGTTTTAGGCCTCTATAAATCAGATCTTTGTTCTACAGATTAGACAGATATCTTATAATCAATAATAGAAGAAAACTGGATATGTTCTATTTATAGACAAGAGGTAAACTGTTGCAAGATAAAATTTGGAATAAAAGGCTAACATGTTACTATAGTTATATGATAAAAATCTCACAAAAATACAATCTTATGTATAACAAAATGAGCACTTCTTAATTAATATCATAGTACAATACTGTATAGTTCTTTAATTCTGAGGGGATAAAATTTCGCAGTTCAGACACTGGAACTTATTCATGGGTATAAAATTCTGTGGTGCATTGGCAAATGTAAACAATTTTCTGTATGGATTATCTCAGTCTATGTTTAATGAATGTTACATGAAAATATTCACTTGGTATTTATTTTTGCGCTATAAGGTTAATCTGCAAATATAGCGAAATTAAATCCCCAGTGAATAAAAGCAACTATACAATAGTTCATAAGTACAATATGTCATATAGCATCAATTTAAACACATAATTGATGCTTTAATGACAAGGGTACACAATTTTGCATAATTAATTAAAATTAATAAAATATTTTAAACATCAAAATACCAGTATTTAAATCTTGATTGTCTATTTTAATGTTAAACATATTCTACAACTAACATTACTAAAGTGTAATATGTACTGTAAATCAGGAAATTTTCATTCACATCAGTTAATTCTCGTGAGAATTGTCATTTCCTAATATTTACATACTTCAATTATTGCATCATCATCAAGTAGTGGTCAACAGAAATGCAAACAAATTATACCAAAAATAATCGCAGAAGTTTTGTTCTCATGTCTACAAGTTAGCCTCGGGAAAGTATGCCCCCCCCCCCCCCAAAAATAAAATAAAAATTCCCAATTTACAGTAGTAAATCAAAAATAATATATTTCATTCATGTTCATCATGAATTCTTAATTCTATTGATTATGGAAAATGATCTACCACCTATCTCCTGGAAATTAATAAAGACTGGAAAATATCTAACTATGTGACTACATAACCTATATTCAATAAAGATAATGTATCATATATGTAAGAATGAAATTCATTATCATTTAATTATTATAAATAAATATTGAATATATGTGGCCTGATTACAAAACTAAAAATTCTTACTATAAAAACATGTGTGGAGATATTTAATCAAACTTTTCTTAACTTCCATATCAAATCTCATTAAATTTTATTTATTCATACTGTAATTCAATTTTTTAAAATGAGCATGAAACTAATGAAGATTTCAAAATGGAAAGGAAAATTATATTTTGATTTCAAAACGAGTATGAAATGTTTACAGAAAAACAAAGAGATCACTTTATGGAATGGGAGTAAGTAAAACACATTGTGAGTAAGTGAAATACAAGTATATCCACAAACATAAAACATTACTAATGTGAAGATTATGTATTTTAATGGATGGAAATCTTTCAAGAGCAAGTAAAGAGATAAAAAACATACATTGTAAAACATGAAATATAATAAAATAGCAAAAGAAAAAATTGGTCACCTTATACATATATGTATAACATTGCAAAATAATTCAGAAAACTTGGAAAAAAATAAAACCTAGAATGGAATGATAAAATGTATACAGTGTATAAAACAGGTTTACAGTAATAAAAACAAGAAAGGAAATCACACAAAAAAAAATATCCGTTTTTTTTAAATCCAGATTTTCATGGGAAAAAAGACCCAGAATACTGTGAAAATTCAAGTGTTTTATAAATACATATGTGTATTGGAATGATAACAACAAAAAATCTATCCACACACCTTCTAATGATTTTGATACTTTTTAAAAATCTATCTTCTATCTTTTAGATAGAAAAGTTCTAATATATTTGGTCCAGAACTCGACAAGCCTCATTCTGGACCAAATACATTAGGAGAAAGGTTGAGGTGATTCCCCTATCTGTCACCACAAGTAGTCATTGATTCTATTTCTTGTATTTTGCCAAATCAATTATTAAATTAAAACTCCATTTTAACATTTTCTCAACCATCAATACACCTCTGATTTCATTAGTAAATCTTGACAGGAAAAAAGTGTGTAGGTTATCATGCAAAAGGGGGTGCAAGATTGAGACACCTTTTACCAATCCTTTAATAGTCTTTTCTATCTGGGGTGGAAGAAAAATGTATATACACTGAAAATCAATCACATGATCAAATACAAAGCAGAATCAAAAGCCTATAACTCTCTCATCAGTTTATGATTTTAAAGATGTTAATTAGTTGAAAATGAGCTAAAATTATGTTCATAAATGTGACATCTGAAAATGGATATCTGGGTTGGATAGTATTGGGGATAACTCAAGACCCCACAGAAGTGTATTTTTGTGGTGTTTGTTTGATTATGAAGTTATCAATACTGAGATATGAATTAATCTTTATATGATAAATATTATGTAATTTTAACAATGTTTGCCATTTTATATACATGAGGTAGATTTAACATAATGCAAGTACACTTGTTTGTGAATGGAAATGTTACCAATTTCTTGGGTAAATTTAAAAAAAATATTTTCACATTGTTTGGTTATACAAAAGTATCTAACAAAATTGTAAACATCACAAGCTAAAACTAATTCCAGTAAAGAGCTGAGGTGAGTAATGGTGTTTTACACCCCAGTCAAGATTCAATCACTTATATTTACAATTGGAATTGACCTTCTTTACATGAACCTATTTGTTTTAACTGGCATTCAATTGCTCTTGAATACAGTGTGGGTTCATGACCTTTGATTACTTTACGTTTAGCTATTCGATTACGTCACAGAATGACATCTATTACGTCACGCATTGTTTGATTGGTCAGCATCCAAGTCTACTTGGGACGTAACTTTCCTTATTTGGAGCAAGGCTGTTCCATCAATCCCGTACGTTTGTCGGAATCTTGAATGAAATAAATTATTGCAGCGATAATTTTACATTTCAGACATGCTATCAATGTTTTTTTATGATTGTAAATATAAGAAATAACATTCTATTTGAGTGTATTCATTCGGTATTATGAATTAGAGTCAGGAATAGCATATTTAACATGAACTGCTTTGCAGTTCATTGAATATGCTATTCCTGACTCTCATTCATAATACCGAATGAATACACTCAAATAGAATGTTATTTCTTAAATATCAAGGGTGTCAGTACAGGAATAATGGGAATTGAGATCTTTGAAGTTGTACTACATGCAGGCAAAATAATCTGTGTTTGAGTAAACAAATCTGTTTATGTTGTCATTTTTGCCATGGTGGAGGAAACTGGAGTGCCCAGAGAAAACCACTGACCTTCGGCAATCCCCAGTAAAGAGTAAATAACAATGTGGCTTTGTTTATAACAGTAGTATTTCATTCTGAACTGTGAGCATAAAAACCACTGAATTCATAGACATAACATGAATTCCAAAATATTGTTTAGTCTTGTTAAAACATTTTAAAAGGTCTTGATATAAACAGATTTTTGTTAATTATTTTTAATAACTGAGATAATATGTTTAAAACACTGTTACAATTTAGACTGGGATTTACAATCTGACCAGTATGAGACAATATCAAGGTATTCAGTGTGTTTGAATACATCAACATAAACAAGCACCATTCACTGAAGCACATTGAAAACGTCAATACAACACTATATCATCAATATGCAATCACTAGTCACAAACTATTCAGTGCCAGGAGCTGCTTCTACATCCAACATTCACACAAACAATCCTCACTATTGTACAGCACTATTCTTCCATTGAATATGCTATTCCTGACTCTCATTCATAATACCGAATGAATACACTCAAATAGAATGTTATTTCTTAAATATCAAGGGTGTCAGTACAGGAATAATGGGAATTGAGATCTTTGAAGTTGTACTACATGCAGGCAAAATAATCTGTGTTTGAGTAAACAAATCTGTTTATGTTGTCATTTTTGCCATGGTGGAGGAAACTGGAGTGCCCAGAGAAAACCACTGACCTTCGGCAATCCCCAGTAAAGAGTAAATAACAATGTGGCTTTGTTTATAACAGTAGTATTTCATTCTGAACTGTGAGCATAAAAACCACTGAATTCATAGACATAACATGAATTCCAAAATATTGTTTAGTCTTGTTAAAACATTTTAAAAGGTCTTGATATAAACAGATTTTTGTTAATTATTTTTAATAACTGAGATAATATGTTTAAAACACTGTTACAATTTAGACTGGGATTTACAATCTGACCAGTATGGGACAATATCAAGGTATTCAGTGTGTTTGAATACATCAACATAAACAAGCACCATTCACTGAAGCACATTGAAAACGTCAATACAACACTATATCATCAATATGCAATCACTAGTCACAAACTATTCAGTGCCAGGAGCTGCTTCTACATCCAACATTCACACAAACAATCCTCACTATTGTACAGCACTATTCTTCTCTAACCACTATACGTATCATCCAAGATCTTCTTGTTGTATTTTGCTATGACTTTGCTCTATCCATCTGTTGTTCGTTGTGCTCACTTGTATGTTTACTATCACAGATAACAAGTTAATCCATATACATCGAAACATGTAGGTATCACAACAGAACAGACTTCTGCAACCACTGAAATTTAAAATGATCAAAATATTTATAACAAAAAGTTTTTATATCCAAAAGAAATATACAGAGCCTCTTAACACCTAGGTTTGAATCACATTCAGGTTAATTCTAGTGTGAAAAAGTATGTCAGTTTGCTTTCCAAATGCTGTGGTTTCCTCCACCGTTTCAGAAATGACCACCTTGTTATAAGTGAAAGAATCTTGACTGGACATAGAACACCATTAATCCAATTCAATTTCAAACTTTTCAGGAGACTAAAATTATGATGGGACAAATGGTAAAACTGTTCTGCCATTATAATTCTACTATTCAGATACATTTATATCGTATTTTTGTTTCCATAAGCAAGAAATATATTAAGGACTAAACTCTCAAGCTTGAGACAAATCAATTTTAATGCTTACCTGTGATAATGTGACATTCATGTGGCCATTTTGTTTGCTGCTACTGAATTCATCTGTGAAAAAAAAAAACAAATGTATAAATGCATTTATATAATTTCCATGATTCATGAAATGTGAGTAAATAACTTGTCCAGATTTGAAAATTGGCTAATAAAATTATTTTCCTCATCTACACATTTAGTCTATCAAAAGATCTGAATCAAGAATGTTAACAATAGATGCTTACACTCTAGCTATCCAGGGTATAACATTACCTCTTTTCCCCATTTATAAAATGAGCTGACAAACAAGAATTTTACTTCACCTATAAATTTAGTTTATTAAATTTTTTTAAAAGAATATCATAAATAGATGCTAACACCCTAACAAGCTAGCTGGAGTATGTCACTAGCTTTTGTGTACAAAAAACTTTATTGTAATGTCCTTCAACTTTGTAACTTCACTTATTGCCTCAGTATTTTGAAGACTCAAAACCTCTTTCTAATATTTTTCTTTATAAGTTTCTCTTAATTGATTGCCAAACTCCTTTATAATGCTAACATTTAACTGAACAAATGGTAGTGATGAGTTGAAGTTTTACTGTACTGTGTAAGGGGGTAAGATAAAGAAACTACAAGTAAGAACAGAGTACTTTTGTATTTCACTTACTGAAAAGTTTCATTAATTTGGCAAGACAAGTAAGATAACTATTTAAGTCAACTTCTGACTTTTCATTGGCAAATCTGAATATCAATGCTTGCATTGTGTCATTGTTGACTCTGAAACCTGAAAAGACACAAATACAAAACAATACATATAGGTAACATTTTAAGGAAATTAATAAGCTAGCACTATAAATAAGCATATGGTATTGAAACATCTCTTGCATAACTTGTAAATTTGGGTTGCAGCTCAATAACATGTATTTGCAATAAATAGTTCACTGACAATCTACCACAATAAAACATCAGATAGCTTGCCAGCATGGATACATCATTTTATAGAAGTTGCCATATAAACTAGGGCTGTCACGGTTAGCAATTTTCATACGGGGTACCCGACATGTGGTACCCGAACCATGACCGGTTACCCGATATTCTATACAATTAATTAAGATTTCCATATTTAACAAAGTCTCACAGTTATATATGTCAGTTAAGAAATAAACTTGCCCTTAAAAATGAATTTATTTCTTTGCCTGTCTAATATTTCAAACTGTTTACCTCGTGACTTTCATCCTATGTGTATAGTCTGGCAGCAATATCACAGCAGAATGTTTATAATTAGTTAATACCATATATTCACGCCTTCATCTGTCAACTCCACCGTTATATATCCCTATCTTCGGCAATATATAACGTAGGCTCTTCCATATTTATAAATATTGCCAAAATATCGTTGACAGACTACACACGTTTTTTATAATGACCCATGTGCTCAGAAGCTGACTGATTACGATTTTAAAGAGCATTCAGAAACTCTCTAGTGCTATTATCAACTTTGGGTTTAGGAACATCTGAAACTCTCTAGTTATCGCGGACCGATACACAATGTTTACAGTATGTCAACTGACGTCACCCAAGGTCATAAAGAAAGTATACTTTGTATTCATTCATCAATTTTTCATTGAATAATGTGTGTGTCACTGTTTTCATAAGGTTTGTAAGCCGGTTGATAGATTTTTAAATTAAAAATTTCTTAATATTTCACAGACAAACATCAGATGTGAATTTATGAACTTTGAACAGCGTATTGTTGGTTACCCGGTTAATGATTTTGTAACCGGTTACAGCATGGAACCGACCCGTTTATAGGGTATCCGGGTAATCGTAACAGCCCTAATATAAACTTAACATTGGACACTGACACTGCCAGCACAGGTGAGCTAAAAAATTAACACACAGTCCCTCAGAATACAATATATCTGACTTTAGATATCAACAAGCATTAACTGTGTCGATCTATGCATAGTCCGACGGATGTTTTTTGGAAAAAGAAACAATGTACCAATTAAACCATGTATTGCTAAATTAAATGGTAGAAAATAATAATTTCATAAATATATGAAAAAGACAATCAGTAATTAAAATTTAATAAAGTCGTACCCGATCGTTTTGTCATTTCGGATAGAGAGAAAGTAGAGTTTTGCAGACCCTACCGTCGCTATGAGGGAGTACATTCTAGCGGTTGTATGTAACTGGATCATTTGCTGTTAAATCTGGGTTTTAATAAACTGCTGATTATCACTCACAATATTCCCCGTTTCATGTTAATTTTACTTCCAAATCGGTGAAGTATTTAAAATCCACACGTGGTCATTTGCATACAACACTGTACGAATTATCTCCCTCTCACGAAAGTGAAATCTAATCGATAAACAGTTTTAAAAAATGACACAATTGCCTTAACATCAAAATACGTTATCATACCCTTCAAAATAAATTTAAATTACCGTAGATTTCATGAAGAATTAATTAAATCAACCTGCCATTGCTGTTTATTTCATAAAAAGTTATGATTTTACATCGTAGGACGCAAACTTCTCGGACTACTTTTTATTGTAAACACGAGATCAGTTCGCCAAATTGCAGAAATTATTGGATGCATCCCGTCGCAATATTTTACTAGATTCCGAAATGTATTCCGAAAATTTATTCCAAATGTGCATATGTAACCAAATGCATTACCCGTCTCAGAATACATATCTCACGATAAAACAGATATATTTCTTTCACGCTCATTTACCAGGCGCACTATTTCTGTGTGTACTCATATCTTATAATTTCATAGCAAAGAAGCCCGATATCTTGGAAGAAAGCGATAGCAAAGTACGCGTTCACTATCGTGAAACGCTGTACAATAAAAATAAACAAACCTGCTGCACCAATAGCCTGTCTCAACTCAAATGAACTCAGTACTCCAGATCTGTCATGATCAAACTGGTAAAATAATTTCTGGAAATACAAATGTAGTAATTTATATATCACTTGATGTCACTGAATTTGGAGTATGAATAATTATATTCATGTTATGATGTATCTAAATTTACATACAGTTTAAGTAGTTTCAGTAATATACATTATATTGTTTGAAGAAAGTTCCCAATGATGACACAGACACAAGATAACACCAATAGCTGCAAGACTGCTATGTTGTTTTACATTGCTTTAGCCATTTTTCAACTATTCACCAAACTTATTTTTTCTATTATCTTAAGTATTACCATTAGTCTGAACAATTGTTCATGTAGTGCATGACTTTTGTGCAAGTATTTTCTAGTGCACACTAATGACAGACATTAGAGTGCTAATGCAAAATGCAACAGATAGACATCACAGACCAATGAGTCCATTGTACTGGTATCAAGCCAACTACTTTCCAGTAGAGGCTTATGACAAAAACCCCATTTTCATTTGTAGTCGACCATGGTTGAACCCACAGAGTAAGACACCATGGGTTGGAAGGATAATGCCTTGACCTCTACTATTTTGAACCATGTATAGAAGAATATAAAAGAGAATGTTGTTGCGTTTTTCCTTTACAAAACATATGGCAATACTCATCAGGAATCTTTTTCATATTTATATAAATATCAGATAAATATTTTACCTTCCAACTTCTAATAAGATTCCATAGATATAGAAACTCTGTATAACCTAACCTCCCAGAATGATCCACCTGATTATGTAGTTAAGGTTATAATAATTCATTATCTATGTTAATCATTTCTATGTAATTTTCACCAGTTATCAGTAACACAGTCACATACATGCTCACAATGTAAAGGTGCCTTGGTTGTCACATGGTCTAAAGCATGTGCATATGGATCACAGCACCGCTCACCACCTAGATGCGAATCCAACTTCGGCAGATCTTAGTGCGAGAATGTTAATTTGCATGCTGAAAGTTGGTGGTTTTCTACAGGCACTCTGGTGTCCTCCACCATCCCAGAACTGACAGCATTGATATAAGTGAAAGATTCTTGACTGGGGCATAAAACACCATTACTCCACTCCACCCCAATCTCTTTATAAATATCACAGCTGAGTAAAAAGGATACATCAAGTAGATTGATGAAAGTTTTACATGCATCAATGTTCATTTTACTGTGTGATGGCTCTGAAAATAAATTCATAAATATCATTAGCGCCGAAATAAAATCATCGTTTATCAACATGAAAATTTATTTTGACAACTGTATACTCATCATCATAGAAGAGCCATCTCAAATGATATGGTAGTATCTAGTCTCTATGTAAAGAACACTTGTCCACTAAGATGGATAGACCAGTGTTTTAAGGTCCCAATGTTTCATACATGTATTTTAATCACAAAGAATCTTTATAAAAAGACCACCTAACTAAAACGTTCATATTCCTTAGATCTTGTTGGGTGGTTTTATATATAGTATTCACTGTATCTTTCAAGTCAGGATACCAATTCAGCCTACCTACAGTCTGTTTTTATGTTACTAAATTTTCCAGTAAGTCATAAACATGTTTTGAGCCTGCAAAAAATTCAGTTTTAAATATCAATATCTATTTACCCTATATCAGTCTTAGACTGTATTATGTCATCAAATTTTTAAGTCATAATATGTTTCAGGATGCAAAAATTTCAGTTAAAGTTTGAGTTTTTCAGTTTTTAGTCATAAATCATATCCATACCTTGTCTAAGTGCATCATTTAATACTTGCTGTAGTTCATAAGGATTAACTTCCATATCCTGAAATAAGTCATAATATGGAAATCCACTAAACATGCTTAACTGATTAATTGTTTTACATATTACAACAGGAGTAAATCATCAGTAATTTGAATATACATGTCATTTAACACTATGATGGGATTTCAGTAGTCGAGTACACATTGAGTGGTCTAGAGTGCCCACTTACAGTTCACACTTCCTCTCAATACCTCCATATAAATTCTACTCAGATTGAAATGCGAGAACAGAGTTCATACAGCCAATGCCTGACAAAATCCAAGGACTTTTCAAGGACTCTGAAATCAGCATTTGTACATTTTTATCTATGTATGGTTGAACACACATTTGCCGACCATTTTCGTTGCTAGCCAGAAGTAATACAAGGGAAATAACTTGTGTGTCTTATTCTCTGTAGTTTCCTTCTTGTATCTGAACACAACCCGGAATTCTTTTGTTACAAGTTGTAGACTCACAAATGATATTGACCGAGGGATAACTCAATGTTCTTTTTATTTATCATAAACGTTGCAGCATAGTTTTTACTGCCAGTTTCAGAATGATTAGTTCAAATTTTCAAGACTGACAATATTCCAGGACTTTTCAAGGACTCTGCTTGTTTTTACTCATTTGCAAGGACTTTTCTAGTCAGGGCTTATTTTTCAAGCACTTTTCAAGACTGTGCGAGCCCTGGAGAAAGATTATCAGCTCATTTGATAAAACATTAGTTTTCTCAAGGTTCCTCCCTCATCCTGGAACTGATGGTCTCAATATAATTGAAAGAACCTTGACCAGGGCATAAAACCACAAATCTCCACTTTATTATTTAACATTAAGGTTAAACTACAGTGTTTGCTCTATGAGAGGGAGGAGGTTGTTTCAATGGTAGTGACTGTCATTTGTCAAACACTCAGCAATTACACATGCAAGATCGTAGACATTTGGGCCTTGCATCAAAGTGGGTATGGCAAGAAAGACCCCTAAATGTGTAACTATACACTGGCATAAACAAACAAAATGAATATAAATTTCTATAACCAATAGCTGGTGATGCTTTAATATAAATTAATGATATTGACCGTCAAGTACAATATAATTCAATCAACCAAAAGCTTTATCAAGTACCAGTAATTTTTACATTATATACTGCATCAATATCCTTAATACTATGATAGGGCTTCAGTAGCCAAGTGGTCTTTAGTGCCAGCTTACAGTTCAGCTAACAGTGCTTGATAAAGCTCATTATCGTACCTCTCCTGATACTGAGTAGAAAAATCTTTTGAATTGTTCTTCTTTGTCATTCTCTGGAGGACCAGGTGTAACAGGTACATCCACTCTATCTGGTGTCTCATCTGTATTTCTGCAAGATAATTGGAGTTTCACATTTTTATACTATTTACATGTTTACAGAAAAAGTCTTAGTCATTTAAAAACTTCATACAACTGTATCCTGGCATCAGTAGTTAGTTTTATCTAACATTAGGCTATTTTGAAGATACAGTCAAACCTGTCTGTAAAAGCCACCAAAGGGAACCAGTAAAAATGGCCTTTATGGGCAGGTGGCATTTATATACTGGTTCAAATAATAGGAATAAAGAACATTTGGGGTATAATTCTACTGGCCTTTATAAGCAGGTGGCCTTTAAGACAGGTTGGACTGTATAAAAATTAAGATACAGTAAAACCTTGATTCAACACCACCATTTGTTCAGGCAGATGTTGGAGTAATAAAGAGGTTTGGTGATAAATCCTGGGAGCCCTATATAAATAAAAACATAAAACAAAGAGACTTTTGTCTTCAAAATACTGTGATGATAAGTGAGGTGGCAAAGTTATTAAGGGTCATTATAACAAGGTTGTACTGTATATATATATATATATATATATATATATATACATACAAAGTTTTTTTTAAATAACAGAAACAACAGCTCTAAACAAAAATTAGCTTTTATTTCATTTACAGGAAAAAAAAGTAGATCGTTATACTTACTCAACATTATTTCTATTTTCAAAGAAAAATCTAAGATAAAAGTCCGCCTCTTCATTTGGATCCCATGTACAGGGTACCACCAAATACTCCCCAGGTGGCAGTGTTAATCGTGTAACCACTTCTCGAGAATCTATAAAATGTCCACTAGAGGCCACACTTGAATTATTGTCAAAATATTCCTTCTTCAGTGGCAATGGATAACCTTTTATGTACTACAAAAGAATTAAATTTAATCATTATAATTATACTGTTTATGTATTTAGTTTTGTGTGCATTTATTTTCAATGTAAATGAAGTTTAGACATATTCGAGTACCCGGTAGTTTAATTTTCGCATTTTGAAAGATACATTATAACACAATAAGCATAATATAATTTTCACTTTGTATTTATATTCGCGCAAAACAAATGATTGTGAAATAAGCAAAAAATTAATACTCTGCTAAAATAAAAATGTTTACAGAATCTTCAGTATACTGATATGTTGATTTGGCAGTTATGGTAACATCGTGGTACTATAACATAGTGTGATCTGGCTGACATAAGCATCACAGTACAGAATTCATTGTAAATTAGTTCCACTTAGAGATGTTTCTCACTCATTGACTCTGTATACATGGTATAAAAGCTACATTTTAACTTTGTCATTTGCAAAAAAAAAAAAAAAAAAAAAAAACAAAACAAAACAAAAAACCATAACAAAAAAAAAGACATGGTGATTCCTATATACCCCTCAAACTAGTTTGCAGGGGTTTAAATATTTCTACAAAAAGGGCTGTAATCAATCACTGTAAATTTTACAGTACTCACCCTATATACAAGAAACCCTATGTGTAAATTTTTCTTGCCAGACTGTTTTATTTTCCGCCTGTCTTTTTGCATCAGTTGAATGATAAAACTACAAATACTATCATCATCTTCATCAGAATCTGATAATGTAACTTTATACTGAGGGTTAGTCCAATGACTATCTACAATGAAACAGTAACATATAAATTAATTCAAAAGATCAATACATGTCATACCAAAGTTATTTAGAAGATTAACAACTTCAAACATAATACTGAAAAATGCTGAATGGAACAGTTATCTTTTACCTGCAAGGTCATTAACACAAACTAAAATTGGCCTAAATTTTTAATACTGGAATTTAAAATAGAAAGATCTAGAACAGTCTTACTTTTATATTTTGTAAAACAGTGACCTTTTCCCTCAATAAAAGTGGGGATCTTGGTGGCCAAGTGGTCTAAAGCGCAAGCTTACAGATCACAGTGCCTCTCTTCACCTAGGTTTGAATCCTACTCAGGTAAAATCCTAGTGAAAGGAAGTTAGTGAGTTATTATGTCATAATGTAACAAATGAATGGTGGTTTTCTCCATGTACTCAAGTTTTCTCTATCAGAACTGACAGCCTCAATTTAGGTGAAAAGTTGACTGTAGCATAAACTACTACTCAAATCAACTCCAAAAAAACTTTTATTCACTGCTTTTAGCTTTCATGATATAGACTCCAGCTAAATATTTTGTATTAATGATACCATTTTTGGAAATAAGTTTATGACAACTTTTGTCCTTGCAAAATAATGTTTGTGAAAGTAAATCACATATGAATAAAAGTTGGTTTACAGTAAACAACTAATAATAATATATACCACATACCTCTGTGAGTTGGTCTACCACCAGCACTAAATCCTTTAACCCATCGTCCGTGATATTCTGCTGTGTGCCATTGTTTAGGCATTTCTATTGGTGAATCTGGTGTCAGATTACATATGTCTATTGTGTCAAAGTTATGAAGAAAATCTCCAAACTCCATCCTATAAATATGCAATAATGATTTACATCTATGTCCTTTTTACACTGCTAAAACAACCAGTTATAACTGAAATGGGATGGCATTTAAAGTGTCCCCCAAATGAACCTAACTTGGATGACACAACTACTCCACCCAAAGATTCTTCCCGAAGTGTTTCATAAAGATCTGCAAGTAGTTTTCGAGAAAAGTGGCAGACGAAATATTGCGGAAGTAATGGTGAAAACACTACATTGAATTTCATAGTATACGTATGGACATCTCCAACTTTATGCTGAGAATTTGAAAACTTCAAACCTATTACTGTTGAAGCGACTGTTGACATAGAAAAAGTAACAACTATGTCTTATATCCACCAAAAAAATTTTTGTGATAAAGATAAATATTTAAGCAATATTTAATAAACAGGAAGGAGAAACAATTGTGTGGCCTGTCCTGGGCCAATATAAATAGCATGCACTAATTCAAATAGTATACTTACCAAAATTCACCATCATCTCTGAATACAAGACCCATTTTTTCTCTCTCTGGCTGTGGAATGCTGTTCCATTCCCTTGATCTAAATATACAAGAAACTAAATTTAAAATCTTTAAGCAATCCCATTCTTATGTTTTGCCTATAGACAACAAAATGTAAATTCATTTTCATAGTAGTGTACAACAGGAAGATACCTTGTTATTTAACCATATTTCTTCCAGATTGTCCATATCAATCTGTTAGTCCCAGATATCTAATTATCATGCATCTGTGTTTAGCATTATTTCCTTTCTCCCCAGACCCCTTTCCATTCAATTGCATTCCCTCATAGATCGTCACATACCTATTTCCCCTGGCCCTTTTCTATTCCACTTAACATTCTTATAGATAGTTACATACCTGTCTCCCCAGGCACCTTTCCATTCCACTTTACTACCCCATGGATTTCTAACTCTTACTAATGTGATGGGTATTTCTCCAGTGTCTGACATCAACAATATCTGTAAAATATTTACATAAATCAAATATAAATTGAGCAGATTAATGGGGTGTTACATGTACAAATATATATTGAAGCTAAACTTTCTTTTTTACACTTCAGTTACAACAAACACAGTTAAACTTTTACAAAGGACCTTGTTTTTGTCATTTACTTGTATTTCACAATGCAACAAGTTTGGTTGAAAAACAGGTGCTTCCTATGGGCAGAACAGTCAAGAAAATTCCACTTATACTAATGTGGTCAGTGCAGAAATGGCAGAAGAAACTGGTGTCCAATCTGCCAAAAGGGATTCAAAGGCAGTGATGGCTGCTGAGATTCTATGTGCACTCATTAGTTCAATCAGCCAAATCTGCTCCTACAAGGATAGGAAGCAAAATTTTTAGAATATATACGTTAGTCATGTGTCACAAGTTGTCCAATACTTACCTCCCTTAGATCTGTGATACTATAAGCATGTCCAGCCACAAGTCCACTAGGTAATATACTCTCAGACCCTGGACGACCTTTAACTGACTGAAATAACACACGATATGCTGTATAAAATAATGTTTTGTTTGAGAGTTGTAAAATATTTTAAAGCAAGCTTTACTTATGGCACAATCAAAACTTGTGCAAAGATTTCTATATAACTGTATTATCTATTTATACATTATTGCTTTTATGAATATCTTTATTTTCACTCTCTACAGTTTTTTTTTTTATCATAAAAAAATTAAAGAGAAAACTTAAATTAAAGTTGAAAATTGAATACAAATTTTAATTTGCATAAACTAGGTTTCTGAAAATTTGAAATTATCAGTAGCCTTATTTCCAAAATTTGGAAAATATAGTCCTTTTTTTAAAGGTTTATTTTAAAAAATTGCTTAAATTAGTAACTTTTTTCAAGGATTGCTCAGAAATCAGTAACAAATGAATATTTTGGCTACCAGGAATGGAAATATAGATATGTAATATATATATTATATAAATGTTTTTTTTTGGACTTACATTAATTCCACAGCCAATCAGAGACTGTCTATCTAATGCTTTAAACAATATGTTGACAATATTTCTGGGTACATTAGCCTGCTGTCCTCGTAGTGTGTAGTTCTCAGTTAAACCACCACAGAAATCAGTTAATGCATCACCAATATTTCCTGATTTTAATGCTTCATAGGATCCATATAGTCTATTATAAAATATAAAAATAATAAAACTTTCAAACAATTATACAATGTACCATTTTATTGCTCAGAAACAAGTATGTAACTTAAATACTTTGATCCCCATAGGATGCTGGTGTTATGTGTTTAGAGACATATTATCCATGAGGCGGGTGGTCTGGTAATGTTCAGATATGAGAACATTTCATTACTGGTTATATCAAAGAAGTATCAATTGCAAACTGACAACCAATCAGATTATAGCCGTTTCATTATATTCTCAAATATTTTGCCCATTATTTTACTTACCAGATAGCTAAGCTACCGGTAAATGATTTTCATCAAAACAAGAGGCCCAAAAGGGCCTGTAACGCTCACCTGGATCTATTGGACTTCTGTGATAGTTGAAATTGACTTACTGATTTCAGAGAAGTCATTTAAGTAATGTTTACAGAGGCACGAAGAAACACACCGCAACACAACAACCTCAGTTGGCCTTTGGCCAGGTGAGCTGAAAACATACCATCTCATTTAAACCATAAACCTAGTTGATGACCAAACTTTTACTTTCTATGTTTCAAATTTGAACGAAATCAGTCAATAAAATAAAATAAATCTGAAATGGAATATTATGCGCTTTGGCTATTTATAGTAATGGCAACCATCTTGGAAATGGAACGGCAACACCAAACAAAAATTTTACTCCTTACCACTCAAGGACATTCCACATAAAATTTGGTTGAAATTGGCCCAGCAGTTTCAGAGGAGAAGATTTTCAAAGAATCATGCTAAAAAATACACCTAATTTGCATATTCCGCTAATATCGTAGCAACGAAAAAATTTGCGGAAAAACCTGTTTTATATGTTAAATGGCCAGACATCTACTTTCTATATTTCAAATTTGAACGAAATCGGCCAACAAATAAATCTGAAACAACAAATTATGTGTTTTTGGTATTTATAGTAACAGCAGCCATCTTGGATATGGGGCGGCTAAACCGAACAAAATTTTACTCATTACCACCCAAGGACCTTCCACAACAAATTTGGTTCAAATTACCCCAGCAGAAGATTTTCAAAGAATCATGCTAAAAATACACCTAATTTGCATATTCTGCTAATATCGTAGGAACGACAATTTTTACGGAAAAACCCGTTTTATATGTTAAATGGCCAGACATCTACTTTCTATATTTCAAATTTGAACAAAATCAGCCCACAAATAAATCTGAAACAACAAATTATGTGTTTTTGCTATTTATAGTAACAGCAGCCATCTTGGATAAGGGGCGGCTAAACCGAACAAAACTTTTACTCATTACCACCCAAGGACCTTCCACAACAAATTTGGTTCAAATTGGCCCAGCAGTTTCAGAGAAGATCATGCTAAAAATACACCTAATTTGCATATTCCGCTAATATCGTAGCAACGAGAATTTTTACGGAAAAACCCGTTTTATATGTTAAATGGCCAAACATCTACTTTCTATATTTCAAATTTGAACGAAATCGGCAAACAAATAAATCTGAAACAACAAATTATGTGTTTTTGCTATTTATACTAACAGCAGCCATCTTTGATAAGGGGCGGCAATACCGAACACAATTTTTACTCATTACCACCCAAGGACCTTCCACAACAAATTTGGTTCAAATTGGCCCAGCAGTTTCAGAGAAGAAGATTTTCAAAGAATCATGCTAAAAATACACCTAATTTGCATATTCCGCTAATATCGTAGCAACGAAAATTTTTACGGAAAAACCCGTTTTATATGTTAAATGGCCAGACATCTACTTTCTATATTTCAAATTTGAACGAAATCGGCCAACAAATAAATCTGAAACAACAAATTATGTGTTTTTGCTATTTACAGTAACAACAGCCATCTTGGATAAGGGGCGGCTAAACCGAACACAATTTTTACTCATTACCACCCAAGGACCTTCCACAACAAATTTGGTTCAAATTGGCCCAGCAGTTTCAGAGAAGAAGATTTTCAAAGAATCATGCTAAAAATACACCTAATTTGCATATTCCGCTAATATCGTAGCAACGAAAATATTTACGGAAAAACCCGTTTTATATGTTAAATGGCCAGACATCTACTTTTTATATTTCAAATTTGAACTAAATCGGCCCACAAATAAATCTCAAACAACAAATTATGTGTTTTTGCTATTTATAGTAACAGCAGCCATCTTGGATAAGGGGCGGCAACACCGAACACAATTTTTACTCATTACCACCCAAGGACCTTCCACACCAAATTTGGTTCAAATTGACCCAGTAGTTTCAGAGGAGAAGATTAAAGTTTACGGACGGACGGACTGACGGACGCTTTATCATGCCATAAGCTCACATGGCTTCGCCAGGTGAGCTAATAAAACCATTCTTTTAAATAGATAATGTCTGGAAACTGTTAATCAATCAGACTGTGCAGAAGAATCATTAGATGTGACAAATGTTATTTGGGTACTCAAGTTTTCTCCACAAATCCAGAGTTGACTACCTGGATATACTGGTATCTGAAACAATCTTGACTTAGGAATATTACACCATTTACCCATCACCACCATTCAATTTAATGTTATGAATTAGGAAAACTTTACTAACATCTCAGTGCTCCAAGCAGGTTTTGAAAACTGGTAGCCACATGGCTAATAATTCAAAAATTTCAGTAGCCATTTCAAAATTTTTGTCGCCAGGTAAAATTCTTGGTGGCCAAACCTTATATTATTACTAAATTCTTTCTATCACACCGCCCGTCGCTACTACCGATTGAATGGTTTAGCGAGATCCTCGGATTGGTCCCACCATGGTAGGCAACTTTCAAGGCGGAGCGATGAAAAGACAATCAAACTTGATCATTTAGATGAAGTAAAAGTTGTAACAAAACCCAAATCAAAAAGTGATTTTTGCCGTTTGGCTGTCATTATGCAAAATTAGATCACGGTCAGTTATGCGCTTTAAACTATAAAGTTACCTGCTTTGATTCAAGCGCTTTTAAGATATTATTGATGGCGAGACTATTTGTCAGGTTGGGTGATGGGTCATGAACAAAATTTCCGGATTTCCCGATTTTTAGTGGCCAAACTCAAAAAAATTACTTGACATAATGGCGATCGTCTGACAATTTGTAGTCGCAAAATCCGATTTTTGGTCGCAAATTTCGAGTATTTACTAGGCTACTTGGAGCACTGCATATTATAACTTACTTGGCATATGCTTTTTCCAAAAGTGCTGCCCAGAATTCATTCCTCGTATGTGATTGGACAAAAATCAAGTTACCCCGCTCTGTTGGCAATCTATCATCAATAATAATTTCTTCCCATTTTCCAAAATGCCAAAAATTAAATCGAAATATCCCTGCATAGGAGCCATCTTGAAATCCTTGATCAGCTGGTACCACTCGTCGAAATAGCTCACGATGATCTGGGCCGGACAAACATGCTATGGCAGATACAACCCAACAATCACCTAAATTGATTTTTAAAAATTTAAAAGTAAATTTACTGTAATATTCAAATAAATTTGTATAAATTAAGCACTAATGACCAATTGATTACAAAATCATTAGTATAATTGGATTGGAAATATTATTTGATTTCACTTCATAAATTGGAGGTAATGTTATATTTATTACCTAGGTTGGGTCAAACAGGCATGACTTAAATCAATGATGACTGTTCTTCTGCAAAGTACTCAGTGTTTAAAAAAATAAAAGTAGCTGGGCCCTTTTGGATAAAACTCAAAATAACCTTTATCACAGTAAGCTTGGTATGAAAACCTCATTGGTCACTGTCATATGTATGGTACATAATAAAAAAATATTAGTTATAAGTTATTTTACTATAGTGTCAGACATTCATATACAGAAAATTTATAAATATATTCACAAAACAAATGCTTCACAAGAAAATGTATTAATGTCCAGCCAAAACTGACTTATGAGACATTGCAATTACAAACACAAAGGTATTAACATCATTAACAGTTGCTGTTGACGAAATACATTTGTCTGAGACAAAACAGTCCAGTCAGTCATTATATATATATATATATATATATATATATATATATATATATATATATATATATATATATATATATATTGTGGAAACAAAGCTTCAAATCTGTAGAAGGATAAAGAATTTAACTACTGCAGATTAGACAGACAGACATTTATAAATTTACCAAGTTCTCCCTGAATGGCATCAAATCTAGAACTACTGTCATGGATAAATGCTGGTCTTTGACGATGAAAACTGGCTATTTCCTATAATATATGAATATAAAAAACAATTAAACTAAGGTTGGGTATTGCCATTTTTATATATATATATTTTGCAATATACTGAAATATTGTTTCAAACATTGCAACATATCTCCAGCCTGCACATTAGCCGACAATCATGTAGATGTTAACTCTGACAATCATCAGCAATATATTGCATACGTTTTGAGATGTTTAAAATTGTGTTCATCATGTTTATTGTTTGTTTAAAACTTTGAACCTGTTATGGGATACTTAGTATGTTTTTATTTTGTTTGTAGTTGATTTATAGAATAACAAAACATACCATAAACATGTTTATTTTCCTGGTGTACTAATTTTCGCTTAATTGTAGTCGTTTGTTTTGCGCGAAAATTATATTATACTTATTATGTTATAGAGCATATTTCAAAAACGTGAAAATTTAACTATGCGGTATGTCTAAATATCCAATGCCGCAAAAAAATAAATACACATGAAATTAAATACATTTACAGTACTATATGATAATGATTTGTTTTCTTTTTATTGTTTTATTACAACTTGTTTATGATTATCATACAGTGCACAAGTCAAGAAATACCTATGCTTGAAACCTGCAAACAGGAAATGGTTGACACCATAAAAATATTGTATCAACAAAAATGATACTGATAAAGAGGTATGCTGGTAATATTGCAAACCACTAAACTCACCTACAACCAATCAAATACAGTCCAACCTGTCAGTATGGCCACATCTATATATGGGCCATCTGCTTATAAAAGCCAGTAGATTTGTATCCCTATAATCGAACAATTGAATTGCTCTTTATTCATACTTTATGAACCTGTATATGGCCTTGTTTTACTGGTTCCCTTTGGTGGCCTTTATTGACAGGTTTGACTGTAATTTCAAATATCTTTTTATATGTATGTACAGTTTTAGACATCTGAAAATTATCTGTATATAAAGAACATGGTCACTTGAGGGATTTGGAGACTTTGCAAACACATGTGTTTTTGAAGCAGGTTTTACTGTAGACTTAAAGTTATGGAATTTCTTTTTTGCAAAATCTGGCATATTTTGAATTTTCAAACACCAGTACATTGATAACAACTTCTTAACAAGCTTATGTTTGTTACAGAATATGATTTATGACTTAAATTTTATTTTTATTTGTCAGAGCTAGAGTATAGTTATGATTTTTGTCCAAGTCGTAGGGTAGAACCAGAAATGTATATATTTTATAAAGATTTATATTTAATGATATCAAATTTTAAAGTCTATATAATTATAAACAAATGCAAATTTTTTTTACGAACAAATGCTGGATTTATAGAGTAATCAGATGATCAGATATGTTAAGAAATAACACAAGTCTGTGCATGGAAAGACAAAATATTTCTGAATTAGTTCAATTACCTACCACAATAAATGTATAATTTACAATACCTTTATTGATACCTAACATGCCTTAACTGTAAAGAATTTTAAACATCTTGTCGTCAAGTTTCAAATTTTGCTGTCAAAAATTTTACAAATAGTTTATGAGTTAAAATTTTGAAAAATAGTAAAATAGCATTTAAGTATTACAATTGAAGATAGAGGAAGATAATCAATAAATTGTCACACATACTGACATAAAAATACATGTCAAATTATTTAAAACACATTTTTAAACCCAGAATGTTTATTTATAAATACAAACAATGTTAAAACGGGCTAGTCAGGATTTTGAAGGGTAAAAAAATCTTTGCTAAATATATTGATAACAAATGAAGTTTAATGAAACATAAAATAAAGAATAGAATTAACAGATGTTTGATGATTTTAAAATATTTAATTCATGTACTGGTTGGCTAGTCCGTTATTCTTACTGACGGCGACATGTTATGGTGATATCTCAATAAGTATAAATTATCTTATATATAATATACCAGGTGGGTGTTAACCGAACATTAAGAATGTAAAATTCTCTTAACTATTGACATACTTCACATTTTGATCAAACAGTGCAGAAAGCTTTGGACAATAGATTTGATTTTTATCTGTTTTATTGTACATAAACGTAAATGCACATTTAGAGGACCCTAGCTCTAAAGATATACTCCTATTGTCAAAAAGTCAATACATATTACACCACTACAGATAAAAACACAAAAGTTCAGGGTTAGCCTCTCAAAAAACTTGTATCTATACAAGTTTACCTTTTAAAATTAATCTATTACCAGTTCTCAACAAAAATGTAACAATTGTACAACCCAATGTAAATATGTTACAGTAAATCTTTTCAAATAATTCCATTTTGTTTAAAATTCAAATTATTTAAGCATTGTGTAAAGTAAAGACATTATTATATATGGTAACAGGATGGGTATTAGGTAGACGCCTTGCTGAATACCCCTGCAACAAACACAGACTGACACTTATACAAAGGTCTACTGAAACTCTAGAAGATACACATTAATAAAAAACCAACCATTTTAAACACAATGTACACCTTAAAATCAACAAAAAAAAATTGAAGCATCAAAGTTGTGTTTAAAAATAGCAAATATGAACCAGATACCAATCTTGTAGTTGCTTAAAAGCTAATGATGAATAAGAACTTGCAGCCAACTACATTGTAAATAATTGATTGATTGATCGATTGATTGGGGTTTAACGTCCCAACCAAGAATATTTCACTTAAATTGAGATGTCACCATCTGTAGGAGAAAAGGCAGAAATTTTGACCTTTGCAGTGCACTCAGAGTTCTTTAATGTACTAAGCCTGTCGTGACACAGTCATTGGTTTTAAGATCTTCAAAAGGACACTGTCATTTTTATTTCTAAATGCAGAGTGATTGGTGAAAGAACAGTCACAACCTATTTTCAAGTCTTGGTCAGACCCGGCCAGGATTCAAACCCACAACTTCCCATATACTAAGTGAGCAATCCAACAATTGAGCTACCATAGTGAGCTAATGTGCAAAGGGTACATACACTAGCTTCATGAACTAGTTAATTAGCTAATTGTTAAAGTAGGTCACTGTCACCATGAAAAAGGTGATTGTATTATAAAATATAAAGTCAACACTGTTGTCCATAAAGTTTCTGGAATGCAAAAAGAGTTGAGTTGAATTGAGAAATGGTGTTTTATGCTCAATTAAAGATTTTTTCACTAATACAAGGCAGTCAGTTCTGGGATGTTGAGGAAACCAGAATATCTGGAGAAACTCATCAACCTTTTACAAGCAATCTAACAAAATTTTCACAGAAGGATCAGGCCCTGAAAGGGGTTTGTTTGACATCTATGTGGTGAGAGGCAGCCTGATCTGTAAGCGTACGCTTTAGACCACTCTGTTCAGGTACCAAGAGAATGAAGAGATGTTCCACAACACACAATAATCTTCTTTCCATAAGCTTACACATATCAACCCAATACATTGTATATTTTATTAATGCTATTTCAAAAGGTAATTTTCCAATTGATCAATTAGTAATATCATTTGAATTATTATCCATTCAAAATTCATAATTTCTAAAGCAAACAATTTTTATATGTAATTTTAGACAGTTGCATAAAAGGTTGAAATTCCCCATTTAAAATAGTTATCATTTTTATTTCTGCAATCATTCAAGCAAAATAGAGATAATTTGCTGATATATATACTCTAGCCATACTTGAGTAGTATCCAGTAATGACATTACAAATTACAATGACATCGAGACATTTAAAGATGTAATTATACTGCAATGATGACTAAAGTTGACAAATTACATGGGTTGTACAAATGTGCTATTAAAATGAAGTGGAAATTTTCCATAAATTAAGTAAATTTACAAAAAAGTTCTAAATACAGTGAAAGTTGGACTCTGAAAAAAAATCCTGTAAAAACCAGACATTCTGTACTTTATATTGTTGTGATGTTCATGTAAAAATACTATATTGTTTGTATGAAAAATGTAAAGTAGTTTTTATCAACTTTTGAAACTAAGAAATGTCTCATCTTTACAATGATTTTTTTGAGAGACATGTACATACATACAATTTTCTTTCTTCTTTTTTTGAGGTGTGCGAGTGGAAGGGGTTCAGTTTTATGTAAACACTTTTAGAACACATGACAACATGTATATAAATATGTGCAAATTTTTATCTTGCTGTAAACAACCAATTCTACATTTGTGCTTGGTCAACTTGAAAAACGGACCAGTAAGGAATGTTTTCAGCCCAATTACTGTAAAATTGAACAAGCTTTGACCCATTTGAATGACTTTTAGGGGACTTATACATGATTTTGAATGCCACATCAGGAATTTTTTCAGTAATCTGTGACATATAACAGAATTTGATCATCAACCTCTGATTGAAAGTACCGCTATGGTAGTTGGTTGAGTGTTTGTTTCGTATGTCGGAGGTTCTGGGTTTGAACTGTGGTTAGGGTCTGACCAAAACTTGAAAATAGGTGGTGACTGTTCTACCTCTTTGCAACTTGCCCATAGTGCACTGCAAAGGTAAAAAAAATGCTGCCACTTCACCTGTAGCTGGCGACGTCTCAATCAATAAAAGTGAAATATTTTAGACTGGGACACAAAATCTCATTCAATCAATTTAATTCAAAGTACTCAGGAGTAATTTTTCTGTACAACATGACCTACTTGTTAAGAATTGAACCAGCAATAGAGTATATTTATAAATTATGTATATTATATTTTAGATTTAATGAATACTTTAAATTCCAGGATTATTAGCCTTCAGTGAGAAGATAATCCTGTCTTATGTACATACTGGCCTAATTCAAGTGTTACTCTAATACCAAAAACAAACAGCTATATAAAATATGGCAAGTCCCTCCGACAATGGAAAGTACTTATAACTTATAGATAAAATACAAAAGTTGTAAATAATATCACAAATCTAATAAACAGTATATATATAAATGTAATTGTAGGCATGTGTGTACATAAATATATAGTATGATGCATAAATGTGTGATCACCTACATATACATGCAATTTTTGCATAAAATTATTTTATAGTAAAGCCTTGATTTATTGCATGATTGCCCCATTTTTTAAAAGTCAGATTGTGACATTATAAAGGGGCTTGGCAAAGAAAAAAAAATAAAAATGAGGGAAACTTATAAAGAAAAACATAACTTATAACTAGGTTTCCACAAATTTAAAATTATTAGTCGCCAAATTTCCAAAATTTGTGAAAAATAGTCCTTTTTAAAAGTATTTTTCCACAAATTTGCTAAAATTGGTTACTTTTTGAGAAAAATTCTCAGAAATTAGTAGCCAATGGCGATTTTGGCTACCAGGTATAAAGATAATAAATGAAAGACATAAAAAATAGAACTTGGTACCTAAAATACTGTGATGATAAGCAAGGAAGCAGAGACAGAGAGAGATAATGATGAGGTTTTACTGTATATCCATACATGTATTATGCATACTGCATACAACTGCACATTTGTAATTTTGTACATGAAAAGATGCATGCACTATGTGCCCCAGTTTTCAAAATAGATTTTTAAAACTCTTTTTGTGAATTTCGACTTATTAATTTCAAATATGGGCAACACCCAAATTTTTTCATGTTATTAAATGAACACTGAATAGAAACTTAGGCACTCTTAAAAAAGACTAGTTAGGGCTGCCTAGTGAAATAAACCATATAGATGTATTTAACACTAACAATGACATATATACAAATATGTTATATGCCACAGCTTAACTGCATTTTATAAACTTCCTAGAATCATCCTTACTTTTGCTGCAGTTGTTTTGGAATAAAAATTTCTACAGCTGTACTTGTATGGGGATTAATTTAACATCGATTCCGCAGACATTTCACACAATGATAAATGAACTCCTAGGTGAATTTACAGAAATTTAAATAGAAGTAATGTAAGTTTATAATAATGTGAAGTTTTATCATGTTACAACTGCTGTTGATCTAATTGTGTTTTATTTTAGACTGGCTAGATGAACATCCCCAATCAATCTAGTGATGATAAATTTTTTTTAGACATGTTATGCTAACAGTAATTTTTAGATCCATTCTTTTACCAGTAAACCTCTCAATTGATCTAGTATACAAAATCAAGCTACTGAAATGATGCTGATTTATATTTAAAATATTTATTGTTGTCAAACATTGTTAGTATTCAGATAACACAGCACACATAAATACACCCCCACCCCACCCCAAAAAGGATGTAATTTTCATTCATAAAATTATTCGTTTCAATGTAAGTAATCTCATCAGCCTAATCATATCAGTGAATTTTTGCACATAAATAGTAATGTGTACTTCCGAGGAATTGGTTTGCAGTGTTTATATTTCAATGCTTTATATTAAGTCGTGTTAGAACAGAAATAATAAACATCATCGGGAGGTTTGTTATTGCATAATGCTTTGTATATTTTTTACTTCTGGTGAATATATCACTTAGTGGCAAAACCTAGCCATACATTCACTGCATGTGAACTACCAGTATGACCTGTGTGTTATAACTATTAATCAATGATATACCACAAGTAGATGTTGATTATTTCTTAAATTTCGTGTGACATCCAACATTGTTTAACTAATCTCATTGCAGCCATGCACTTTATGACAAGAGATAACACCTGCAGCTCAGTTCCTATAACACTTTCTGCAACTAAAGAGGTCATCATGTATGTACAGTTCCATTTCTGACTGGGTATAAGACCAAGACAAGATCCTCAATTCATTGACACCATTTGTAATTTTGTTCAGTCATATTTTGGCATTTACAACAGTGTTTGGTGATAAATCAAGGGTACTGGACAGAAAATGATTTTGGGACTTTAAAGCAGTGTGGCAATAAGTGAGTTTGTTTTAAGAAATGACATTCTGATCATGGTATTTCAAGGGGTAATGCAAGATAGTGTGGCACGTACCAAATTCGATGAAGGGCATTTTAAATTTGGCACGCGCCACACTATCTTGCATTACCCCTTGAAATACCATGAGCAGAAATGTCATTTCTTATATTTACAATTCTTTCTTTTAATAACTATTTTGTACAAAATGTAACTTGGCACTATTTCTTTAATATCTGCTCATGTAAGATAGGGTTTTTAGCCGTGTCTGATCGGCGTATCTCTCACAACCACATGACCCTCTGTGTGGAACATGACGTAATATTGCAGAAAAATTAATAAACATCAAGGGTCATGAGCACAATATTGTCTTTTAAGGGAATTGCAATAAAATTGCATCTGCATGTTTCATCAAAGAGAGATACAGTCATATTGTAAATATAACTTATTGAGGGGCATTATAACAAAGTTTAACTGTTGATAGAAATGAATGTTGCCATGGTAGATGGGTCATATAAATTATATTTATTGATTGAATGGAGTTTTCTGTCCCAGTCAAGAATTATATCCAGAAATCACCAGCTATAAGTGAAGTGACAGAAATATTTACCTTTGCAGTGAAGTCGGGGCAATATGCAGAGAAGGTTCTTAAGCCTTCCATGCTTACTGTGACATGGGACATCAGTTGTGAATGTCTCTTTGGGAGGCCCTGTGACTAAATGCTGAGTGCTATGCAAAAGAGCTGTTACTACCTATTTTCAAGTCTAGCTCAGACCCGGCCTGGGTTCAAACCCACATAAGGTGTTAGCACTCAGTATATAACACAAACCTTGCTTACTGCTCATGGTCATAACATATAAGGTATGTATAGCTGTTGACATCTCAATACAAGCGAAATAATCTTGACATAAAACCCTGCACTGGCCCAAGGCTTCATTAGCCTAGTTTATGCTAGAATGCTGGATAGCCATAACTTTAACAGTAATCCCAAAAATATGTTAAACAGTTAAATTGAGATCATTACAGAAACCAGGTAAATAATTGGTATAAAGTGGGTCAAATATTTAAAGTTAAATTAAAGCTATGTAAGGATCAGTGTAAAATATTACCGCAGGTCTTTTCCAATCCAGTCTGAAGGGTGGAGATCTGCTGAAATAGACGGAGGCATCCTGAGCCAAAAATTCTGGATCCTCAAACAAAATACCACGACGAAGTAAATCTGATCTTAAATTGTCAAAACTACTGGTTCCTCGATGATGTCGGCTGTGAGATTCTGTTTCTCTAAATGGCCTGACACTATTAACTGCAGTCGACACCAAGTTCAGGGGTCGGTCCATGGGTTGTCCATTTTTGAAACTCACATGGTTCTGTTGCATGACATTCTGAACATGGGGATCATAACCTGGTGAATTGCCAGGCGATTTTTGACGCTGATAGCCAGTGTTTGAATATCGTGCCTGGTTCTGAAAAGCCATTTTTGCAGTTTTACATAATACTACACTCTGTCACTTAATTTATAAATCCTTTTCCTTAAAGCAGACACCACTAAATAACAATGTGAAACCATGCAACCTGTAATGTTTTGATTAGATCTGTCAAAAATGGTCACACGCGGTTTGCCCCTCCAACAAGCCAAATTTCAATGTGTTCTCAAACACGATTGGATAAAAATGGACTATTCCATTCCCACGGAGGTTAAAGGTGAAGAGGTATACGTACGTAAAAACTTATTGTATCCCGAACCGGATATAAAATTAAGCAAGTAATAGCTTTCCAAACAACATTCAATTTTTCAATATGCATCATAAGCGTCTTCACCACAAGTGACTAGACGCACGTCAGTTTCAGCAGTATCTGTATAATGATAAAATAATTCTGATAAAATAACGTTTATAGACAGCACCACATAGTAATTAACTGCTGGTAAGACAGGAGAATAAGCCATTTAAGAGGAATCAGTAAGTCATCGTTAAACCAGCTTTGCCAAATGAAGATTTCAAACAACAACAACAACAACAACAACAACAACAACAACAACAACAACAACAACAACTCAGAACATATACCTAGTAAGTATAACAGCATGCCGGACATAGAGGTAAGTGTAGAAGGTATTATTAACATCCTCAAAAACCTTAAAATGGATAAAGCAGCAGGACAAGATGATATACAACCCATCTTACTCAAAGAACTACACAAGGAATTCAGTCACCAATCCTACAAATCCTCTTCCAGCTATCTGTCAACACTGGAAAGCTGCCACAAGATTGGACCACTGCCAACGTTAGCCAAGTATTTGAGAAAGGAGACCGTTCTAACACAGCAAACTACCGTCCAATATCTCTCACTTGAATTCTCTGCAAAAACCTTGAACACATCGAAACATCCAATCTCGTCAAACATCTTACCAGGAACAACATACTTTTTGATCTCCAGCATGGTTTTCGTGAAAAACGCAGCTGTGAAACCCAACTTGTCATGTTAATAAATGAACTTGCACAAAACATACAAAAAGGAAAACAAAGAGATCCCATTCTACTGGACTTCAGCAAAACCTTTGATAAAGTTTCCCATGAGAAACTCGTCTACAAACTTCACCAATATGGAATACGGGGCTCTACAATAGACTGGATACATGGATTCCTCAGTAACCGTTTCCAACAAGTAGTTGTAGATGAATTTAACTCATCATCTATCCCAGTAACATCTAGCCCGAGATTCCTCTGGCCCGAAATTTTTTTTTTTTTTTTTTTTTTTATCAATTTCGGGCCAGAGATCGGGCTTCATTATTTTACATAACGTGATGCCGTTGAAATCCTACGTCAGGGTAAGATTTTAATTTGGCGATATGTTCACTTTATTTTCACGGGCATTGGGTAATGAACCAGTCAGATCGCTTACCTGAACCTTTATTCACAAGAATCCATCGAAAAAACTACGTGGCAACTCCGTTTTATATCCATTCCAGCCATATAAATCCAACACTTGTGTATCTGAAAAGGGAGACTTTAACCCGCGAGATCTCGCGTTATTTGAATATCATAACATAAAAAATGGCGAGATGATGAAGGATGTGTTGGATTTATATGGCTGGAATGGATATAAAACGGAGTTGCCACGTAGTTTTTTCGATGGATTCTTGTGAATAAAGGTTCAGGTAAGCGATCTGACTGGTTCATTACCCAATGCCCGTGAAAATAAAGTGAACATATCCGCCAAATTAAATCTTACCCTGCCGTAGGATTTCAACGGCATCACGTTATGTAAAATAATGAAGCCCGATCTCTGGCCCGAAATTGATAAAAAAAAAAAAAAAAAAAAATTTCGGGCCAGAGGAATCTCGGGCTAAGTAACATCAGGTGTGCCACAAGGATCTGTACTCGGCCCCATATTATTTTTAGTATACATCAATGACTTACCGGAACACCTAACATCACAAGTCAGACTATTTGCTAATGATACTGTAGTCTATATTACCATTGACAACTTTTCGGATTCTTCAGTATTACAAGCAGACAAGAGGACCTAGAAAAACTTGAAACATGTGAAAAACAGTGGGATATGGAATTCAACCCAAGTAAATGCCAGGTTATTCATGTTACAACATCAAAAACACCAATACCAACCAAATATAGCCTCCATGGAGAAGTGCTCAAAACAACACCTTCAGCTAGATACCTTGGAGTAGACATCACAAATAACCCAAAGTAGAGCACATACATCAACAGAACAACCAGTGCAAACTGTGACAGGACACTCGGACTTCTAAGACGAAACATCAAAACACAGAATTAACACCTAAAAACAACAGCATACAGAACTATGATAAGACCTAAATTAGAATAAGCAGCTAGTGTCTGGGACCAACATACATCAACACACATCAAGCAGCTCGAAATGGTACAACGCCGAGCTGCAAGGTGGGTAGTGCAAGATTATAAACGTACATCCAGTGTTACAGCCATCCTAAACAGGCTAGGTTGGCGTTCCTTAGAACAAAGAAGAAGTGATGCAAAGCTAGACCTCATTTACAAAATTGTGCACGGTCTTGTTGCAGTCCCCTGAACCAACTCATCCCTCCTTCCCGACTTACCAGAAACGCCCACAGTCTCTCCTTTGGGCAAATACAAACAACAAAAAATGTATACAAATATTCCTTTTTTCCACTTACCATCATACAGTGGAATAGGCTTCCAGACAATGTTGTCTCACTGTCAGACTTAGATCAGTTCAGGCTGGCAGTGAACAAATTACATCACCTCAGGCCCTAAACATAAAAAATTTCTTTTATCTTTTATTTGTACATACTATTACTTCAATCTTACTTGAACTAATTTTTAAACCACCGTTTTTTTCCAACTTTAGAAATTTTTCGCACTATATTCTTTTACTCGTTTACCTTTTAACTAGCAGTACACCCAACTCAGAGTACTATGTAAGGAGGGAGAGTTGTAACAAGAGATAGATAGATAACAGACTGCACATGTGACCTTCACTATAAGCTTTAAATGGGCGGAATACTGACTCATGAAAGGTACCGTATAGTTTGGGACGGATGTAAATTATATTTAAGGGTCATCTAAGTAGGAAAATTCAAGTGAAAAACATTCGGTTGAAAAGCGTGAAAGAGGGGTACAATTATGAAATTACATACACAAGTGTGAAGATTTATAAATAAAAATGAAGCAGAATTGATAATTTAAGAATTTTTAAAATATTCGTTGCATTTTTTTTATGAAAATTGTGCAAAAATACACGTGTTGGGGAAAAATAGTTTTCACCTTGTATAACAAATTAATTTAAAAAATGAAAAGATATTAATATAGGCAACGTCATAGAGCAGTGCAAAGGGGCTAGAGTTTGAAGAAATACGAGGTTTTTGAAAACTCGACAATTTACAATTGAGGTTTTCTATTATTTGCTTTCCTTTTAAAAATGGAAAAAATTGGAAAACCTGGTAACCGGATGTAGTACCGGCGTAGTAGCAATTATCAAGTTTGGGATACATTCCTTGTAGTAGTATTTGCATATTCATGAATGACATTCCATTGCGTTGACATACATACCTACTTCCCCTATTCTGAATATGGTATCAACCATCCGGAAGCGAAATACTGTCTGCAGAGGCTGAAGGTAATCAACTGAGCCAATACACTAAAGTAGGTAAGAACTATTTGACAGCTGAAAATTTTCATTTGCATGAATAGATATTGATAGTACCTGTTTTGTTCAAGTGATTAGTCTGTCTTGCATCAGTGGTTTATTTGTTTTTACATATTTTTCACAGGTCACCGCATTCACTTGCGTTTCAAAGTTACCAGTGCGTAAAGGATCTCGCTGGGATCATATCGCAGGGCAAACTAATTAGTACAAGGCTAAGTTGTGAGCACACCTGACCGGCAAATTTTAGGATTTAAAGCTTTGTAGCAGAATGTCGTACTTCAAATCAACGCGCACGGTTAAAACCATTTATTCTGATGGATCTGGTCCACCTAGAACGGAGACCAAAACTTACACTTATGGAAATGATGACGGCCCAAATGTGGGATTTTCTACGGACGGCGGGATGCCATCTGGATTTAATATCGGGTTTGGAAGTAGAGGGTACAAAATAAGAATGGGTGGTGGTGGTGGTGGTGGAGGTGACCAGGGCGGAGATGGTGGCTACTATCGCCCCACCCTTACGAGGTATGAAAAACCAACCCAACGCCCACAAGTTGTTGGAAGGTCAACCCGAAAGGAGTCCAAGAACCCCTTCAAAGGAGTACTGAACCAGAATTATGAACAAATTAAGAAGACTTGTCAGGAACAAGGATGCTTGTTTGAAGATCCAGAATTTGAAGCCTCTGACTACAGCATCTTCTTCAGCAAATCACCACCCAGGCCATTTGAGTGGAAAAGACCACATGTAAGTCTTCATATATTAAAATCTTAAATTTATTTATAAACAGTAAAACCTGCCAAAACTGAACACTTTCAGGTCTGAACAAAATTTTCAGATGAGAGATACTCAGTTTGTACAGGTTAATAATAATAATAATAACTTTATTGCTCAAACACAGTACAGGTTATAGCAAATGACAAATAGACATACAACAGTAACATACATACAAATACAGATGCATAAAAAGAAATTTAATAAATTTCATATACTTGAAATTGTGAGTTTTTAAGCAACTATATGTACCAAACAGTATAATGGCTGGTAAGTCCAAACAGTTTTATAGATAAGTTTTTTTTTAAAATTCAGTTTAACTGATTATTTAGTTGAGGTTTTGATACCAAAATGACCACTGTCTTGCAGCAATTTTAGCACTAAGTGCACCACTTTTTGGTATACATTTATGTTAAACCACACCACCTGGATGTCAGTTTAAGCTGTAAATGCCTTCCAGGATGACTTTGAACTAGTCTGACATGTTACTGTAGATGTTTATTGGACACACTTTTTTCAGCAACGAAATGATACTTTTCCCTTGTTTCATGTATCTACAAGTGATTGGTTAAGATAGAATGTATATCACTAGTATTTACACTGTTCATCAAACAGTATTGGTTAAAACTTACTATAAATAACTTTTTCTGAAGTAGTTTCATATGTACCTTATTACTTGAATAAATAAAACAATATTTTGATTACTCTCCAGAGAATCTTTCATAGGCCCTTTGTATCTCTCTATCAAGTGTAAAGATTTAAAAATGTGTATTTTAGTAGCCTAGGTCAATGTGACCTATATTAAGCTTATCTAAGCAGATCACTGTGACCTAGTTTTGTTCCACAATTAATTTAAACAGGTGAATGTGACTTAGTTTTGTGCCAAAATAACCCTATTTGCAGTTTCAATTTAAAATAAGGTTGTAAATTTATTTGAGTATAATTGCTATTAGGTTGAGTCATAAAGTTCATCTATTTAAAAAACTGAATGAGGAATCTAATGATTTATGCATTAAAAAACTATGTACCCTAGTAAGTAGTTATATACAAACAGTACATGTGCATAAAGTTATGGAATGTTGATGGACAGGGCAACGGAATCAATTAGTTCTCAGTTTAAGTTGAATTCATATTAAAATGGTTAATTTGTAAATTTTAATGATCAAAATTAACCCCATGCAGTTGTTGAAGCTGAGTTGTCTATTTATAACTTTCGGGGATTTCCGTTACTTTCAAAGATACCATATTGCATTCTGCTAGTGCTAGTTGTAAATTTATTTACTCAACCATGAAAACAGTGTTTAAACTTTAAAGTTTTTGATAAAAAAACCTTCAAAATACCAGCAGTGCAGTATTAAATTTCTGTATTAAGTTGGAAATAACATGCCTCTTAATTTATATGCTAAATGCATCGTTGCTGTACCTGAGTTTATAAGAAGGGTATAGAATGGTTTGGGATGGAGGTTGTAGAGGGTTACATGGGGTATAATCACTAGGTAATGACATAAGTCCCTGATACTGAGGTATTAATTACAGGTATGTGTTAGATGATACTATTATTTTGATTTGTAAAGGTAATTTAATCAGCTGATAGTGAGGGTCACAGGGTTTATATCTAATGACAGGTAAATCTTTTATGTTTACCTGCATACCTTTGCAGTCGGCCATTAATCATACCCCATTGACGTCCTCAAAAACCAGTTTTGAAGTTTTAAACATTTTGGTGGGTGTATTATGTTGTGTAAATAAAAGTGTTAAATCATTAAATTTTTGCATAAAGTCAATATCTATATCAAGTATATATAGTATATAGATGTGTACCTGTCATTTTGACTTTGCTGTGTGGATCACGTCAGGTGTTTTAAATTTAGAGAGGTGTGTGGATACAACACTTGAACTGTATCAGTCATTCTAGCTATTTAAGTTGTTGTTGGATATTTAATTTATACTGGACAAATTGAAAATGGAAGACACATTTTGGAAGATTGGAAGGTTTTCTGAGCGGGTAGCTAAGGATTTTTTCTCCAGAGCTAAGCAACAGAACTATGATGAAATTTTTTCAAGTTCTCAAGAAGAGGAAACTTTATGGGAAGATCCGGAATTTCCAGCAGAGTTGTCATCTGTATTTTTTAGTGATGAGTATAGTGACAGGGAATTTGAATGGAAGAGACCACATGTAAGTGTAGTACTTGTTAAAAGTAGGGCAAGTTGTGGTGGAATGTTTTTATATATAGAGGGTGTGGCCATTTAATAAGTTAGTAATAATATGTTTATAGTCTTTGAATGCTTTATACAGTTTGTTGCAAAATTATTGGTGCCCACTGTCACTGATATAGTTGTGATAATAGTTCTTATTGGTGATAATTGCTAGCGTTTAAATGCCTACATGTGGCCTATTGGCCAGTGTGCACACCATTAATATTGGACTTTATGAATTTACATTCAATACAGTCAATATTCACCATTGTAGGGGTTCCACTTCTGACCTCTGAGCCTCTAATGTGCAAAATTTATCTAAGTACTGTAAAGGGGGAAATTTTCGCGTGGGTAAATTTTTCGCTTATTTTGCGCTATAGAAATTACCGCGAAAATTTTACCCACGCGAAAATATCTACAATACAGGTTAATATATCGTATATGTATATAAAAAATAGAAAATACACCCACTTATATTAGTTATGTGAAAATTACACCCACGCGAAATGCGAGATTTCAGAAACCACGAAATTTTCACCCTGTGAAAATAATCCCCTTTGCAGTATTTATGGCAAACATTCATCAACAGTATCCAGAAATTGCAAATTTTACAGGAAAATCAATTATTTGAACCCATATCCGATAGAATAACTAATTTCATGTACAGTTAACATTATGGGGTATACCAATATGCCATCATGTAGTACATACAATCTAAAAGCACAGACAATGCAAAAAGCAATGGTCTGACAGACATGTCCAGTAAAATTGACGTCGGTCCACTAAAAAATATGCGCAATCCGGACCAAATGTCCGGTATTATCTGTCTCCGGTTCGACTATTACTATACTTTTATCATTTCCGGAAAAACGATCTGAAGAGAGATCAGAGGCATGTTTTGTTTTATTAATACAACCACTAAACAAAGTATAGCTATTAAATAAAACTTATGAAATATTCGGTCTGGTAAAATGTCAGTTGGTCTGGTAAAAGGTACTGGTTTACCAGACCGAATGTTCCGTAAATTTTTTTTCTCTTTCGCGTTGTCTGAAAGCACCACCTTTCTGATTTTTCAGTAACTGTTGTCTCCCACAATACATGCAGTAAACATTATAAACATTATGGGGTATACCAATATGTCATCATGTAGTACATACAATCTTAAAAAAAAAAACACCTTCCCAATTTTTCAGTAACTGTTGTCCCACAGTACATGCATACCTGAAATATTTAACAAAGCTGACATATTTTTTGTGAGTTTTACAATAAAGACAGCTCTACTACTACTAAGACATGTCATTTGATATAATTCTATATAAATACCTACAGATTGTCTCTTGTTATATTATCTGTCAACAAGGATATAGAATTACTCTTTATTTCATGTTTCTTATGTCAAAAGATGGGGTCTACCTGATGTATACAGTACTTTTTCAGCAGCGTCGGGGGATTAACCTTACCAGTAACTACTTTGAGTTGGGAGCCCAAATCACTTTAGAGAAGAAGTTGTGATAGTAGGTACATAGCTAAAATGTTTAACTTAACATTTAGGTCCAGACTTATTTTTAGGAGCCATGGGCTGCTGGACCCAGCTAAAACGTTTAACTTAACATTTAGGTCAAGACTTATTTTTAGGAGCCATGGGCTGCTGGACCCAGCTAAAGTTTAACTTAACATTTAGGTCCAGACTTTTTTTAGGAGCCATGGGCTACTTGGCCCCTACTAATCTTTATTCCTGATTTTTGTGTGGTTGAGGCAGCCTAAATGGTCAAATGTCTTCAAACACAAGCAGCCTCACTGCTGTAGGATTATAATCTGATTGACAGCTTGGAGATGGAGAATGTTTGTGGTTAGACTCTACTTTTCAATTGAATCAATACCAAATAAGTATTTACATTATTGATGGAGTGTTTGTTGATGTTCATCTGCGAGAATGTGCACCAGTTTTCTAGCACCCTGACAAGTCGTCATAAATGCATTCTAGTACAAAGATAATGCAGATTGTAAACTTGATAATGGCATGATATTGTATTTAGCTTTATCCTTCAGATATTAAAGGAGGTGGTGGTGGTGGGGGGGACCAACTGGAACCAACTGGCAATATTAAATGAAATTATGTCTCATTGTGAAAGCAGAATTTACTATGTACACGTGCAAGTCTTACTGATCCCCAATTATAAACATTATGTTCTGGTTACACAGATCAATTTCTAAGTTAGCCCAATGACTATTACCTTAGTACAAAAGTTTGACTTTTCAGCACAACCTTTTACCCCTGCCAAGCATATATAGTTAACTAGGTACAGACATACCAACAGTAATGCACACAATATCTATTTCCAATCTGTAGACTTATCCTAGAATGTTGGATGTCAAGGTAACATGACACATTCTCACCAAAGTATGGAAAACTCACTGGACATTAACATGCTTCATACATATTATACAGACATAAACTGTCATATATCAGTAATATTAACAAACCTTATCACACTACTGTGTGAAGGTAATGATAGGTCAGTCTTGTTTGGCTTTTATCTCACCTTTCACAAGTGCAGAAAAGGAGTCTCTGGCCGAGAGGTCTAAAGCATGGGCTTTTGGATCACAGTGGTTATTACTGCCTAGGTTCAAATCCCACATTGAACAGATCCTAGTGTGAGAAGGTTTGTCAGTTTGCTTGCAGAAAGCGGGCTGTATTCTCCAGGCAACCCCTTTTCTTCCACCATCCCAGAACTGACTGCCTCGATATAAGTGATAAAATCAAACTTCATTAATCCACTCCACTCCCAAGTGCAAAAAGGTTTGGTCATAACCTATCCTTTAAAGACACCTTCCTTGTGTATTGTCAAAATACTGATGGACTGATGATACTAAATACAAACATATAGAATACTAGTTAATGAGACAAGTGTCTATCCCACCATGAGTGCCAGTGTATCGGAAGTCATACAGTAATTTGGTTAAGTATTTTGATGGTTTAGAGTAAGGGAACTTTGCTCTTCTTCTTGCAGCTTTTGTTACAGTTTATCTTTGTAAATTCAGGGGGTTGGTTGGTTGGTTACACCCATTTGCATGTTTTCAGCTATTTGGTAATATTTTTGAAATGCATGCTCAGTAGGTGTTTGCATTTTGGTTTTACAATCCATTCTGGTCTTATACTAATGCATACTGGTGGCATTTTAAAGTTTGCTTGTTCACACTGAACTTGTCTTCATTGTTTAATTTTACAATATTTGGAGACTTTTGTTTCATAACTAATCACTTAACCACCAGGGGACTTGATGGCCAAGTGTACAGTGCCTCTAATTGCATAGGTTCAATACCTACTTGGGGCAAATTCTAGTGTAAGAAAGTTTATTAGTTTGCTTGAAGAAGGTCTGGTTTTCTAAGGTTTCCTACACTATCATTGGGCTGACGACCGCAATATACTGGTAAGTGAAAGATTCTTGACTGGGACCTACATAAAATTCCATTTCTCGGCTCCACTCCTTAACTACCATGCTAGACCCCTTGTGATTAAGTTTTAAGGAAGTGTCTGAGATACTGTACCCTCTCTTTGATATGTGGATAAACCTATATAGATGTATTATGTTTACATCATCATTTTGTAAATTGAATTACCATAGCAACCAGTAGTTATAAGATATCAATTTCTGTAATATTTATCTTTCGAAGAAGACTTCGAAGTGTGGAAGTGTTGGTACATGCAATATAGTGCAGTTTTAATAGCCAGGGTCAGATTTATATAATAGAAAAACATACAGCAAGTATTTATATCATAAACCTGTCTACATACCAGATCTATATTGAAATCATTTTATTTACTCAACATAAAATCCCCAGGTCAGTTGTTATGATAAGAATGTAAACATCCCAGTGTGTAGGCAAACAATATTGACCTGTCCACTTGACCTTTGATTTCAATAATTTATTATGGACAAGTACATGTATGTAAATGTGTTTATTTCAATCAAATTTTGATGAAACATGCATTGTTTATATATCAACTGCGAATCAGGCTAACACTACCCATGTAATGGGTTTATCATCTTATATGAATATTCCTTGTGGAAGGTCTAGCGGACAAGTAAATGTTGTTTGCCTATACAGTATAATATGCTGACATAGCCAGGATACATATATACACATTATAATATATTGATAAAATACACTTTTTAATTTGATTTTGGCTTTTATGCTTGGGTAAATTTTTATTGAGATATTTTTAAAGTTGTTTTTAAGAGTTGAAAGTACATTTATGTTGTGTATTCGGGGTAAAAACCTGTCCTGAATATTTATATAAGGTTCAAATGATCAAAGCAAGTGTTTTTTGATAAAATAATTTCATATAGTACAGACCTGTCAAAATTTTAACACTGAACTTAACGAAAATGAGTCGTAGCTAGGCTGCCTAGTGGCTCAGATATGGATAACTAGTGACAGAAAGGCTGTCAGGAGATAGAAAACAGCTGCCGAAAAGCTGTCGAGAAATAGCCAAGGTGAGCTGCAGATTCGGTACTAATTCGATAGCATGGTGTTAAACTTTCGAGAGGTCCGTACTGTATATCTGATAAGATTTCATGCAGTTATTATGAAATGGTTAATGATTTTAGTCATATCAGAGTCATTTGGATGGTTGGGTCCTGATGCTTATAGAGTGCCTAAAGCTAAAGTGTTGATCCTGTTCAGCTTCAGTTGTCTTTAGTTGTTATTTTGTAGTATTCACGACATGACAATCTTGTGTATTAGTACTGCTTTGTTTGTAAGTTGTTTGCACACCATATAACACCACATATTTTGGACAAAACACAAGTTCATTTAGTGCACAGGTTTGTGCAAATGTTATCTGATCTGCCTTGTATAAAGTGACTAGAATACTTGCCAACAGTTTTGCAGATTAGCATCACAGACTACTCGACCCATTATACTGGTACAAGGGCAACAAGTAAAAGTCCATAACAATGAAAATGTCCCTTTCTCACTTGTTAGACCATGTCTACTCCACAAGGTTGAGATACATTGGAAGATTAACCACTCTGGTCACTGTGACCTAATATGTTTTGGATGTTTTAGTGGTACCTATGCATGTGTACATGATGTAGAGGTATTGATTGATCTATAACATACACATATCTGAACCTTCAATTCATATTTTCTAATGATTTATCTGTATCCATTACAGCAAAGCCAACCAGTGCATGCTGTTCTTCAACATGTCTGGAGGCCTCAAGGTCCAAGGGATCAGTGCACATTTACGGATCACAGTGCCTCTCCTCGCATAGGTTTGAATCCCATTGGGGCAGATACTATGAGAAAGTTTGTTAGTCTTTTTCCCGAAGATCAATCAGCTAGAGCTGGGTTTTCCAGTTTCCTCTACCATCCCTGAACTGATCATGACCATTTCAATATGAGTGAAAGAATCTTGTCTGGGACATTTAACACTATCGTCAACATGTCTGAAGTCAGAAAATCAGACATATTTCTTCTTGTGAGAGGTTATGACTGGGTCTGACCCAAGACTTGAATGTGGATAGTGACTGTTCTTTTGCCAAGCACTCTGCATTATGAAATGTAAGTTCTTATGGATGGTAACTTAAAATAAACGAGGTACTCTGTCATGGCAAAGGTAATAATTCTGTCCCTTCACATACAGTGGGCGATGTCTCAATATAAGTGAAATATTCTTGACTGGGACATAAAACCCCATTCAACCAATTGATTTATCGTGTATATTTTGTACTTTGTTATGATGCATTTTGATGATTCAAATAATTAGTGAGGGCAGAAGGATGATCTAAGTTACATTGTTGTGTACAGTAAACATCCTGATGTTACAACTGATGGGATGTACTCACCGTACACTACTGTGTTTTACCTACATCTGGTGTGTGTAACTAACATACGATCACTCTACAAAAGTATGTCTTAATTAAAGTAATGGCTTTGTCAGAGACTCAGCAACTTAGAGACTTGGGAGATGGAGAGTTTATTTTTAGCTCTGCAGTTTCATCTTGGTACATAAACCAACATTTATCATGATCCCATCAGGATTCAAAATTTTTGGTCCTAGACCTGTACATAGGGAAATCCAGGAACTTGAAGAGAGAAGCGTCTAGAATACAGGCATACAGAAGTAACAAGTATTGCACTGAAAGTTCAAATGCGTACCAAATTCACACCTATGCTAAGTAAGGAAAGGAGATCTGGGAGAATGCCCCCCCCCCCAGGAAATTTTGAAGAATAACATTCAAAAAGATGCAATTTTCTGCACCCCTAGAGTTAAAAAGCTATGTGTGGATAAGCCTAATGCTGAAAACTGGATCCAAAAATAAATGCATGTAGTATGTACTAAATCTAAATTCATTGAGTTTTGAACAATGCAATAATTTTAATTTAATATCACAAAGTACATGTATTATTGTTAGTACATGTGTACATATATTTATGAAATGATTTAACATATGTAATCAAGGTGGGTTAAAACTTTGTAAGCAGGTGCCCTTTGCATAGTAGTGTTGGTTTTTAAGTGTATTAAATTCAACCAATACATTAGTCTATTTACTGTAAAAACTTATGAAATCCAGATCTTGTCCATGGAATGTGGTCTTCTCATAGTCTGACATTTTGGAATTTAGCTTGTCACATTTTTTGTCATATGATCATTGAAATCACTAAGGCCTTCAGGGGATTTTATGCATTACCGTAAGTGATGTAATAAAATGATAGACATGAATTAGTCTGTCATGTAATCAGCTTAATATCTGTTTTACTGTTTTCACATTATTACATAGAGTTAAATACACAGTACTATTGGCCTATTGAATACATACTTATTTGGGATTTTTACTAGATTGGTCAGTAATCTTGCTCAGAAATTCTATTGATTACGTATAATTGTTTGTGTAAGCTCCCAGTTGAAATATATTTGAACATTGTTTGTATTCGTATATACATGTATATATATATGTATATATAACAATTTTTCCTTAGGGTTATTTTATTTGTCCAGAAATGTTTGAAAGTTGAAATATTAATGAAACAGTTTGAATTGTCAGTTATAGATTAAACTGGATTAACTTGACATAAAGCCATGGTCAGTTTAATATGGCCAGTAATGGTCATTCTGTTCTGTATTTAACTAAAGCCATCAGTTTTACAATGTTTGAAGTTTGTCAGATAAATTATAATAGGTCTGTTGTGTCCTTGATGAAAACCTGGTAACCAGCATTCTAGCTAATATTGATTATGAATTTCCTACTGTGGATATTGTACAGACCTATATTATTATAGTAAACACAACCTTCATTTTCATCTGTTGATCAATTAATTACTGATAGTGTAGCATAGTATTATGTATAATAGTATAGTCTAGAGTGAAAAAGTTTATCAATTCACTTACCGTACTGAAGGGTTGATGGTTTTCTCCTGACACTCCAGTTTCCGCCAGCATTCAAGAAGTGCCTTGATATAAGTGAAAGAATCTTGACTGGTGTAAAATACTAACTCTGTTCTATGACCATTCCACAACTTACATCAAAGTTGCAAAGCTGTGATTAATCCACAGAGATATCAGTAACATGCAATCAACAGTAGTGTTGGACCGATTAATCGATTTAATCGATATCTAATCGTTTGAGTGTCCGATTAGCGATAATCAATTATAAAATCTAATAATTGATTAATTTCGATTATTTACTGAAGTTCGTTTATGGAAAAACGGAACGGTTCGTTTGGAGCTTGTTTGTAATATTTGCACAGTCTGTTGTCTGAATATAAAAGCATTGTTCTATATGTGTGTGCTTAGTACTATTTTGAATAATGGCCGATGGGGATACCACACATGATGATGATACAAGACTAAAAATTAAAATTTAATTTCCGATTCGATTTATTAACCGATTATAATCGGATAATCAATCGAAATCATCTTCCGATTATAACCGATTAATCGATTATGAAAATGCAACCGATTCCCATCACCAATCAACAGTATGATAGAATAAGATGTATGGGTACATTGAGACCATGTCCTGGTTATGAAACTACTAAATTCATGTGAAATTCATGTAAAGTGAAATTTATGTGAAATTCCTTTGAACAAAATTTGCAAATGTAGTGTAGACCAGGGACCATATCTTGATTTGAAATGATAGCAGTTTATTATGATTTTGTACATTTTGGCTGTTTTACATGAAACACTTTATAAGGTTAATGTGTGTCATCTGTAGATTCACAAAACAAATGAATGTATAAACAAATATTTACTGGTATGTACATATACTCATAACATTACATGCATGTGTGCAAAAAAATTTGTAATTTTGAGTTGGTATGTTGTTAGCAGATGTACAAGAAGTAAAAACAATGTGCAGATGACAAGATGGGCAGGAAATCTTAATATTACCTCCCCCAAAACACTTGATTACCTGTAACTAAACACCTGACATTGTTCTTGACTTATGGTGGGCTATAGTAAAATAATCATAAAAATATACTTTAAGTGCATTAAGATGTCAAGTACTGGGAAAACTAAGGTTTATTGTGACTAATGAGATAGTGTTAGTGTTTTTTGTACAGGTAACTGCATGTTGTGACAGTTCTACCTGTACCTGTCAGTAAATGCTTATGTATTAAACATCTTATTGTTTATATATATTTTAAGGTCTCTTGCAGTTGAAATCTACTGAAATCTCTACTGAAGAGACTGAAGTTTAGCACAATTAACTTAAGGATTACCAAATTACTTCTTTACAACATAACATTCTTTCAATATTATATTTGTGCCCTAGGTGACTATATGCCTTAAACGATGATCATCCTCTACTGTTTACAATGTGCATTGTTTTAAATTTTATATTTTTATGAAAGAATGGTTCACCGGGTCAATTTACAGCATTATTGGCAATGTGTGTTCAGTTGGTATAAACTTAAATGCCTTTTTGGAAGAGTGTGAAGTAAATGGTGTTTTGCTACTCAGTCCAAATTATTTCACTTGTATCGAATTGACAAGTTTATATGGTGGAAGAAACAAGAGTGCCTGGAGGAAACCATGGTCTTTGGCAAGTAGACTGACAAACTTTTTCACACTAGGAATTGTCCTGAGTGGGATTTGAACCTAGGTATTTAGAGGTGCTGTAATTGTGTGCTCTAGACCAATCTGTCACTGAGGCACACCTTCCTTTTAGAAGAGGTGATGTCATACCACCACTGTAAGCATCCAGGGATTGAGATCAATAGGGGTCCAGTAGCCAGTGGTCCCAGAAATTTGTCTGGGCCCCCAAAATTTTTAAAATTTTTGCTATGTATTGCTAGTATTGCAACTTTTCTTCAAAAGTGAGGTGGCCCCCAAGTCAAAATAGTTAAGCATCATCCCTTCTGTGTAAGAATTTTAGTTAAAGCATTTTGATGGATCAGTATTCAGGCTAGAAAATAACCAATGTTATATACAATAAGCCATCTAGTCAAACACAACTTATTATATGTATATATATCATGTCAGACATTCATCAATGTTTGATCCTTTAATGCTTAGTGTAAAACAGGGATTTCAGAGTCACAACCTCAAGTATAGAGTGTTGGGAACCAGCATAGCCCTGATACGTTCTGATTTCAATTTTCTAATTTGTTTTATAAAAGAATTAGCTACAGTAGTTATTCTCATTATGAAATATTAAATTGTGATCATTACAGTACATCATCACGTTTATATAAATAGAATAATTGATTCACAGCAGTCTGGGTATTTAGTATATATATTGATTTCTTGTTGGTCTATATGTATATTATTTGTAACACGCACACACACGTGTCTTTTCTCAGAATATTTGATCATTGTGTCAACTGGTAGATTTTGTTTGACCATACAATAAAGTAACTAGAGAATGATTGGCCATTGTGTCAACAGAGGGTTGAGGTTGCAACGAGAGTTGTTAAAGCAACAACTGGAACTCAACATAAGAAGAACATAAGCTGATAGCATATTCTCCAATTTCAGGGATAGACACTAAGAAAAATTCTGAAGTAGTCAAAAGGACAAGTAAGGAATTTAATCAGGTAGCCCTTCCCAATTTGTACTAGTCCTTCTTTGATGGACTCTGGATGAAGAAGTGATGATTGCCTGGCCTTGTCCTTGCTAGGGATAGTACAGAAGGGGGCCAAAGCCCTCCTGTTGCTGGGGGTTTGGTAGGCCTCCCTGGTGAAAGTTTGTATTTAGAATGCCTTAGAAGCCTTTCTTGAGCTCTCTAGGGCACAATTTACAACATAAAGACAGTGGATTTTGCCACATATCTCACGTGTTGTTAATATTCATTATTCAGCATCATGATGTCCAAACCCCTAAAACATATTGGCACTTATTTTCCATTGGTCTTTTGGACCAGCCACTGGTGATGTTTTACTGGTCCTTCCTAATTTTTACTGGCCACGGTCTAACAGACCAAACCCTGAGTATTCAGATTCAAAGATGGGATTTAAGATTAAGGTTACTCATATTTTCTTTCCAAACATTGTACATGTATATACTTCCTTAATCCTAGTTCTTCAAAAACAACATTCAATCACATTTTGTGATAAGACATTGCAGTGATCACGGATCAGTAGAAAGTTGTTAATACAACACATTATATCAACATTTACTGTGTATAAATGGTTCAGTGAAGTGATCACGGATCAGTATAAATACAACCCATCGTTAAACTCTGAGAACCATCATCACAAGTCATCATTATCAACATTTACAGTGTATAAATGGTTTGGGTCAGTAATACATACATGTCTGATCTGAAACACCTTTAGACATGGATCTATCATATAACAACTAATTAACGGTGTATAGATAAGTGTTTAGATTATGTTTGGCAGATCATTCCTCAATGTACCATTATATAGACCAAGGATTATCACATCTGATTGAGAGAAAATTATGGGTATAATGTTTATGTTCTAAACAAGCTGATTCATTAAATTTGTAGCCTCCTCTAAAACTTTTATTATGACTGAAAAAGCCTAAAAATGACAAAATAAAGCCATTTTGAAAAATAATTTTTCAAAACTTTTGTGCAGAATTTATTGAGTGATGTACAAAAGGTAGCCTTACGGATTCATGCAGTTCTTTGCATTTGCCAAATCGATTCATTTCTTGAATAAATGCAATGGTGATTTAGTTTTGATTTTTGATGACTTCAGATGTGACCTGTGTATATAGTTTTGGTCAGCAGCATATATGCTACTGATACCTGGCTAAGGTAGTTGTGTTTCAGTAGGTTGAAAAAATGTTTCTTGAAAACCATTTGAATGGCTTTCTTCAGTTGTTTTACCTACTGTCAGTTACATTAATTTTTACCTTTGTGACTGGTTAGTTTAAAATAGCAGTTTACAGGTCACGGCATCTAAGGTTCAAATCCTACTTGAGCAGATTCTATTGTGAGAAAATTTATGAGTTTTTGCTAAAGTTCAGTGGTTTACTCCCAAGTCATGCAGTTTCCTCGACCATCCAAGCACTGATTGCCTCAATAAAAGTGTAAGAATCTGCTTGACTTATTTCAGTTCCTTCTCTCTGCAAGGGAATCAGGCTGTTTACAAGTCCTATCCATTTTCTTCTTACTTTTGCCTCAGACCATGAAGAATCTGTACTTGGGTGTAAAACACAATTACTCAGCTTCACTCCATTATAGCAGTCTAGGGTAGTTACAGGTTACACAGTTCTGGTACAGCAAAACTGTGATTTATAGCTGCCATTTATTCAATCAGATTTTGGCATTATAAAGAAATTTGACACTAATATGAAGGAAACATAGAAGGAATATACATTCAGACTTCAAAATAGTGTGGGAATAAGTGAGATGGCCAAGTTATCTAAGGGCATTTAAATGAGGTTTTACTGTGTACCCTTTGTTGGTTCATCAACAGATCATAGTCAAACTGGCTTGTGTTCAGCTGATTTAGCTGCATTTAGATAGGTTATATTTTTTACGCTGACCTTGGACTTCAGTGATTGTGTTATCAGACTTATCAGTTGATGAAGCATCACTTTTACTTTTTGTAATCTTTATGTGTTTCTTCTATTATCTTTCTCAAAAAAAAATTACAAGAATTTTTATTACCGGTATTTGCTGAAAGATAAAAATTCATTCTAATGCTTAAAGTTCTGAATTTAATTTTTGCTCAGCACCTGTTTGTTAAAATAACTTTGAGATCATCCCTGTGATCCCCAAATCTTTATTTTCCCCCTTCACACTACATCTGAGTATGATTATAAGAATTAGAAAGAAGTACAAGTAGACAGATGATGAGTAGTGTAACATCTACAGCAGTAAGATGTTTGGATGATTTAAACTTATGACTAGGTCCCTGGCAAGCTTTACATTCCATTTTTGGTACTCTCATCACTCAGCTTCAGAAGCCGGTTAAATGGTCTATACAGTTATTATATTGCACTCACGGTCTCTATACTTCGTAGATACCTCGATCAGCCTGTTTTATCTTCTTATCTCAGAGAATTTTATGACTGTTTTGATTTGACTCTTACAATATGTACCTGCCTTGCATGAATAATATTTTCATACAACCAGAAAGATGTTTTAGAACTTTTTATTGAATGAGGTAAAATGGTCCACTCAGGAATATTTCGCTTATATTGATATGTTACCAGCAGTCTAACCCATAACAACAAATCTTATAGTATCAGAGAGTTTGTCAGTTTGCTTGCTGAAAGTCGATGGCTTTATTTGGACACTCCAGTTTTCTCCACTATCACTGAACTGACAGCCGCAATATAAGTGAAGGAATCTTGACTTGGGTGTAAACTCTTTAATCTATTACTCCACTGCATTTCTGACCTGTAGCCACAAACACACAGGTTCTGATAACCAATGGATATGTTCATCAGCTCAGTGTAACATTGGACTATGTTAATGACCTTAACCTTAACCTACACTGACCAATGGCTTCAACTGGTCTGTTGTCTAGTGATCACCTAACAGTGTAAAATATGAAATGCATGAATATTGTACATAAAATATAAGTTTTATAATAGTCCATACTACGGTAATTACTGAGTAATACAGATTTGATCACTCATCAGTTAGACATGACAACAGGCTCCAGTTTCACAATAAAACGATATTGTGAAGTTAAAATGATATTCAAAACCACACATTCATTAGCATTGTGAAAGCTAAAAAAATTATTCAGATTTTAAATTAAAGTGAAACTGAAGCCAGGAATTAGAAATTTATTTAAAATCTCACATATTTTATACTGAATCACAATGGGAAGATGAGAGGACCACATATTACCTTTGAAACTAAAATTTGTCAACTAATTCTGGTATTTCTGGAACATGGAGCAACAGATTTTATATACAAAATGTCTTTTAAAATGTTTGCAAAATGTTTTCAGTGCCAAAACAATTTGTTTACTTTTTATATAGCAATGTAAATAAATGAGTAATTTGTTTGTGATACATTAACTTGTAATATAAATTTATCAGTGCCAGTCAAGAGGGTATTAGTACCTAATGATGTAAAAAAGTTAATGTCTGCCAAAAAAATTCTGATTCACCATCATTATTACATACTTAAATGTCAGATTGATTCAACATTTACTGTGTAAATATGGGTTTAAAAGTTTGTATCAAAACATATGTAATTTATTTATATATATATCATTTTAGAAATATTAAGACTAATCATGGTATTGCTTTTGACAACCTAATGACTTCCAGGTCTGTTTTTAATTAAAATATGATACAGTAGTTATATGATAGAAAATTGTGATAATATTTTGTAATAATAATTACAGCAAAACCTTTTTAAGTGCCCCTCAATAACCTAGCCATCTTAGTTTTTAGCTCACCTGAACCAAAGGCTCAGATGTGCTATTGCCATCTATCTTCCTCTGTCATGTGTCGCCTGTTGTGTGTAAACTTTTCACATTTTAATCAACTCCTCCAAAACTACTGGCCCAAATTGGATGACATTTAGCAGTAATGATGTCTAGATAAAGGGTTTTCAGATTTGCACAAATGAAAGGGTTATGTCTTTTTTGTTGAAGTACCAAAATCCATTCTTCTATGTTTTTCTGTATAAGTTCTCTTTGATTTATCACCAAATCCCTTTATAATGCCAAAATTTGATTGGACAAATTGTTATGATGAATCAAGGTTTTACTGTAATTTATTAATTCAAATGTGTAGTTTAAAAAAAAAGTTAAAACTAATTCTATTATTGCCTGTGTCATATTTTTTGTTTTGCATAATTCGTGAAATGGTATACACAGCATCCATTCAGATTACCAGTATATTTCTCAATGGCCCAAATGAAGATCAGACTAGAAGCTTAGATATTCTGTGTTACATACTGTACATTCATATAGTGTTCATTTTGGACGTTGACTTATTATTCTGGCTCCAAGTCAACATAGATCTATGATTGCTAATCATCATGAGTGCAGAAGATATAAAAATGTTATATATTATATCCCAGTCTTGAGCTTGGGTGACATTAGTTTTAATCATGCATGAAGGACATTCTGTAAACCAACTTTTATTCACGGCTGTTAATTTTTGTGATAATAACCATATCTGAATATTTGGTATAAATAATACACATTCTATTTTCAAAAACAAGTTTGCATCAATTAACTCTTGCGATTATTTTGTCCTTGCAAAACATGCAAAAGTAAAATGCATGTGAATAAAAGTTAGTTTACATTATACAAAAAGCAGGACATCCAGTGATCACTAACATACAGCCGGTTTTCTTCAAGGTTGCTTCATTAGTTTATTACAGTTACAGATATATAATGATATATACTGGTATATTATGTAATTATCGTTTTGGTAATTATTTGGTGTTGTTAGCCAAAACTACAAGTGTTGATGATGAGTTCCTTATGTGCTTTCTTCAACCATACCAAACCTTATTTCACCCAGTAAATGAGAAGTTTTGTCTGGATTCATCTTGGCTCTTCTGAATTGGAATGATCCAGAGATCTTTATTATTTAACTGAATGGCTCTTATAGAATAGGAGGCCTCGGACTTGGAACAACAACAACAGCAACAACATCTCCATCAACAGCCACAACAAATACGACAGTGTATAGTCAAACAACATTGACCTGTCCCCTTGACCTTTCATTAGGAATATTCATATTTGATAATTCATCCAATACATATTGTCAGTTGGCATGTTTTTGATGATGTACTTTGTGCCCTATTCACAAATGTGTTGGTCCAAAAATAAATATTCAAATTCAAAGATCAAGTGGACAGGTCAATATTGTTTGATTATAAACGCTATAAACAACCAAACACACACACACACACACACACACGGTATAATTTATTCTCCTTGTATATTTCCTTTAAGAACAAAGATTGTTTTGTGTGATATATGTTAAGTTGTGTGTGTTGATGTAGATAAATGTAAGTAAAACCACTTACAATATTGATACACCACAGTAAGCTATAAATACCAACAACTTACCAGAACTTTATATATTCAATCTATAAAGCTTCATGCATATCATAAATATATTACACTTTAATCATTGAATCCAACATGTTGTGGTTACATAAATGTCATGTAGCAGTCTGTGTAGCTCAGCGGTAGAGCACTCACCTATAGTGCGGGAGGTCCCGGATTCGATCCCAGGTCCGCCCCGGCATTTTTTCTCCTTCCTGTTAAAGTCATATTGGGACTTTGGGTAGTTGGACACCTGTCACATTAAAAGTCATTGCTATCATACTGGGTAAAATTGCAACATCAGTTGGATGTTTAAGTACAAAGTTAACAGCAGGTGCCATGTAAAGATGAAGTCACATAAGTGTTAGAGCACCTGTCATAGGGTTATCCCATTGAAGAAAAAAAAATATGGTCATGTCGGTCAACAGTTGCCTCATTTTGGATTTAAATTTGACCATTTGAAATCTATCCATTATTTTACTGTTTTTCACTTCTATTGAGACCTTATCATCTAGCAGCTGAAGTTACAGAAACTTAATTCAATGTGATGCATTATACATGAATAGCTAATTTCTACTGTCTTAATAATTGACCAGTTTCTGTAAGGAAATCCTTGACCTTAATAATGTACGTGTCAAGTGCAAAAAGAAGTTGATACACAGCTGTCACATTAGGACACAGAAAGTACAGTATGACCTTTGCCTGCAAAGGTTTTATCAATAAACTAGACAAACACCTCCAATAAATTTTGCAGGACTGTCAAACTGCTTAATTATGGACTGAAAATTGAACCCAATAATAGGTTTCAACCCTAATTTTTCCCAAAACTTTTGGTGAATATTCCCAATTTAAATAAACTAACTAAAGGAAATTGTATCTTTAAAATTTCTGCTATGTATTTCACATTAGATCCCCCAAAAGGCATAAGACAATGCTTATTTTCCAAAGCCAAGGGTCCTAGACTTGTTACCAAAATCAGATGTGTCAGCCCTGTCAGCCCCTGTCTCCGTTTTTATTGTATGGTTATACTAGGTATATAACAAATGATATACATGCACTTGGCTTTCTAAAAATCCCATATTTAGTGTGCAACATTGGTCAATATGAAGCCACAAATAGCTAAAATAATGCTGATGTGGCTTAAAATAATAAGTCACTCACTGGTCAATATGTTTCTTAACTTCTCTACGGTCATCTAAGGTCAAGATTAGCTTTTAAATTTAGTAAGGTAATGTATAGCACAGATTTATAATCTAAATTCATGTTGGAATTATACTGAATAAAGGGCAAATCTACTCCATCAGAAACTTTTCATCTGAAACTTAGTTTCGCCCATGGAACAAAAAACTTTAAAAGAAATATTTAAAGCATTTTATACCATTGCTTACACTTAAGTTCATTTCATGCAGGCCATTTCTGTCAAATATGGTAACATACTTATTAGAGTGTCTTATATAACAGCATATGTGGGAGTATAAGTTACATATCACTTTATTGTATTACAAAGAAAATATTTGTGTTGCTCATTACAAGCTTTAAAGGGGTGTCGTAAATTTTATTGTAAAATCTTCATCCATAAATTAAAGACGTTAAACTTAAATTTATACTCCCACCAGTTTTATATACAGTTAGGCTATATGAAATTAATTCCTAGATTTTCATCATCCCGTCCCACCTTTTTCGGCCAGTCCCGGAATTTTTATTTGTTTATTTTTGTTGTGTTCTTTGATGAAGTTTCTTTCAGGCACTTTCTGTTGTTATAACTGTCATTTCTTTTGAATCTGAAAACAAAATATAAAAAAATTAAATGCCCCCTCCCCAATTATGAAAAAAATTGATGAAAATCTAGGAATTAATTTTATATGGCCTGATATAGTTTGGTAACAGACTAGATGGATGTTGTGGTGTAGGGTATCATTCTTGTATCTTAAGTGCAGAGTATTCTGATCTTTATAGAGCAGTTTTAAAATGAAGGGTGTGTTTGGAAATAATTATACATAAATGAGTAGATAATGTGACAAAAATTAAGAAAACAGGAAAATTTATGGTTTTACACTACACATTATTTAAAACAGACTATATCAGCCCACGCAAGATATAAAATATGTAGTGTGTAAAAAATCTATTTCTACATTATGTTACCTTTGATTATAAAAAAACTTTTTAATATTAATCTATAAAATGTAGTTCGATTATAAGTGCTACATTTTTTAACTTGTTATATATGTGATAATAAAACTTGTAGTTGCACAGTTAAGGAATTCAAATATGTGGTCAGTGGCTATTAAATATGTGGTTTCAGTGGTAGTGTATCACTCTAGAGTCAATGGGGGTCATGGGTGTTGAACTCTGTTGAAGATGATGTGACTCAAAGCAAGTGACTTTAAATTTCACACTGCTGCTGACTTTATGAATGTTAGGATAATGAACCTGTTGGGCAGCAATCTCTTTTGTGTTCTAGGGCCCTTGGTGGCCCAGTGGTCTTAAGCATGTGCTTATAGTTCACAGTGTCTCTCGGAACCTTTTAAGAACAAGTCTAAGAGTGAGAAAAATTGTCAGTTAACTTGCCAAAGGCTGATGAGTTTCTCTTGGCAATCCAGTTTCCACAGCTATTTAAGAACTGATTGCCTCAATATAGTCAAAGAATTTTTACTGGGCAATAAACCACTCTTTTGTATTATTTGATGATCTATGTTAATCAGTTGTGATGGTGTATCCATTACTCAATTGGTTTTCAATATATTCATCAGCTCATAAAAACAATATTTATATATCCCTCATTAAACTTCTACAGGTGTTACATCTGAGTCGGGGAATGCTTAACATATTTCACTTGAATACTTAAAAAGAAGTAGAAGGTTATATTATGTGAATAAATTATTGATATTTTTAGTTTTATAATTTAATTTTTTTGTATTTGTTTATGTTTAGGAAATTTGTGAAAATCCTGAGTTTATATCATCAGGTACAAGTCGTTTTGATGTACAGCAAGGAGAACTGGGTAGGTATCATATATACATATTATCTATCTTCCTATTCTTCTCAATTTTGATTTCAGACATGACAGGTGTAGCTAGATAGACAGAAGGTGCTTATTACTCTTTAAGATCACTTGGCCTCTTTTCCCTGCTCGAAGTTTTAACTTTGCTTTTGGAGTTGTGATTTGAACATAGACTGGTATGTTTGTGTTTGAATTTGGCATGGAATGATCTTTAACCTTTAACCTGTTATTTTAGCCCATTTGTAAAAGAAAAGATGATGGCATACCCCAGCATTGATGCACAATGCAAAAGTTTTTCAATTGGCACAGATGAAGTTGGACTAGATGAAAGGCAAGCTTTGTTGTTCTGACAGCTCTTGTTTGATTAACTAGATGTACAGACATGCAAGGCTATTCCTCTGATTGGAGCCTTGGTGGCAGAGTTGTCTCACACAGTCAGTAATTACAGCACTTCTCACAGCCTAGCGCCTAGATTTGAATCCCACTTGGGCAGATGCCAGACCCTAGTGTGAGATGTTTTGACATTGTCAAGGGAATAGTGGTTTCTTATCGAAACATCTCAGACTAAGATTCAGTTGTGATTTATTCATGTTTTAGAGCTTACTGAATGATTACTGCACGTAACATACTATACATCTGAAATAATATTACAATTAATTTTGTTCACCAAACGAAGTCGGAGTACATATACATGTATTTGTAGTGTTTACTCTATTTCTTCTGCTAATAATTTTTCTGCCACTTGTCTCAAAAACTATTACACAGATCTTTATGAAACTTCACAAGAACAATCTTTGGATGGAGAAAATGTGTCATTGGCTATTGACGTTTTGATCATGCACATGGTTGGGTTTTTCTCAATTAAGGTTTGTTTGGGAGAACTTTTGAAAGTGCATCCCATTTTAGCTACAACTTATTGTAAATTATCACTATTGGTTTGTTTTACAGGTGATTGTTGGCTGCTGGCTGCTGTGGCCTCCCTGACCATTAACGACAGATTGATGGCCCGTGTGGTACCACCAGAACAGAATTTTACGGATAATTACTGTGGTGTATTTAAATTCAATTTCTGGCATCAGGGTGACTGGGTAGAAATATGTGTAGATGACAAACTACCTACTTATTATGGACAACTTGTGTTCATGCATTCAACAGAGAAAAATGAATTCTGGAGTGCTTTGCTGGAAAAAGCTTATGCTAAGTAAGATATTTTTTTATGAAACAGTAACTCATTGATGCAATATATTTTATATATTTTATATAAATGTCAAATTTTGATATGAAATACAGTTAAACCTTAGTTTCATTTTATTTTGATTCTTAATTGAAATCATAATCCAATGGACAGCATGAAAATTATATGAAAAACACAAGTTTCCCTTGTTTTGGTTATTAATAACAAACTAGTGCTTATACATGTAATTTCAAATTAGATGTGAAATACAATTATTCTAATCTTTGAGAATCATAATAATACAATATCTGCATATCTATCACTACATAATTTTTGATAATACATTGTACATGTATCATGCATCATTTAGAGGTATGGTTAATTTTGATTTTTCACAAATGTTATTGTTGGAGTAAATTAAGAACCAGGTATATTTCAGTATCACCTTATCTTTTATTTTACCCATAGACAATAAATATTCTAAGGAACCAAATTCTAACAATTTAACAGTCTAAGGGAGATAATCACATACATTTTGGAGTGATATTATGTGATCTGTTCAGAGGTAGGATGAGTAAATAGAGTTTACAATTTCAGATGGCCCAGATCTCTATGATTACCCTAAATTCCTAGATAAAAGGCAATGAATATTTGAAGCAGACAAGTTTTGTACTCATTAATTGTCACAAATTTGAAACAAGAAAGGTGTATCAACCTTTGAAATTGCCTGTTTCCTATTTTATAGTAAAATAACAGTAATATTAAATTCAATATTCTTGTAATTCTAATTCACTGCATGTATTTAATTTTTTCGTCATTTAAGTTTTTACTAGATCCTCAAAAAATACAAATAAAATAAATAATGACTACCTGTTTTTATTTATTTAATTTTTCAGACTACAAGGGTCATATGAATCTCTGAAGGGAGGCAGTACAACAGAAGCTATGGAAGACTTCACTGGTGGTGTCACAGAAAGTATTGATCTGAAGAAACCACCAAATAATCTCTTTACTATTATGTTAAAGGCAGCTCAGAGAGGTTCACTTCTAGGATGTTCTATTGATGTAAGTGTCATATCTTTTATGTAAAATATCAAAAACAAATATACCAATCCATGTCCTAATCAGAATCCGAAAACAAAGTAAAAACTGGCAAATAAAGTCAGACACGTAAACTTCTATTAGAATTGAGGCTGGGTGCTCCAGAAGGGTAAGCACCTCCTGTCTGCTAGCTACATCTGCAACATGTGAAGTCAAAATTGATAATGACAGGAACATGGAAAAAATTTCTGTTGTAAGCAAAACGATCTGATCTTCTAAATTTACTTTACTTTAGTGTAAAATGAAAAAATGTCAGGTTTTTTGTGTTTAAATTTGCTTTTAGCAAAAATACTCCTTGTTATTTCTTCACAAGTTTTGTGCTGTAAGGTTTTTTGATGGTGCGGAAATATATTTAATACTGGTAGTGTCATAAGTCCTCAGACTTTACTTTTTGAAAGACTTTTGGCACCATTCTGTACATTTAGCAGATGTAGAAAATCTATGACATAACTGAGGTTACCAAGTAAAGATATGTCTTATACCAAACTTCAAAGAAAGAACTGTAAAGTGGTTGATTTTACATTGAGCTGAACATAATAATTTTATATACAATTTTTTTACTGCTTTTTACCAGGCTGATCCAACTTGGTTAGAAACCAGATTATCCAATGGGTTAACTGTAAAGTTGTTAATTTTGCACCAGAGCTAAGCATAATAATTTTATACATCTATTTTTACTTCTTTCTTTTTACTAGGCTGATCCAAATCAGTTAGAAGCCAGATTGTCCAATGGATTAGTTATGGGACATGCATACAGTATAACAGCTGTTAACTTAGTGAGTATATATAATTTCCGTACCTGACATTTCGGTGGATTTCTCAGTGGTTTGAAACATTGTGGGCAGTGTACTCAAAAGATTGCCAAAAGTGCACACCAGCAGCACAAAGCAGGTCATTGAACTTGTGTTTAGACTGATCTTTGAGAATAAAACATTTTCTCGTGCAATATATCTAAAAATTGCTGTTGCAATTTAAAACAACATTCAATCAACCAATCATTTTTTAATTTTTTTATACAATATGACAGCACCTGTCACTACCTAGGATTTTGTCCCACTCGGACAGATCCTTGTGTTAGAATGTTTGTCAGTTTGTTTGTAGAAGAACAGTGGTTTTCTTTGAATATTATGGTTACTTCCACCATCTTATATATCTGATGGCATCAAAATAATCTTGACTGTGTCATAAAACACAGTTTTATGGGACCAATGTTCTAAGTACATTACTATTTTGTGTCTTCAAAAAGATTTTTTGTTTTTCCCCACCTTTTAAAGAAAGAAGGGGATATTGAATTTGAATTTCCGTCCCTCCATCCATCCTTCCTTCCGTCATTCCTGTCTAAGCTAATTTTCAACAACAATGAAGCACTAAATCACGAACCTTAGTTCAAAGCATCAACATCCATAGGAGATGTGCATATTGTTAACCGGGTGGCATTTGCCTGTAATTACTGATTTGTTTCAGATTGACATAGAGACACCAAGAGTTTCAGGAAAGATCCCAATGATCCGTATCCGTAATCCGTGGGGTAATGAAGCCGAATGGAAAGGAGCTTGGAGTGATCAGTAAGTATATTAGCCATAAATATCAGTAGTTATTGTCTGCCAAACAAAGTAGAAGTCATATACCCTGGTAGTGTTTACTCCATTTCTTCCACCAACTGTCTGCCACTTTACTTGGCAACTATTTAACAGAACTTTATGAAACTTCACAGGAACAGTCTTTGGCTGGAGTAGTTGTGCTATTTGCTATTCATATTCATATTTTGATCATGCACATTGTTGGGGATTTCCTAATGAGGATTTGTTTGGCAACCCATACCAGTTATAACTTGTTAAACATTTTGCATGACCATACCTGTTAATAGAACAGCTGGTTATAGAAACCACTTTTTACTACATATTTAAGGTATCCAACCATAAGCATTTATTTTGAAATTGAAAAAAATAGTTTTGTAGTTTTTAAATTCAATATTTTCTGTCTTTATAAACAGGTGAAAATTTAAGTGTTAAGCCAATCTCTGTCACCCATCCAACATTTTATAATACAATAATTTGAGTTCCTTTGCCAAAAAATGACTTTCATTGTACTAGTGTATCTAATGTTAACTTTTAGCTATTAATATTTAACAGTCAATATAATGTTTAGGTAAAAATGATGAACTTTTTCAAAGGGCAAAGGGAAATAAAGAACCATGAATCAATTTTCAAATGGATTGGTTGATTTAAGAAAAACCACTAAAATTTCCTCACAGACATTTCTTGTTATATAGTAATACATTAAAGAAATTTCACAAACGCATGAATTTCTATGTGCGACAGAGATGTATGGTTGAAATTACAAATTACTAATATACATGTACTAATTTTATATTTTAGATCTCAAGAATGGAATTTTATTCCAGAAGAACAAAAACAGGAAATGGGATTGACTTTTGATGATGATGGTGAATTCTGGTAGGTTGACAAAACATTGTCAAACAGTTAAAACCATAAAACAGTGACAATTGTTATCAACTTATACAAGATTGCTAGAGTTATCTCCCATGTAATTTGGCATGTTCACTAAACAAAAACATAACAAAGTTTCTCTCTGTACATTGTTATGGCAATATCAATAACTAAGACAACACATTGTGGATGCAATGAATGCCAACTCTGTCATATTTCAGATTGGACAATCTGATGGCAATGCATACAACGAGTCTGTAGTTGTTATTACAAGTAAAGTGTGAACATTTCAAAAAGCTTGGATATATATATGTATAATGATACACCATTATTACCTGTATATGAAGTTTAGAATCGTCTGTGTCACTGTGCCATTACATTGTGAATGACCTTTACTTGTACATGTATCAGTTGTTTCAGTTTTAAGGTACATGTTTTTTCCCCAGACAATTTTACCAAATCAAAAATAATAAATTAATTAAATAAATAAATAAATAAATAAATAAAATAAATTTATATTTTTGATGCAGGATGTCCTTTGATGACTTCAAATCTAATTTTGAAAAGTTAGAAATTTGTAACTTGGGTCCAGATTCCCTTGATGAAGAAGAAGTTGAACAGAGTGGAGGAAAGAAAAGATGGGAGGCAACAACAGAACATGGAGAATGGATTCCAGGTGTTAACGCCGGAGGATGTAGAAATTACTTAGGTATTTATCTCGGTTTATGAAGTTATTGGTTTTTCTATTCAAAGCTTAACAGGGGTAATATTTAAGTGGTATAGCTACTACTTCATGAAACGATCTAATGATAATTTGAAATTTAATTTTTAAGTGAAATTCTGTTAGATTTATTTCTTAAGCCATTGATTTGGGGCATCAGTATTCAGGTTTCGTACAGGCCTGGAAAAGTCCTTAAATTTTGAGGTTTGCCCTAAAAAGACCCTAAAAACAAGTCGGACCCTAAAAAGCCCTTGAATTTGGCCAGTTGGGTGTTTGAATTATTGTATTAAGTGGTTGCAAATAAACTGATATATATAAATAAATATATTAATTAATAAGTTGCGTTGAAATGAGCAACTTAAAGGTACCTGGCCCTCCAGAATGCCTAACATCAACCTCAACTTCAAGTGCCGTTACTATGGACATGTAAGTAATTGTTTTATTGATTTAATTGCCTTTGCACCAATATTTGTTTGCTAAAATTGTCCCGTTGATTAGGCCTTAAATTTGCAAATAAGACCCTGAAAAGACCCTAAAAAGTCCTTAAAATTTGGAGTCCAAATGTTTGTAAGAACCCATTGTCCTCTATTTGACCTAAAGATCGCTTAGGGGAGTAAGCACTTTATAATACAAGCATAAGTGAAGGTTTAAGGTCACAATGTCAAATCTTTCAAATATTTGTCTCTCAAAAGACTACTTTTGTTGGCTGTAGTCTACACAGTCACTCCATCAGTCATATTGAATATATATGATTTTGTTATTCACTCAAAAGACTACTTTTGTTGGCTGTAGTCTACACAGTCACTCCATCAGTCATATTGAATATATATGATTTTGTTATTCAGATACCTTCTGGACAAATCCTCAGTACAGAGTAACGTTAACTGACCCAGATGATGATGATGACGATGATCTTTGTACTGTACTTATTGGAGTATTACAGAAAGACAGAAGAAAGAAGAGAAAAGAAGGACTTGATCTACTTACTATGGGATATGTCATTTATAAAGTAAAGCATGAAAGCATTTTATAGTATTTATATTTAAAAACATGAAGTAAGGCCTAGTGGTTAAGGTCACATACCATTGATCAAAGGTTATGAGCCCAAGTCAGGCTGCTTGGTATGCCCTTGACATTGATTTTGAATTGTTTCAGTCCACCCACCTGATAAATACGTGGGTACTAATAGAATTGCTTTGAATTAAGCTTTGATTGACTGTCCGCCCATCCAAGGTAAGGTATTGTACTCTTAAGTGATTCAGATTGCTGAAACTGGTATATATTAGCACCCAGAGTGTTGACTCTATTAGGTTTTCATATACTTTATCTTTAACGATTTGCAATGATTAAATTTTCTGATTGGTAGGCAGTTAAATGAAATTTTTCGCTGGCTTTCCAAGTCAAAATTTTAAAAGTTCATACATCACTTAAGACTATAAAATTTTCTAAAAAAAATTTTTAGAAAATTGTATGAAATTTTAAGACAAATATGTATAAATTGTAAATGGACAGGTGAGAAATATTTTAACTATGGGAAAAATTCTTTATCACATATGTAAGAGTCAAATGTGTGTATTACAGGACCTTGTACAGGGCTAAAAGCTGCACTGTTCTTGGATAAAGAATTATCTAGGGATAACATATTTAATAGAAACCTAGAGCAGTATCAGAAAAACTCATATGACCAAAAAATGGTTCACAGAACCATTTTTTCTCATCTGTATTGATGGTTACCTACACACACTTACCTACTACCATTCTTTATTTTATAGCTTCCAGATGAGAACCATGGTCCACTGGATGTGAAATTTTTCAAATATAATGCATCATGTGCAAAGTCACCCTCATTTATCAATTTAAGAGAGATCTGTGGCCGTCACAAACTTACACCTGGTACCTACGCCATTATACCATCAACTTTTGAACCTCACAACAAAGGAGAGTACTTAATGAGAATATTTACAGAAAAAGCCAACATCACAAGGTATATATAGTCATAAAGTCAGAAATATACAGTGTTAAAGCTTATCAAAAACTATCTCTGGCATGGTTGTCAAAAAATTCAAATGCTAATACAGTAAAACCTTGACATATCACCACCATTTGTTATGTCAGATATTGGCATTATAAAGGGGTTTGGCCATAAATCCAGGAAGTCTTATAAAGAAAAACATAGAAGAAATGGATTTTGGGACTTCAAATAGTGTTTAAATAAACAGTGGCAAAGTTATTGAGGGGCATAATAACGAGGTCTTACTGTATAGTGCCAGTTGAGCGATAGAGGTCCTAATGAACAGACAGTCAGATTATGCTGTTTTAACATATCTTATGTGTTTCTGTTTCTACCCACAACAGAATGTTATTGTTATTATCATGTAAAATTTGAAGAGATTCTGTATAGAATTGCTACATAATACATATATTGCCACTGATATGAAACTTGCTGTATACTTAGTCAAAAGATTTAATGGTAACACTAGTACTGTCATTATGTAGCATTAAGTTATACTTGAATTTTGAGACTTTAAATAATTTAGCTAGCTAAACAGGATGTGCTTACCCTTCTGGAGCACCCGACTTCACTTCCCTGGTGAGTTTAGCGTGTCTTACCACACTTGTAAGTTCCAAAGTTTTATATTTTGCTTCTGGATTATGATTCGCACATTAATTAGTATCAGTATGGTTTTTTAGCTCACCTGACCGAAGGTCATGTGAGCTTATGGCATAGCGCAGCGTGTGTATGTGCGTGTGTGCGTGTGTGCGTCGTTAACACCTATTTTTGACTTCTCCTCTGAAACTACTGGACAGTTTTTAATGAAACTTTGTCAGAAGTATATATGGGCCGGTGCAATTCAGATTTGTTCGTGGCGTTGCCATGGCTACCATAACTAGGTCAAGGTGACCTAGGGGTGCAAAAATCTTAAAAATCTTCTTCTCCGAAAGTGCTGATTGGAGAAAAAATCTGATGTGATATTTGGCTTCTCTAGGGTCTTAAGCCTATAGTTTGTTCATTTTGTAAAAATCGGATAAAAAATAGGTTACGCGTTTTTGCGTTTAATTTTGAAAAAATCGTAAAATAGCTTCAAATTGTTATAACTTGACTATTTGACCAGATAATGACATGGGGTTTTCAGTTTTGACATCTTCTTGTTAGTATCTTCAAAATGAGGTGAAGGTCAATTGTGAAGGTCGTGACCTAATTTTTTTTACCTCTGATTATAATTATTATCTCGAAAACTATAAACTTTTTGTATAGGCATGTATATTAGAATGTTGTAGGTATTGATACAACGATCATTTTGATGTATAGAAAAAGGTCATGGGTTCAAAGGTCAAGGTCACAGATGTGAAACAATACCGAAATGGTTAATTATCTCGAAAACTATAAACTTTTTGTATAGGCATGTATATTAGAATGTTGTAGGTATTGATACAACGATCATTTCGATGTATAGAAAAAGGTCATGGGTTCAAAGGTCAAGGTCATAGATGCGAGACAATACCGAAATTGTTAATTATCTCGAAAACTATAAACTTTTTGTATAGGCATGTATATTAGAATGTTGTAGGTATCAATACAATGATCATTTTGATGTATAGAAAAAGGTCATGGGTTCAAAGGTCAAGGTCACAGATGTGAAACAATACTGAAATGGTGAATTATCTCGAAAACTATAAACTTTTTGTATAGGCATGTATATTAGAATGTTGTAGGTATTGATACAACGATCATTTCGATGTATAGAAAAAGGTCATGGGTTCAAAGGTCAAGGTCACAGATGCGAAACAATACCGAAATTGTTAATTATCTCGAAAACTATAAACTTTTTGTATAGGCATGTATATTAGAATGTTGTAGGTATCAATACAATGATCATTTTGATGTATAGAAAAAGGTCATGGGTTCAAAGGTCAAGGTCACAGATGTGAAACAATACTGAAATGGTGAATTATCTCGAAAACTATAAACTTTTTGTATAGGCATGTATATTAGAATGTTGTAGGTATTGATACAACGATCATTTTGATGTATAGAAAAAGGTCATGGGTTCAAAGGTCAAGGTCACAGATGTGAAACAATACCGAAATGGTTAATTATCTCAAAAACTATAAACTTTTTGTATAGGCATGTATATTAGAATGTTGTAAGTATTGATACAACAATCATTTTGATGTATAGAAAAAGGTCATGGGTTCAAAGGTCAAGGTCACAGACGCGAAACAATACCGAAATGGTTAATTATCTCGAAAATTATAAACATTTTGTATAGGCATGTATATAAGAATGTTGTAGGTATTGATACAATGATCATTTTGATGTATAAAAAAAGGTCATGGGTTTAAAGGTCAAGGTCACAGAAAGTGAAACAATACCGAAATGTTTAATTATCTCGAAAACTATAAACCTTTTGTATAGGCATGTATATTAGAATGTTGTAGGTATTGATACAACGATCATTTTGATGTATAGAAAAGGGTCATGGGTTCAAAGGTCAAGGTCACAGATGCGAAACAATACTGAAATGGTTAATTATCTCGAAAACTATAAACTTTTTGTATAGGCATGTATATTAGAATGTTGTAGGTATTGATACAACCATCATTCTGATGTATAGAAAAAGGTCATGGGTTCAAAGGTCAAGGTCACAGATGTCAAACAATACCGAAATTGTTAATTATCTCAAAATCTATAAACTTTTTGTATAGGCTTGTATATTAGAATGTTGTAGGTATTGATACAATGATCATTCTGATGTATAGAAAAAGGTCATGGGTTCAAAGGTCAAGGCCACAGATGCAAAACAATACCGAAATGGTTAATTATCTCGAAAACTATAACTTTTTGTATAGGCATGTATATTAGAATGTTGTAGATATGATACAACAATCATTTTGATGTATAGAAAAAGGTTATGGGTTTAAAGGTCAAGGTCACATATGCGAAAACAATACCGAAATGTTTAATTATCTCGAAAAACTATAAATTTTGTATAGGCATGTATATTAGAATGTTGTAGGTATTGATACAACGATCATTTTGATGTATAGAAAAAGGTCATGGGTTCAAAGGTCAAGGTCACAGATGTGAAACAATACTGAAATGGTCAATTATCTTGAAAACTATAAACTTTTTGTATAGGCATGTATACTAGAATGTTGTAGGTATTACTACAACGGTTATCATGATGTAAAAAAAAAAGTCATTGGGGTTTAGTATTAATGTTTTCTTTAAATCTATCAGCTAGCCGATATTTATCAGGTGAGCGTATCAGGCCCATGGGCCTCTTGTTTTATTCCAAACAAGAAATCAAGATCTCCCAATTCAAAGCTAATGTGTTGTTTATTTTTCTTTTTTTTTAAAATGAAAATCAACATACAGAATCAATTTTGAACTAGCTGGTATGAAATTCATATAGTTGTTGTTGTACATACATGTAGTTTAACACACACAGCATACAAGCATCATAACAAAGTAATTTTTGCAATGCTATAAATGATGTTTAGTATACTAGATACACAATATACACCATATGGTCACTTTGGTATGGTTTAGGATGTATCTGTCCATGTACTTTCCAGTGTTTGGTATCATTTCACACTAAGACAGTATTTAAATGACTTTTCACTGGTTGGCTCAGTACATAGAATAGATAGATAGAAAATGTGATGTACACCTGCACCGGAAATCGACAGGAATGGTTTATAATTGTACTGTGACTTTGTTGTCCAGTTCACAAGTTTTGGTCAAATAGTCACATAGAATTGTGAATCACATGAATTGTGGTCATATAGTCACAACGAGTTATCTTGTTGTGGTCACATTTTCTTGGATGAATAGTAAACACTTAGCACTTGTCATCCATAAGCAAAGTAACTTTAAAAGTATACATTTAGAAAAAATACTGTAAATGCACTTTAAGTCTACCACCAACGTAATTATGATTTACCTATATCATGACTGCTCCATAACTTACACATCTAAGGATGGATTGTGATCAGATTTTTTATCAAACTTGACACAAATATATACCTACATTAGACAAATTATGTCACATACCACATTTAAGTTTGTGCGTCAAAGTTCAAAGTGACAAGATCAAATCTTGGGGCATTTGGCTCCGTCAGTTCTAGTTTCAATTGATGACAGTAGCAAGACACTTTCAGTTGGTTGTTTTATTGTGCTTAAATCATAAAACACAATATTGCTATCATGTTTTATCAAGTAAAGTATAGGTACAGTCCTATCTGGCTGTTTCATTTCAAGAATTATTATCCCCCACATGTCAAAGAAAGTAGAATATTAAAATCAAACTTTTGTACCTCCAGCAATCCTTCTGTCCATCCAGACACTTTTTATGTGGAGCAACTTTCCAAAACTTTGAAGAACTATTTTATGAAACTTGGTGCAAAGCATCAACATTGATAGAAGATGTATGTATCATTAACCTGAGTTGGTTTGCTCATTTACCCTTTGAACATAAGTGAAAATCACAAAGAAATACCTACTGGCCAGGGAATTCTTATTCATTGAATTTGCTTCTGATACTGTCATCATTGAGTTGTTTTGTGTATTTTATTATATATTTACAGCGAGATTGATGAAGAGACATCATTTGACGATTCACAGGTAATACAGAGAAGCATGCTAACACTTTACTATCACAATAACTCTATATACAAGATATTAATATTCTCACACAACAATTATCTGTATACAACACACCTATGTGTATATAATTTTATATATGTCTTATTATTTTATATTAAGTTCTGTTTTAGCTTTGCATGACATCCAAGGTACATTATAAGTTATACAGGGCTTTGGCAGGTTACACGGCCCCATGTACCCCGTCAAAGATTTATGTACCCTGAGCCGCAGGCGAAGGGTACATTCATCTTTGACGGGGTACATGGGGTCGTGTAACCTGCCAAAACCCTGTATAACGTTTTTGTCACCCTTCAAAGCGTAACCAGTTGGATCTTTTTAACTTCCATTTCGTATTGTATGTGACTTGCGTACGTTGTCGCCATGTTTGTTTACTGTAACTAAACTAAACGTCAGCGATGTATGAGTTACTTTCCTTTTACCGCTAAACGTCGCGTGCGTTATGTACCCCGGCAGATTTCCGAATATAGTTCCATGTACCACGGCAAGTTAAACAATCGCTATGCAAGAAATTTCTTTGAAGGGTGACAAATTGTTATATTAGTACATTAGAAATTTCAGTTACATACTGGTAAATATGATCAGTGTAGAAAATGTTGAAATTGTCTTGCTGCAAAGAAGAATGAGTAAACCATAGAATGTTATCACAATAAAATCAATTACCGTAGTAACAGTCAAACTGGACTTAGGTATATAGTTGTGTATTTTGATACAGATCAAATAATGCCTGGTAATTATCATTTCAAATTTAATATCAGCTAGTGGGTAATTTTTTTTTTCGTTTGTAGTATAATTTTGTAAACTATGGGCTTTTAAGGGACTAATTGTAGTTCAGGCCAGTGATACATTTGATGTTAAGATTACTTCAGTAAATTGGTTGAGGTTATAAGAAACCATTATGAGTATATAGATCTTTGTAGGATAGGGAATTATTTAACACTGATGGTGAGATATCTCTATACTACATCGATAAACATACAGGGATTATCATTCTAAAGATTAAGATAGGATTTACACAAACATCTGGGTCATAATTGCAAAGTCTTACTGTGTTATTCAGCATTTTACATAAAATTATACATGGTTACCAGGAAGACTGCTGTACTTAAATTTGAATTATACAAATGTTAAAGTAGAAAACAAAATTATTCATTTTATTTAACCCCAGTATTAACATTTGAAATACATCGAAAATTTCTAAATGATAGAGGTCTGGGTATCATTTTCCCACACACTTGTTTATATGCAGTAAATTATTACTGTACATGTATATATACAGGCCTAGAGTAGATGGTTTATCATAAATCATAAATGGTGTTTAAAAGTTGACTTTTTCATTTATATTTTATTTTTATTTTGTTCGAAGTTAGATATAGAAAGATACAATGTAGTTATTTCTGAGAATGTAAGTTCTTAGTTCACCAATCAGGTATAAGCATTTTGAAAGCTGCTCAGTTTAAACTGGCATTGCTATCTCCAACTCTAGAGAATTCCAAAAAGGGAATTAATGCATTGCTTCCTTTTTTGCTTGATGATTGCTGTTCATTGCAGAGCAGTGTTATTGATCAAACATGATGCCATTTTTTGCTCCTCAGAATTTGCAGTGCAACAACCAGCATCCGTAAATATGCGATTCTTCAGATTTTAAATTGCCTTTTGCTCTAACCAGTTTGAATCCAGATAAAGTTTCAACTGCCTAAGTTTCTTTGCGATAATGTGGGATCTTGTTGTTAGCCTAATTGGCTTTTTCAGCAAAGTGTTTCATCTTTTTGTAAGGTTTATAATTTAGTAAACAATAAGCAGGCTTATTTTTTTCAGGCGGTACTAAATTTTTTTTTTTTCTCTTTTTTTCTTGTTTAGTCTTTTTTTTAATTTCTTCATTTTACTTTTATTTTTATTTTATTTTTTATTAGATAAAACTTTTTTTTATTTTTGATACACTAATTATTAACTTGTTAAACTAATTTTTTCATCATATCATCAGACATAATTTTCTTTTTTTGGATACTATATATTAACAGAATTCTGTAATATGATATTTGAACACACTGATTTTTGATTTTTAATTCAAAATGAAAAATGAAAGGAAAACATTTTTAAGACCATTTTCAAACTGATTTTACATTACATTCTTGAAAACAATCTAACTTTAATGTGAAATATACCTTTATTTATGTGACTTTCCAATATTTTGCACATGAAAAGAACAATATGATTTTATAAAAAAAAAATTACATGTATAAATGTGAAATAATTGGATAATTTAGAAAACCCCATATCATTATTCTTATTCATATGCAAAGAACACTTTGCTTATTAACATGATAATCTTTCTGACTAATACCTGAATTTGGATTTGAGTGAAGTGTGTATGATTTTTTTTTCATTAATGAACATTTACCAACATTTTTCTCTACTTGGTTTAATTTTGTTATGTTTTATTTTTAACCCCCTACCCCAAAATAAACTTTATTAACATTGATTTCAATTTTGTTTTTTTTTTCAATTTTTGATTGGTTCATTATCTGTTTTATTTGACTGTTGATTTTTTGTTTCTAACTTCTAACATAAATTTCCTTTGTTTCATTTAAAGTTGATTTTAAGAAAAAATAACAAAATTAATTTGATTATTATTTTTATTTATACTTTTCAAGATAAAAGTTATATCAAATGTTTTATTATTTCTGATATTAATTATTTTCTCTCATAATTTGTATGATATCTTCTTAAATATTTATTTTTCTTTTAAATATTTATTTTCACCAGACAACGACTCACTTTGTATCATACTTACTGTCTTATTTATTTTCCCCATTAAATGCACTTCATTTAGTTATTTCTTAAGCTAATGTCTTAATTTTCTTGTTGCTGTTTCTCATTGCTGTGAAGTATACACTGAAACAAATTTTCCATCAATTTAATGAGTTAGTACTTTATTGTTTAAAGCTGGGTCCTTATTATAGGGGCTCCAAGTCTCGCCATATGACCAGTATGAATTTGTGATTGCTGTGTATAAGAACATTTGGCATGAATAGATACCTCTTTCAGTGACTTCACTTACCGGTAATCATTTGTCTTCGGATGTAATGGGTGGTAATACTGTTGTTAGTTTTCTGAAATCAAATTGTGCAGAGATTGGGAAGGGAATTTTCACTATGAGCCATTTTACAGTTTTTCACAGATTTTTGGAATAGTAATGGGCTATTCTTCATATGAGTTGTGTAAGGTTTTATCAGTATTGGGCCATTTGCAGTGTGTTAAATGGCTTTCCCCTCCTACTCACTGATTGTTTAATCCAGGTACAAAATCTTATGTTAAGATTTTAGACAGGCTTTATACAAAAAATATAGCAACTTTCACTGGCTGAAATTTTTATTTGTAATGAAAGAATTTATGACTAATATTTATCATCAAACCAGAGCAAAATATTTAGAAATTACAAATATATGAGAAACTATACATATATATATTGGTATAATTTATGGTGAAAAAAGCTGGTTTTGTAAGTTACTTGGCAAAATGATTAAGTTGTGTGGTTGAAGTACATGTACTTTCTGTTTCATGCAGTCATTGGTGTTGTATTGTCATTTACACAGAAGTTTTGTGGACTTTGGACATTGATGGGATGAAAAATAAGTTAATTGTTCCATTATTAAAACTGTAAATATTTGGATAGGGGTGTTTGAATTTAAACATGCTTAAAGCTTCATTAGATTTTTTGAAAGTTTAAAGTTTTACAGTATACAATAGTTCATTAGTTCCATAATGATACCAAAGTGAGTCTTGTTGTGTCTGGAATTCAGTATTTGTAGCAGAATATTGTAGTACATGTACAAGATAATAGATGTATAATCAGTATAGTAATAGTATAAATAGTTAACTCATAGTAAACTTTTGTAATAAACTAGTAATTATAGTAAATTATATAGTAAATATAGTAAATTTATTGTGAATTTTGTTGAAGTAAAGTAAGTTTTGTTTTCAATGTGTTGGATGATATAATCAGTGTATACTTTAATTGTTGTGAAGCCATGGGCTCGTGGGCGTGGTGGTGGCGATTATGTTTCTCCCCAGTATGCTCGATCAGAGTATATGACACCACAATATCCAGTCTGTGTCCTCGGCACCATTGAGGGGTGCACCACCAGTTTATCAGGTATTAAGTGTATGGTGTGAGTTCATGCTGCATGCACAGATTTGGACCCCCAATGCTTATAAAGATGAACAGTCATTGTTGACTGAATTAAGTACATGTATTTTCTGTCTGTCTGTCTGTCTAAATTGTGTGTGTGTGTGTGTGTGTGTGTGTGTGTGTGTGTGTGCAAAACATCTTGTATACTTTGTATACAGAATCTATTGCATTTTATTTCTTATGTTGTATTTTCTAAGTGTGTGTGTGTGTGTGTGTGTGATGCTGGTATGTTTGGCCTTAATTTTTATGCTGTATGTATACTTCTTATGTTCCTTTAAATGTCCTAACTTTGTATTTTTCTATTTAATCATTTCTGTAATTTTTTTTAGCTTTCTCTCTCTTAATTGTTTAAAATCTTTGCATTTTAATACTTTCCTTTGGCCTCACTTTTTTGTTTTCTATCTTTGTACAATCTTTGTATATGTTTTGTTTCTGTCTGTGTTATGTTACATGTACTTTGTTTTTGTGTGAAAATGATAAATGATGTAGCTTATTTAAATGTAGAGACTTAAAATTTACTGGTAGTTTTGAAGTCATCATTAAAGTATGACCAGACAGAGAAGTCTGCAGAATCCATTTTTTTGGAAGATAAGCACTATCATTTAAAATAACTTAAACAATAATAGTTCTTTTCATACTACATGTACATGTATATTTTATTCAGGAATTATTATCTTTTTGTAGTACTAAATCTGGTGTTTTAATTTAATAAAAACCTGAAAAACCAAATAATTGACAGAAATTTTGTGCCATTCACGTATTCATTGTTAAATAACTCAAAAATATTTGGAAATTAATTAAAACTGAAGACTAAATAAACATGTCTTTCAAAAACTTGGATTCTATGGAATTTTCTAATATCAGTGCATTGTAATATGTAAGTAACAAATATGAAACACTTACATTTAAGAAAAACGTTATGAAATAATCTAAATCGGAGAAATTTAACTACAGATTATAGTCAAGCAGTGGATATGAACATTTTCTTTATTTCTTCTTAAGTATTTAGAACCTACTTTTTCTTTTTCAAACAGTGATTTAGACCCAGAATTTTTAGAAAAGGGATTACTTGTTTGTCTGTCTGTTTGCAATTTTGAGGATTTCTTTTATAACTAGTGGAATCTTGTTTAGCTTGCCATACACAGGAGTCTCAAAAGAGTTTTTATTATATAATTAATAAATTCCATCTTTATGATTGGCTAAAACGGTAACACGTGACCATTGGATCTCACATCATATACCACGGATTTTCCGGTGAATATCAAATTCGGTGTACGTCATCGATTTTTGTTGACGTTCTCTGGAAAATGATTAGAACGTCATCAATTAAGTGTACGCAAGTGATTGTGTCCTGTTATTTTTTTCATAGAACGTTGACGTTATGGCATTATCAATTTACAATGTAGTGTGTAATTGATTGTGTCTCATCCGGAATGCCATTTATTTTTTCATAGAATCAAACTTAAAAAGTCAGATTGATCTAACTAATGCGGGATAATTTTAGTGTGATCAACCAGGGTGAGCAGGGAAATCTAACATCGGTAAAATAGTTAGATTAGATTGTCTGGTCACAGGTTTGAGAAAACAGTGTCAACCGAAGTGCCACAGTGGCTAAATTATATAATAAAACATTTATGGACTTTTTAGTGGTTGTATATGGTGTGATATTCACCGGAAAAATAAATATTGATCGAGGCGATTTTTTAGTGGTTGTATATGGTGTGATATTCACCGGAAAAATAAATATTGACCTCGGCTATCGCCTCGATCAATATTTATTTTTCCGGTGAATATCACACCATATACAACCACTAAAAAGTCCATAATTGTATAATATTACAGAGTATCAGTGTCCAATGTTTTATGGATGGACAGATGTCATAGTTGTTAATTACAATTTTTTTTCAATAGACAAGATGTGCAATTGCAAGCAAGCTTTTTTGTCTACAATTTAACATTGTGTTCTGTCAAACTTGTTCACTTCTTTGTACAATACTTATGAAATGTTCACATTCTATATTGCTGCATGAAACAATTTGAAATTTTGAATAGAACAAAGAAATGATTTAATAATCTGCTAGCTAGTGTATTTAATTACATTAAATTTGACCTACTTTGATTGCATTTGGGTCAAGGACAAATCACTAGTATGTTTTTAATAACATTTTATTTGACCTACATTGATTGCATTAGGGTCAAGGTCAGATCATTAGTATATGTTTAATTACATTTTATTTGACCTACTTTGATTGCATTAAGGTCAAGGTTAAATCACTAGTATAATTTTAATCACATTTTATTTGATCTAACATATTTATTTTGATTGTATTAGGGTAAAGGTCAACCTGGCCAGGTTAGAAGAGTAAGTCTATCTTGATGGTATCAGCTGCATTAGAATGAATGGTGTCTGTTCATATTGGATGTTTTTTGAACTGTCTTAATTTGGTACAGTGTAAAATGTGGAATAGGTTTTCAAAAAAATATCATTTAGTTTAACCTTACCTTTAAAATAGTTGGCAAAATTTGATATTCCTATCTCTGTCTTTAGTTTTCATTTTGTTTGCCTTAATTAATGATTTTTTTTTTCGAAAAAAACCTAGTCTTATTAATCTGAATGTCTTTTTCCAAAATAAACATTTTTTATTTTACTAAAAATCCTGAATAACATTTTCTTTTCTTTCTAAAAACAATTCCACAGATCATGTTCCACAAATTCTAATTCCATGTTTTACACATGCCAATGGAGTCTACCTTCTAGTATCTTTCAATCTCATTCCCAGACAAAACTTTTCTGGCAGTTCCTTATTTCTTACCCTATGGTACAACCTTATGTTTTAGAAGAATTTGAATTTTATTTTTATTTTGATGGCTAATGGGTAAAACTGCCTCTCTTTTATATATAGAACATATCGGTAAAATGGTCTCTGTCTTTTTAGGTCTAATGGGCAAAATAGCTTCTTGTTTATTTGTAGGGTTGAAGGGTAAAATGACATTCTTTTATATATATGTAGGAATAACGGGTAGAATGACCCCAGCTTATTATAAGTTTAATGAGCAATATGAACATCATTTGTATGTAGGCGTCAAGGGCAAAAAGATTCTTTGTTTATTTATAGAACTGATGGGCATAATGGCTTCCATGTAAAATGACCATAAATAATTTAAAGAGCTAATTGGAGAAATTGTCCCCATTTATTTTTAGAGCTGGATGGGTTGATTTATAGAGCATATGGGTAAAATGGGCTCAATTTGTATTTTCTGGGAAAGAGATTTTAAGCTTGTTTCTTAACTGATATGATATGAATACTGAATGCTGTTATTAATACTTGTATATATCAATATTAAAGTCAGATTCAGAATATCTAGACTGTATGTTTGACTTGGATATACTGTGTACCGTATATAGTTGACTTGAATATACTGTGTACCATGTATAGTTGTTACTTTTGATGCATGTGGACATTCTCTCTGTTTTGTCATGAAGACTTCTATTCAGAATATATTCATTATTGTTACCGTGATTGTCTTCTGATGTTTCAGTATTTAGTATTTGACTGTTTGATCTTTGATATATTATTGTTGAAGTTGGTTTTTCTTTCATGTCTATAGGGTTTGCCAGTGTGCCATATCATGATCAAAATACTCCTTAATGTTTGTGACGAATGATTTGGAAAATTTTCAAGTCACTAATACCTAGTATAACCTTGTTTGTAGACAGCGGTCTAACAAGCACCTGTCCTCACTTTCCTAGTGGAAATTCATGTGTTAATCCTAATTTGTCAGCTTTCAAATTTTTACTTTGCTTTTGGAGTTGTGATTTGGACATAGACTGGTATGTTTGTGTTTCAGTCCACATCTAATGGAAATAAACTAATGTTCCTCAAATATGCTATGAAGCTTTGTGTGGTACACACTGGTGAACCCATTATATAGTGACATTTAATGTATCTGCATTTTCAACTTTGGATCTTTAATTTGACTTGAAACACTATAGAATATTTGTGTATAGAAATAGGGATTTATAGAGTTTGATTCTATCTATATTCTATATATACTTATAGTGTATAGGTGACAGTACTGTGTGCATCTTACAATACAGTAGCTGAAGTTATACTAATACTGGTACTATGTTTATTGGGTAGCAAGAAACATTTGTTGACTGGATACATACTTTGACCAGTATGTCTGCAGGACAATTCATTGTCATGGGCAATTTGCATACAAAGTAAATGTTTCTGAAAAACTAACATAGTTTTATTGAAGTATACATTAGAAAAAATTTACATTTTAACACACACTTTTAGGGTGCTATATGAAAACAGATTCAAAACAGAAAATGGCAGCCTAAATGTATGTTTTAAATGAGTAAAGTTTTTCTGAGACTGTATGATTTACTTGAAAATGCATGATCCTTGGCTGTGATTGGTAGTCTTACAGACATATATCTCCTAGTGTATTAAACTGAATGTTTCTTGTCACCTTGAATGAACAGTATTGCTGTACCATACTACTGCATTTATTGAAGGTGATCATTATATAGCTTTGATTTAATATATTTAAATAGCTTTGGGCAGCATTGAAGCTTATGAGGACATGGATTTGTGTTTTATAATAATTGTGTGTGTGTGTGTGTGTGTGCGTGTGTGTGTGAAGACTGGAAAGGCTGAAAGATATATTTGATGTTTAACAGAATACATATTAACAAACACATTAAAACAATTGATATATATTTATATATTTCTTATTTAAACATAACTTGAGTTTAATATTTTGGTGTTGGAAATGGATAAAGGCTTCTTATAACTGATCTTACCTATATAATATGCTGTAGATCCAGGAGTAGCTAAAGTTAAGGAATTGGTAATGATAGGGGAATTTATCCAGCAATTGAGTAACAGTTCATTATATAATTGTTAGCCATCAGAACTTATTTCATCATTATAGGAAACAGAAAAAGGAATATGTCTATTTCACTTCTTATGATAGTTTGATTATGTCATAATGTGCCACTTACAGATGGCAGTGAATATCACCACCTAGGTTAGAATTCCACTCGGGACAGATCCTAGTATGAAAAAGTTTGTTTGCTTGATGAAGGTTAATGGTTTTCTTTTGAGACTCTCATTAATTTCACCATCCATCAACTGATTACCTTGATATAGGTAAAAGAATCATGACTATGGTGTTAAACTCCATTACTCTAGTCCTCTCATTATGTGCATTCACAAAATGGGTTGTCATTCACGTTTATATCATGCCGATGTCGTCATTTATCTTTCATAGATAGTTCTGTGATTAACACATTGTACCAAAACAATCAAAAACATAGAAAAATATCTATTATCAGTACCGGTAGTTAGATACACATGGGTAGTGATATTTCATACTGGATCTACGGTAACATAGTATTTATATAATGGTACAGAGTGTTATCACCAACCCCAGCATATATAATGTTAGATTTATATATATACATTGGTGAGAGGTTTTTTTTATGCTTTGTTAAATTAAAATTTAGATTTTCATTTTTTAAACACAACTGGTAAAATATGAAGAGCAGATTGTCACAATGAAACACTATTCTGACAATATGTTCTTGATATTTTGAATAAACCACATATTTTTTGTTTTGAAATATTTGTTAAAAGATGAAAATCTCTTTTTAAGTTTGGAATGGCTATTAGTACTAAAATAAATTTAAGGAGGTTTCATTTGAAGTAGTTTGAGCTTTAGTAAGAGAACTGTATTTTGTGGTTGTCAATTGGCACTTTTAGATGCAAGATACAGTCTTTTAAGCCAAAAATGTCACAAACACAATACCAGCATATTTTGACCACTACACATAAATTTTTTGACAAAATTTGAAAACAAATGTCATGAGGTTAAAATGATCTTCAAAGTTAGACTTTAAATTTGTGAATACTGTATCTTGAAAACTAACAAAACTATTCATTTTCCAATTTTGTCAGAATTATGTGAAGAAAACTCTTAGTCAGGGCCTGTTGTAGTTGCCAGCATATTATTGAAAAAAAGGAAATTTGTCAAATTATAGATAATGGATTAATTTGTTGGCAACTTATTTGGAATTTTTTTATCCAAAGTTTTTCAACATGTTAGGTTGTTATATTTTGGACAAGGAAAGAAATCAGAAACCTCCTTAAATGATGTTTTTAGAATTTAAGTTGCTTTTGATTTTTCATAGACTAGAATTTTGTTTTGTTACAAGGATGCAGAAAAACAAAAGCATGCGAGCAAACAGGCTGGCGAAATAACACAGAAGGAAGCTGTGACGATACTGAAAAATGCTTTAGTATAAAATTGTTACCATAGTTACTGGCTTGTGATCTGTATAACTAATTATAATTAATATCTATTAATATATTAACCTGCTCATTCCTCTAATTGCAATACTAAATCTTACTGTGCAGAATGAGTATTACCTGTATTGAAATAGTATGTTGTATTACTGATACATACTGTTTTGCAATATATTGTGTATTGCAATACGTTTCCTGTCTATTTATAAACAGATTGCTTATGCTATGATAAAGTTTGATTTTTAGACTTCACAGTATACCTTTTATTAGAATTCCTTTACTTAAATTGCACAGTTAGATTAAATGTGGCCAGAATATAGTAAAAGATTTTGTAAAAATGTAGTGTTACCATAGCGAGGAAAAACAATGTTTCATAGGGCAGTATTTCATACATTAAGCAAGTCAACTGAAAGAGCAAAATTAGAGAAATTGCTTTTTTGCATATTATTGAAATAAAAATTATGGTAGACATTTATAATAGCTAGAATGGCTAGGAATTTAAAGTTGCTGTTCATTAATGCTCAGAGAATTTAAAGAACAGAATTTTCAAATGATTCAACATTAGTCTTTCTTATGATTCTTATGACAGATTAAAATTGAAAAAAAAAAATTTTAGGAAATTGTGCTAGAATATTGTTGAATTAAGAGCAATATAACAGAAAATTCAATAAGATAGAATTTTGGGAATCACGCTAGAATATAGTTGAACTGTGAGCAATATTGCAGAAAATTCAATAAATTAGTACAAGTGTTATGCATGGGACAGTTTTCTCAGATTAACCTTATCTGCGGATCGCTCATCTCTTTGATCTTGTTTGCTTTGATGACTTTCTGTGATTATTCAGGAAATCTCTTGTGTGCATTGTAGTATCAATCTTCCTAGTTAACTCTATATGAGTGATTTTCTTATTTAACATGTATATTTACATACTGAGTATTGTAATAGAACTATGATGTGATATTTGGTGAGGATTTAAACTGTTTTTGGATATTTAATAGCAAGTTGTTGCATTATGAATGAAAATTTGCATAAGGGTATAACTAATAGAATGTGCATTACCAACACACACACACACGCACACAAGATATAACCACACATCCCTCACTGTTTTCTGTACTCTAGTGTTTATTTTGCATTTTGATTTAGTGTTAGTCCATCTGTTTGATTTAGTGTTTTCCATCTTGTTTGACCCAAAAAAGATTAATATCATTATTGTATTGTTCTGACCCTACAGTGAAAACTTTTGCATGGTGCATACAAAGAAGTTTTGTTTCTGCAGGATAGTATTTTGTTGTTGGATTTGCATGTAGTTATTTGCTGATGATGTTAATTTTCAGCATCATTTGCATCATAATATCCATTTTGCCAGAAAACACTGCAATTTTTCAATGGCAAACAACTCTCCAGCAGAAATAAAGGTTCTAGTGTGTTTTTTATAAATCTTAATTCAGATAAAGCCATATACATACCTTTTTTGTGTATAAACCCAATATTTCCATTATACATATGCATTTATACCACCTTACCACATGACAGTTGAAGAGCTTGTGTTTGGGGTTGCAACGCGTTTTCATGCATGACATGATGGATTGGTTTTTAAAATAGGATGAATTTGATATTATATCGATTGAAGTTATATCTAGAATGTGCATGATGCATATAAAATTACTGGAATTGATTTTGACAGTGTTTGAAATATGTCATCTCTACATTGTCATTTATATATAATTATAAATAATGTAAACTTAAACTTTTGACATGGTAATTTTACACAATATTAGATTTTCGTTATTTTGACTTTCTTTAGCAATCTATATTCACAGAGAATTTATTTTTCTTTAAATCAGAGATTATGTGCATACCTGGTAGAATGTAATATAGTATAAACATACTTACAGTAGTATTTCTCCAGGGTTCATACAGGCTTAGAAAAGTTCTTAAATTTTGAGGTTTGCCCTAAAAGGACCCTAAAATCAAGTCTGACCCTAAAAAGCCCTTGAATTTCTCCCGAGGGCCATAAAAGTCCTTGAATTTGGCCGGTTGGGTGTCTGTATTTCGATATTAAGTGGTTGCAAATAGACTGATATAAATAAATAAATAAATAAATTTATTAATAAATAAATAAATTAATTATTAATTAATTATTAATTAATAAGTTATGTTTAAATGAGCAATTTAAAGGTACCTTGCCCTCCCGAAGGCCCAACTTCAACCTTATCCTTATCAAGTGTCATTACTATGGACACGTAAGTAACTGTTTTATTGATTTAATTGTCTTTACACCAATATTTGTTTGCTAAAATTATCCCTCTGATTAGGCCTTAAATTTGAAATAAGACCCTGAAAAGACCTTAAAAAGTCCTTAAATTTGAAGTCCAAATGTCTGTACGAACCCTGTTCTCATAATTACATGTTTGTCAATTGTTTCACTTTTACTTCACTTTAGTTAATCTTTTGTCTTTTATTTATATTGATTAGTGCACCATATATAATTTCACTTAAGTGACATGTTATAATGAAATATAACAAAAATATTTTATTTTGAAATTGTCTAATGATATTTATAATTTGTAGCATACTAATATTGATTATCGAGATTTAGAAATAATGTTTTTATTTTGAAAATTGTTGATTTAAAAAAAATAGTTTTATAAACTTACCTGATTAAAGCAGTCATTAACATGTGTGGGTAATTTGTCTATCTACAGGACGTCCAGGAGCCAACAGAAGAGGAGGTAGAACAGGAAGACGCATTGAAGAGAAGCTTCAAACGTGTAGCTGGAGAGGATATGGAAATTGACGCTTTTGAACTGAAAGATATTCTAAATGCTGTATTTACAAAAGGTAATATAGATACATAGATTATTAGTATTATTGTCTCCTTTGGAAATAACACTAAACTAGCGTGACAAAAGAAAAACACATTATTTTTGAAAACGTAATGTTCACTTTTTGTTAAAAATACTTGGAATAATGATAAACAAAAGTTATTTAATTGTGATTTGAATTTAAATAAAGTAGTTTTCATTAGAAAATTCAATTTCATAAGTTACATGTATTTTAAATTGAAAACACACACACACACACACACACACCACACACACACACACACACACACACAGATTTTAAGTACTGCATTGCAATATGTATATGATGTTTATAAGCCTTAAGTTACCACCTCCAGTGGTTTTCATTGTTATAAATAACCAACAAGAGGTTGGAAAAAATCAAGTACCAGTAATGCTTGGTTTATATGTAGAATGTTTTAAATTCCAGTAGAAATAAATTTTGCATAATTCTTTACATAGAGGTCAGGTTTCTCTTTTAAAAAAAAACTGCAGTTATACAGGTGTTTGTCTGTTATACTGGCCTGTTTAATTGATATGATTTAGAACTTTACTTGTTCTATGTTAATTGTTTGTGTATACTGTTTGTATCTGCTCTTTATAGATGAATATATGGGTAAGATTGACTACACCTTACAACAATAGGGACATCATTATTATTTAACTTATATTATGTATCAGGGCAGAGACGGACCTATGTCGGCCTCTATATATAAATCAGGGTGTCCGCTAAACTGCTAAAAATTTTTGAAATTTAAAATTTACACGGCTCCAAATACAGATTTAATAATTTAATTATTTCAATCTTGCTGCAATGTCAGGACAAAGTATTATCATTACATGAAGAACTTGTCTGTTAATTTCATGAAACAGTTGTAGTCTTCTGAAAACAGTGATAAAGAATGATCTAAAATATGGTGTTGGCAGGACACTCATCAAGGTTAATGTTTCAGCCTAATCAATTTCAATGGGGTTTGCGAGTACCCCGTAATGCTCCATAACATTTCTGTGGACTGATTATTTCCATTGGATAGGGAATTGCTTCAGTTCATTTTCCCATAAAAATGCTGTTGCTCCAGGGAATTTTTACGTAAATGTTTTCAAAAACGTACCCCACAAACAAGGGGGTGTTGATCAGGTGGTACTCTGACAAACTCCATTGTTTTTCTTAGTTTCAAATTTTTTAGGTTAGCAATTAATATGCTGGTGATTGAGAATTTTTTCTCAATTTTGTAGAAAGTCAAGTGTTCAATTTAGGATTTTTCAGACAGGTGCCATTTTCAAAAACTTTTGTCTAAAACAGCATAACATTATTATTTTTGCATTTATGTAAAGTATACACTAAAAATGGCTTGCTAAGGCTTTAACAATAGGGGCATTTGGCAAAAATACAGGGCCAATGGTCCAATCACCCTTTCTAGAATGAACACTGCTGTTAAGCAATTGATTTACAGGTTACGAAGAATTTTTTCTCTATTTTGTATGAAAATAGCAGACATGGACACCCTGATACAATTTATTTACAGCTTATACACTAGCACTAGTAACACAAAACTTACATCTGACTTTTTTGTTGACCACTTTCTGCAGCGTCACCCCTGGTTATTAGATATCTCCTTTAGTTACCGTTACAAAGTAGAATCGCATATCAAATTTTATTTTTTTGTCATTTCATATATATTTTGTTCAATCAAGGAATGTGCATGTTGTATATGGTAAATATTTTTGTAATTAGTTAAAATAACCATAAAACCAATCAAGCATGAAATTAAGTGTGGTGAATGGTTTTGAGATATTATTAACCAAGAAAAGCTTATGGTAGAATTATTATCTCCCCCTTCCCCCCCCCCCCAAAAAAAAAAAAACCCAAAAAAACCCAAAAAACAAAAAACAAAATTGATGGACATATAGTGTTTACTCCATTTCTTTCACCGACATTTTGTCCACCACTTTTCTCTAAAAGTGTTAACTGATCTTTTTGAAACTTCACAAGAAACTATCTTAGGTGGTGCCATTGGCTATTCAAATTTTTGATCATGTACATAGATTCCCCAGTTAGGGTTTGTTTGGTGGACATGTAAAGCATACTTAAGTCACTATGATAAGTATGTGCTAATATAAAGTGTTTTACAGTAATTACAAAAAAAAAAAAAAAAAAAAAAAAAAAAAAAATCATCCCTTACCTCTGCGAAGCTATTGGGTTAAAATGATAATTTTTGATGTGATTATAGTGTTAATCTCATTAATCTTTTTCAATGTGTAACTTAAAAGTGACATTAAACTTATAAACATTAAAATTAGCTTCTGATTTTGGCTTAAACTATGGTATCTAGATAGTTTGTATTGATGCTAACATAAACCCATCACCAGAAATCTTTAAAACCTACAGCTGGAAATAAATTCAGAGTAACAAGAATTTCAAACTTCAACTTTTCCATTCTGATGCATGATAATCCCATTGCAATGCATGATAATTTAGGCCAATTCATTTTCGGTTGATCAATATATGTTGTCATTGAAATTTAACTAGAATGTTTAGTCATTTTATCAATCATATAATTATGGCATATTATCTCAGAAAAGTCACAGTATTTGTTATCTAGCTACCGGGTAATGGTAAAATATAAATTTCTGAAGGTGGTCACCCAGCCACAGGTTTAAAAGTTATGATTTCTGGTGATTTGTCAATTATAAAGTAAAAAAAAAACAACTGCTTTTACTTGGAGAATTTTGGAAGCTAGGACACACACTTAGACCCATCATATTTGATATTTCCTATGTTAGAAGACTCATCATAAGTTTATTTCCCTGTATTAGAACATGCTTTGTTTGATAATTTTGATGCTAGGAAGATTTTAAACCCATATTATATACCGGTAGTCCAGATTCCTTCAATGGCTTCATGATGATTTGCAACCAGAGGCATTTAGTAGATACTTATTATTGCACTTGCCTGCCTTGTAAGCAACATGTTGTCATGGTGACTGGGTTATTATTTAGGAATATAAATACTCTAAGTGCATGAATAATTAAATATACATGTGTTTTTGGTTGGTGTTTTGTGTTTATTTGTATATATGTGTTATGTTTTGATGTAGATATGTATAGTCGATCAGTGATATATTTGCAGAGTGTTTAGAAACACAGAAGAGTCTATATAATGTACATAGGGATCATATATAAAGGTGGTTTTGACAAATGAACTCAAATGAAGACGTGATAATATGCATTGGATAACACAGTTAATACCTATTTGTGTAATTTAGACTCACTCGTGTTTATTAACACTCTGCCAAAATATTGCTGACAGACTATATACTGTGTCATAATCAGAAATATTGGCAAATTTGGCTGTCAATGTTGACAATAATTTCAGGATCAAGTTCAGGATCTCAGAAATCTGAAAAAAGATTTCTCTCCCTGCAAATATTTTTGATTATGCAGTATATTAAATGTTTAAAACAATATAAGTGCAAATTGTATGCAAAATAGCACTAAAATTTGTAAACATGTACTATGTATGTAAAGTAACTACCAATGATAAAACATTGTATATATTGTAACTAAACTACTGTACAGTACAAACCTGTCAAAAGTTTAACACTGAACTAAGGAAAAAAAGATTGAAGCTTGGCTACCAAGTGGTCATGATATGGATAGCTAGTGGCTGTTAAGAGATAGCAGCTGCTGAGGAGTTGCTGAGATATAATTTTAGCTAATGAAAGACCAAGATGAACCACTTATTGGACACTAATTTCTTAGTTCAATGTTAAACTTTTGACAGGCCTGTACTGTACAATTGATATAATTATTTGTATCAGCTTATATTATCATGCAGTTAAAGCTAAAGCAGTTTCAGTTGATAATGAATGCTCAAAATAATTCATTTTAACAAGAAACAAAGCCAGTGACTTTATGTTGAGTTATTAGCTATCCAAAAGCTTGATAATAACAATGTTTATGAGCTTGCAATATTAAACAATTGAAAAATGATTATAATTTTATGCATCAAGCAGTGCAAAAGCATGGATCAAGCAAATGCTTTCTTTTCAAGAAAGACACATTGCCAAAATATTAAGCATGAATATAGTGCATGGACAAATGGTATGTGCTCATAAGGCATGTGCATTTGATAGGCTAAATAAAATTGAATATGAATGAGATAGGAGGTAAAAATAACTTTGTTAGTAGGATTGTTGTGTGTTTGATTACTCTCAAAAAGATTGTTGATGCATCAGGAATGAGGGGGTGGGGAGTATTTAGGGATCTCAATTTAGGTTCACAAAAAATTACAAAAAGTTTTGAGAAACTGTATTTAGGGACTTAAATTTAGATTTGAAAAAGTCAAAGAGAAATTGATGCTCACAAAATAGAATTTTTTTTATTATAAACACAAATTAAGGAAGGTTAAATATTCCAAGTTTATTGAAGTTTAAAATAAACGACTATTTACTATCAGATGTTAGAAACATGGAATTTGAGAAAATAACAGTCTATACACAGGAAATTACTGGTAAACCCTTCGGTCAAATGATGTTTGTAGTTTTTCATGGTTTAAATTATATTTTTGAGTTTTATATCATCTTTTTGAGAGTAGTATATGTATGATAGGTGTTGGATTGTGTTTGTTCTCCCCCCTATGTTAATGTAGTCAAGTCCAATTCATCAACTCATCAATTCATGATATTTTATATTTCTCTCTAATTGTAAGAAAACATGAATGAGATTTGTTAATGTTTTATGTTTTCTTCCAATTAGAAATAAGTCAGAAATAATAAAATTACTTAAAAACCAGGAATAACCCAATATTTTATTTTTCTCTATTTCAGAATTTCAGTTTGATGGGTTCAACATTGACACATGCCGTAGTATGGTTGCTATGCACGATGTATCCTTTCAAGTTTGTCATGAATTCATATTGAATAGTACACTATGTATAAAAGTTATGTTATTCTGCAAATCTGTGACATCTTGTTGCCCATTACCAGTTAAAGCAAAACTGGTAGTTCTGTACTGATTGAAGTGGATGTCACTATGTACATCACAAGTAAAATAATATGTTTCAGGACATAATTTATTTCATTTTATTAAAAGATTGATTAAATCAAACATGATCATACCAGTCCATGTCCAAATCTTAATCCCAAAAGCAAAGTAAAATCTTTGAAAACTGGAAAATTAGGTGTAAACTTCCACCAAAGAAGTGGGGTCAGGTGCTCCAGAAGGATAACAACTCCCGGCTAGATAGCTTCACCTGCCACATGTGAATTCAAATTTGAAAATGGAAGGAGCATGTTCCTTGGGGGTGTCAAATTTATCCAGGATCATTTTGGATACATAGACATCATACTTTTCAACAATATTGTGATGAGAACTATAAAACTTTTTGAGGGGCTGGATAAGCCAAGCCTGGCAATAAATTATGATGTGTTTTTACCAGTTAATATGAGTATTTATAAGTATACATTTTTGTAATCACCAAGCACAACATTAAATTTATAAACAGTTTTTGAGATATGCATTTTACCTTAACTATAAATAAAGGGTGATCTGTCAGGAAAATTGGGATATGATGAGTTTAAATGTCTGTGGACTGACTTGAGAAGATGGAAGGTAAGTCCTGTAAAAGATGGGGGTCTTGATGGCTGAGTAATAAGATGCACTGGCTTTAGGATCACAGTGCCTCACTACCCAAGTTCAAATCCTGCTCAGACAGATCTAGAGTGAGAAAGTATGTCAGTTTGCTTCCTGAATGTTGGTTTTCTCCAGTTTCCTACACCATCTCAGAACTGACCACCTTCATAAAAGTGAAAGAATCTTGACTAGGGTGTAAACTCAATTTCTCCACTCCAATCCTATAATTGGTTTTACTTTATATTATATAGATTGCTACCAATACTACTAAAACAAAAGAAAGTTTTTCATATTCATGCATGTTCTGGATAGAATATTATAATTTGAAGACATAATAAATTAAGTTTTTAGTTCATATGTGGAATATTAGTATCTAAGATCCAAGTATTTTGGGGTATAGATGTACAGGCAAGGCATGCTGACTGCTCTTGTTTGCCTCAATTTAAACATTTTGATTAATAACACAGAATTCTGATATATTTGTACATTGGTTTTATGTTAAAAAAAGAAAATTGCTATGAATAACAACCTATTTTAAAATGTTTAATTACAGGGTGTGTTCAAGGAGTATGATCATGACAAGAGTGGAAAACTAAGTTCTTATGAACTCAGAGCAGCATTGCACGCTAGTGGTTAGTATATTGTTTCATGTTTAAAATTGTTTGTTTATTGGTGAACACAGCAGAAATTATGTTCCCTATACCAACTAGTACTCCATTTTTCTGCCTACATTTTATCAGCCATTTTTCCTGTCATCCCATTTAAGTTATAACTTGTTGAGACTGGCTTTTGAGGTTGTTCTTGCTAAAGTATATAACTACACAAAGCTTGCTATTAAAATGGTCTTTCTGATGAGATTAAAAACTTAGGTTCAGTATCTTAGTGCTCTCTAAACGCACATTTGCAAAGTTTGCAAAAAGCTAATTATGGCCTTTAATGAGTTTGCTTTCAAAAACATAGAAACAGACTAAAAACTAACCTAAAATATTTACAATTTAAAATGTACAAAAGGTTTAAGAAGATTATTGTTTGTGCAGAATGATGTGCACTTGCATATTTTGAACATTTTCACTAAAAATCCTATTATTCCATAGACTTATTCTCTGTACATTGGAAGTATTTTGCAGAAATATTATGGCCTATTATGTGGTACATTGGTTAAGCCCATTAAATAGTAATATTTGTGTTTACATAAACTCTTTTCTAATGGTAATGCTCATAGATGTAAAAGCCAGAACGTCTCTATGCCTATAAGTTCCATATAAAGTTTACTAGGTTATTTGAGTCTCTTCCCTTATACAATACACTGCATGTTTTGTGTACATTGATTTGACATGTTCATGTTTTAATATATTTTAGGTTTTAAACTGAGCAATAGAACATTCAGTGCATTAGTCATGAGATACAGCAACAAGAGGGCATCTTGGAGTTTGGAGACTTCATAGTCTGTGCCATCAGACTTAAAACTATGTTAGGTAAGTGCATGTGAAAAATATCCTGGAGATTAAGGTACCGTAATTACATGTAGTCGATAGTTGGAGTGTTATTAAAAAGTATAAATAAGTGAGTTATTTCAGATATGTGAGATAATTTCTTTTACAAACTATGTGAAAAAGATCTGTTATGTCATACAGGTCTAAATGGGCCTGTTGTTTAAAAAATATATGTTTAGTTCTTTAGGCAAAATATAACAATTTTGGAGATAAAAAGTTGTTCTTTGTATTCATCATATTAATTTTGTCATTATTTTTTGGTCCAGTCACCAGGTTTGTAACCAGTAGTTTCTATATTTTCATTGAAGAAATTAAAAAACTTCAAAATTCAAGAATTGCCTTATTATAATTTACATTCTATTTTTCAGCATCATTTAAGAATGCAGAAGAAGGAGGTGCAGCTGTATTTAGTGTGGATGATGTAAGTTCTTTATAAAAATTATTTATAGGGGAAGTTATACCAATAGCTTTATTATCCCTCGTCTTTCCAAGAAAGATTGGGATATTAAATTTGAGTTTCCGTCCTGCCTTAAATTATTGTCTGCACAAAATCTCCAAAACTTTGAAGCACTATTTCAAGAAAAGCATTAGCATTGATAGGAGATGTGCATGTTGTTAACCAAGTTGGTTTCCTCATTTTCCTGGGAGTTATTGCCCTTTGAACATAAGTGCAAATCACAAAAAAGAACCTGCTGGTGGGTTATCCTTATTCACTGAATTGGCTTGTTCTAAACTACATTTGGCTTGTTAGAAAAAAAGAGTATGATAAAAAGTTTCAGTCACAACAGAGTACTAGTAGATATAGTATAATTGTTTGAAAGAGCTTTAAACATGATTGAATAAATTGTACATTGAAACATTTTAGTTCATTTATGATGCAAATTGTGACCTGGAAAAAAGAAGGTACTTTTGACAATCAACTTTATATTTTACACAACTTAAGTGTATTTTCATAATGAATCTATCTGTAAAAAGAGTGCATAGGTGCAAAAAGTCCAGAATCAATAGAGGAGTCACTAACAATCACTAATTTGATCTCCTGGTGTTTGCAAGAAAGCTCTACACATTATCCTTTGTCCTTACCAGTCAATCGTTCCATGTGCACTGAATACAATAGAATTATGCATATGCCCTTCATTGATAATAGACATTAGTCTTAGAAATATACTGCAAAGTATTGTATCTACTCTTTTGCTATCAGACTAGAAAAAGATGCCAGAAAAATTAATAGTGTACATTGTATTGGGGAAATTATCTAGTTGTTTGTAAAACCATGCAACAAGAGTAGAAAAGAAATTTAGATATTTATGAATTATTTTTAAGAGAACAGAATATCAGGGTTTTTTTCCCTTTACATGATATTGTACATATGTCCACAAAAGAATAATTCCATTTTGTTATTAGGGTATATCCAGTGCCTATCTAAATTCAGGTGTTTTGTAAAATCGTTACTCTCAATACACAGTGAGGCTAATGACTGTTGCTGAATACAACCAATTGATTTTTTAGTTTCAACTTTCAATAAAATATTATATATCTTTTTAATTTCAGTTTATCCAGACAACTATGTATTCATAAGATGAAGATTGGATTATAACAGATATATACAATATGTTTATGTTTACTTTACAAATGATGATATACAAATGTATATGAGAAAGAAGATACTCTCTTGTTGTGATGATTATATTGTAAATCTTAATATATATTATTGTACAAGTACCTAGTAATTAATTACTCATTGTTAATTAACTAATTAGAAATTTTATCCTGTATCCATAATTAATTCTGAGATGTACCTGGCCTATTGAAGCAACGAGAAAGAATGACATTGACCTTTGATATTGATATACCAATGGTCCATCGGAAATTGGGCATGGCTCATTGATCCTGATATACTAAATGGTCCAAGTTAAATTGAACTATAAATTAAAAAATTTGATTGCCAGAAGGGCATGTAAATGTGTAAATGTGGAGGTGCATATTATATTGAATTAAATAGTGCTGAATTTCAACTGGTGGATAATTGGAAATTATAGAACATTGGATACCATATTTCAGTCACATATAACAAATACAAGTGATTATTTTGGAAATTGCAATCTGTCAAGTTGTCTTAAAAAGTGATGTTTATAACAATTCATTCTATGGTACACCTTATTTTGGGAAAAATAAAAAAAAAGTGAAGTTGAAGTTGACAGTGAATGGATACAGTTAACATCAATGACGTTTAAAGTGTTTTGATAAAATAATGTTAGGTTCCATGTTGCAAATAAGAATACAAAAATGTTAAATCGAAAGAAATCATAAGGATTTGTTTTTTATTTAATAGGTCATAGGTTATCTACATGTAGGTCAAGTTGTAGTTTGCTCACACTAATTATATATCAGTTTGACTGGTGGTGATTGGAATTATTTGTCTCTTATAGTTTATTAGTATTAGATACTAGTAAGGTTATTGGTTATCCCCCTTTATTTATATTTTTGTAACTTTTTTAATTCATTTTTAAAAATATTTCAACATTTTCCACTTTAAATTTACATTATCATCCTACATTAAAATTGTGGCACAAAATATGTTATTTGTATTATTAATTTACAGATCTGTTTTAATTCTATATAAAAATTCTAACAAAAGAAAAAAAATATTATGAATATTCTGCACCAAGTTTTATCTGTCACAAACTGTACTATAGTGTAAATTTTCAGCAATTATGCATATGCATACCTTTTAAAGTATTTTCTCTGACATTATGCACTTGCAAGAATGCCTGATAGTCAGGGCTGAATGAAATGTGTTATATATGGAAAATGTTATTTAGACAGGTTAAACGAAATACTATTGAAACATTGTTACATGTAATCTGCCGTAAATGCTATACAATAATGAAGGGTGAATGAAATTTGGTAAATGGCATAATTATTTGCATTTTATTTAATTTTCTAAAACACTAATAAACCAGAGAAGTGTCTTGCTTTTGTCATATTCTTCCATTATTGTGATAAGTAGAATTTCTCACTTATTTACACATTGTAGTCACAATTACTGATGCCACTATGCTGGACACGTTAGATATTTGGAAATTCAGATACATTATTTATTTAAAGAAACAAAATTTTTAATTTCTCATGGATAATACTACCATTTTTTTCTGAAAAGTAAGTTTCTGTGAGTTTTAATAATATTGTTCTTTTCCTGTTTAGTTTGATAAAATAAATTTAGAAGTAAAAACAGTTTTCTTAAAAATATTCTCTGAATTTTACCAATATTACTCTTTTCCTTTTTCAGATTAATAAACTTGTTGTATTTATTCAGAATTTTAAATAATTTTCATACTTACATTTACTTGTACTAAACTTTTATTTAAATTTTTACATATATTGATTTTTTTCTCTCCCTTTATAACCCTCTCATTTACAATGAGGATTGTTGTACATGTTAGACATATTTTTTTCCGAATATTTAGAAATTTTTACTTATACATATAACTCAATTTATTAGTCTGCAAGTTCAAACCCATTACTCAAATTGATATCAATTTCTTTTAAATGACTTGATGACAGCCATTATTTTTTCTAAAGTTTATATACTATAATTGTCAAACAACAGGCATACTCATCCTCAATAATTAGAGGGTGGTACTCGATGGCTAAATGTTACAGTTACAATTTAGTACTGAGTCATATCCAAAAGTTTCTACATGACATCTCTAACTTTTATGGAAAACATTACTCTTAATATTTTTGCATCAATCGGCTAAACTTTTAATTTAAGCACCAGAATCTAGATTTGCTTCAATTTGCTTCTGTTGTTATTTTTATTGTAGTTCAATCTTTAACATATCAGGGATTATGTTATTTGTTTACTCTTATTATTTATTTTTGTTTTACTTAGTTTTATTCATTTTGAATTCATTATGTTTTGAGGAACAGTATTTTGTTTATTTGATATAAACAACATTATTGATTGATTATATATCTATTGTCTTATTTGTTTCTGTAAAATGAACATTTCAATTTTTATTTTGTTATGAATGAACAAAGTGCTCTGATATGACTCTTCTGTTTGCTTGCCATGTCTTGTGCATACATGACAGCATTTTAACAGATACTATGTATCTCGTGTATCTATACTGTATTTTCTTGCCTTGTACATTTATGACAAGTTATACCAATAGTGCAATAGTTAGCTCATGAAATTTGCAAGCCGAAAAAATTTAAACACTATATGTCATACAAAAATCATCTGAATTGAAAATGGGTTTGAACTGTTTGACATATATAGTTACCTCCCCTGGTGGAACATGGTTATCTCCCTTGTTAAATATTTTATGTATTGATATCTATTATTTAGTAAGTTATTATTATTTTGATGGTCACTTTAACATAGGTTTGCTATACAAGATAATTATTATAAGGTGCCTTTCTGTTTGTTAAGGTGCTTTCAACTGCTGTATCAATATTAAACCTTGATTCATCAGTAATCTGTTGTTTATTTCTTTATATCATACATGTAATGAGTGGAGTAGAGAGCAATATAGTTTTACACCTCAGTTAAGATTCTTTAACTTATCATGATCAGTTCATGGGTGGTGGAGGAAACTGGAGTACTCAGAGAAAAACCCGATATTGGGCAAAGGGGCAAGGGAACTGACAAACTTTCACACACTGGCTGTCCCAGATGGGATTTGAACCTATGTGGTGAGATATGATATGGTTTGTAAATATGCATTAGACCACTTTGCACATTAGACCACTTGGTGAAGGAGGCTTTATCCTATGTATGAGAACTGGGAAAGTGTGTTTTCTCTACAGTTTAGCTCTATAAAAGTATATTGGACTGTCACCGAGTAGTTTCAATGTTGTTCTGTGACATTATGGACAAGGATATTAGCTTCTGAAGATCAATAGTATAAAGCATATCAGTAACAATTGTATGAAACTTGTTTAGGTTGATCTTTCAGATTCACATTACAACTCTCACAAACCAAGTTTGAAGCGTCTGTCTATATGTCTTTTCGTGTAATTTACCATCTGGGTCATTATTCATTGCTGCTTAAGACAATTCCATGAAACTTCCTACAAATGATGTCAATGGTGCATGGGTTTGTCATTATCTTGAACCAATGTCAATTCTTAAGGACAAAGTATTTATTGTTGCTTATTAAGTTATTCGAATTCGTGTCCCTGTTTGAATTTGCTGAAGAATGACTTTCTATGAAACGGGGAATTGGCAAGCTTGCTTATTACCAAAGACTGCCTAGATTCTTGCATAGTTCGTGATTACAGAAGTTTCATTCGCATTATGTCTAAAGTTATTTAGCCAATTTAAAGGTTGAAAGACATAACTCTGGCAATGGAAATTAAAAACTTTGAAAACTGGCAAATGAGTGAACTTCCACAAGAGAAATAAGGCCATCTGATACGGAAGGGTAACCACCAGCTCTTTAGGTAGTTACACTATCATCTGTCACGTTTGCAATCGAGATTGAAACGAACATGGAACTATGGGACGTCACATATATCTAGGATAAGTTTGGATACATAGACATCATACTTAAGTTATCAACAATATTGTGATGACGACCATAAAACTTTTCGAGTGTCTTGATAAGCCTAAGTCTGCCTTGCAATATCCCTGTGTCAAAAAATTATTTTTAAGCTTTCCGTAGCAGGAACAAGCTCCATCATGTGTATTAATTGTGAAAAATATACCATGAGCTGGAAAAGAAGGTATATTGCTGTACAAAAGGCAATTTGAAAACAGAAAAATTTAGTAATCACGTTTGTCATACAGCTTTAAAAGCCTTTCACGGTGTCATAATTGACAAAAACGAATCAGAACTTGAAGCATAAGCCGTGTCTCATTTCAGGCTTACTAGAAACGATGAGTCACATTATCTCCAAATTTAAGATTATTAATAGATAGAACGCCATCTACATGTATATATCTGTATGTGGATTTGAATGACTGGTGGAAGCCTTGACTTCTCTTCAGATTTCACAAAGTTGCGCATAAATGTTACTTCATGCAAACAAACCAGCCCTTGTCTATATCACAATCCTAAAGCAAAGTAAAAACAGACATGCCAATCCATGTCCAAACCAAAATCGCAAAGCAAAGTTAAAACAGACATGCCAATCCATCTCCAAATCAGAAACCTAAAGCAAAGCCATTTCATGTCCAAATCACAAAGCAAAGTAAAAACAAACATACCAATCCTTGTCTAAATCACAATCCTGAAGCAAAGTAAAAACAAACATACCAATCCATGTCTAAATCACAATCCTAAAGCAAAGGAAAAACAAAAACACCAATCCATGTCCAAATCACAACCCCAAAGCAAATTAAAAACAAACATACCAATTTATATCTAAATCACAATCCCAAAGCAAAGTAAAAATAAACACACCAACTCATGTCCAAATCAAAACAAACATACCAATCCATGTCCAAATCACAACCCAAAAGCAAATTAAAAACAAACATACCAATTTATATCTAAATCACAATCCCAAAGCAAAGTAAAAATAAACACACCAACTCATGTCCAAATCACAACACTAAAGAAAGAAAAAACAAACATACCAATCAATGTCTAAATCACAACCCCAAAGCAAATTAAAAACAAACATACCAATCCATGTCTAAATCACAAGCCTAAAGCAAAGTAAAAATAAACATACCAATCCATATCCAAATCGCAACCCCAAAGCAAACTTAAAACAAACATACCAATCCATGTCCAAATCACAACCCTAAAGAAAGAAAAACAAACACCCAAATCCATGTCCAAATCACAACCCTAAAGCAAATTAAAAACAAACATACCAATCCATGTCCAAATCACAACCCCAAAGCAAATTAAAAACAAACATACCAATCCATGTCTAAATCACAATCCTTAAGCAAAGTAAAAACAAACATACCAATCAATGTCTAAATCACAACCCCAACGCAAATTAAAAACAAACATACCAATCCATGTCTAAATCACAACCCCAAAGCAAATTAAAAACAAACATACCAATCCATGTCTAAATCACAATCCTAAAGCAAAGTAAAAATAAACATACCAATCCATGTCCAAATCGCAACTCCAAAGCAAACTAAAAACAAACATACCAATCCATGTCCAAATCACAACCCTAAAGAAAGAAAAACAAACATACCAATCCATGTCCAAATCACAACCCCAAAGCAAATTAAAAACAAACATACCAATCCATGTCTAAATCACAATCCCAAAGCAAATTAAAATCAAACATACCAATCCATGTCTAAATCACAACCCCAAAGCAAATTAAAAACAAACATACCAATCCATGTCTAAATCACAATCCTAAAGCAAATTAAAAACAAACACCCAAATCCATGTCTAAATCACAACCCCAAAGCAAATGAAAAACAAACATACCAATCCATGTCTAAATCACAATCCTAAAGCAAAGTAAAAACAAACACCCAAATCCATGTCCAAATGACAACCCTAAAGAAAGAAAAACAAACATACCAATCCATGTCCAAATCGCAACTCCAAAGCAAACTAAAAACAAACATACCAATCCATGTCCAAATCACAACCCTAAAGAAAGAAAAACAAACATACCAATCCATGTCCAAATCACAACCCCAAAGCAAATTAAAAACAAACATACCAATCCATGTCTAAATCACAATCCCAAAGCAAATTAAAATCAAACATACCAATCCATGTCTAAATCACAACCCCAAAGCAAATTAAAAACAAACATACCAATCCATGTCTAAATCACAATCCTAAAGCAAAGTTAAAACAAACACCCAAATCCATGTCTAAATCACAACCCCAAAGCAAATGAAAAACAAACATACCGATCCATGTCTAAATCACAATCCTAAAGCAAAGTAAAAACAAACACCCAAATCCATGTCCAAATGACAACCCTAAAGAAAGAAAAACAAACATACCAATCCATGTCCAAATCACAACCCCAAAGCAAATTAAAAATAAACGCACCGATCCATGTCCAAATCACAACCCTTAAAGCAAATTAAAAACAAACATACCAATCCATGTCTAAATCACAACCCCAAAGCAAATTAAAACAAACATACCAATCCATGTCTAAATCACAATCCTAAAGCAAAGTTAAAACAAACACCCAAATCCATGTCTAAATCACAACCCCAAAGCAAATGAAAAACAAACATACCGATCCATGTCTAAATCACAATCCTAAAGCAAATTAAAAACAAACACCCAAATCCATGTCTAAATCACAACCCCAAAGCAAATGAAAAACAAACATACCAATCCATGTCTAAATCACAATCCTAAAGCAAAGTAAAAACAAACACCCAAATCCATGTCCAAATGACAACCCTAAAGAAAGAAAAACAAACATACCAATCCATGTCCAAATCGCAACTCCAAAGCAAACTAAAAACAAACATACCAATCCATGTCCAAATCACAACCCTAAAGAAAGAAAAACAAACATACCAATCCATGTCCAAATCACAACCCCAAAGCAAATTAAAAACAAACATACCAATCCATGTCTAAATCACAATCCCAAAGCAAATTAAAATCAAACATACCAATCCATGTCTAAATCACAACCCCAAAGCAAATTAAAAACAAACATACCAATCCATGTCTAAATCACAATCCTAAAGCAAAGTTAAAACAAACACCCAAATCCATGTCTAAATCACAACCCCAAAGCAAATGAAAAACAAACATACCGATCCATGTCTAAATCACAATCCTAAAGCAAAGTAAAAACAAACACCCAAATCCATGTCCAAATGACAACCCTAAAGAAAGAAAAACAAACATACCAATCCATGTCCAAATCACAACCCCAAAGCAAATTAAAAATAAACGCACCGATCCATGTCCAAATCACAACCCTTAAAGCAAATTAAAAACAAACATACCAATCCATGTCTAAATCACAACCCCAAAGCAAAGTAAAAACAAACATACCAATCCATGTCTAAATCACAACCCCAAAGCTAATTAAAAACAAACATACCAATCCATGTCTAAATCGCAATCCTAAAGCAAAGAAAAAACAAATACCCAAATCCATGTCCAAATCACAACCCCAAAGCAAATTAAAAACAAACATGTCCGAATCATAATCCAGAAGCAAAGTAAAAACTTTGGAACTGACAAGTTAGGTTAGACACGTGAACTTCCACCAGGGAAGTGAGGCCGGGTGCTCCGGAAGGGTAAGCACATCCTGTTTAGCTAGCTACACCCGCCACGTGTGTAATCAAAATTGTGTGAAAGGAACATGGAACTATGAGACGTCAAATATATCCAGGGCAATCCTGGACACAGAGACATCAAACTTATCAACAATACTGTGATGACGGCCATAAAACTTTTTTAGAGCCTTGATAAGCCTAGGCTTGCAATATCCCTGAGTCAACAATTTATTTGCAAGCAGCCTACTTCGTTGTACAAAGTCCCCGTAGTGGGAACAAGCTCTACCATAGCGTATTAATTGGGAAACAAATACAGCATAAGCAGGAGAAGCAGGTATATTGCTGCATAAAAAAAGTTGACAATAGAAAAATTGAAGTCATCACGTTTGTCATAAAGTTTCAAATGTAGCCTTTCGTGTGCGTCATAATTCAGGTATAAGTCTAAATATGAAGCAGAACTTGAGGAATCAGTCGTGTCTTTTATTTCAAGCTCACTAGGATAGATGACATTTACATAGTTCTTTAATTAAGAATTGTTAAGAGACAGAACGTCATCTTTATATCTGTATGTTGCGTTGAATGATTTGGCGACAGTTTTCTCTCCAGATTTAACAAGGTTCTGCATAAATTCTGCTTCATAAGAATAAAGAAACAAATCATGTCTAAATCACAACCTCAAAGCAAATAAAAACAAACATACCAATCCATATCTAAATCACAATCCTAAAGAAAGAAAAACAAACATACCAATCCATGTCTAAATCACAATCCTAAAGAAAGAAAAACAAACATACCAATCCATGTCTAAATCACAACCCCAAAGCAAATTAAAAACAAACATACCAATCCATGTCCAAATCACAACCCCAAAGCAAATTAAAAACAAACATACCAATCCATATCGAAATCACAACCCCAAAGCAAACTAAAAACAAACATACCAATCCATGTCGAAATCACAACCCCAAAGCATAATAAAAACAAACAAACCAATCCATGTCTAAATCACAATCCCAAAGCAAAGAAAAAACAAACACCCAAATCCATGTCCAAATCACATCCCTTAAGAAAGAAAAACAAACATACCAATCCATGTCCAAATCACAACCCCAAAGCAAATTAAAAACAAACATACCAATCCATGTCTAAATCACAATCCTAAAGCAAAGAAAAAACAAACACCCAAATCCATGTCCAAATCACAACCCTAAAAAAGAAAAAACAAACATACCAATCCATGTCCAAATCACAATCCCAAAGCAAAGTTAAAACAAATATACCAATCCATGTCTAAATCACAATCACAAAGCAAAGTAAAAACAAACATACCAATCAATGTCTAAATCATAATCCCAAAGCAAAGTAAAAACAAACACACCAATCCATGTCTAAATCACAATCCTAAAGCAAAGAAAAAACAAACACCCAAATCCATGTCCAAATCACAACCCTAAAAAAAGAAAAAACAAACATACCAATCCATGTCCAAATCACAACCCCAAAGCAAAGTTAAAACAAATATACCAATCCATGTCTAAATCACAATCACAAAGCAAAGTAAAAACAAACATACCAATCAATGTCTAAATCATAATCCCAAAGCAAAGTAAAAACAAACACACCAATCCATGTCTTAATCACAATCCAAAAGCAAAGTAAAAACAAACATACCAATCCATGTCTAAATCACAATCCCAAAGCAAAGTAAAAACAAACATACCAATCCATGTCTAAATCACAACCCCAAAGCAAAGTAAAAACAAACACACCAATTCATGTCCAAATCACAACCCTAAAGCAAAGTGAAAACAAACACCCAAATCCATGTCCAAATCACAACCCTAAAGCAAATTAAAAACAAACATACCAATCCATGTCTAAATCACAATCCTAAAGCAAAGTAAAAAACAAACACCCAAATCCATGTCCAAATCACAACCCTAAAGAAAGAAAAAACAAACATACCAATCCATGTCTAAATCACAATCCTAAAGCAAAGTAAAAACAAACACCCAAATCCATGTCCAAATCACAACCCTAAAGAAAGAAAAAACAAACATACCAATCCATGTCTAAATCACAATCCTAAAGCAAAGTAAAAACAAACACACCAATCCATGTCCAAATCACAACCCTAAAGAAAGAAAAAAAAACAAACATACCAATCCATGTCCAAATCACAACCCCAAAGCAAAGTAAAAATAAACGCACCGATCCATGTCCAAATCACAACCCAAAAACAAAGTAAAACATTTCAATCCATGTCCAAATCATAATCCTAAAGCAAAGTAAAAACATACATACCAATCCATGTCCAAACAACAATTCCAAAATTGAAATTGAAAACTTTGAAGCTGGCAAATTATATTAAACAAGTGAACTTTCACCAGGGAAGTGAGAAATAAATATATATCAATGGATATACGTGTTATGCATGCCGGATAGTTTGTACATTGTTTAGGAAAAGTTTTTTTATAACCACTGGTTGTGAAATAAGTGGTATGTTTGAGTCTTCATATAGTAGCATTATCACTAATTGGACATCGTTTTATCATTGAATCTAGTGAACATCTAAAGTTCCAAAGTAGGAAGTTTTATAATAATTGTGTATGTCTTCTTGTCTACACAGCCAAATTTTGTTCGTATATGAATTTCACGTGAAACTAACATTACATGAATAACTTCACGCGCAGTTTATGTCAATTTTACGTAAAATGTTAGTTCATATGAATTTCGTGTGAAAATCATGCTAAATCCACATGAACTTTGTGTGAAAATCACATGACATTCAAGGGAACAAAATTTGGCAATGTAGTTTACTTTTCTTGGCCTCAGTAGCTTTTGCAATGCAGATACTTATCAGCTGTACACACCTACTTTTGTCTAATAAATGTGTGTTTATATTGTTTCTTCGGTCTCGCATTCACAGCCATTCAATTCGTTTTATTGCAAAATGGTCTTGACAAGATGATTTGTTTTGAAATCATGTTTTAAATACGTTTACATTGATTTGCGCGTTCTAAATATTAACATAGATACCATATAACAAAGACATACTTAACGGAATTTACAAATGGATATAAAGGTTCACTGGTACTCTTTGAGAGTATTTATGTTCTGTATCATTTTAGTGTTATTTAATACCTTGCATCTGAACCAGTTCATTTCCTTTAAAGTCCTTCAAAAGTAAAGAAATCTATAATATGAATTTATTAAATCTTCCCAGTTCAATATCTAGTGTTTGTAGTCACTGTGGATGGTGTTTATTTTAGTCGTAGTCGGTACACATTACTTACAACTTTTGTTTGGTCCAACGAAGAGCCATGATACAAATCAATGCTTCACACATTAAATTACAAATAATTCCAGCATAGACAAAGGAAGTAATGGTTTACTTTATTGAAATCAAGTAAAACCACTTCGAGTATTGTTAAACAAGAGTACTCGTTACTCGTGTATCGGACTACCAAAACAATCTGTTTTCAAACGAAGATAAACAATGCTGTGATGACAGTGTAAAGTTTTTATTATAAATCAATATCACTGTAGGGGTTTTAAAAACTAGGATTTTTCAATTAGTTTTAGTGTGTAGACAAATTTATTTGAAACACAGATGTATCAAATTGAGAAAAAAAACCTTAGGGACATCAAAAGATATCGATACACGTTTTTCAATCTGAATTAAACTGACTGAACCATTGCTCATAGCAATGAAGCATCAACCCGGAAGTGTTCATAGAATATATATATATATATATATATATATATATATATATATATATATATATATATATATATATATATAATATATAATAAATATTACACTCAAATTACGGAAACATTCAGTCAAGACGTTCAAAATTATATGAAAAATCAAATGAAAAGATATATAGATGACTCATTTTCTGGAACAATTTAAAACCTCAGCTGAACTTAACCAATCTCATTATTACTAAAACCCTGTTTCCAGAGATTGTGGCCACATTTTACAAAAATTACAATTTTTCTAGTTTCGGAAGTGACCTTATGTACAATGTCGTCTCTGCTCGAAATCTTATTTCAAAATGTCTGCACAATTTTCAATTTCACTTCAAACTGAAGGATAAAAAGATGGAGTTGTTGGACATAGACATTTTCAATTTAAAGAAAAATTGAAAATTTTACGTAGTGTGCAAACTTTTTCAAATAAGAAATTGAGCAGAGATTGAACTTGTACATTAGTCACTTCCTAATAAAATGATACCACTAGAACAATAGTAAATCTGTGCAAAATTTGGCCACAATTTCTGGAAAACTGAAAACTGGGTTTTTAGTAATAATGAATTTGGATTAGAGGCCTTTCACTCCAAGCTAAATTCACCGGAACCATCAATTACATTCACAAATGAAAATAGCCAAAAAGAATAGCCTGTTTAAAAATCAGGTACCAAAATTTCAACTGATATTTACTATAAATCTACTGATACACACCAATAATTAGCTTCAATTCCTGCCACCCCTCGCATGCAAAACGAAACATACGATATTGTATGGCAAGGAGAGTATGCACAATAGTTAAGGTTGAAGAATTAAGAAATCCATCAAAACTAGTACAAGGCAGTTTTTAAAATGTCAAAACAAATCAGTGTCGCTAAGAAAACAAAAACTAAACTTAGTACTATTACCCTAATACCTGAACACGGTTTGCATTAAATACAGCGCCAGTCCAAAGTAGGGAGTTTGACGGTCATTAGTACCAATACTAGAATACTTGAATTATAATTAGTACTTATTTTTAATGTTTTCTTTGTTGCATTAGTTATTTACAAGCTAGTCTAAATACATTCTTTTCAGTCAGTACATATTACTTTCATCAGTCTTAAATGGATTACCCATTTCATGCAGTTAAACAAGTCTATAAAGGCTACCCAAGGGAACCAGTAAAATTGCCTTTATGGGCAGGTGACCTTTATATACAGGTTCAAATTATATGAATAAAGAACAATTGGGATACAATTCTACTGGCCTTTATAAGCAGGTGGCCCTTTAATGGAGGTGGCCTTTAAGGCAGATTGGACTGTATAATAAGACCAACAGATATGACCTTGTAACATCGCATTTATCGACATCAGGAAAACAGTTGAATATAGTTTCAAAGGGGTCTGTAACAGTTTCTCGAATATTCCCTTTGAACTTAAACAGCAAGATATGGATATTATGTCAAAAGTAGTGTACCGTGATTGGTGATCGGCGTGGTTCTAAGTACTATTTGTTAAACTATTGATCCATCAAATAACGCACCTTATCCCACTAAACGGTGAAGCAACAATACCACATACTCAATCATGCTGCTAAGCAACAGTCGTGGTTATGCCAAAAACACAACACAACAAACAAAAGAAACAAGAAAAGAGAACCGGCTTATTGAAACACTGCTTATAAAACTCACGGTTTTTGATCGGTACTGTATAATGACAGAGTGATATCCAGGAGTTGGGTGGGTTGGGACAGGTTGGGTTGTTGTCTTATTGCAAGTTGTCCAAAATACGCTGTACATTAAATAGCATAAATAAAGACGCCGGTTGTGTAACTCCAGAAGGAAGCTCGTAGATCTTAGAATTCAATAACCATCTATATGGATATCCTTAGACATAATAAATATACAATGATGCAGAAGCCACTCAATCAATTTACTGTAACAGGTAGACCTATAATGATACGGTATTGGTCAAACCACGTGGTTCATTGAACGCTATAATCTCTACACGCATCTATATTTATCGAATGTATTCAGGTATCCTAGCGACCCGTAACACAAACTATTCCCATATGTCTGATGAAGGGTTGTTCTTCCTTCCCATACCTGTGTTAACTTAATATACTTTGAACCTTATTGTTGCAATAAAGTTAGAAAATGCTGCTATTGATATCAACTGCAGCCAGAGTACATAGCTCCAATAGCTGAAGATATTGTGTTGTTAACCATGTTTTTAATCATTAATGATGATCAGTAGAATTTCACGTCATTTGAGGGGTTTAGACTTTTAAAAAGCATCGATTCTATACAAGATATTGTATATTGTACTTCAACTAACATCTCTTAATGAAAGTCGCCGTTAAAGAGATTTAGCAATGCTATAGTTAGTTCATGGACTTCTCTGGATCAATATTAAGATGTCACTCGCCTATTTACTGTGTGTACAGCCTTCTAAAGTATATAATATACTATGATAACAAAAATGAAAACTCTCATTTGCCTAGCGCGGGAAGAAACAGACGATAAAAATATGGTGTTCATAAATGCAAAGCAAATCACTGGGGATTATGTGTTTAGACATTAATTTTGATATTAGGAATTTTATTGACATCCTATTGGCAATATGGCAAATAACTTCATATAGTGGAATTTGTGTCTGATACCGGTGTGACATATGTTAATCTGAAACATAATAAGCGAAAAACGGAATCAGAAATTGAAAATTTATACTGTTCATATCTAATTTACATAAAATAATAACGACACGAAATGCAAGTAGTTTACAGTGGCGGTTCCACTCCTACACCTTCCCCTCGGGTACAGAGGAAGCAATATGCTCATGGATATGGTAGGCCTGTATTACCGGGATATGTAGCAGGTTCACACCACACGGTACCTCATTGCAGAAGCCCTGGTAAAGACAAAACTGAGGACACGGAATCTAGTCTCAGGGACTCGATACCTGCAATGACAAAACCACTAGCAGTTACCTGCTTAGTAATGAATATCCTCATACCTGGCTTAGGTAAGTACATCTTTATGATAAGCAAGCTAAAATCTCTCTCTCTCTCTCTCTCTCTCTCTCTCTCTCTCTCTCTCTCACACACACACACACACACACACACACACACACACACACACACACAGAGGTTGGTAAATTTGTCAGTGACATTTTTAGCATGGTTTTGATGCTGAATTTCTTATTTTGCATTCATCCACGCCATAATATGCATTGGTGGTAAATTTTACTAAAAAATGAAATGGCTTTTCTATCCTTGTCATTTTGTCTATCGAATTGATGACATTCTATGACAAACTGCTGACATGGTATTTAATTGTGTTTGCATGATTCACCTTATCACACTGCTTTTATCGGCAGAAATCTGAAGACGTACTACATTACTGCAAGATCGTTTGAACAATCAAACATCATGATGAGGGCGTTTATATAATACAAGATCTTCCTTATTAAAGTCATTTTATGTGGTATCGATTAGAAAAATACATCAATAATCATCCGATATAGAAGGAATATGGGGTTTTGATGTGCGTAATTGCAAATTGGAAAAAAAAATCAAATCTTGACTCTCTTACACATACTGAATATTCTTTTATTTTTACTGCTTTTTGTGTAGCTAGCTAGTCAGGAGGTGCATACCCTTCTGGAGCGTATTATCTCATTTTTCTGGTGGAACTTCACATGTTGAATTGAATTTCCAATGTTTTTAAGTTTTTACTTTTGGGATTGTGATTTGCACAGGCACCTTTGATTTTGATGATTTGAAATACAGTTGGCCAAATGTCATTACTTGGACGGACAAAACTCTAATCACTTTGGACTAACATGTTACAACCATGCATGTAACCATTTCGAATGTACTCTTGGACCTGATGCATGTGATCAATGTCAATTCTAACTGAAAACTGAATAGAACAGTATGACCTTCATTTGAAACTACTAATTTCAAAAATATTAACATCTTTGCCAAATAATTAAGATATACATATATCCTAGTTCATCATCGGCGAAGCCTAGCGGTATCAGTTCCTCCGAAACGTTCTATTAAATCATAGAAAAGTAATTGAATAGGGTTTTATTGGTCTTTAAACCATAACAAACGTTAACACGATGTTTAATGGACAGATATATAGCTTACAGAGATTAGGGTTTCTCTTAATTAGTAAGTTTTTAATCTCTAAGTACAGATATGGATTATTGCGTACTTTACTAATTAAATTACTCTACATCATCGCCAAGTCTATGCATAAAATATGGTATTTTACTAGCTAGACACATGTATTCGAAGAACTACATTATATACAAGGATCTATGAACCCGTGTGTTATTTGTAACACAAATTGGCAATGGTAAGATCTCCTTTTAGTACCCCCACTCGTTAAATTCGATTACTCTGTAAAAGTTTTGAAAAAAATTCACATAAATGTTCATAAAAGTTTTATTCCATCAGTTTTAGGTTTTTTGGTCATAATTAAAATGTTTTAGTAGAGGCTAGCAAGTTTGGTGTCGGATATGGTCAGGCAGAGAATTATAATTAGACAACAATAATTGTCAGAGAGTCTGATAAAAAAATCTTGGGCTTAAAAATGTTGACATGTTAAAAAGAGAGTTATTTGCATTGGCTTTAATTTCAAAGGATGATTTTAATTTTAGCAAGATCCCAAAAATGGTTGAAATACTTTAATATTTTTTTTATGGACTAGCTTATTCACATAAAAGTAAACCGTCATCAATTTACATTTCGACCTCGAGGTACTTCTAGTGGGGTTGCTATAACAAGTTCATGTATACTGTTTTATCGCCAACTGAAATCGAAACATAGAAAGTCCAAGGAAATCGACAACCTTTTGTTTGAAGCTTGAAAGCATTTAAGTGATAGCTGTAACAATGAAATGATTAGTTATCTCGGTTGATATAAGAAGTGATAATAAGGCTAATAGAAAGAAAACCGCACTTCAAATAAAAACAAACAAACACACCAGTCCATGTTCATATTGCAATCCCAAAAAAAGAAGCAACAACATTGAAAACACATAAATTTAGTTAAACATGCGAACTTCTTTCAGCGCAGTGAGCCCAGGTGTTTCGGAAGAGTAAGCACATCCTGTTTGGCTAGCTACAACTATCACATGCAAAATCCAAAGAAGAATGACGAGAATACGTCAAATGTATCCAGAATAACCTTTGAAACAGAAACATCATACTTGTTGATAATATTATGAGGGTCTTGATAAGCCTAGGCTTGCAATGCCCCCGAGTCAATAATTTATTTGTAAGTAGCTTGCTTCGTTATTTAAAGTTTTGAGAACAAGCTCTACTTAACCATGGCATACTATTTTTGAAACAAATACACCATAAGCAGAGGAGAAACGTAGATTGCAGCATAGAAAATAAAAATTAAAACATTATATGCTATTTCTGTTAAGCAGCAGAATAGTCAATGTACAAAAGTTTATTCTATAGAGACGCTCATTGACGAAGCATAGATTATGTACAGTACAGATCTGTCGAAAGTTAAACACTGACATAACGGTAAAGGGGCTTTAATCGCGGTTGCTGCGTCACCGAGATGCGGATAGCTAGTGACAGAAAACCTACCGAGAAATATATAGCAGCTATTAAAATATGGCAACGAGAGGTCATGATGATCTGCGGATTCGGCATTTATTCGTTAACTTGGTGTTAACCTTTCGGTATGTCTGTACATGTATCATTTCTCTCCATCTTTTGAGATCTCGTTAATAACATTGATAAGTTGCAGTGTCACAGATGGTGATACTTTTAAATTTCATCAATTTTATAAATTAAAAAAAACCCCGCATATATGACTGTATAATATATCAATCATTGATTAAGCTTGTTTAATTTTACCATTGCAACGTTATTACATGTGTCATGTACATGTGCTCATTTTGGAATTTTTATGAAATAATTAAATAATTCAAAAGCAGCACATGGTTTAGTTGGACCAATAAAAGCTTCATGCATACTAAAATATTATGGATTATTCAGCCTAACACACCTATACATAGAAATTACATGTCTGGATTCTAAATTTTACATTATAATTTTTTTTAATTTGAAATAATAAACAAGTTGTTTACAAAGCATAACTAATTTCAAGGTAATATTTGTGACACCTGTCGGTGGGTGTATGGAATATATGTATTATAAAGAATATAAGTATACTGGCTGCCACTGGATCTAATCAAGTGCCTGTGGTTTATGTACATTTGACATCAATGTTTGAACGTTTTTGGCATAAATACAATTTGGACAATATGTTCAGAATATTTTGTCACTTGTAAGGGTAAAATCCTTGATAGCCAATATTAATTATGTTATAAATGCAAATGCATATAAGTTTCTTATTTTGAATCGAGTTGTTAGACAAGAGTTAAACTAATCCAGAACGGATTGTAAAGCTTCAGGATCTAACTATGGCGTACTACATCTGAATGGATTTTTAACTTGCCTGTAGTTTATTTTACGGATTGTTCAGAAAAGGCTTCAAAACATTTTGAAAAAAAATATTTTCGCTTACAATAAGGGTACCTTAGAAGTCTTGTCGACATCTAGTCGCTTGCTGCTTGCTATGAAATTTACTTAAAGATTTTTAGTGACCGAGTTAATGAACATTTCCAATTAAACTGTAGATGGTAGATATTAAGTTTACATTCGGATCAAACATTTTTCATATCCTTGTTCCATTTGATTATTTACAATCTACAACAGATCATATTAGTATATTAATTCTAGTACCTTATTGTTCTACTATACATTGTATTGTTCCCTAATTGAAAAAACAAAACAAAGAAATCACAGAGAGAAGTTAAGACAATCCAGATGTATGATGTCTTTGATCATTGTGAGTCTTGATATTTCAGTGAACTGCTAGCTAAACAACAAATTGAGCTGAAGGGAAATCCTTTATAGATAAACATTAATTGCTTTCTGAAGAGTAAGCATATTATTTTATCTATTTTATACGACTAGACGGGAATACGTACAATACTAGTAATTATAAAATGTCAGGTTCAAGTTTTATTACATACGTATAACTAAAGTACAGACCTGTCGAAAGTTTAACACTGACCTAACGACTGACAAGTGGCCAAGATATTGATATCTAGTGGTCGAAAAGCTACAGTACAGACCTGTCGAAATCTAAGTAATAAATCTCAAATCGGTAGCTCATGTAGACTCCTCGTTACCAATATTCCGACATCTGTTATCTCTCTCGTCAGCTTTTCGACCACTAGATATCCACATCTCGGTCGCTCGGCAGCTAAATACTTCGACTCCTTTTTTATTAGCTCAGTGTTAAACTTTTGACAGATCTGTATTGTAGCAACTGCCGAAAAACTGTCGAGATATAGCTGTTCAGGGACCGGGTTAGCAGCTAATTCGAGACTTATTCGTAAGCTCAGTGTTAAACTTTCGACAGATCTGTATTGTATATTGATAGCAATACTGTACATATGAAATAATAAATGTATGAAATATGGGAATTTTTAAATGCAGAAAAGATATATAGACTTGGATGGCGACTTGAAGTTATATGTATACGTATTTCTAATATTTTATATATAATAGAATATCTATCAGATATATCTATTTATTTAGCTGGATATAGTATAGACTAAAGTACATTATATACAAAAATCCAATCTATTATTTCAAATGAGACAGATTTGAAATGATTGAAATGATATATTATAGACAGATTTAAATTGATGTGAATTATAGAATGCCATTGTCAATAGCTAAACAAACAACAATATATCATGATAAATAGACATCGAGAAGACAAAGACACATTTAAAAATTATAATCGAGTGTTAATGAGGAATTAGTGTATATCTTGCTAATCAAACAAAAATATATCAATCCATGTTCAAATCACAATTCTAAATGAAAAGTAAATCTTTTAAAGTTAAAAACCTGAGGTTCAACCAGGAAAGTAAGGTCTGGTGCTCCGGAAAGATAAACACATCCTGTTTAGCTAATTACACCCGTCAAGGGTGAAATAAAAAGTGAGAATGAAAGAAAGTGGAACTATGGGACGTGACGTCAAACATATCCTTATCGGGATTATATTATGCAATGCAATAAAACAATAGTATTAAATTGAAACATAATATAGCCTAAGTTTTGAAGTTGTCAATGACGCTATTAAATTACAAAATGCTGTCTGACTAGTCGCTCTGCAAAACTCTCTTGTATATCGAATGGTCAAACAGAGCTCGTTATTTAGGTTTTTTGCTCATATTAAGTGTTAGTTGACGGTCCCTATTTCGATGTCATGTATGTGATAGCTGCTTTGACCAGAATCTATGTTTGAACTTTCTTTATTGTATTATCGGTATTTTAATATTTCTCGACTTTTGACATTTCCTGTAACATCGCAATCTATGAATAATGTTCAAGGGAAAAAAGTTACTCTGAGTTTGTTAAGCTATTTTTACGACACATACCAAGAATGTTAGAATTTGCTGTAATCATAGAACACTTTGAATGACATTTTCATGTTGCTGCAATTATACGTTTCTGTGGGTTGGCGTACCCAGCTTTATTCAGTAAGGAGGGATAGTAAATCTTCCTTTCTCGTTTAAATTCTAGTATTAAAACCTAATTTCATTATGTTTTACTAGTACCCGAATTCTACAAGAAATTTGATATGATCTCGTCCTCCATTTTTGTTTTACTCGATATATAAATTACGCACGTTGCTGGTGTAACTACTAGCTAAACAGGTGGCGCTTACCCTTCCGGAGCACCCGGTCTCATTTCCCTGGTGGAAGTTCACGTGTTTCACCTTACTTGTCAGTTTCAAAGTTTTTAATTTGCTTCTGGATTGTGATTCGAACATGGATCAGTGTGTTTGTTTTTGATGTATACAAACATATAGCGAAACTTTGCTTAACAACTATCCATAATAAAAACAGGTAATTAGCCACAAGATGAATACTTTTTGACACCATTGATTATATCGATATTAGACATTAATTGGGCATAATCACAGAATTGTGGGTGGATAGTTGTCTTGTTGATTTGTCAAAGTCTGCAGCACCAAAACAACCATTTGACCTTTAACAACATCATTAAGGCACCAGATGATCCTATTAAGCACAATTACTACATTTACACAACCACCCCCTCTATAACAAACTTGTTAAATCCTCAAGTTGGTAATTGCACACGTGGAACAATTTCTGGAATTATGGCCAATTCAATCCTTTTTACTAAACAACTGACAATAAATGTTGTCTTGGTTTGTAATTGTTTATTACTGAACATAAACAACATTATTATTCACCAAGGTTTTTAATCATTTAACCTTTTGCTATTGTTTGCCAGACAAAGTTTAAATTCAGTTTACTACAATTGTGGCATATAGATTTATAGATTCGTGATGTAAGAATAAAGAAAATAGCAACTATAGAATTGCTTATGTCTCAGAACTCGTTGTTTATTGTACAATAAAGTAAAATCCATAAATGATTCAGTCTTGTCTGCAGTTTATTAGAAATCGGTGTTCAGACAAATGTTGTTTTTTATGCTTACAATACTACTGAATTCACAAACCTCTTTGGCGTCTAGTCACTTGAAAAGGAATGCATGTTTATGTATTGAAGATTTCAAAGTGACTGACTAGATGACCCTCCCATAAAACTAAAAGTGACATGGTTTACACATTTAGCTATTGTTCGGGCCCATCAACACTCTTTTTCTAAGGTTCTTGAACTAACAAACTCCCATACCCCAGGATCTGCGCGAGTGCGATTCGAACCTTCTTTGGAGAAATTTGAGAAGCAACATTACACTGTTTCTTTGCATTGCACGATTTCCTTGCAGAGATCAAAGAAGGCTAATGCCCTGTCAGTACAAATCTTTGGAGAAAATTGAGAAGGAACATTACGTTATTTCTTTGCATTGAACGGTTTCCTTGCTGAGCTCGGAGAAGGCTATTGCCCTGTCAGTACAAATCTTTGGAGAAAATTGAGAAGGAAGATTACATTATTTCTTTGCATTGAACGCTTTCTTTGCTGAGCTCGGAGAAGGCTATTGCCCTGTCAGTACAAATCTTTGGAGAAAATTGAGAAAGAGATCGGAGAAGGCTATTGCCCTGTCAGTACAAATTTTTAGAGAATATTGAGAAACACTATTTCCCTATTGTAGCGATTTCTCTCAACACAATACGACTTATTACAGTATTGAATCAGACCCATGATAATAATGGATCAAGGGGGTTGTTTTACAGTTTATTAGATTGTCTATGGAGACTAAGTATAACTCTCTCTATGTAACGGTTATTAGTATGATTGATTTTAATAATGAACTAAGGTGCTCTCAGAATATTAACACCTTCGTATTCCAGTAAGATATAATTGATTTCTGTGGATTATCAACACCAACAAGTAAACAGATAATCCGGTGATATGATAATGTCTGTCATATTTTAAATGTCATATACAGTCAAACCTGTCTATAAAGGCCACCCAAGGGAACCAGTAAAAGTGGCTTTTATTGGCAGGTGGCTTTTATATGCATGTTCAAATAATATAAATAAAGAACAATAGGGATACAATTCTATTGGCCCTTACAAACAGGTGACAATTATATAGAGGAGGCATTTAAGGCAGGTTGGACTGTATTTGATATTTTGATTCGATGACAAAATAAAAATTTATTAAAAAAGCAAACTATGTATACAGTGCAATTTCAAATTATTAGGTTTTATATGAAAAAAAAACAAACATACCAATCCACGCCGAAACCAAAATAAGAACTTTGAAACTGGCAATTAAGTAACACACGTGAACATGAACTTTCATAAGGGAAGTGAGGCCGGGTGGTCCAGAAGGACAAGCACCTCCTGTCTAGCTAGCTTCACCCACCACGTGTATAATCGAAATTGAGAATGAAAAAAAAACACATAAAACTATGGGTGGACGTTAAATATATCCAGGGTAATTTTGATGGGGAAAATGTACTTGACAATACACAAAACGTCCTTGGAATAGCACCAACCATGGTGACATCTGGTATCCAATGAATTTGTTTAAATACCTTTGTTGAGGCATAATAATTCTTAGCAAGCAAATAAGTATTCGTCTAGTCAATATAAAATTGTTGATAAAATCTATTCATAATTAGCCCTGACATACAGACACATGTAATAATTTGCTCGGACCATATGTTGTCTGTACAGAGACAATATATGGCCCGTGTGCAAAAACATTACCTTTCTGTGAACTATCTTCATCTCCGTTACCGAGGGGTATGGGTTGTGTACTCAGGACGTGGTACTTGTTCCACAAGCAGATATTTTTCGAACCATGTGCTTATTATGAATTTTATTATAAATTTTAATGAAACTTGTCATGTGCTATTTTGAATAAATTATTTCATAAAAGTGTTACAAAGATCAAGCTCACGTAGAAACCACAATCCCAAAGGCAAAATAAAAATTAAAGAAGCTGGTAAATTAGGTTAATAACCGAACTTCCTCAAAGAAAGTGAGACCGGGTGAATCACTTCAGACATACAAAAGACAATGCTTCAATGTATAAACTATGATTATTTCCGAACTATGATTATTGCTGAATGTGTAACATTGATTATATAAAAGTACCTGCTTTACTCAATAAACACAATGTATAGGTAAACAACAGTGACCTGTCCGTTTGACCTTTATTAGAAATATTCATATAGGAGGGTCCACTCAATAAATGGGTAGTGTTAAGACCTAAGTTAATACATACACAGTGCACATGTGTACTCTATCAGGAGAGTATATCTCATGATGTATACAAAATAAACGCCTGTGTTCCCTATACACAGATGTAATTGGTCCGTAATAAATATTTAAATGAAATGTCAAGCGGACAGGTCAAAGTTGTTTACCTTATATATAGTATACATTAAATATAAAAATAAATCAGAAGTCTATATTTTACATGTTTCATCATAAAGCAATCAATTGTAGAGGTATATCAATTAATACCAGGAAAAGACATACAATACAAGACAGGAATTAATAACATTATACATGTATATTGTAATACTCCTTATATTAGATAAGGAATGATAAAAATCGCTCTATCCAACGTCGTGGTTTTCAAACGATTTTAAAAAAAAGACACAAGCTGTGTATCGTATTTGATGAGCCTAGGTTTATCAAGACCCTTAAAAAGTTTTATGGTCGTCATCACAGTTTTGCTGATAAGTATGATGTCTCTGTATCCAAAATTATTCTGGATATATTTGACATCCAATAGCTTGAAGTTTCTTTCATTCTCAATTTTGATTACACTTGTTAAGGGTATTGCTAGCTAAACAGGAGATGGAGATGCTTACCCTTCTGGAACATTCTGTCTCGCTTCCCAGGTTGAAGTTCACGATTTTAACTAAATTTGCCAGCTTTCAATGTTTTTACTTTGTTTATTGGATTGTGAATTGATCATGGATTAGTATAGTTGCTTTTGATCCATTTTAAACTTTCAATTAGAGAACACATTTTATGATATATTTCAAAACTAACACCAGTCTTTTGTAAATTGAAACAGGTTGTTAGATTTCAACATTTTCACATTTTCGTCCTTGTGCTTGGCCGATGAAGATTAAAAATAAAAGAGGTTTCTGATGTACAATGACCTGATATATCTAACGCATTGATATGACGTTAAAAAGAGAAATGATTGATTTTATTACATACATCTATACAATAACATTCGAGATTAATGACCCCGTAGTCATTTAAACGGCCAGCATGACGTCATCATGGCATCACAATTTTATCTTTCACAGTAAGCAACCGGCATTTTTAATTCGTAATAAAATGATCATATTTCGATAAATTATGATAGTTCTATAATAACATACCTCATGATAAACTCATCAAGGCGTCTTGTCTGATGTTATCTTATGTTTTATAGTTGATAACTCGATGTGGGGAGTATTTGATTATCTTCATCAATTACTGGGATATTTAGTATAGGCAAACAACATGGACCTGTCTGCTTGACCTTTCATAAGGAATATCCATATACAATGGTCTACCTTATAGATGGGTATTGTTAGGATAAGCAGTTCATACATAAACAATGCATATTCTCTGTGATGTAGATGAAATTAATACCTGTTATCCCTATACCTAAATGTACCAGTCTCATAATAAACAAACAAACAATCAAATAAATAAATAAATAAATAAATCAATAAATAAATAAATAAATAAATAAATAAATAAATAAAAAACAAAAATACCAATCAAAGTAAAAATCATGATTCCAGAGCAAAGTTAAACTTTTGAATCTGGAAAAGTAGGTTTAACATGTGGACTTTCACCATGGAAGTGAGACTGGGTGCTCCGGAAAGATAAGCACATCCTGTTTAGCTTGCAACACCTGCCATGAACATGGAACTCGGGGACGTCAAACATATCCAGGGTTACACTAGATGCAGCGACATCAACGATAATAGGATTATGAGTTTTGATAAGCCCAGTCCTATAATTCCCTGCGTCAACAATTTATCCGCAAGCAGACTGTCTGTTAGAGATAGGAGTATATATTGTATTGAACTTGAGGTTTAATTATATATTCAATTACATGATTTCTTCCCTACAACTAACACATGTTTTGATGATTTTAACGCTTATTTTGTAAATTAATCATTAATAGATTATTAATTTTTTAAAAAATTGTTAGGTGTTCCGTTAAGTCCTTGAAATGTACAGGAAGTACTTAGTTCACGTGTACTAGTTAGTTGAGTGCTAGGTAAGGCTATTTAAATGGCGTATTTGTTTGGTTTGTATTTTATTGAGTTTATACACATGTATTAATAATTATACGCATAAAGATAAGGACATGAAGCTGCATAAAGACCAGTGTATACCAGAGCAGTTGTCATATATTTTTTTTAGATATTTTTTTTATATAAATTTTTGAATATTTCATATAAATTCTTGAATATGTTATTCAGAAAACTCATTAACTTATAATATGGCACTATCGCTTGATAGTCAAATACCCTTGTCCAAACTAAGATTTGACTTTGTGACCTTGACCTATGAACTAAACAGCTAAATGTGGCACACGAAACATAACATGTCTAATGTTGGAAAACATTTTTTTCCAAGATTGTTTATAAAGGTCATAGTCATCTATAGTGAAGTTATGGAGCAGACACAATTTTACAGGGACAAAAAGACACGTTAGTCTACACCGCTTGCTAAATTAGCGGGGGTATACAATCATACTTTACTCTGCAAAATCTCAATGATTGTTGCATTTAGCATATTTACTTGTTGTTTTAAAATGGTAGATCGGGCAACAAGGAAAGGAAGCATTGTTATAGCGCATTTGGTATCAAAAATTTATTCAACATAAATGTGAAGAGAATAAATGACACCAAATTATCAGTTACCAAAAGCGTGTTTGTTACCAAATGAGTTGTTGTAATGCATTATTGCATCCAAGGTAAAATAAGCAAATGTATCGAGAAAAAAACTTATTGATTAAATATCTAATAATTATTAAATAGTATGCATTGTAATAAAAACAACGCTACAATGATGTAAAACTGAGTAATATCACAAATAAGTTATAAATAAAACAATGAAAGATGCATGAATAGATTTCAAGGAACAAGTTAATTTCCCGAAGGAAAATTGTTTATTCATTTTCCACTTTATGAAGTAAATATAGAATACCTTTGTTTTGACAACAGATTCTCTTATTTGAAACTTACTGGGTTTTATTTCCGCTAACTTTATTTTTTCATTCTATAAGTTAAATAATATCTCGTTATAACGACTTAGTATTTCTTTACGATATATATATATTATGTAAACCAGCCATCGTAATTTATAGTATACACAAATTGAATAACGCATTCAGATTGATTTGGGTCTGTTAGCTTTTTTGTTCGGAAATTCCAGTCAAGAAGCAATTATTATCACACTATTTGTCCATTTGGTAACATATATATATTTTTAGTTTAAACAATATTTATTCATCATTAAATACAAATAATACAACAAAAACAAACTTTAAACTGGATTCAGGAACAAGTGCTAGCTTATTTAAACCCGTCATGTAACGCATATATATGTTAGTACTGCATCCCCGTGATCGGGTGCATGGTTGTATGGCCGGGCTGTTGCGATCGGCATACGAGATGTTGTTTTGGCTTGTCTGTCGGCATGCCACAAATGGGACGGCATTCTCCTGTTGTGGTGAATTGACTGTCAGACTTTGAAGGATTGTTTTCCGGCGTATTTCTCATTGTGTTGTGGCGGTATTACTAGACAATATAACAATTGATCTGTTCTGTTTTCAAAGAAGAATAATAAATGTTTTATAACTCCGGTAATAAAAATAACAATTTATACCATGTTTATTGTAATCAATATTATTACAACATGAAGGGTATTTGTTTTGTCTTTTATAATGAAGTGACATATGCTGCTTTTTTGTCATTATATTGAGGAAGTTAATCATAACTAATGCATAATGTTTGAACGTAAATTTTCCAATTAAAGGGATTTTCATAGTTTGCTGGTATTTTTATTGAAAAGGAAATATATCAATTCCTAGTCGTTAAAATGCTAACAAATGCAGTTGCCATTTTTAAAACATTTTTTTGAAAAATATACATAACTAGACTAGGTATGTTACCTTGATCTGTTAATGATTTTATTTTAGTTTCATAAATTCGATGCATTAAAATTAAATTTGTATGTTGCATTTTACAGATTAACATTTGTAACTATTGTCTGCAGTTGCATGTGTTTTAAACTTATTGTTTTTCAGTAATCATAATAAACTGACGTAAAAAATTTCTCCTGGCCTAATTTTAATAACGTGATGATTCGTCACATATAGTGACAATAGTGACAAAATGCATTAAAACAAACAAACGACATTGCAAATTCAAAAGAATATAGGTCGAAGATTATTCTCCGTTAAATTATTTATAATAAGATTTTGAATATAAATTTCCTTAAATTCATTTTCCAAGAACGAATTGGACTAGACGTGAGATAAAATGATTTGAAAAACATAAACAAAAGGAAATGAAAATACTAAGAATAAATTGATAATGATTCAGTAGTATTTTTAGTACTTAAACATTGATTGCATAAACCTTCGTGAAAAAAACAGTATGCAAATTAACGTGCAGATTAATGCATTGCACATGTCATTTAGGATGACACATTCTCATAAAAATTAAAATTGATTGATCTTCACAAAATATTCTTGCTCGTATATTGCTTACAATATGATATGAAGGAATAACAAATCCAGGTTACATTCTGATATCGATGGTGTTCTGTTTAGACTAAATGGCCCCTTCGACCCGAACGCGAAGAAGCGAAGTTGTCAAAGACACGAAAGGACCTTTGCTCCTTCGCCTTCGCAGCTTCACTTACTCGCCATACAATTCCAAACGCTATGATACGACGAAATAACAAATCCATGTTACATTCTGATATTTATGGTGTTTGGGAACAAATGTGCATCATCAATATCGCCCCTTCGCCTTCGCAGCTTCACTTCCTTGCCATCGTCTCTTCCTAACTTCTCTTCTTCGCATTCAGTTCCAAGCAGCGAAGAAGCGATAATGCTAATTTGGCCAGAGCATAACACTGTAGATATTGACTTTTTAAAGTCAGTCAGCCATCTGAATTATTAACTCTATAGAAACCGGTATCATGGTTTTGATTCTCTTCACTTGTTCACTTCATAGAAAACTATCTGTTAATCACTTAACACTGTAAATTATAGATTAAGTTACTATTTATTGTCTTCCGCTTCTATTGTTTGTGCATTAATATAATATTACACTTTTGTACATAAAAATGTTGTTACAAGAGATCTTGCTGATAAAAGAAGAGGTAAAATTATTCCAACATATTAATTGTCAGTTTTGAAATACATGTAGGGGGTTAGAAATAATTGATGGACAAGAATCCGATTAAAATCAATTATCATCTCGTGTTTTATTGGATATGCTCATCTATTATTGGTTACTATGAATCTAAATATTGACAACACAATATAATGTTTTATTTGAGACCATCATCTGGTTGGTCACCACAAAACTTACATAACATCACCTACTGTTTTATTGGAAATGTTTATCTAGTTGCCCACCGCGAAGCTTACATCATACGAAGGTAATGCATTTTAAGCAGCGGTTAAACCGTCCAATGCAAGATTACCATTATATATTTTTCATACAGACGGATGGAGCTTGAAATTTACTTCGATTTTATTTAGGAAATACAACGGATTTTTTGTTGTTACTTAAATCATGTGCTGAACTTATATTAATTTTTTTCATGAATAGACCCCTTACTTTTTAGCAGTGTCGTGTACTGAGCTATTAATGAGTCATGTTTTGAACCTATATATGGGGTACTTTCATTAATAAACTCACTACTTTTGACTCGTTGTCATGTGCTGAGGCTTTTGAGTCATACGTTGAACCTTTATCGAGTACCGTAATTTCATTAATAAACTCATTTCATTTAGCTCGTTGTCATGTGCTGAGGCTATTGAGTCATGCGTTGAACCTTGATCGACAACCGTAATTTCATTAATAAGCTCATTACTTTTGACTCGTTGTCATGTGCTGAGGCTATTGAGTCATGCGCTGAACCTTTATCGAGAACCGTAATTTCATTAATAAACTCACTACTTTTGACTCGTTGTCATGTGCTGAGGCTTTTGAGTCATACGTTGAACCTTTATCGAGTACCGTAATTTCATTAATAAACTCATTTCATTTAGCTCGTTGTCATGTGCTGAGGCTATTGAGTCATGCGCTGAACCTTATCGAGTACCGTAATTTCATTAATAAACTCATTTCATTTAGCTCGTTGTCATGTGCTGAGGCTATTGACTCATGCGTTGAACCTTGATCGAGTACCGTAATTTCATTAATAAGCTCATTACTTTTGACTCGTTGTCATGTGCTGAGGCTATTGAGTCATGCGTTGAACCTTATCGAGAACCGTAATTTCATTAATAAACTCATTTCATTTAGCTCGCTGTCATGTGCTGGGGCTATTGAGTCATGCGTTGAACCTTATCGAGTACCGCAATTTCATTAATAACTCATTGCTTTTGACTCGTTGTCATGTGCTGAGGCTATTGAGTCATGCGTTGAACCTTTATCGAGAACCGTAATTTCATTAATGAACTCATTTCATTTAGCTCGTTGTCATGTAGTGAACATATATCGATTAAACATCTTGCATATGAAACGCTTTAGACAGCGAATCGTAGCCTATCAGCTCTTTTAAGCCATTCTGGAAGAAAGCAATTAAGTCCTATATTGAATGGGTTAAACCTCAGCTCTCGACAGATTATGTAGATATACTACGAGAGTTTCACCTCCACGTTGACTGTCAATCGTCTCTGCTTCAGAGAACATCCCACTTCCAAGAACATATTAAGAGTTTGACGGTGACAGAAACAAATTGTCTAAACCAAATAAAGAGACAATAAATCAAGGAAAAAAGGGTTATTGATTTTGTGGTTTATTTTAGGAAAGGCAAATGAATTGTTAAAAAATATAAGCCATTTATTTACTCCACATTGTGATGAATTTGTGACTGCTAACTATATATTCTTCTTGTGTAAACGTAAATCACAATGAGGAGCATTGATATAAATGGGCAATGTTCTATGATGATTGAATGATTTTCTGGTGAGAACGTGTTGTCTCAGGTAGAGTGGTAAGATTAATACAAAGCACGGATAGAATATTGAACTTATATTGAACATCTACAAAACAAGGCAAACTGAAGTGGACCGAATCTCACAGCCTCTGATGGGATTTAATCTCATCAAGTCAATATTTACTTAAGTGCATGCGTGATCTTTTTGAGGTCCGTAATAAACTGTAGATCTACTGTCTAATAAACATGACCGTTTTTATTAACTCTGCTTGTTTTGAACGCCAGAAGGCATCTAGTAGGGATAGTGTCTTACTGCTAATATTCAGTTGTGTCTAGGCATAATTGTAGATGGTATGAATGACATCGAAAGAGTGTTTCGGGTAAAATGCTATGTCTACTATTAAATACATCTTTGATGGCCTTATTAGGACTAATGCCATTTCACATATGTTATTTTTCTTTTATACATGTAATCCCTATATGCTTATATGTATGTCTACATCTTGTTTCGTGTGTTTTATTGTAGCTTTGCTACTTTCTGTATGCACATCTACGTTGAAAAAAGTCTTTTTCCCCATTTCCCCAAATCAGTACTCATTTTTCCATGTAACATCCTGATGTTCAAAACAATCATTTACAGGTTCTTCTTTAAATTTTTTATTTTCTCTGTTGAACAATTTAAATAGTTAAAATACAGAAGGAGCCAATGTACTAAACATGTGTGTATGCTCATATGCGTTGTAAAACTGTGTACACTTTTAATTTACATTATTCGAAAAATTAAATAAGTCGCTGCATCTTACAGTAAACGTTTTATTTTAATCGGCCCAAAATAATTTCAGGAGAATGGATTTATCATAGAAAGTAAGGTGAAAATTTCGATAAGAGAGGCTTTTGGCACCGTACACTTGTCTTGTTGCTTACCTTGCCAATGAAATCAGCAATAAAAAACCTGGCATCGGGTTTTTATTTATTCTACCACCGTATTTAGTATTATAAATATGATTTCTCTTAAGCTGTATCTTGCATAGTGCAAAAAAGTGTTATTATTATTATTATTATTATTTGTTTTTTTTATTACAGGTACGTTTGTTTCCGGATTATCGGTACTTTGTTGTTCCAAGATCAGATTAAAAGACCAAAGTAAACAAAAAGTAGTGACAATCAACACGTGGGTGGCCTTACTACAGTTTTTAACAGCGTTTATATTCCTATTAGGGTGGATATGGAGTATTGTTTGGGGTACATCATTTTTATCATATTCAGGTAATAATTTGCTATTAAAGTTATTTTGAGTTTGTAAAATTCTGGTACTCTGAAACGTATCCAATCGCAAGATCACTCATTTCAAGGGGAAAAAATTGGGCTGGCCCCAGATTCACAATCATTTATTAACTTAAATTTAGCAAATTTTGGCAATCATTTTTAGAAGTTATAACAAACATTCTTGAAAAAACTAAATACAAGTGTCACATACTTAAAGCGATTTTCAAAAGATACCTTAAATACCAGAATATCTTAAAAATTAATACTATTATTATAATGTAAATTTTGTCAGATTTAAGTTGAGGAAATTTTAGCTAAAGAAATGATTGTGAAAAAAGAGCCTGGCGTTTATTTATTATATCGCACCTCCACTGTAAAACAGAAATACATGCACAAGTACCATTCCTCACATTGCTATGTATGTTTATATTATTCCCCGGGATACTTAAAAATCGTCGCGAATAGCTGAAAATTTGCTGATGCAGGAAAAACAATATGCATTGTAAACAACTGTTATTTAATTTAAGTTGTTTTTGGTGGCTATTTATACTGAAATTTCATTGTGATTTTATAGAGGACCGCCTCCAATAAAGCCTAATAACAAATATATAGTTTTCATTTTAAGCACGTGTATCAAAGGTTTACCTTGAAGTTTCTAAACAACTATTGCACCTGTGATCATTGTTATGTCATAGTTTTCACTTGATATACATTCTCAAATCATATTAAAATTCCGGAGTATCTAGACATTTATAGATGTTTTTATTGCTCAGTATGATCTTTACCATTCCGTTACTATGGCAATTTGTCGTCTATGCTCTGAATTAGATTTTCCACATTTTTCATCGACGCTAATGAAAACAATTTAGTCAGCAAAAACGTGTATCAGATGTTGCTGTTAACTCGCTCTAAAATTAAAATATGTCTTGTGTCAGCTTGTAAACCCATTTGTTTATCACTTATATATCCTATACTTTTGACCTATGAGTGGTGCTGTTTGTGCTGTGTACAGAGGATTTTGCATTAAAAATATTTGAATTCTGCATATGCCAAGAATAAAGAAAATTGTAGCTTAAGTGTATACCTAACAAAAGCGAATGCAAACAAGCACAGGGAACAACAAACGAACGGAATTAGAAAACATGATATGATTAACACATTATTAATATTCTGAAATGACAGTAGCATCTATTTACTCAACTGGCAGTAGCAAACATTTAAATTTAAACCTCATATTCTGTATTTTTCTTCTTCTTGAGTATCCTGAGGGATGACTTACCAAACCCTTCATATTGCCAAATATGACAAATGAAATACTAAGAGTAACAGCGAATCAATGAGTTTTGACTGTACTTGGCTGAACCTTTCCTCGCTTAAGTATCCCGAATGTTTACGCATTCTACACCATTAGCATTAACATTTCATGATTACATTTTTATTAAGTAGGAATTAACATGTTATATTTCACTTAAAACCTTTTCAATATTAAAACATTTGTATTGTGTATGCTATGACAAAAATAATCACAAGTAACCATCCACGCAATACTTCCGCAAGAAAAATATTTAAAACCACAAAAAAGTTGGTTTGTTTCTAGAAATATAGGCGCTGTTGCAATTGATTTGGTAGAGCATGAAAGTTTAACATGTTACGACGCGTTCTTAATGCAATAAAAGTATATGTATTAGAAGTTCTCCTGAAAGCAATACCAGGTATTTTAAATGTTAAAAGTCACATTTATAATAAACTTGATTGTACTTCATTGTTAGTACAATTGTAAGAGTTTCCCTCATTAGCATATACCGGTAATGTAGTTTGGATTATACAATAACATGTTTTCTCTAGTGCAGGGTACGTTTTTTGTCGTTTTCTCTAAATAAAAAGACTCGAGTATCTACCATTACTAACTCTTAAATGCTATATTGATAAAAGCTACGTTTCCAACCATTTCTGTCTTGCTTGTAGATTATGTTGAATGATTAAAATGATACTTTACAATTCGGCCAGGGGTATTCAAAAAGCATTGAGATGTGTGTATAATCATCCTTATTTTTTCTGTTACATAATAATGTTCAATACTAAGGGGCATCTAAAGATGGTAATTGTGAAATAAACTGAAAGCTTTTAAAGATTATTATCTCCATACCAATTGGAGATTGTTAACTTATTTTCATTATTTTTACTTTTTATGATTCCGTCCCATCAAGCATTTACAGACCTTTTTTTATTCCTATTTATTATACATGTATAATCTACCCCTGTAATAAAATCACATTACACACATGTAATTAAATTTTACCATTTTTAAGCATTCTGATTGGCTTAATAGTTAGAATTCTGGTTATTCCCCTCCTTGACACAATTTTCTGCAAAATGGCTACCCGATAATAATTAATCATGTGCGCATTTCATTGTCGTTGGGGCATTTGAAATTGCACCCCATTCCAGTTATAACTTGTAACTTATGCTTCTAAAAAGGAAAGAGTTGGTTTCGATATATTTTGGGACAATAATTTCGTTTTTGTTTATAAAATGTCATCAGTTAAAAAAATACAAAATTATATTATTGTGTAGTTTATTTCATTGGTCCTATTCTTTTTTTATTCACCATGTACCAAAAAAAAAAAAAAAAAAAAAAAAAAAAAAAAACGCATGCTACTGGCAGTTTCATATTTGTTGTTTTGAAAATGGTGTATTTTCGTGAATCATGCGGATTTATCCGTAGATAAGGTTTTATTTTAAACTTCCGAGTATAAAAATCGATACATAAGAAATAAAACAGTAGATACTTAGTTAAAATCACAAAATTCTAGAGTTTTGTACAGCGACAGATGTTTTTAAGATCACAAAATATGTTGCACAAATTTGTCGTTAATAAGCCCTAGGTTAAACCAATCCATCATACTTATATTATAATTAGACAGTTACAGAATTTTTCGTTCTGAAATTAGTCACATAGCATTTTAAGTTATACGTATTTTTATTTTTTTTTTACTTTATTTAAATTTCACAAGTAGGCGTGGTTTCAGTAATAAAAATTCACAAATTTATAATTAAAAACAAACATTTTTATTTACATTTTATTACCATTGATGATGGTGGTTGAAACGGTTCCCCAACAATATACTTATCATTAATTATTCTTTTTAATTTTAAAATGGAATAAATTGTTGTAGTTGAACAACAAATATTTGGCAACAGTCAATGTAACAATAACATGTTCCAACACAAACAAATGAAATAACACGCCGAGTTGAACGCATATAAAGTCAACTGACTATGAAAATGAATGACCAACTTTGAACGGGTACTTCTTTGTTCTTGTGTCTGACATTAAAAATACCTATTGTTGTGGTTCAGGTATTTAACATACATACCTAACACAAGTATCAAATAAACATAATTTACAGTGATCTAAAGGAGTGTACTATTGGTTTTTTAATCATTTATTTCTGTACACGTGTTTGAATTGATTCCTTAGCTGCATTGTACCAAATAATGAACCAAAAACACGGGAGTGTTCTGTATAGTTTTCTATATTTTATTATTCCTGCACGTGGTTGAATCGATTCTCTTTCAATATTATTCTGATAATTTATTCTTCTTGTTATTTTTACAATCGATCCCCGCTACTTGTCATTTATGTTTACACAAATTCAATTTCTTTGGCAGCCATTGTAATATTGAAAACTTTTGATCTCAGAAGCATCCTTGTATGTTCAACTGTCTATTGTTAGTTAATTTGGTATTTATTTTGGTAGACCCTCAACGCGTTTGTTGTACGTTCTTTGGTAGACCCAAATTGGTTGGTGTTTGTTAAAGATACTTGTTAAAGGTACTTGGCATTTGGAATATCACTCTAATCACTAAAAACAAACACGCGCTTCAATGTCCATCATAAACATGATTGGTGCTTATCTTTGGTGACCAAATACTGCACTTAGGAAATGTCTTTGTGGACCATGTACTAGTATTTATAATAATTTACTGTTTGTATCATTTTACATCTCCGTTTTAACTCTGTGCGACAGATGGCGCTCTGTGTTTTCGACTAATCGTTTAAGTTTGTAATATCTGTCAAGAAAAATGTCATAGTTGCTCAATCAAATATTAAATCTGACGCCGATAATACCGTCAAACTCTTCAAAAAGGAATAGCGTAATCTTTCGCCGATTTGAGTGCAAGATGATTTTTTTTGAACAAGAGTGTGGAAAAATTGATCTCTAAAGCTTGTCGAGTTCGGGAAAATTTCTGAAAAAGAGTGTTCACTCATATCACATAAATAGCAGTGTAAAGTTTTTTTTTGGAAAAAATGATAAATAATAAATAAAATGCCAGAACAAAACGGTTTTACGTTTCGTGCATGATAAAGGAAACACTACTCTAGATATGATATACTTGAAATGATGTAAAATCAATTTTCTATAAACATCCGTTTTTAAAAGTGAAAACGTTCGTTTCTTGTCAAGTACAAGTACACCTGCATATGTTTTAAACTGCTATTGCATTAGCATATCAATAAAAAATACCGAGAAATCATGCATTTTGTGATTCTAAGAATGAAATGCCATTTTGTAGAATTGTAGACTTTGTTATTTTAAAAAAGACTATGGTCAAACCTGTCTATAATGGCCACCCAAGAGAACCAATAAAAGTAGTCTTTATATACAGGTCCAAATAAATAAATGAATAAATGCAGTTTGGATACATTTCTACTGGCCTTTATAGACAGGTGGTCCTTTTATAAAGGTGGTCTTTAAGGCAGGTTGGACTGAGTACTATTTTGTTGACAAATATAGATAGGCCGGAGTATCCACAGTATCCACGATAACAGCGATAATAGAGATACCACAAAAATGAATGATTCCGCCATAAGTATGTTGTTCATATCTTACAGACTACTCGATATTAATTTTATATCTGTTTCTAATTACAGAAGATTATTACAAAGTTCTTAAAGACGAGGACAAAAAGAAGGAACAAAAAGAACAGAAAGAACAGAACCAATCAAAAGATACACAAAATGGTAGATCGCCATTACGACAGAGGAGTGAAAATATCAGAAATGATCATCATACCAATGTCAACACATCGTTAATGTACCAGACGATAACAATACCAAGACATTCTAGATCAACTTCAAATTTACCATCGTCATCGTCTGACTCTCAAATACAACCAATAATAGTATTGCAGGAACTTCCGGTGTTAAACCAAACAGAATCAACATTGCCGCCATCTTTACCAATTTTAAATGCCAGAACGAGGCATCAAAAGATTTTGAGACGACAAATGTCTGACAATGAACTGTCACCTTTCAGTTTGACACAAGAACAGCTTGAGGAAATTGTTATTCATGCCGCCCCAATTCACCGAGGTCGTCTGCAGAGGGACGAATCAGTTGCAAGTAATCATTCCGATCCTGGATTAAATAGCCACAACAACACAGAGAAGAATTCTCGAACAAACAATTAATGCTTTGTGGAGTTTTGTGTCGGTAAACATCAATCATGCGTCAGCCAGGATTTATTTATTTTCAGATATATACATGTGGCTGATAAAATTACCTTTACTTTTTAATACCTTTGATAAGTGGAATCTATTCATGCTTTGGTGTAAAGGCTTAAAAGCGTTGCAAGGTTGTGATTTCAAATTTCTATTCAAAACTTGAACAACCTTCTAAATACACGGCTCAGTACGGCATTGTGTAAAATGCCGTATATATAGTGTTACTGTTTAGTAATTATGGATAACTGGAATATAGTGCTACGGTATACAAGTATTAATTATGTATACATGCAATGAAGTGTATGGCAAAAACAAATAAATGCAGGATAGAGCTACACGGTATAGTAACTATAATGCTTTAGTATGGTAGCTTTATACAGATGCAGTATAATGCTACTGAATGCTAATTACGATTTAAGCATAGTGCTAAGTATAGTCCAAGGTAATATGGCTATGACGAATAAATACAGCATAGTGCTGCGGTATGGTAATTACGAATAATTGCAGTATAGTGCAACATAATGGCAATCACGAATAAATGCAGTATAGTGCTACAACACGATAATTACGAATACATACAGTTTAGTGCTACGGCATGGTAATTACGTATAAATTCATTACAGTCTAAGACAATATGGTAGTGAATGCAGTATAGTGCTACGATACGATAATTACGTATAAATATAGTATAGTGCTACGGTATGGTGATAACGAATACATACAGTATAGTGCTACGGTATGGTGATAACGAATACATACAGTATAGTGCTACGGTATGGTGATAACGAATACATACAGTATAGTGCTACGGTATGGTGATAACGAATACATACAGTATAGTGCTACGGTATGGCGATAACGAATACATACAGTATAGTGCTACGGTATGGTGATAACGAATACATACAGTATAGTGCTACGGTATGGTGATAACGAATACATACAGTATAGTGCTACGGTATGGTGATAACGAATACATACATTATAGTGCTACGGTATGGTGATAACGAATACATACAGTATAGTGCTACTATTGTAGATTGGGAAATTTTCACGTCATCTAATTTTGCGTGCACTTTAATATTTATTCGCGTATTTTAATTTTCGCGTGATCGCTACTCTGTAGTTATAATTTTAATTGCTGCTTATTTTTCGCGAATCTTTTTTTCGCGACTCGTTTCACTCGCGAATTTTCGCCAAAATAAAACGATCGCGAAAATTTCCCAATTTACAGTACATTGTAATTTTGAATAAATATAGAGCTATGGTGTAGTATTGATAAATTAATGTAGAGAGATTGTCGCAATGATTCCATGTTTGTTGTTGGGATATTTATAACTCTGACGTTGCTGGACTACCTTACCTAATGAAAATATAACTGACATCTTTAAAATATCAAACCCAAATGTATGAGTATTATGTGTATATGAATTATATTAATAAACAAATTTTGTTTTAAATTACGGTTATTTATTTTTTTTATCAAATCAAACACGCATACCGGTCAATGTCTAAATCAAGCACGTCAACTTTCACCGGGGAAGTGAGGCCAGATGGAAGGATAAGCACCCCCTGTTTAGCTAGCTACACTCACCACGCGTGTAATCAAAATTGAGAAACATGTAACTATGGGGTGTCAAATATATCCATGGTAATTTAAATACATATACAGACATCATACTTATCAACAATATTGTGATGACGGTCATAAAACTTTTTGAGGGACTTGATAATCTCAGACTTGCAAACAACGTTGCGGCTACAGTTTATTCATAAGCGGTTTGCCTCTTTGTGCATTTCGATAGTGGAAACAAACTCTACCATTGCAAAACAAATTAGCATAAGCAGGAGAAGCAGGTATATTACTGCAAAGATAAGGAAAGTGATAATAGATAAAATTAAGTCATCGCTTTCTATCTTCTAATATTCTATATTTGGAGATTATGTTATCGATTCTAGTGACCTTGAAATAAAAGATACAACTGAAAATTCAACGCCTGCTTTGTACATAATACATCAATTATAACATCCTCGAAAGACCACATTTGAAGCTGTATGGCAAAGAATATCATAATGATTTTATAATTTACGGCAGTCACAGCATGCTCAAAGCTAAAACTGATTTGAAACGTTTGACTGTTTGATCCTTGTTCCAGTTTTAGCCAGATATAAAAAGAATAAAATACAACAGTTTCAATGGTGTCGGTCACAGTGAATTGTAAGTTAGGAAGCTTTCATTATATAGATTTACATTTGATTTAGATTTACAGTAGAATTAGTTTACTATCTCAGGTTCTAAGGTCACCTTCAGGAGAATAAGACATTGTTTTTACTCTTAAAAGAATGTTAACTATATCCACGCACCTTGGACTTTTGGTCATAATCTTCTTAAAATTGACATAATTTCCCAAAAGTAAACTTTTCAATCGAAAACGTGACATGCAATCGTTATTTCTAATTTTGGAAGTCAATGCGTGAACGTGCATTCTATTCCAATTTTTATCAAATGCGATTTCAGTCAATTTCGTGATGATAGCTTATTTGTTATAACCTTCAGAAACATTTAGACCTATGACCCAACCGAAAGCAAAACATATAACTTAGAAAGTTCAACCAGATGCTGCAGAAGGGTAAGCAGCTCCTGTCTAGCTAGCTACATATGTCTCTTTTTAAATCAAAATTGAGAATGAAAAGAACATAGAAATATGAGGCGTCACATATATCTAGGGTAATTTGGGATACAGGGGCATAATGATTATTAAAAATATTGACGTTTTAACCTTCGGAAACATTTATATCTGACCCAGCCAAAAGAAATAAATATAACTTGATCGAAAAATTGCATATATTTCTTCATATATTTTCTTTATTTGTTTTGATTGGAACAAATGTAATTTAAACGTTTTGCAATAATAATTAGAAATTAAAAGAACGGAAGAATCTGTCTATATAGGAGACTGATCAGCAGACGACAAGATACGAGGAGAGGTCAAAAAGTTCTTAGAACGGGGTATATATTGCCGCAACAAACCATACATTTTATTATTATTTTTCAATATAGTCCCCATTTACCCCAATGCACTTAACCCACTTTTCTTTCAGACTGTCTATACCTTTGAAATAGAAGTCTTCGGTTTGGTCCTGAAACCATGCCTCTGTGGCAGCCTTAAGTCCATCATCATCAGGAAATCTGATTCCCCGTAAATGGGATTTTAAATTTCTAAATAGGAAATAATCACTGGGTGCCAAATCGGGACTGTAGGGTGGGTGATTAAGTTGTTCGAAATTGCATTCACGAATCGCTGCTTGTGCAATCCTTGACTTGTGCATAGGAGCATTGTCGTGAAGAAGCAATACCCCTCGGCTAAACTTTCCCCTTCTTTTTAATTTAATAGCAGCTTTCAGCTGTTTCATTGGATCAGCATAGTAAGCCCAAGTGATAGAGATTCCAGCAGGTTTATAATTGATTAACAGAACACCCTTAGAATCCCAAACCACAGTGGCCATGGCTTTGCCAGCTGGCGGTTGGGTTTTGAATTCCTTTGGTGGGGGTGAGTCAGGATGCTTCCATTGCTTGAACTCTGTTTTGGTTTCTCGGTCCCAATGATGAATCTGTTTTTTCATCACCAGTTACTACACGTAAATGGAAGCTCTCCGGGTTATCATTATAAATGCAAAGAAGCTCCCGACTTGACTGGAGTCTTTGGAAGCGATCCTGCACATTAAGGTTTCTGGGGACCCATCTTGCGGATAGTTTTGACATTCCAAAATGCTCGTGGATAACCGTGTATACACTTCCATGTGAAATGTCACACTCCCTAGCTATGTCATCAATCCTAATTCGACGATCATTCACGATGAGGGTCTTCACAGACGTGACAATTTCCTTTGTGATGACATCAGCTGGCCGGCCTGACCGTGGGTCATCCTTCAGTGAGGTGCGCCCACGTTTAAATTCAGCTGACCATTTTGCCACTGTGGAATAGGCAGGACCACTGTCACCGTACACCTCGGTCATTCGCGGCTAAATTTCTTTGGCATTTGATCCCTCTACTGTGTGGAACTTTATTACTGCCCTAAACTCAACATTTTGATTTCCCATCATTGCTTGATGGTCACCAACTTTGAATGCTTTTGAGAATTACACAAATATGTTGTGACAAATATACTTGATATGTTTCAAATGGCGGAATGTTGTGTTGTCTAAATAAGTAAAGAAAATATGTGATACGCTTGACTGAATACGCCGTTCTATGAACTTTCTGACTTCCCCTCGTACTTCCCGGATCATTATATCTATGTTTATTGTCCTGTTAAAACAGAAAACTAAATTTGATGTGTATTCTTTGTTTTAGGCGTCTGGAAAATATTCGTTTTATCCAGAATTGCAAAAATCTTAGATTTAAATTTAAACACATGAACTTCTACCAGGGGAAATCAGGTCGGGTGCTATGGAAGGGTAAGTTTTCAGAAACTAGAGCTTTGATCAATTTGTTCTATTCGCTAATTTAAGGTTGCTTTCAAGAATGACGGTTTTAAATTATTCCATCACATAATATTATTGCCACTGCACATTGCCTATAATAGTCTATAAACTTACATTCACATATTTTACTGGATACGCTTAGATGATGAGACAATAGCAAATGGGATTTCTTATAATTTAATTGGTTTTTGTCCATAAAAAGTTCTTACAAATATTTGTAGCGTTATGTCATGTAAATCTGAATCTTATAATTAAAAACAAGAACATTCAATACGTAACAAAAAGGTTTTTTTCTGGATGAGAGTTCATTAGCCCGTTTAAAAACTACTACATGTAGTATTCATGTTTGGGCGCACACTGTTTGTTTGAACAGCATTTGATTTTATATATTTGAAGCTTTATCTATATCCGCACGCATGTTTTTGACGAAAACATTTGTTCAACACCCATTGTCACAGATCTGACAGACGTAAAAAAGTTTTGCCGACACCTGTGCGTTGGTGACACACATCAAACATCCGTTGTATGCCAGTGTGCTTGTGAGTGCTAGCATCTCCTTGAGGATTAGTGATTATTATATTATCGTGTTTCATAAAAAAGAACATAATAGAAGAATGGTAAATATTTTGTCAATCTTTCTATTCACAGGTTTAATTACAACTAAACCGTATGATATATACGAATAGTAATAAACCATCTTCATTATTACCAAAACCCCATTTTTCAGACATTGTACCACATTTTACAAAAATTTACAATTTTTACTGGTTGTATCATTTTAAAAACAAGTGACCTAATGTACAATGTCAGTCTCTGTCCAAAAACTCCACCTTTATATTCTTAAAAGAATGATTGTTATGAACACATGTCAACCTTGAGCCTGTTACCAGATGTACAATACCATTTCTTTTATCATTATAATTTGGTCATGTAATTTGTGATGTAACAGATGGCATTATACAACAGGGTTCTTTAGCGTGCCACGTCTACTGTGACAGGGACATCATTTATTTCAAGTCCCCAACCGAAAGAACCATGACTTTCATGTCGTAATACCGAGTGCTTGGTGAAAGAACATTCACTACCAATTTTCAAGTCTTGGGTCAGACACCGTCAGGGTTTGAACCCACGACCTCCTACATACAATTAGAGAGTTATAATAAATTATTTCAATCAGTACAAATGAGCTAGATTTGCCTTGTCTTGTTTGTCTATTTTTTTTTATATTTTTTATTTTTTTTAACATTTATTGTTACATGTTCTTGGTTACATAGGCTGTTACCATGTACATGGATTTCAATTATTTTCTTTGTTTTATGAATAAGACAACACAATGTTTAAGAGAAAATTTTTATTTATAAATTAACATCAATATTACCAAGATATTGCACACATTAACTAAGACATAATAGTGTCATGTGCTACTTTTACATTTTCTTGAGCATTCAAAAGAAGCACATGCAGAATATCAAAAATAAAATTTAAATAACAATAAATACAAAACTAATCATAAAACTATCAGAAATAAAAAAAAAACATTTTCAATTTTCATAAAATAATGCATTCAAAAGCAGATTTGTAAGTGTTTGGACATAAAAATTTGACAAATAAGAAGAATGTTAAAGTTCTGTAACCGTTAAATGTACCAACAAAACAACATATTTACACTCTACACAACAATAGAATGGAAAGAATCTTCGAAATCAGTATCAAAGAAAAGGAGACAAACAGGATGAAATTTAATGTATACAGACTGAAAGAAATTAAATTTGCAATTACTGTAAGTGTAAAAAGTTAGATAACTCAAACAAATTGTTATTGTGTTTGTTAGTTTGTTAGTTAAAATTACAGTTTTTCGAAAAGTAAAATGTTATAAAAATACTACTGATTGAAAATTTCGCTTGAATTTGAGTTCATTTCTCAGATACTCTGCCTAAATTTGCGTTCATTTCTATTATGATCTTCGCTTGAATTTATGTTCATTTCTAAGATTTTTGCTTTCTTTGAATTTGCGTTCATTTCTAAATGAAGACTATGCATGCATCGGTTTTCTTCTTTATTGCGGGCTGCTTTTAGTCGATCACTGCGAAATTGCCAATGTTCATAATTATGAATACTTGGAACCTTGGTCAATTATAGCCTTGCAAGAAGTATAATAAAAAAACAGTCATAACAGTACATATTAAAAACACAATAAAAACAAAGTAAAAATTTTGGCATGCAAATTAAGTTACCCATGTGAACTTCCATGGGAAGGGTAAGCACCTGCTGTTGAGCCAGCTTCACGTGACGTTTTTAATCGAAAAATGAAAGGAACATGGAACTATGGGATATCATATTGAGGATACTTTTGGATACAGAGGCATAAAACGCATTAACAATTTTGTGATAATACTATAAAACTTTTAGGACATTGATAAGCTTAGGTTTGCAATATCCCTGGGTCAACAATTTAGTTCGTTGTATAAAACCCCCTAGTGGGAACAAGCTCTTCCATAGTGTATTAATGTCAAACAAATACACCATATGCTGGAAAGGCAAATACATTGCTGCACAAAAAGGAAAGTTGTTAATAGAAAAATTGTGGTCGCCACGTTTGTCATATAGCTAAAATGTAGCCGTTTGTGTTTGCATTAATTGAGGAGCAAATATGAGACAGAAGAGAATCAGTCGTAATTCTTTTAAGCTCGCTACGCAAGATGACATTCACATAGTCTCCAAAATTAAGAGATGCATCGTCATCTATATATCTTTATGTATTATTAAGGGGATAAATAGCCATAATGATAGATGTCTTGACCTAAAGTTCGTATACTATAATACATTGGTATTTGCTAGACAAAAAGTCCGAAGAAAAAATCAACCGCTAACAGAATTTTACAACCTTGGCATCTAAATTCAACATTGAAACATACCAAGGCAACGTTTAATGTGAAATTAACGTTCAATATTATTTCATGGGAAAAGTATACGGATATATTTCATGTCCCATAATTCCATGTTTCTTTCACTCAATTTCGATTACACACGTGGCGGATGATGATAGCTAAACAAGGGGCGCTTAACTTTTTGGAGCACCCGGCCTCACTTCTCTGATGGCAGTACACGTGTCTACCTAACTTGTCAATTTCAAAGTGTTTACTTTGCTTTTTTATTGTGATTCGGACATGGATTAGTATGTATGTTTTAATGATAACGAAGGCAAATAGTTTTCTGACTGCCGAATAATAAGAATCGGAAGAAATGGATTAAACATTGTCAAACTGGGGTTGAAAAATCTATTACATGACACTATACTGTATAAACTACACAGATAGTCATTATTACATAACCTCTTTTAATTCAATAGAAAATAGAATCCTTTTTCCAATATCTTTAGATAAAACATTTACATGCATTGACATAACTTTTGGAAAAATATATTGTGAATTTTGTAAAATACTATATAAGTGAAGATATCACATGTAAGTTTAATAATAATAATAATAATAATAATAATAATTTTAAAAATCTAATCATTTTTATATTATATCTAAGAAATATAATTACAAATATACCAAATTGCAATATTCCATAACTACTCGTAGATACTACTATTTACAATAAACCTTCTCTTTTTTTAATTGTAGCAGTGATAGTTTCATAGATATTTTGAAAAAAGCTACACGCTGTTAAAATCAATCTGAATCATCACAAAAGACAAAACTGGAACGTCGTGTATACTTAGCAACAGTCAATGCATCTAGTACTACTACACAATAAAGTAAATCAAAGAGAAAATTTAATTCTATTATACCAAGGTTTTATATACAGTTATTATAGGTCTGAAACAGCAAAATATTCCTCTAACAATTTCGTGTTTTCTTTTTAAAGGTTATTCTAGACACAAAACGGTTACTTTACAGATGAAAATACGCGTGTTTCTTTACAAAATTCGCTAATTTAATGGTTCAAAGGAATGCGAAGAACCAGCAGCTGTCTTCTTTGTAAGATACGCTCAACCTGTAACATGTGTTGAGATATTCACAATTTTGGTATATTCTTAATTATATTATAAACGACCGTATAGTGTTGTAAAATTAACACTGGTATGATATGTAATATCAGATTTTGACTAATAGTCGCTGTTGTCACATAAACAATTGTCTTCGAAGTTAAATTGACTATACCAAACATTCATCCACAATGTACTGCTTATCATTGACGGGTAGAAAAGAAGCATCTAATGGGCGGCCTGTAATTATTTCACATTCTCCAGTATCTTGTGTGAAGATGACTGCCTGACATAGAAACAAATCCTGACTACACTTCAACGCACAATTAATCAGACTGTCGATACCATTTTCTACAGATGGTCTTATGGTCACTATCGAGTCACTGCCTTTGTATATCTTCAAGAATACTTGCCGCTCTAAAATGATAAATGTTATATCACAGACAATGTCTAAATACTTTGTTTTTATACAAAGGATTAAAACTTTTTTTGAATTATTGTTTTGGATTTTAAACATAAGTAAATAAAATAAAACGAATGAAGCTATTAGTGAACAAATGTTCATAGAACCATGTGCTGATTTTCATATGAAAAAAAGAATAAAAATTACCACCCGATTGCCAGCTGAAATGCAGCGAAATTAAACATTAGTACATTATCACTTAACATTATAAACCGAGGTCTTAACATGAAAGGTACAAACGCCCAACACATTGCAATTACTGACGGTTAAATTACCTTTTAAGACAACACAAACCTTCATATAGTTCCTTCCTCAAATTATAATCTAACAAGCAAGCTAGAAACCGGAAAATGTAATTAAACACTTAAGATTCAAACAGGAAAGTGAGGCCGGGTGTTTCGAAAGGAAAACAGCCTCCTGATAAGCTAGCTACACCAGCCACGTTTAAAATCAATAATATAGAATGAAAAGGGCATCGAACTATGAGACATTAAATATATCCAAGACAACTATGGATAAACAGATATTATAATATTATTTGAAGGTCTTTTTAACCATTAAAGGAAAATGTGCAAGTTTATTGAATGAAAATTGTTCTTAAAAACTTAGTATTTACTTGATCACACATTTTAATTTCTCACCGCTAAATTCTGCTAATGGCTGGACTACGTTTTAAGGTTAGGAAACAACAGATACGCAAAACTGGCACTTACCTGGACACCAGAGGGAAGAGGAAACGAGGACGGTCGAAAGAAACTTTGAAAATAACTTTTGAAAGAGAGCTAAAAGAGATGGGGAACAGTTCATGCCTGAGACAACCAAAGTAGCAACAGAAAGAGGCAAATGGAGAGGACTTCAGAACGGCCAGATTCTCCTTACAGAGAGACAGAAATAAGTCAAGTAAATCAAATTCCCGACAGTTGAATGGACATAAGTGTATTACATAAAGTTTAATACGGTACTTATAGATGACATGTGCTTGTTACACCTGGAACATGTCAGAGCTACGCAAAGAAATTGGTGCATGGAAGAATTTAAATGTAATACTAATACGAAATACTCATTCTAGACATTTGAAAGAGCATAAAACATAACACATTGGAGTTGCAGCTGAAATACTGACCAGTGCATAAGGCATATGAATGGAGACATAATGTCATAGAACTGTTTTTGTAGAGCCCTTACTATAAGATTATTTTATCATCAATATTGTAAACAAGATTTAGTGCAGTCGTTTTATATTCTGTATTTGAAAAATACTTTATTTTCTATTTTGTTAAAAGCGTTTCACCAGAATTGTCAATAAATCGATCTCATATTAGGATTATACAAAAGCAGTTTCATATCTGCATCATTTATTAATAATGGTTATTCATGTAATGTTATATTAACAAGAATGCATGGTTAATTTAGTTAAAATATTAATTATCTATTTATCATAGATATCAAGAGTTTCTAAAACATGTAAGGAAGTTACCATTCGATTTTGCTGTTTTGCCGCAATAATGATTGCCTGTAAATAAAAACAAACAATGATGTCATGATATAGTACGTCAAGTTTGACCTGGCCGTTTGACTATCAACTTGAATACTTACTGTGTAATTTAGGGACTAAAGGCTTCTGATATAAATTTGGTTCATAAGGATATGTGATTGCAAAATTGGGTACCAGGTGTTTATGGTATTGAAACATGCCATCTTCCCTATATCACAAAGTCCCAATCTAATATTCAAATTAAAGGTAAATGGCCAGGTCAAACTTGATGCACTATTTGCAGCTATTTATGTTGTTTGATTACTGTATTTGTTTTTCAACTATATCGTTATGTTCGGTCTTAGAAAATTGAAACAATGTTGTGTACAATCATTTGTAAGAAATTAAAAAAATCTAGATGGGGTTTAGCTCCTTTAAGTCGACAATATTGGGTAAAGCACAAGGTTTTAACCCCACATGGACATACAAATTGTATATGTAAAGTCTCCTTGTACCACGCGAGAACGCTCAAAATACCCTAAATTTGCCAAAATTTGAAAATATGTAAGCTCATATTAAAAAGTAGTGTTTGACTTTAATACCACTAGCGATTTCAATAATATTTCCTAGAATGCAAAACTGGGGTTACATGAATATAATAAACATGCCATAAAGAAGTGAGATTTAATATGAAATCATTTCAAAACAAGTAATATACAACAATAAAAAACAAACATACTAATCCATGTCCGAATCACAATCCAGAAGCAAAGTAAAAACTTTGAAACTGACAAGTTATGTTAGACACGTGAACTTCCACCAGGAAAGTGAGACCGGGTGCACCAGAATGGTAAACACCTCCTGTTTAGCTTGCTTCACCTGCCACGTGTGTAATAAAAATTGTGTGAAAGAAACATGGAACTGTGGGACGTGAAATATATCCAGGGCAATCCTGGACACAGAGTATTTATATTTTCTGACTCCATACTTGATGCTATATTTCCTCCATTGCTTTTTTCCTCCGAAGGATGCAAAGAATCTATCATTTCTTGTTCAGTAAAATCTACACCACAAGTGTTCGCACAATCTACAGAGAAATAAAAAAATAAAAACATATACACAGTATTGTCACATAAACATTATAAACAAAAATTATCAACTTTGTAAATTTTAGAATTTCTTAAGATGGGTTATGCTTTATCGTTCAAAGCATTGCCTAAGGTGAATTTAGTAAAATACATTCTGTATTATTTCAAGAACTTAGAAATGTTTGGATTTCTACAGGTTTGGTCCGAACACCACTCGTGAGTTATTTATTCCGAAAAGGTCGTTTAGTGCTGCAAAATTAAAACGGGTTTAGTTATGATACATGTACTGTGGCTGAATATACCAATTTGTAATTTCAAAAAAAAGTATTTTACAATTTCAGAGGGTTTAGTACCGAATTTTTATGTTTTAAAATAAAGTAAATGCTGTACACGAAGCATTCACAAATTCATAAAATGTGCTTCGTCTGTCATATTAATCAAGTACAATGTAAGACCACAACCCGGCTTTATATAAATATATTATGTCCCTAAATATCCCTGCAGTTCCCAAGTTATCATTTACTAAGGCATTTATAATTATACTGGTACAGGAACCCTACTTTCTGAAATTGAAGCACCTTACTACTTAAGACGTGTACTTTGTCATTATACTTAGTAGTAAATTTTATACCTATTTTGTTCACATATATGTATCTTCGGCGCTTTCTGTCTAGCTTCATTTCCTTTCATTCTAAACCTTGATCACACACGTGGCGCATGTAGCCAGCTGAAACAGAAGGTACTTTTCCTTCCGGAGCATCGGGTCTCACTACCTTGGTGTTTTACTTAATTTGCCAGCTGCAAAGTTTTTTCTTTATTTGGTTTTTGGTGTGATTTCGACATGATTTGTATATTTGTGTTTGGTTATATAGCGTAGAGTGAAAAATATTGTAGAATATGAAAAAAGCAATGGAAACAGTGTGACTATGATACAGAGTAAATCCGATACTGAAAAAACACCTTTACCAATTTTATTGATAACCAAATGGGACGATGTCATAAAGGAATAGAATGAAATCTAAAAATCTAAACAATTTTCAACATATTCATGAGGACAAAATGCGATTCTTATTCTACCAAATAAACATTTACAAATTCACTGTATAGGGAAACAACATTCAAATGTCCTTTTGATAATGATGCCAATGTATGGTATGATCAAAAACAAACATACTAATCCATGTCTGAATAATAATCCAGAAGCAAAGTAAAAACTGACAAGTCAGGTTAGACACGTTTAAATTAGGGAAGTGAGGTCGGGTGTTCCAGAAGGGTAAGCACCTCCTGTTTAGCTAGATACACCTGTACGTGTGTAATCAAAATTGTGTGAAAGGAAGAGTCAAATATATCCAGGACAATCCTGGACGCAGAGGCATCAAACTTATCAACAATACAGTTATGACGGCCATAAAACATTTTGAGGGTCTTGATAAGCTTAGGCGTGTAATATCCCCGAGTCAACAAATATAATTCATTTCTAAGTTTGGCCAGTAAATACTTACTTTCATTATTATTCACCTCTATTGTCATAGAAGTATACTGTTCAAACTTAATTTCATCACCTAGATAAAAAAGATCAATGGTAATTTGATATTATGAAAGTGAAGTTCAGTTGTGTGGTTATAGTGATATAAAAGGATCATCAAATCACCTGCTGAATTTAAACGATAAAGACACAAATACATACTGTAAACGTATTTAATTTCGCGCGTATTTATTTTTGCGGTATGGAATATTTTGACATATCCGCATATTTAAATTTTTGCGTTTGTGAAATGTGCACTATAACACAACATGCATAATACAATTTTCGCGCACAACAAATGACCGCAAGATAAGCAAAAATTAGTACACCGCGATAATAAATACGAGTTAATATTATATTGAAGAAATAAAAATAAGACTTAAACAACAAATATATAATCTGCATCTAAATAACTTTCAATGTTCACATTTTTGTTTTAGTTTCTGAATTGAAAGACAAGTTGTCCTCGATAAATTGCACATCTCATAGTTCCTTTCATTCTCATTTTTATTTCAAAATCGACGGGTGTAACTAGCCAAACAGAAGGTACATACTCTTCCGGAACACCAGATCTAATGTTCCTGGTGCAAGGTCTCGTGGTGAAATAAATTTTGCAGGTATAAAAGTGTTTACATTGCTTTATAGATAGTGATTTGAATATGGATCTTTATGTTTTTTCTTTTATTTCAATCTTTAAAATTCATTTGAAACATCCAGGGCTTTACTACTAATGAAAGTTTCTCTCACGTTGCCTGGAGTTTAATATGCGATTTATATGCAAAAAAAAAAGGTTTAGAGCGCTTGCATAATTATTTCCCCTTAATTTAAATCCTAAAACGCCCAGGAGATTTCTATGGAATGCAAAAAAAAAAAAAAAAAAAAAAAAAAAAAAATAAATAAATAAATAATAAATAAATAAATAAATAAAAATAAACACTGAATATTCCCTTACGACCGACTGATAAAGACATTTATATAAACTAGAAATGTTATGTAAGTTTGCCATTTTTATCCTTTTTTGGGAGATAATAAGCAGAGAGAGAAGGAGAGAGCGAGCGACAGAGAGAGAGAGAAAGAGAGAGTAGCAAACAAACAGCAAACCAAAAATGAAATTACATTTACTATATGTCTAGTTGTGTACAAAAATAAAGAGTTTCGTAGTTACACAATATTGATATAAGCAACAGATGTCCATAACTAAACATATAAAATCAAAAACAAACATACTAATCCATGTCCGAATCATAATCCAGAAACATAGTAAAAACCTTGGAACTGACAAGTTAGGTTAGACGCGTGAACTTCCACCAGGGAAGTGAGACCGGGTGCTACGGAAGGTAAGCACCTCCTGTTTAGCTAGCTACGCCCGCCACGTGTGTAATCAAAGTTGTGTGAAAGGCACATGGAACTATGAGACGTCAAATATATCCAGGGAAATCCTGGACACAGAGACATGAAGCTTATCACTGCATGTCCATATATAGAGACAAACGTATAGGTTAAAATGAAATATATACTATATCATATTACCTGGCTTCAATCCATATATAGGCTGTGTATCCTTTGTGACATAATATTTTGGATATCCTGTAGTGTTGTATTTAGAATATGTTGCCAAAAAATAGGAATTATACAGGTAATGCGATTTGTCAAAACCTCTTATGGTAATCATGAAAGGATTCGTAGGTCTGTTGAAAAGAAATATTGTATATTGCCTTGAGTCTAAAGATTCACAAATTACTCAGATAAATTTTATGATAGCAAGTGACCACAGAAATGTTTGTACAGTACCCTTATATATCATTTATTTCATCAACCAAACATAAATTATAACGCAAATCTTGTACAGTAATTTATAGTAACAATGACCTTGACTTTTTATCTAAACTCTTCAATATCAGTATTTTTTTCTAATTAAGAATAACAACCAGTGTTTAAAATTCTATGACATCAATTCAATTAGCTGCACAGAAGCCCCTTAATAATTTATAGTAACAGTGACACTGACCTCCAAAATCTTTAGGTCTCTTATTTTTAATAATGTCAAGCTATTGACGATTTTTTTTTACTTTTGCCCTCCCATATCTCTATTCTCCTTTCTTTTAACAATCAGTTTGTTTAGTTTGATGAAATCCCATCAAAGCAAACATAATGTATTGCATAGCAATCCTTAAAACAAATGTTTTCAAGGTAAGTGACGTTGGCCTTGAACCAATAACACACTGGCATTATCACCTCGCTGATGAATAACTATTACCTCCAAAATTCATATACTTCTTTCTGTCAAAAGTATGTATCAGTGAATTTGATCGAGTTTCATCAAAGCTTTCATTTCCCATTTTCTATAAACCCTCTAAAACTTTTTTTATAGAGAGAGTGACATTGACCTTTGACATATGACCTTGTCAATCAATACGCTTTCTTCTTTTAAGAATATCTAACAATGTTTCATGTTTGATTGAATTCTATCAGAGCAAACTAAATTGATTGTGACGAAATAAGTGTATCACAGGCAGATTGACAGAGGAATGGACAAGCATACGGACAACCCAAAAACTATATGCGTCCCGCAAAGTATAGTAAGTGACTACATAATATTATGGTAATAAAAATTTAATAATCTTATACTGCTATGGGTGTGAGGAAAGTCTTCCTGATTAAGGGTATGGGTAGAATGATTCGAGGCATTATCACACAAATAGCAGTGTAACGTTGATTTGTCAATACAACTATGATGAACGATAACCGTTTTACATTCTACTGTATGTCGAAAGGGAGACTACTTTTTACAAACAATGTTTATTTGATCGCAAAATGTCAACATGAAGCCATGATCATACATTTCACTTAAATATTTTTTCTAGTTAATCTAGAAGAATTCTTGGTTGAAAAAAGTGAATTGTCAGTTATACAAAAATTGTTCTTATTGATTAGGTTTTGATATATATCTACACTATACTTACGGGAATTCAATCGCAAAGTTGAAAGCATTTATTGTTTGTCCCTTGTTACTAACATGGGATGGAATTTGGCTAAGACAATGCGACAATGATGAGTTGTGAAAGGGTCCATTTATTGTTACTGAAAAGATAGTTGTTGTATCGAAGTGGAACTTCAGATGTAACTATAAATATTAAAAATGATGCAATTTTATTATTAAAACAGTCTGAATTTAAATATAGAAGTGAAGGAGAGTACTGTTGCTTCATTCTCTTCATATATGGTCCTTCTTGGATGATGGACTAAATCGGCAGAGAACACTAACAATCTGCAGCAAGGGAACTGACAAACTCTGACACAGGTAGCAGCAGTAATTGATTCAACTCTAGGCAGCGAGAAGCACTGTGATACGTAGGCAAACGCTGTTAACCTTTCAGTAAGCGTGACAACGCTTAAACATGAGCTGTTCAAAATAAGCTTAAGGTAACGTAGGTTACACTAAAAGCGAAAGATACAATTTGATACGTGATACCTAGATATTCTTAAAACTAAGTTGTTATAATACCTGAGCCCAAATATACTAAACTAATATTTATGGTAAAGGTGACTTAACAAAACAGAACAGTATCTGTAACGATATTTTTGTTTTCACATATTTATGACTCATACTTAAGTATGGCTTACCGCGAAATTTATTTAATGAAAATTGATGCCGGAATAAAGGAAGATATCGGTACTTTTCCAATACAGTTAACACAAATGCCAGTTTTGGGAACCCCGTGCCTTGACTCCAGAAAAGTAATAAACCCCACAGAATATGTTTACATACATAACTAATATACAGCACTAGTGAAACTTCTTTTTTTATATTCCGCGATGAATTCATTTGACAAATGCAAATTCAAAATCACAATCCAGAAGCAAAATAAAAACTTTGAAACTAACAAGTTAGGTTAGACACGTGAACTTCCATCAGGGAAGTGAGGCCGGGTGCTCCGGAAGGTTAATGACCTTCTGTTTAGCTAGCTACACCCTACACGTGTGAAATCACTCTGCAAGAATACATGTCAATCAATTTGATGAATTGTATGAACACATCATCTTGATTAAAAGCACGGGTTTTTAGACAAAAGGGAGTAGACAAAGGGGTTTCTAATAAACAAACGTTTTATTAAAGTGGATTTAATCGCTTTATTATTAGAAGTGTCATTAATGGGATGTCAATCGGATCACCTAATTTGTCAGTCTCTTCTATGCTTTGGGATTTCGCTTTGGACATGGATTGAAATGTTTGTTTTTGATTAAGATATACAGTAAAGACATCATATTTATCATCAATATTGTAATTATGGTCATACAAATCTTTAAAGGACTTTCATTAGCCTTGGCTTGCAATATCACCGAGGCAATAATTTATTTGCAAGCAGTTTGTTTGGTTGAATAAATAGTCCATATGTTTCGTTTACAATGCTGCTTAACTAGCAAGGTGTTTGGAAGTCAAGACGCTTGTTGTAATTTCACAAGGGTGTATTAAAAATTCACATATAAGAAATTAGTATCCGATTAGATGAAAGTCTCAAACTGAACCGGTGATTGTAAGGTGCTCTAAAGATTTACATATCAGATTTGGTCTCTGGTCTATAAAATATTTTTCTTTCTTTCTAATGGTAACATGTAAACAACGCATCTAGAAAGACAAAGATAATTATATTGCCTTGTATATATGAATATGATTTATATTGTGATTAAAAGATGGATCGCTATGTTAATTGAATTTTCAGAACTTTTTTATTAAAATAGAAACACTGAGACAACCAATAAGAATTCATATTAAAAATATATGCCGATTAGAAAGTGTGTTTTCTTTTCCAATTTTAAAATTTTAGAAAATTCTCCAATATTGTAAGAGATTAACCGGAGACAGTAAGCTTTTTTGTTAACATTATTTACGATGCCTCTAATTCATTACTTTTTTCAGTCTTACCTAGCTATTTAAAGGTTTGATCTACATATTATTTATGTCTTCAACAAAGAACTTTCCCCAAAGTTAGCATTTACCAATAGCAAAGAAACCGAATATGTGATGTCGATATCATAGTGCTCTGTGAATTGAATGTATGTCTCGTATTTGCCAGCAGGATGTACGACTAGAATATACTGTAAAATTTTCGAGTTATTTTCGTGTAATCACAAAATTAATGATGCTAAAATATTGATCTCATAATTATCACACCTCAAAGCTGTGTATACTTGCATTTATACGTGACGAATGAAGAACAGGTGATTTTACTTGCATACCTATGATTGTAAATGCGGGGCTCACAATAGAATACCGCAAAACTTTCATGCCGGATATTAATTTGATAGCAATCTTGCAAAAATAAAGTGTTTTACGTTATTTCAGAAAATGAAAGAATGTAAACTCACCTGGCTAAGACAAGTTGGAGCAGAACCAAAACCATCTATGAATCTATGTCTAATAAGTTTGGGTGAGTTAACACAATGTCCTTTAAAATTCCACAAGTCATCAAATGAGATTTCTACACCTGCGTTAACTTTTAGTATTGGAATGGTTGCTAAATGTTTACAACAAATGTATAGAATATAACATACAAGTATTTGAAGGACATTAAAGATGTAAACGTTTCATTCTTAATTTGATGGTCTCAAATCTAGATCTCTACGACAGAATCGATTCGTATCCTTCTGAAATCTTACTTCGAAAAGCGATTCTAATCAATAACAAACATACTAATCCAAGTCCGAATCACAATCGAGAAGCAAAGTAAAAACTTTGGGACTGACAAGTCAGGTTAGCCACGTGAACTGCCACAATGGGAAGTGAGAACGGGTGCTCCGGAAGGGTAAGCATATCCTGGTTAGCTAGCTACATCCACCACGTGTGTAATCAAAATTATGTTAAAGGGACATGGAACTACGGTACGTCAGATATATCCAGGGCAATCCTGGACACAAAGACATCAATCTTATCAACAATACTGTGATGACGGTCGTAAAACTTTTGATTGCCTTGGTAAGCCTAGGCTTGCAATATCCCAAAGTCAACAATTTGTTTACAAGCACCCTGCTTTTTTGCACAACGTCCCCGTAATGGGAACAAGCTCTACCATGGCGTATGAATTGGGAAACATAAATACTTATATTGCTTTTTTGATGGATCAATTTTTTTGGCAATAAGTGGTTGAAAATACGACCTTTAAACATTTTAACAGCCTCAACTGTAAACATACAATCCTACTTGAATTTATTGTTTGTCTTATTCTAACCATTAAATGGTAACAATAAAAAATATTTATAATATAAAGCGGTATAATAGGGCGGTAGTATTATATAATTTTCCAGACTTTGACACATACAAAGGTGTATTTAGTGTCATTTGTCTTCGCAAGTCGATTTTCATGTTCTCAATTGCCAAAATATGAAAAATTAGATGGTGTTTTTTCTTTTGTATTTTTTCTATTTGTTCTCCTCGAAGGACCAATTCCTAGTTTCTGTTCAATTTAAAAAAAAAATTACAATCATTGCGGTATTTAAAAAGTGGTCATGCGAGGAGAATAAAAGCCCAAACTTTGAATTTGAGGTACAATTAAAACTTACCATTGGTTGTTTAAAATTCATCGTTACCTAATACTTCAGTGTTACACGGTCCTGTAAAAACGTGTATCAAATCTGGCATACCTTTTGTCATAAAATGCTAGATTGGTGATGCAATTTTATATTATCTTGTCCTGTCTTGTTTGGCAGTTATATTATATTTGCTTTTTTAGTTGCAAATTTTTCCTGTTTGTGGCTCTCTAGTTTTGTAAAAATTAACACTGGTATTATATGTTATGTTACCGCAATGTTGCATAAAAACGTCTGAGCTGTCATCTAAAGTCTTATTTTTCATTGAAATAGCACAACATGAAAAGTAATTGACATTAAGTGATGGCAAATGTTCTAGTTTTAAATGTCCTATAGACAATGTTATAAAATTTATAAAACAATATTTAAACAGGTGTTTCTGGTAGAGTATAAGGTACAACAGTTCAGCAAACAAAAATATATTTCAAACTTAATATCTGTCATAGTTTACCAGCTAATAAACACGCGTTTTGATACTTTACATAATAAAACAAAAATACATACATATAATATACACAGTGTGAATGTACAAACCTCCGTATTAAGTCGAGTCCTTTTTTAGTAGCCGTATCACTACGAGTCGCGCTTGAGGGCTGTACATACACGCTGTGTATATGATACTTTTATCTAACATTAACAACTAGGTTATTTAAATTAAAAAAAAAACACTAAATGTAAAAAATATTTTTTTTTCAAAAAAACCCACTAAACTATGTTATGACATATGTTCTGTAGTGATGACGTCATTATTTACAAAATCGGAGATTCCCCAATGTCGTTACAATGAGAAATCCGGTAAAACTGCAAGTAAACTTTACAGTGTGGTGATACAAAATTCTGTATAATACGTGTTCGATAAAACTTGTATTTCGTCAAATCCGATAGAAAAACTAGTGTAATGTTAGATAAATAATAAAGACATACTTTTACCTGATGTAGAATGGATAAAGCTGAAGGACAAAATTAATAACACAAGTGCACGGCAGATACAAGCACATATAAAATAACATGTAAGCAATTTATCTATTACTTGGTTACAATTCATCTTTTGATCTCGTAGAAAGTTGTCATCTCCACCACATGTTATGTATGTAGTTTCTTCTTAAAACACCTCTACTTATGAATCGAGCAAATGCAAATGTAATGCATTTACTTTATATCCAACTTTGTAATTCACAAAACTTAAAACTGTATCTCTTTTTATATTTTATGTTCTAGCGGAAATTCTCATATAAAAATATTTTTATTGATCATGCTATTTAAGGTATAATAAGTCATGGTTCTGATACATAAAAAGGTTTTAGGAACATTTTAGTAAATATTCATATGGCTTTAACTTCTTTAAAATTAAGATTTAATTACAAATACAGAACTATTTACTACTTAGGATGATTGCTTAAGTGTTATAACAACTAAAGTAAAGTAATGCTGATAATTCATTAATAACATCCAATGCATTACTCTAATGGGTTCCATTAGAGAAAAAGTGACTAATGGAAATTGAAATATTAAAAAAAAACTTATCCTTCAAAATTTCCTTTTAAATCTCCGTCTTTGCATTTATTGTCATTTAAGTAATACTAGTAAGTGATGAGGTTATTACATATTTAATAAATACATCATATACATCAAGTGCAATGTAATTTTATATATAGTTATAGTGCCCACAAAATGTGCTTGGGTTTTTTGTCTTGTTTACCTGTTTTATCAGTTACCTATTTAATCTTGTTTTTTGTTGCACTGGTTGTCGCGAAGTACCATGTTGTTTACTTACCATTTTAGTTTCTACTATTTTTATTGAAAAAGCGTCTGGTCTATAAGCGAGATCTTTTCCAGAGAAAATTCCAACGTACACAAAAATAAGAGGCCCGTTGACGTACATAACAAGATAAGTTTTAAGGGGTAACTATCTGAATTAAGAATCTTTATTACAACTTGCAGACGATGTAGAAATGGTCAATGAACCTAATTGGATTTCATAGAGAACAATAACAAAGTGTTAGCTATATGTTACAAGCTAAGGCAGGCACAGTTCCAAGTGAAAAAATATCTGAACTTGTAAATATCAAAACCAAACATACCGGTCCATGTCCAAATCTTATTTACAAAGACAAAGTAAAACCTTTTAGACTTGCAAATTAAGTTAAACACGTGAACATATACCAGAGAACTGAGGGCAGGTGCTTCAGAAGGGTAATCGCTTTCTGTCTACCTAGCTACAACCTTCACATGAAAACTCAAAATTGAAAATAAAAAGAACATAGGACTAAAGGGTGTTAAATATATTCAGGACTATTTTAGATACAGAGCCATAATATTTTCAAACAAAACTCTTTGTTGATCTTCATATACCCGGACTTGCAATATTCATGAAGGCAACAATTTATTTGTAAGCAGTTTGCTGCGTCGTATAATGTATAAAATGTTTGAAACAAACACATTATAAGCAGGTACATTGCTGCATATAAAATGAAAGTTGGCAATATAAATGTTAAAGTCATTATGTTTGTCATATAGCTTCAAATAAAAACAAACATACCAGTCTATCTGCAAATCACAATCCCAAAGGTGTTCCGGCGTAAGCACCACCTGTCTAGCTAGCTACATCAACATGATGTAAAATCAAAATTAAAAGTAAAGGTGACATGGAACTATGCAGCGAAAAAATATCCAGGATAATTCTGGATACAGAGACACCACCATACTTTTTAAACCAATAATTGTCTCTCTAATCACATAAATATTTCAGTCTAGCCACTACTGAGGAAGAATTGTATTACAAAATGGCTGCTCAATGCTGTGAATTTAACATTGTTATAATATGTAGTTTAAACCACTGGACTGGTATTTCTGCTAGAGAACTAAGCATCCCCAAGTATATCATAAACTCAGTAGGCAATACTTTTGTATTGTCAGAAATTCATTTCTGTCTAAATTTGCTGTTAGTTAAATCTGAAAATCCTCAAAAACGAAAGTATATTCCCTCATGAAAAGTATTCCCTAAACTAATTTTGGTTAAATATATTTTGGGTCGTTGGATATTTTACCAACCTCTTGGACAAATTGTTTTTACAGTTTTGGTCTTACCACTATTGATAATGAATTGCATTCCGAAACGACCGTCTAGTGCTGTAAAATAAACACTGGAATAATAGTAATAAATATGCAAAATTTATGTTATTTTTGTCTATTATAAGACGAATTGTGTTTTGCCACAAAAATATTCTAAATGTTAGCTATAATTTTCAATTAAAAAAATTAAAAATGGTTACATATTTCTATCATAAGATAACAAAACTGGAAGCATTAAAATTATTTTTGCAATAAAGATGCATTTTACCTTTGCCTGGGTAATTTTATGATTTACCTTGAAATTGCATTAAAAATGTATGTTTTCGAAAAGCATTTTTTCAATTTGCGATACATTATTTTTCATCTTAATGCATTTATTGCACCATACTTATTCTTTAAATTTATGAATAAATAATAGATTGGTGAGAAACATTACCATTGCTTTTATGACAACTGAACTAAATGGCTAATAGCAAGAGTTGTTTCCATGGACCTGAAATCCTCATTTGGTAAATAATGCTATATAATTCCAGTAATCACAACTGTGATACTGGTAACGGTAACTATTGATAAGCAGTACAAATTTATTCATTTATACATTTTGACACATCGTACATCATGAAAGGTGTGCACAATTAAGTAAAACAACAAACATATCGATCTGTGTCCAAAGTCACAATACCAAAAGCAAAGTAAAAACTTTGTAACTGGCAAATTAAGTTACAAACGTAAAAGTGAGACCATGTGCTCTAATAGAGCTAGCACCTCCTGTATCGCTATACTCGCCACGTGTGAAATGGGGTGAATTCATTCTGTCTTTAAATGTTGGCGTCATAATAATGTATGCATAAATGTGAAACAGAACTAAAGGATTCAATCAGGTCACTAGGGCTGATGCCATTCATATCTTATCATAATTTAGAATCTCTAAGCAATGGAACGTCTTCTAAATATTTATCTTAATACCTGTATGTGGATTTGTCGACAATCTTCTATCCAGATTTATCAAGGTTCTGCATATATTCTGCTGCATACGAAAATTAAATCAGCAAGCAATCGTACACAATAAGTCTCCGTTGGTAAACCGATTGTGTTTTAAAAAAATTATGTTACCAAACATAACAAATATGTTGTCTATCAAAATCTCTAACATGATATCTTCAGTTTATTTGTGTTTGCGGTATGTTTGGTTCTCGACCAAATAACCAAAATCCCTTTCATCATTATTGTTATACCTTGGAAACGAATGACAAGTGGATGCTTTGTTCTTTACGTGCTTTCATTTTAGATGAGGGGATATAGTGTTAAGTTTATAAAACCAATCCTTCTACACTAGAAAAAGAATCAAGATATTCAAGTTCACGTTTTTAAAATCCATATTTGGTTGATGTCAGATTTATAACATACTTGATCCGAATAAGACTAAAATATTCAAAATTTGTGTAGACTTACTGATATATGTGTTAGAATTACGGATAATGATTTAGTAGTACATTTAGAGGAACCTGCTATATATATATATATGTAGGGATCTGTGTGAACATTAAATATTCTAACATGTTCAAACCTTTTATATGGAATACTGAAGGACATACTTACTCCGCTGTTGTTGTTAACATTAGTTCTAGTGTATGCAAGATTCTACGGTATACAATTCTAAACAAGTTCCACGCGTGAGACGTATAATTTTTGTTTTTGTCTTTTTTAACCAACAACATTTTAAACCTTGGAATTGTATCGGTGGCTGGAATAAAATGTGCATATTCAAGATCTACACAGATGTTTTCATGAGAAAAGTAGTAATAAAACACGGTTTTATCGAATAGAATTTGGTCAAAAACGCAAAAATTCCTATGACAATTAGAAATATTAATGATGATTTAATAACATCTTGGGTATCTTTTCAACATCTTGAAATAAATTTGGTTTCACAATTTTGGTCCAATCACAACTGATAAAGAATTGTATTCCGAAACGGTCGTCTACTGCAGTAAAAACAAAACTGGTATAATATGTAATATAAACCACTGACCCGTGGTGGATGTTTCCCCGAGGATATCACAAATTCAGTAGACAATAAATGTATATAATTGTCAGACGCACACTATTGTCTAAATTTGCTGCTAGATGAAAATTGAAATTCCTTAAAAACTAAGGTATACTCCCTCGTGCAGAGTGCATGTTTTCCTTAGCTAAAGGTAAAATATATTTTTGAAATTTCACAATTTTGGTCCAAGCACTACTGATGTATGGTATTCTGAAACGACCGTTTAGTGCAGTAAAATGAAAACTGGTATCAAATTTAATTTAATTTTTTAATAATTTTCATATAATATGCACATCTGTTGATATATTTTAGTTAAATACGCGTATTGCAAACTTTTAAAAGTATAAGTACACCAAAGAGACCAAATAATTTTTTCACTTGAATAACATTATGTTTTACCAGTATCGTATTATTTCATAATTTATCAAATCATTACTGATAATTTCAATAGGTTATAAATTGTTTGGTTGTTTTGTTATTGTTAACATTTTACATATTCAAAATTTCAATATGCTACATAACTAAACCCAGTTTCACAAAGCTGAATTGAAGGTAATCATTAATTAAACCAAAATAAGCAAATAATTTAGTGCTGTGCTAATTATGGTTTAACTGATAACGAACTTTTAGTGCTTTGTGCAACTGGGCGCTGGTCATATCAAAGATTGTTGGAACATTTATATCTGAGTGGGCATGGTTTTGATTGCTTGTTGTGTTCATCCGATAATACCATTATTTCTTCCTGTCGCATACGCTGCTCCAATATTTTTGTTGCAGTTTTTAAATTTTTTACAGTTTAGAAGATTTTTTGTAAACGAAATTGGACAAGCGATTTTACATTGTCAATTTGCTCAAGGCAATGTATGATGTTGAATTACAACAAGCCAACAACAAACCGTGCTACTTATATCTTTATGCTGCTGATGACAAGCAATATAACCTTAGATAGTCTGAATAAAATGATTATCTTTATCTAAAAAACTTATAATTTCTATCTTTATTATTTTAAATTTTACGATTTTAAAATTTATATTCTCCTCAGATTTCACAGCAGAATACAATGGAGTATAGAAGACAAATATTTAAACACTAAGCGAGAAGAGGAATAACTCGAGTGGTATATTCGATTAAACTGAATGGAACGGGTCTGTAATCTGTACAAACTGTAAACGAACAAAGTTATACATGACTGTTCTATTATATAGAATAGTTATTAATGTACGTCTTATCTTTTTATTCGCAGATGCGTCACTTGTTAATTGACGCCGTGTGTCGCAGTTTATTTACACGCTTATTGTTTTTGTACTTCAAGATGTTCTTATGTTCTGAAATATGTTGTTTGAAATAACGTGAATTGTATTTTTATATGACAGATGAACAAGATGAAGTTAACTCCCTTGTACTGTCTATTGCAAGCACCGACAATGATTTAGTACATTCAGTATAATTGGACTTTCTTAATTCAAAGTTATCTTTAACACTTCTATTACAAAAGAGTTCAACAACCTTTGTATATAATTGAATAAACTTTACTCATATGAATAGATACCTAGATATCATTACCAATAATCTCTATATTTAGACAAATCAAGTCTTTTTAATTACAAAAGTTCAAGTGTTACATGTTACCTGAAGCGGATTTCCTTTTCTGTTTTGTATATTGACGTAACAGAAATATAGAATAATACTTCAATCATTGATTTTATATAAAATAATTTTATGATGAATCAACACAAACAATAAAGTCAAATAATACATGTACTAAAGGAAGATGTAATATACATAAGTTTTTTCAGACATGTAACTAACTATTGTTTACTTATTTAAAACAAAGAAAAACATGAAAATCATTTGTATTTTAAACTGATTTTATCTAGTTTGCACGGTATACAGAATTTAATTGACAAGATATATATATATATATATATCACGTAAACCTTATGTGCGCACTATAAACCATTATGTTCGCTCGTATTATCTATTGCGCACATACAAATCTATTCCGTACGCACGTAATAGATCGGCAAATGAAAACATTTGAAACAAACAAAGATTAGGTATGCAAGATTGTTTATTTGTTTTTTTAAATATTTGTTTTATTTTGAAAGTAAACATATCAAGACAAAAATATACATGTTTGACAAACAAATTACAGAATTATAACACTATACTGTTTATTAGTTACCACGCACGTAGCAATAACTTCACGCAGCCAAGATTGAAAAGCTTGAAAACTTCAGGCTTATATGGAAATACAAAATGCTTAACTGATACCTAACCATGATATTCGTCCTTTAATATGGTTGAAAGTGTAATAGAATAGAATTCTCACTTGTAAATATATTGTGTATAGATAATGTAAATTATTTGCTTAAAATATTGGTTTTTTTTAATGTCGTCCATTTATACAAATTTACATGTGTAATGTTAAAACGCTTTGAATCATGGAAAAACGTACCCAGAAGGGTTCATAATAATCAAAAACAAATATACCAATCAATGTTCAAATCAAAATCCAAAACCAAAGCATGAACCAAAACAAATCCCAAAGCAAATCGTGTACTTGCATCATGTTATTTATTTATATATTGGCTAAATTTATATACTGCAGTTTTGATATGGTTTAGTAATTAGTGTATTATAAGGTAAATCTTTCAGTTTCTCTGATAGATTAACCTACAACATATAAAAGTTATACAAAATCTAGACTGCGGTGTAAAACGCCTACCAAACGTAAACATGCAATTCCAACAAATTTGATTGTCTTGGCGATTCTTATGTAAACACCATGTAATATATTTCAGTACATTATAGAAATGAAATTAATCTTAATGTTATTTAAGTATAAAAATTGGACATTTTGCACATTGGGTAATTCGCGTATCGAATACACGGATTATGTTACGTGTGCAAACTGTCCAATTTTTTCATACTTTCATGACAAAAAGAAAAATCATGTTTGAATAAACCCAGTGCACAATTGCAAAAGTCTTTATTACTGTAAGAATTTTGATAGATAATATATTTGAAGTGTTTGCCAATATAATTTTCGACAAAAAATCGGTATACCAAAAGGCACAAACTGTGACCATTAATTGCTGATTTGTTTATTTATTCTTATGACGCAGAACCTTGTTAAATCAGGTGAGAAAACTGTCGTCAAATCATTCAACTCAAGATAATGATATAAAGATGACGTTAAATCTCTTAATAATCCTAAATTTGGAGAATATGAGAATGCTACCTATCCTAGTAAGTTTGAAATAAAAATACGGCCAATTTTGCTCATTGTTAAGTTAAACCTCAATTATGTCACCCATGGAAGTTGAAACTATATGACAAACTTGATAACTATAATTTTTCAAATTCACTTTCTTATGCAGGAATATACATGCATTTTCTCCTGCTTATGGTGTATTTGTTTTACAGTTGATACGCTATGGTAACGCTTCTAACCACTCTATAAAACGAAGCATGATGATAAATAAATTGACATTTAACATTTCGAAATTAAAGTAATATGTCTTTCAGAAGAGACCTTGACACGCACATTGAACTGAAATTTCTGCCACTTCTAACCATAGCTGGTGGCGTTCCATTTTCAGTGAAATACTCGTGAAAAGGAGGTAAACCCCTATTCAATGAATTACCAATTCCGTCGTTGACGACTCCTATTTTGTATAGATAGAGTGCATTTGTTATAAACGTTAATTAACATGTTTATTACTATATATGGGAACGGCTTTATGTTTGTATACCTGTGATATTAAGATGTGATTCAGATGATTAATAATCCGATGTCAATTAAAAACTAGGAGTCAATTTTGTCTAGTTAGTGTATTTGTTACCCTCAACTCCATACGTTCTGCTTGAACTGTAACGGTATTTATAAAACAATCATCTACTGATAGATGTAAAGTACATTGAAATTATATAGGTAATTATGGATCACATGCAATAAATGATTACTCTGAAAGAGAAGAAATTTGAACTACCAATGAAAATCGATTTTAGACGATTGATACAATCGACAATTATTCTCTTTGATACATTTGATTACGGTTCTTTTCATTATGTAGTTCAACAGAAGGGCAGTTCTATGTGACAAAGACACATAATATAGCCATAAATTCTAGAATTTCTTAATTACATCATCGTTCTCCGGAAATTATTAACATATAGAGGAATACAGGATTTTATGTAAAGTGTAATAAAACAACACGATACAACAGGTTAAGATTAGAAGAAACATTATATATCACAGTCGTCGCCTGATACAGTAAAGATATGTGGAAGGTTTATCACGAAACTAACGGAAATAAATCGAAGCTCGGCTGGGCTGCCGAGATATGGATAACCCGTGGTCGAAAAAAAATTCGAGAGATAGATAGTAGCTGTTGAAAAGAAAAACTGTAGCGATATAGCTAACAATAAGCTGATATGAGATGTCGATTCGGCTCTATTTTCTTAGCTTAATGTTAAACTTTCGACAGGTCTGTATTGTACACGTTTTGAGTTACTCTGGTTTGTCGTTTGTACGATACATAATTAATAATATATCCACCAGGGATATATTCAAGATAGATTAAAGATACCCTGGATAGGGACGGTAACTATCGTCTGCTTTAAACAAGTTCAGAGATGAATTGTTACCGATATTGGACAAATCTCCTGGATATAAAATGATTTTTTTGTAAAGGTAATTTTGTATATGTAATATAATGGGTTTGGACCATAAATTGACTGGCTTCCGGTTATTCTAGTTCGCCTCCGCCTTCATCCATTAATCAAACACACTTCCGGTAATGTTGTCCTCTGCTATTTTTAGATGGTTGCCGTTTGTAATTTTTGTATTCGTTAGAGAAATAAAAAAACCAAAGTAATCAATGCCAAAGAGAGAGAGAGAGAGAGAGAGAGAGAGAGAGAGAGAGAGAGAGAGAGAGAGAGAGAGCGTTTTGAATAACAAAAAATGAAATTCAGTAGTACACATGTTGACTATGACATTGGCACACGTTGTATGACTTCTGAAATTTGTTTTGGAATGAAATTACTTTGTGATATTTTATGTTATGAAATTGTATCACTGTGGTACAGCGAACACGGGATATTACAGCATAAAGTGAGCCAAACAGCCCATGTAAACAACACTAGCGTAAGTCGAAAACCGATTTTTGTCTCATCTGTTCATTTTAACATGTGATGGTGTATTGGGTCATCAATCGGACACATAAACGTTTATATCACATACCCCTCCTGTTTATTGATGAAAAACGGTGTAATATTTTTCATATTACACAGGTACCCATGTAATATCACTTGATTGTGACGTAATCAGTTCTCACGCTTCTGATCGTGTCTAATGACGTCATTTGAAAACTGTGTCGGTCTGTTGTTAATTTTTAGACTTTTAAAGACTTTCCGATTCTTTGAAAAATAATTTTGATGCATTCGAAAAATATAACATTATTTAAACTTACATACTGGTTTTGTCTTTTTTATTTTAGGTGATTAATTTACTTTTACTATAACTAAATAGAACTATATTGTTACTTGCGCAGTTAATTTAGAGGTGATTTGTCTGACCTAGATAGAAATCAGCTGTTTCTACAGGCATCAAATAATATGTACATGTCATGTGTCTCGGTATTTTGAGTTATGTGATATATAGAATCTTAGACTCGTGAGGGTTTAATATGAAATATATTTAACTCGTTCAATAAATTTCATATTAAACCCCCACTCGTCTAAGATCCTCTATATATTGAAATAGTTAACTGCATCTGATACACTGTTTAAACTTTGAACAAATTGATGAAGCGCAAGTGCTCACCTGTGATTTTGACGTCGCTGGGTGTTTCTTTCCAATATTTTAAGTTTCACCTGACAATTAAAAATTCTGAAGAGTACAATTCCTCCAGGATGTTAAAAAAAAAAGTCGACCAAATTTCAGCTCAATGTATTGGGAAATATAGGAGCAAAAGACGTCGAAAGATAGACGTGGTGTACTGGGAATTGATTCTCGTCATCGTTTTAGTGTACTGTGAATTGCAAAATTACGGTTACCGGGAATCGTGTATAGCATTTGTTTCAAATCCTAATTTTTAAAGAAATTGGGGTTTGCGAATACATAATACAGTTTGTATGCATTGTGCATACAATAATAAATACGTTTCACTGTGCAAGTTCATATTAGGTGTTCACAGTAAAGGCTTTACCCTTGATTTCAAAATTGAATTACGTAGATCGCCAATATTAAGAGACATTTAGTGATCCAATATTTTTATAAGAAATGATTAACACTTAAGGCTATATAAACTAATATGGTATGCACACAATGGAAATATGACCTTCAAATTTAAAAATGTGAGTGGTGAGATTTAAACGCAACAGAAAGACCCTTGTTTCTAGAAGTTCTGTCATTGATGCAACCCCAGAAAAGGTCAATAAACTCTATGATATTGTTACGACTGACAGGCGAGTTACAGAATGATATGTAGCCAGTTGGCATTTCACAGAAAATACATGTATTACATTTAATTCTTACAGAAGATCTTGCAATGAGAAATGCTTTCAGTTGGGTACCAACTTACCAAGACAACTGACAATTGGTCAGAAGCACACCAAGCGCACTTTGTTGTGTGCTTTTTTCAGAGATTGGTTTCTATTGATAAAACGTGGGTTCATCATTTCACCCCAGTGGCCAAAGTTAACCCTTGATCACCCTGCAAAAACGACGAAGACTGTTACATCAGCTGGAGAGGGTATGACCTCGGCTTTCAGTGATGTTGATGATATTCTGATGGTAGGTTATCTCCAAAAGGGACAAACAATTAATGACACATACTATTCATCACTTATAATGCAGGAACGGAAAATGGGGGAAAGCTCGGTAAAGCTGTGCTGTTCCACCAAACGTAGCATATTTAAATCAGACAAATCTTAAGAAACGATTGTGAACTGCATCCAGTTGGTGCTTGGTATTTGTATAATACTTTATTATTATGATTAGAACTTGTTCTTGTCTATAGAATGATTAAAAATTGCCGATTCAAGGTGAAACATATCACATTTAAACAGCATCACTGATGAGTGGCTGGGATTGTACAATATTATCAGTATGTAGGTTGCATTTACATAGAACATACTGGCCTCAATACACAAGCTGCTCATATTTGGAGATGGTCTTTATGTTAATGGCACTAGACTCAAAATAGACAATATAGCGTTATGAAAACATTCATGTATAATGTGTAGAGCCTAGTCACATTTTATCTATATAATTTATTCCAGATTTCATTTTTCCTGTGGATTTGATTTCTACAAACGTGTAACAGCTAAATTGACCACTAGCATTAGGTATCGGTATTGTAAGTCCAGGGTCTTTTATTGGAACATATATATATTACAAGGAGAGGCCTTATATAGGCAATGCCTGCTGTCCAATCCTTTTCAACATTTTTGAATGAAATATTGTTTAAATTAATATTACAATAATACGTAATCAGCTTTGGCAAAACGAAACAAAATGACATGAAATAACATGATTTCGAAAGCCACAATTTTTTTCTGAAAAACACCAAACTACATGTAGAAGAAAAAAAACAAATGAAAACATGTACTAAGCAACAAACAACACAACCAAGAACACGAATAAATACAAATATGATAAAACAACCAGACAAGACAAGACAAGACAAGCACATATTGGGTCCATTGATTAGATAAAATTTCCGAATTTGGACGGGCACTGGAGAACATTTCCAGTGATGTTATAATGCTATTGGATAGCACCAACCTTTCCACTTATTTTACACCCAATGGTCAATAAATAATCACATTGAAGCCTTATTTTAATCAACAATAAACAAGCAAGCCTTGCATGCTAATGCCATCGTAGAGACCACTGCGATAACTCAGTTGGCAGAGTGCTCGCTCCGTAAGTGGTAGGTCGTGGTTTCGAACATCGGCCGGGTCTGACACACCACTTGAATTAGGTTGTGATCGTTCTTTCGCTAAGCACTCGTTTCGTGTCATGATAGGCATGGCACATAACTGTAAATTCGCATATTGCTGATAACGTCCTCGATATAAGTGAAATATTCTTGACTGGGACGTTAATCTCCATTACTCACTCACTCACTCGCTGCATCCGTAAAGATTTATAATCAGGGGTCTTTATATATTTTCTGTAGTTTCTTGTGCTCTCGTTTCGTTCTTTAGTTGTTTCTTGTTCTTGTTTGCGCTAGTTATTGTAATCCCCATGTTGTTTTCGCTACAAAATACTCTTAAATATTCCAATCCATTAAAAACTCTTGTTTGTGTACTCGTTTCGATACAATTTTGGGAACGAAGAAACATTTAAGAAACGAGTTTCTGATTTGACTAGTCTTTAACTCTTTGAATTTGTAGCTTCTTTCACCACAACATCTGTTACTTTAACATTCTATTTGAACCTGTTGATACTACTCAATTGCAATACCCTTTTGTCATCATCAACAGCTACAGTATAACAACAACAGCACCAACAACAAGTCTAAAAGTCCGAGTTTCTTAGTAGCCCTTTTCATCACAACATCTTTTACTTTTACATTGCCTCTTTGCAACTGTTGATACTACTCAATTGCAATAACCTCTTGGCATCATCATCAGCGACAGTAATAACAATAATAACAACAGCAACAACTAATATATCAAAGTCACTGCTTACCTACAGAAAGCAAATCGTGTTAAAAATATGAATCAGATATTTGTCAGGTAATAAAGACTGGAAGAAGAGAAAATAAGAAATATGTAATAGACTTTATTTGTATTCATATAACATCTTAACACATACATACTCAGATTATAAATATTGGCATTAGATAACAGTATTCAACAAAGCATTGAAGCAAATAAAATAATATGTGGCAATATTGGTTTGTGTAACCGTAGTCATAGTAACGGGTGAAGTATTGTTCTTCTCTGGTAATAGCATTGTAAGAAGGTTATATCATAATAATACAATGATATAAAATTACATTTTGTAATAGCAAAATTATCATATTTATATATAAAGTAGTTGCATTTCATCGGTAGGACTGTCAATTGTCAGGTGCTGCTTTTAAAAAAAAAATTAAATTGAACAAAACAGCACATAACAGGGCAGAAGGCATGTCATTTATTTTGATTTGGATACATATCTTTGAACATCGATAAATACTTATCACATTTCCCATAGGAGGCTGTTGCATATTTAAAAACTATCAGTCGATTACTTCAAGTTTTTTGCTGTCTTTTTGCTGAATGTTGTGACTGAGTTGTTGACACTGATGGTATTGTTGATACGGATGCTGATTGGTTTTGAGCCAACATCCGGGCTCTCCATGGAGGCGGGGACGGTCCTACTTTACGTTTATCTTTGTCGTCATTTGAACACGCGTTACTACAGCATAAACACCATATCAACACAATTAGTAATATAAATCCAGCGAAACATCCAAAACCAGCCAACAACCCTGTTATCATATCATTTGTAAGCGCCTGATAGTCCTGTAATAAATAGGAAAATGGTATAAAAATATTTTTGAAAAACCATGAGGAAATTAAAAGGAATTTATTAAAATAGGTATTTGACAACAAGGCAACAAACACAATATATCTCATTGTGTTGGAAAAGAACATCAAGAATTGGAATATAGACTGGACGACATGATGATAGATGTTTGAGTAACAAAAGAGAGCCTATAGTTACTTTTAGATAATTGAAAATGTTAAATAAGGACGTTGACGTGAGGGGAATGTTTTAAATTATAGTACCGGTTTGTTAACCCTGCCAATCCCATTACTGACAATATGTTTGGGCGACCACTAGGGGCGCTGATGTCGGTCTACACAGATTTTCACCTGTGGCTGTATATAGGATTAACGTTGAAAATGTTGCATGTTGTTACAAAAAAGATCATAACTTTTTTATTATTCATAACAGAATATTTTTCCTGTTAATTTTTTAAAATATAGAAAAATACCTTTCAGAAAGTATTTTCAAAAACAAAATAACTTTATGTTTACTTGAGTAATTTTAACTTTGAAATCATGGTTATGTTTTACATAGAATATATAGGGAATTACAATACCGACGTTCTTTTAAAAAAATATTAAAAATAGTTCCAATTTTCAAAAAATATTTTTCCTGTTTCGGTTATTTAACAAACATTTCAAGGTTTCTTAATCAGTTTTCAGAATAAAAATAAGTTAATGTTTACTTGAGTAATTTGAGGTTTGAAATTAAAAAGTTGATTTTTTTTTTCATTTTCTGAGACGTAGCTGTCATACTATTTACCTGTGTATGACATGACAAATTGTAATATACATGTATAGCTGCTGAGGAGGCGATACATGTATATTGCTCCGGGCTAATATAGATTGCCTTATAATTCATGATATAGATTTTATTTACAACTGATCAATATTAGCCCGGAGCAATATTTTGTGTTTCAAATTATTTAATTTCTAATTTGGCAATGATAACTTTTTTATGAAGAATTCAAAATAAATAAATAAATAAATAAATAAATAAATAAATAAATAAATAAATAAATAAATAAATAAAATTTTATGATTCCATAAATAATTTTTTTTCATTCAGTATTATGAAATTTAAAAATGGTGTATTTAATTCAAATAAATGTTTTATAAATATTCATACGCAGAAATCGAGGCCCGATCTGAAGGGTTATCTGCCCTTACATTAGAAGTCGCCGTATAGTGATCATCTTTAGGTGTGATACAGTTAAATAAAGATGGTAGTTTTGTTCAGTCGAGCGTGACCTGTTAGATAATTCCAATTAGGGAGAGCAATAAGTGATTATAGATCAACAAAAATCCAATCGGGGTTTTATATGCCTCTGGCTAAACGTAGACGGATTATAATCAGTATTTAGACACTAATGACGAATGCATCTCGTAATAAAATGATGAAAAAAAATTAGCATGTGTACTAGCTAATTGAAAATTTGCACGAAATCATAATTTTATAAATGTTTCAAGCATTTGTTTTAAATACGTTTTGTCGGGGTCTTATATGCTTACTCTAAGTTTTAAATAAAAATTAAATCAGCGTTTTTAAATATTCTATTCTAGCTATATTAATGTTTTTACATAAAAACTGAATAAAAAATAAATAAATAAATAATAATGGTTTAAGATATTTTCTCAGCATCAACAATGCAATCTAGCAGAAATTTAAATAAGAAATAAATCTTCGTTTTTTTAAAACATTCCCTTTTAGTTTAATTATATACTTAATAAATAAATAAATAAATAAATAAATAAATACTATGATTTTTTTTAATGTTTATTTTTCATAACTAGATGATTTGATATTCATCTAATTGAACCGACAAATCCAATGAGCTGAATATTTTATTTTATTTTATTTTATTTTATTTTATTTTATTTTATTTTATTTTATTTTATTTTATTTATTTTATTTTATTTTATTTTATACATCGACCTGAACTGTGAAAAGAATGCAATATAAACCTGGCACTGGTAAGGACAAAGCCATGTGTAACATTTTGGAGAGAGAGAGAGAGAGAGAGAGAGAATTATCACTCTCAAGTCACAAATATTGTTCAATAAATATGATCAATATACTATAATATTACTTTTTATTTTTGCAATCAGGACATGATCGGGACATGGTCCAAAATTCAATATAATATTCTAAAAGTTCATGAGAACTTAAAACAAAATCTGAACATAACGTTCCTATTGAACAGTAGGGGCTCATGCGTGACGGGTTACCTACTTGTTTCAATAATCAATTAATTTCCCAATTAACTAAAAATCGAACCTTACCCATCACTTTACCTAGATCATGTTATTTGTGTCATGGCAGGCATATACATCACAGATTTATCTATTTTAGAGGTAGTAACTGCGTGGTGTTATTATTATTATTATGATAATCATTCTTAAATGTGATGTATTTGAATGATAATTTCACGAACCGTTTGAAAATCTAATAAATATTTGTTATAAATTTATTTTTCGTCATTCTGTTTTGTTTATTTGAGTATAATTAAATCCGTTCAATAGACAATTGTTTAGATGTAATTGTTAATTTTAACTTTGTCATATTCAATGTTGTTTCCTTCAATTTTAGTGTATCAAGTCAAAATGGCTGGGTATAATCATATTGTATTTCATTTAGGTTTAAATGTTTTATTGCATTGATTACTTTTGAAACTTCAAGAAAATACATATTATTATTATTATTATTATTAGTTAAACGAATAGGAAATATAATAAATAAAAATGTTCATATTTTTTTCTATTTAAATAAACTTTTGTTATTTTAAAGTCTCATACTCTATTAGTTGAATAAATAAAAAACATGATAAAAGAAAATAAAAATGTGCACATTTCAATACTTCCTATTTTTTTAACTTGATTTAATTTTTTAATAATATTTTAAATAGAAAAGGGCACAATGTTGTATTAGATCCTGAAGGCTAGTATTTGACCATGATAGTCTATACATATCCATAGTATATACATAGTCTATCCTATTGGCCCTGATCCACTGACTGAAACATTGATACAAATATTGTACCACCTAAATTTCAAATTAAAAGTGGAATGGATTTTTTTAAAGGTACCACAAAGATTTTAATAACTGAATTTTCATCACGATGTGAATTTTATCATGGAAACCAGACATTTTCACTTTTCTATATCTTTAAGTAAAATGTCACCATATTTTAAATTAAAAAGTGGAATGGATTTTTTTCAAGATATTTTAATCATTTTTATATTTGAATATTCGTGACAGTATGTATTTTTCACTGAGAACCAGACATTTTCAGAAAATAATATTGTTATTGGTGAAATTTTAATTTGAAAATCGGGTATATCTAGTTCCCATTGTAACTTAACGGGCTGGCGATCGCACAGGTGACTTAATACAGGTGATGAGACCATCGTCTTAACGCATCAATGGTTTACGGTCGGACCTCGATTTCTGTACATGTTTAAAAAGTAACTGTTGTATTTAAATATTTCTAATAAATTATCAATTGGCAAATTTTGTATTTATCAATTGAAAGTTTAATAAATTAAGAATCCATGAAATTTCATAAATCTAAAATGTACATCTTCATCATCGACAATACACATTCAGCACCTCTAAAATAAATCATTCTCCCGGAATTTGCCATTATAGATAAATGTGCTATTGTTGGCTTCTTCTCCGCCTTTATATACCTCACGAATAAAAAATTTTCCCCCAGCTTGAGGTCGGCAAGTGCTCAAGGATCAAACAGCTCTCTCTCTCTCTCTCTCTCTTTATTTATTAACAACTGCGGATTCATTTTCGTTAAATAATTATTTTAATTACTTTATAAAATTCATGTATTTATTTATATAATTTATATAAGAGACTACGTATTTGACTATTTTGTATCCATGATACTGAATTTTATCATATTTTTTTTTATTAATTTATAAATCAAATTCGTGATTCATTTTCATTAAATATTTATTTATTTTAATTACTTTATAGACTATTCATGTATTTATTTTATGCATTATTTATATCAGAGACTAAGTACTAAACTATTTTTTTAATCTCGTGTTACCAAATTTTTAGCATTCATGATTAATTTTCAGTAAATATTTATTTATTTATTTATTTATTTATTTATTTATTTATTTAACTACTTTAAGACTATTCATGTATTTTAACATATTATTTATATCAGAGATTGGCCATTTATATATCATTATTCTAAAATTTAATTGAAATAAAATATATCCATGGTTATCAAAATATAGTATTATTTACTTTTTGAAACGGATATGATTTAGTGTAGAATGTTCTTATAATATGATTGGAAATGAGATTCAAACTCTAGATCACTATTTGTCAAGCCACTCATATCTTAATATATTACACAGGTAAGAAAGTGGTCTTTACAATATACATGTTACTGATGGTATCATCACCTATTTACGTTTAAACATTAAAAGTTTACCTGGGCACCTCATCGATAAACCCTCCAGTTAGTTTATTACCTGATATAGCCTTGGAATGAAGAGTTACCGTTCTTGAAATTCTTAGAACATATTCTTGATAATGTTCCTTGCAATTAGTTTCTTATTTCATATTTTCAATCATTCTGCCAAAATTAACTATAAACTCTCTTGTGGAGATTGTTCCCACTACGGGTACTTTATATAACGAAGCAAGCTGCTTACAATTAAATTGTTGACTCAGGGATATTGCAAGCATAGACTTTTCAAGGCCCTCAAAATGTGTATGGCCGTCAACACAGTATTGTTGATAAGTTTGATGTATCTGTGTCCAGGATTGCCCTGGATATATTTGACGTCCCCTAGGTTTATGTCCTTTTCACTCAATTTTGATTACATACTGTCTGGTGTAGCTAGCTAAACAGGAGCTGCTTGCACTTCCAGATCATACGGTCTAGTTTCCTGGTGGAAATTCACGTTTAACCTAACTTGTCAGTTTCAAACTTTTTACTTTGCTTCTGGATTGTGATTCGAACATGTATTAGTATGTTTTTTTTTTTGTTTAACAATATTTTAAGTCACTGGTAAGCATTTGTGCACAATACACATGATCGACACTGGTTTCATGTACTATTATACTATTCAAGTTTTAAGTGCCTACAATATGCCTTGTTTTTTTCTTTTATGCTTGTTTTTGTAATAATTTGTCATTGTTTCATTCTTTGTTGTCATTGCTGTTGCTAAAACATGTTTTAGTTACCAAAATAATGGTGATAAGTATGATGTAATTGTATCCAAAATTATCCTGGATATATTTGGTGTTCCATAGTTTCATCCTCCCTTCATTCTCAATTTAGATTTTATAAGTGGCGGGTGTAGCTAGCTAGACATAATGTGTTTATCATTCCGGAGCACCCGGCCTCACTTCCCCGGTGGAAGTTCGTGTGTTTAACTTAAGCCAGTTTTCCAAGTGTTTTACTTTGCTTGTTTAGATATGGGCCGGCATGTTTGTGTTTGATTACAAATTGATTCTATTTGTAATGTATTTTGATTTATTCAAAACGTAAATACGACACTTATGTGGTAGAATTGTGTAAATGCCCTGGTATATGTCTACCTGCGTTTATCTACATACATTAATTTTCTATATATATATATAGCCCTATATTGGGTAACTCATATATTTTTTCTCTGCAATTGATTAAGCATTATTTATGTAATTTTTATGGCTAGAACTGGTTGGTTATAATTGGTAACTTCCTTATTTCTTTATCAGTCATTTAAAGAGGAAATATAATTTGTTTTATGATTTTAGTTTGGCGATGGTTGATAGAATTTCTTTATATCTCCTAAAATAACAAATATCTGATAACATCATCACTTATGCTACTATAAATTATAAACAAAAAATCAGCATAGAATGTTTTCTCTTATAGTACAGTATTGTGATTGAAAGTAAATTCGGTCAAAGTATTCAGTATGATTGCAATACATTTTTATGAAGGCATTAATATTCAAAACAAAATGCATCATGGCGTGATAAGACTTAAAAATAAAAGACTGTATGAAGATGGAAAGGGTTTTGTTATCTAGTTAGAAAAAAACTTTCGTAATTAAAGATTTTGCTAGATTTTTATTACATACAGTGGCATATATGCCCTTCCAAATCATATTCAATCTTTTTTAATGCAAACAACAAGCTTGTTAAAAGCGTTAAGAAAATCCAGAAATCTCCATTTGGATTAGACCGTGTGTCACGACAGAGTGTATGCACACATTTCATGGATAAAGTTAAACGTATTTGTCTCGAATGCATCCGCTATAATCAGGCGAAAATTAATAAATGTCCCATGAACAATCTTACATTTGAATAGGCATATGACAAGTTTATTCGACTGCTATTACATATTGTTATATTTTTAATTTTACTGTTATAAAATGAAATGATTCTAGTAGTAAAGAAGATGGTAACATACAGTTCAATTCAATTCAATTCTTTTATTTCGAAAGCATACACTTACAAGCAAATTCAGTAAATTAGGATCCTCGCCAGCAGGTTCTTTTTTGTGATTTGCACTTATGTTTAAAGGGCCATAACTCCAAGGAAAATGGGCAACTCAACTAGGGTTTACAATATGCTTATCTCCTATATATGTTTTGCTTTGCATAAAGTTTCTTGAAATAATGCTTCATAGTTTTGGAAAACTTTGGACGGATTAAAAGGGCAGGAAGAACGTGCGGAAGGAAACTTCTTCGAAAGGCTGGGGATAATGAGACGTACATAAGCCATGACAATTATATGTATGGTGGGCCTTATTTAATTTTTCGCCATGTTCATCTGCTTATCGTTGAAATAAGCATCGTTATTTTTGTCAAATGTAGTAATATTGGAGACTACAATAAATTAACAAATAATACGTCGGCAAATCAGTGATGAATACCAATCCATATCTGAATATAACTTTTAGATAGAACGTAATTAAATTATGCTTACCTCATTGTTCGTGCTGTTCTTAGCTGAAATAAAAAAAAATACGTGTCAGTCTATATAATATGCATTAGCAATTTACATTTATTATAATTTCCATTACCTGGCAGGCCTAGGTTTCACAACCATTCCTTAGGCAAGGTTTTACTTAACTTAAATTTTACTAATTTTGTTAATCTCTTTTGGAACTACTGGTGAAATTTTTTGTCTAAACAAAATGCAAATATTTTAATCTAGAAGTGATCTTAAAAATGACATCTTAAATTCCTGAACATGTTAAAAATTAACAAAATTATAAAGATTTGCAGTTTTGCAAGATTTAAGTTAAGGAAAATTTTAGCTAGGGATTAATTTGCAACTGAGGCTAATAAGTTAATCAGTGGTAATTTCGTAACAATTGGGCGTATAACTGTCTGTTGCTCTAGCCTTCGTAATTATGACAAAATGATTTTGATAGACAGCATATCGGTAAACCAATGGACAAATTGTACATCATTGCGTGATTTTGTTTCTTTGTTCTTTATTCATATGAAGCAAAATATACGCGGAACCTTGTTAATTCTAAAGAGAAGACTCTCCAAACTATCCATTCCATCATTCCATCTCTTATTTATCCTTTATCCCATGGTAAATACGTAAGTGCCTGTCATCTAGAAACAAGATACAGCTGATTCGTATTTGGACTTACACCTCAATTATGACATCATTAAAAGGTAACATTTGCAGATACATGTATGTGAAAACATGATGGATTTAGTTTTTCTCCTGTGTCAACTTTCCATTTATATACAATAAAAACATGTTTATCTACACGATATTGTACATTTGTTTCACAGTTAATTAGCTGTTGTAGAGCTTGTTCCAACTATGGAAACTTTATACAAAAAAGGAAGATGCTCATTTGTCTAGGATTATGAAGGCCCTAAAAAGTTGTATGGTCGTCATCACAACATTGTTGTTAAATGTGATGTCTCGGTATCCGAGATAAAAATAATTTCTATGGCGTCGTTTAAGAGTGCATTTCTGCAATCCAATTAAACCGTAGATGATAAGATATTAAGTTATGATTAATCGATATGAATCTGATTCAACAAATTTGTCAGAACCCTCGGGTGTTTTAAATTTTTATACATATCAAACACAATGTAAACTGCCATCATTAAATTGAGGCTAGGTGTTCCGGAAGGGAACAAATATCAAACTGTCAATAAAACTGTTGTTCAAGAGAGTATGATGCAATTATCAATGGTTTAGAACCAATATCTGGCAATTTCATGTAAGCAAAAACAAAATCATAAAGACTTAAACAAAGCGAACATTGATGTTACATGAGCGCAAGAAAAGATGTATATAGGAAGTGAAAAACAACTTTATACGCAAGAAATGCATGAATACAGCTAAAGCATTGTTTTATTTTTGTAAAAGCTACAGAGGTTTTAAAGTGCATCAATCAAAAGATTATCGTCTGCTATTTGAAGAAAATAAAACATTATCATTTGATTGAAGCTTGTAATGGAAGAGTACATATTGCAGTACGTTACTGTTCTACAACGACAACCCTGGTGGTTGTGTCGAGTGCGTCAGTACGATTGTACTCCATATATATTGATCCTTGTATCAAAGACATTTACGTTTTAGTGCATTTTCAATATCCGTCTGTCTTTCAGAAATTTATCGATATTTTTCAAATAAAATTTCTAAATCTAGAGTCGTGACAATAACTAAATCCGTATTGTCATTTGAAGATGTGTAAAATACAATAGCAATTTAAATGAATTTTCAATTATCAGCGATATTCATTCCATTTGACACTTTTCGTTAACCTAGCTTTGACATAAAAGGGGAAAATTGATATTACATTTTTATTGTCAACTTTCTTTTTCTATGCAACAATGTACTAGTATCTGCTTCTTTATCTTTTGGTAAATTTTCCATAATTAATACGCTATGGTAGAGCTAGTTCTCATTATAAAACGAAGCAGGCTGCTTACAGATAAATTGTTGTTTCAGGGACATTGCACTGAACCTAAGGTTACCAAGGCTCACAAAAAATATGGCCGTCATCTCAATATCGTTAAGTAGTGTGATGTCTATGTGTCCAAAATTATTCTGAATATATTTGACGTCCCTAAGTTCAATGTTCCAATCATTCTCAATTTTGATTTTACATGTATAGGTGTACTTAACTTTGTAGGAGGTGCTTATAGCCTATTACCCTTCTTGAATACAAAACCTAAATTCTTGGGCGGAAGTTCACTTGTTAAACTTCATTTGTCATTTTACGCTTTAAATTTGCTTTTGGATTGTGAGTTGGACATGATTTAGTACGTTTATGAGTTTGATTCATGGTAGATTGTTACGCGTAATTCAACTTCTGGCTCAAACAAATAACATGAGAGCAATTTTCAATCGAATGGGTAGTCTCTATGGACGAAATCATACAGCAATCATAGGTTGGCATCTATCTCCAAACATCTACAGATAAGGAATTGTATTCGGATACTTTTGTCTGGCAGTTGTTTTTTCTTTAGGGCGTTTTAAGTCTGTGTGTCGTAGTTTCGGGTGTTGCAGTGGGTTACAACCGTAAGATGTGTCACGAATCTTCCACGTGCTTCTAAAATATTTTTAAAAAAATGCTACTGGGGAATGCAAAGTCACAAAAAGTTTTCGATATACCGATTTGAAGTATATTTTCCACGTTAACGAGAAAAGGGAAAAGATTTCCTCCTAGAAATAGTTCAAAATATTAGTTTTTTATGCCATTTTTAATTATGTGAGTTATTTCATGATGCATTTTTTTATTAAATGGTATTATTTTAGACAACCAGCTCTATACTAAACGACAGACAATTTTGAATGAAACTACTCGGGGAATAAAAAATGGCGACAAAAATGTTAGTATGTAAAGGTATTTAAATATATCCCATACCCCACTTAACAGTTATTTTATATTAAGGTTTTACATACAAACAGATTTAATCCATATGTGAAGAATTTTCATTGTCCTCGGTCTCTGACAAAACATTTTTACGAGGTCAGCAATTTTTGCGTCTAAATTATGTGATGGAAAATAATTGAATTGAACAGTTTTTGCGCAAAAAAATTGCATCAGCTTGATCTCTTTAAGTTTGCCACCCATAAGTAAACATGAAAATCACAATTGAAAAACATATCAAATTATTTTTATAAATGATAAACGAATGTCCAGTTATAAGCTACACATAAGCGGTTCGCCAAACGTTCTGGCTGGACCTTTACATATGCATGTCATAAACGATGGCCAAGCCATTTCCGTACTTGACCTTTTTGGCTGTTCTTTGAGTTTTGATATCGTAATATTCACTTTCATTACTACAATTAACTACAATAAAAAATAATAAAATGTTAATCGGATGATTCATACAATACTAAAAAGGCTTTGATATGGTAAATATTGACTTCTATGTAATTTTTTATTTCATGGTTCTTTGTGAACTTTTAAAATAAATATTGTTATTAAATATTACATTTAACATCATACACATGTGTATTTAAAGTGCATATTAACATTTCCTTGAATTTCTTTATATGTGTACATTTCGTGTGTTTTGTCTTTTTCGTTTTGTTTGTTTGACATTTAGACATAATTGTCCATTAATCAATCTGTTTACACTCACTCGAATTAAGTAAATAGACATCGTTTTATTAAATGACATTTAAACTTTAAACATGTATATGTAATGATGAACACAAAAAGTTTTGAAACAACAAAATCCGCCACACGGCATAAAACATTTTTTTATGTCATAAATATCGTGAGCAACAAAATAAAATATGGCAATCTTATTCTGATTACTTTATTTATTTACAACTATGTTGTCATAGCATCGGGTACCAATCTTGCTTCAAAACAAACAACTTGCGTGACCACTCGGAACAATTGCATCAATAATTTGAGACCACATCACAGAGGAACGGATGTAAGTTTGTAAAAATATTTCAATAATTAAAGATGTTGAAATAAGTGATCATATGAGAGATAAAAGAAGCATTGATTTCTTTCACCAAATTTATTATATGTTGAACTGAGAAATACCCGAGACAAATCGATAAACTGGCCAATGACTGGATATCAAAACTTAAACATTTACAGTACAATATATCAGTATGTTATTACCAGACATGGGACTGTCATGTGATCAATATGGGACTATCATGTGATCGATATGTGATTGTCATGTGATCGATATGGGACTACCATATGGTCATCACTTTTCTAGAAAAAGAAGAAACTATATTGTTCAATAGATTGTCTGATTTACTTGACAATTTATGCAAAAACTTTAAGATTGTATGAACAAAACATCAATTAAAAGCAAACAAGAACAGCCAAAACAAAAGGAACTTGATAAGAAAATAGGAAACATTTTAACTGCGTGAACAACAAACGCAATTATCTAACAAATAAATTGCGACTTGATGATATTGCAAGTCAGGTTCGTCATCACAATATTGTTGATAAAATTATGTCTATGTATAAAACAGTATCCTGGATATATTTGACGTCACATAGTTTCATGTTTAATTATAAAATTTAGTTTCGCACGTGGCGGGTGTAGCTAGTTCGACAGGGGCGCTAATGGAACACACGGTAAATCCCAACTTCATGTTGTTATCTTAATTTGAGATTCACTTTGCATTTGGGACTGTGATTTGGACGTAGGGCCGTTGTTTGTGTTTATAATAAATATCGAATTTTAATAGGATCGGAAAAACAATACATTTATTATATATTACAATAAAGTTTTGTGTCGTCATAAGAGTGATATAAAATAGATACTGGTCATTATCTGTATAAGATGTCAATTTCACACAGCTAAACAGGAGGTGCTTACTTTTCCGGAACACACAGCATAACTTTCCTGATTGAAGTGCACGTCTTAAACTAAAGTTTGACAATTTTTCTAAGTTTTTACTTTCCTTTTGGATTATGATTTAGACATGGACCGGTGTGCACTGTGCTTGATTTGATAATAACACAGACGACTATGACTATGATTGGAAAAACAATACATGTACTTTGTAAAACAATAAGAACAAGTTTTTTTGTCGTCTCATAGTGGCAAAACATTAGATACTGGTCATTATCTTTATAAGGTGTCAGTTTCAGACAGTTAAATGGGAAGTACGTGTCCTTCAGAAGCACCCGGTCTCGTTCCCTGGTGGAAGTTCATGCATATGTGTTATCAACTTAATTTGCCAGTTTGAATATTTTTACTTTCCTTTGAATTGTGGTTTGAACATGGCTTGGTATGTCTATTTTGATCATCTTTCCTATAAACGATCACAATCTGCTTTTGAAATAATTAGTATTAAAACAATATGAGTAACTTTCAAAGTATTCGGATGGAAGGTCAATGCGGCATGCAAAATTGACGATAAATAATATTCTTTCTGGTCCCAGTGTAAATATAAAGTGTATATTTTATAGTATTTTGATGTATATCTCATGGTATTTTGATGGGGTCAGTGCGGCTTGCAAAATTATTGGCAATGATTCAGCATTCTTTCTAGCCGCGGTGTAAATACTAGTTGGAATGGCTGATTTATGATATAGATATTTATATTTTAGCCCAGACGCCATAAATATCCGAATAAGTTACAACTGTGTATTAGATCTTCAGTGATTGCTCTCTAAATGGCACACTGGGGACAAGTTTAATTCTTGTGGGAATAATGAATTTGTTCCTCTCAATAACAAATGTATGTGAGTGTATATTCTGTTGCGTATGAAAAGGTTCAGAAATCACACGTGATTCCGTTTCAGTAGGAACAATTACGCAAAGGTACCTGAAACCTTTTCCTGAACATTTCAAGTTCAAGAAAAAATTGAATGACACATACTATTAAACAAGCGTTTCATGCCTATGAAAAATATCATGGCAATGTTTTTGATGATTATAAGGTTGTAAGTCTAAAATGGTCAGATTTCATAATATAGGTACAGTTCAGTAATGGTGTTTAACGTCCGTGTCAAGAATTTTTAACTTAGACGTCGACAGCTATAGACGAAGGTGCAGAAATTTTGCCTGTGGGTTGCGCTGATGGCATGACCACGCCTACTGTGAAACGGGACATCGTTTATTTTTAGTTCTTATCCGAAAGAACCGCGACTTTCATTTCGTAATGCCGAGTGCTTGGCAAAAGAGCAGTCATTACCCACTTTTAAATCTTGGGTCAGACCCTGCCGGGGATCAAACCCACAACCTTCCACTTACGGAGCGAGCACTCTACAAACTGAGCTACAACAGTGGTTTCATAATATAAAATCATAAATAAATGTTCTCAGTGGAAACTCAACATCAATCAATGTATTTATTACACATTAAAAATGGTGTTTAGAGTAACTGTGTTTGATTTGTCTTGAAAAATATATTTGACCAAAATGTTCAGTCAATTTTAAAAAACCTTATTCAATTATTCACACATAACTAAGGAAGGGGGTATTAAAACATTTGATGGAGCAGAACAATAGCTAATAAATAAACCAAATAGGTAACCATCTCCTGTTTGATTTGAGATGTTAATCAACCCGGTCACTATTGAATCTTAATACACACAAAGTGCATTCCACGGCAAGTGACTAAATGTGTTGTTGCCTTCCAAGTTGAGCATTATTGTGATAAAAACTATTTAAAACAAGCTACAAAAGCTTTTTGATATCAACACAATAGGTGTATATTTTCATTATTTGTACATTTCTACTGCAAGTGACGAACTTTGTTTAAACACCATGTCTTTGAAACAATACTTTGGTTACATGGGTACATACTAGTAGCCTTCCCCCAAGTGCAACAAATACAATGACTTCAATAAGCAAGCATTTATTGACTAATTTAGCTGGAACACCTGAAATTTGATACCTATTTGAGTTGTAGACTAAATGTGACCTACGCGAACGCGATGTACTACTAGTATACAAGCGCTTATAGTACGGGTAAATAACCTGTTACAAATCTACCATGTTTGATTACATTAATTACATAAAATAATCATTGATGAAAGGAAACATTGTCATTAAAATCAGACGTGTATCTAACTAATGGCGGGAAGGAAACAAAGAGCTCTTACAGAAAAAAAATCGCATATTGAAATCCTGATTCATATTCGTCCAATACTTAAATACCTAGAGAAGATTGACACGTGGTGAGAACCGTGATGCATGTACAACCCATTACCGTTAGGAACCTCGGAGCATGATTTAGAACCGATCCTTCTTTTGTACTGCTAAAAATTATCTCCAATCAAGACAAGCTGATGATACTATTAAATTGTACTTAATACTGTAAAATCTATAATAAGAAATAATGACAATGAACAATATGGTGTTTTAATTGTCGTATGTTATCTTATAGTTCATTAAATAGCTATGACAACCATTACTAGAGAAACAATTAGATATTTTATTTCCTTTTATATCCCTGACTTCCAATAAAATGTCACTCAGTGCAGTTCATAAGAAACCTTTTGTGTTCTGTCAATTTATTCATTTTTATAACTCGAGTAAGCATTGAGAAACAGTCGATACAACATCAAATGTTCGGTACAATCTGCACTTAAAACCAAAACATCCACGCTAAACATAATATGTACATTTAGTTGTATTTCATATGACCAGTTCTTACACTTAAACTCAAAGCTTCTGCGGTAAACGTAATACATGTAATTTATTTTACCGGACCAGTTCTTACTTAGAATAGCAGTAAATTATATGTGTCAACATGCTTTTTATTCCAGACAGAATTAGTGGAACGGGTGATGCCCCTTAGGAATAAAACGATCTTTGTGTTTTTCTTTTCTGGCGCTTAAGTTTTTTCCAGGCAAGGTGCCTTTATTTGTTTCTGCTTATATATACTTGCTTACTTATTGACATTTACTTCAACTTTAAATATAACTCTAGAAATATTTTTAGCATTATTATAAAAGGAAGTAAGATATAAAATCATTTTAAGGAAGTAAGTTATAATATGTATTGCTGAACAATGTCGGAACACTGATTTCTTAAGCACTAACGTGAGTACAAAAGCAAAGATGTTGGAAGAAACAAGAGTTCAGGGAAATAACCACCTTACTCCGTAAAGTGAACTGGCAAATATTCTCACTCAAAGATTTGACCGAGTTGAATTCGACTCATGATGGTGCTAAAGCCAGGTTTTACACCATTCAATTACGGAGGCCAGATGCCATAGTATCGACAAAGAGAGGTGTGATAATAGTGCCTTTTACCAAAAGACATTCCAAAACATGCATTACACAATGCCCAATGCTCGCGTCAAAAGAAAAGAATATATTTGTATCTTGTTATCTCAACAACAATTGCTGTTGTTGTTCCCGACTGAATGAAGTAGTTAAGATTAGGACTGTCAGGATGATAGGCAGGAAGAAAAAAGAATTATAATACCACACGACATGGAAGAAAACGTGTATATGATACTAACATTTAAACTTATCATATATGAGTTATGGCAAAACTTCGGTTAAATGAATTTTTTCATGAAAATTCATTTTATTTATCATTTTAAGATTTGTCTAGATTTGTCTGGAACTTTAATTATTAAAATCCAATACGTTTACTTTCCCTTTATAATATCACTATTTGCATATAAGGATGCCTTTTTGTAAATAGATAGGACTCCAATTACTCTGAGCTCTTCATAATGCACTATTGATTACAACTATTGGCCAAAATAAATCATGTAGACTCACGATATATGGAAATTACTCACAAAAAATACATTTCCTTTTTTCTAAAACAGAGATAACACTGCTCAGTTTAACTTCAAATTTAATTTTGCATGAACAGAATCAGATTGTGTTAAGGAAACGTGGAACGGCTTCGTAAAAAAGATAATAACATGAATCCATGTATAAATAAAATCAATAGCATTTAAGATCCAAGCTTCTAAATCACAAAAAAGCTAAAAAAGCAACAACAACAACAAAAAATAAACAAAAACAAACAAAAACCTTTAATACTGTCAGAATTCAGAGTTCTGGGTACAAAGCATGCACTACTTCAATTAGTTGAAATTTGAACAAAATTTAAGTAGCATTGTAACAAGCATGTATACACATTGTTGATCCACGGATCAAGAGCAAAAGTCATATCACTTCTGAAGCAAGCAACATTAGTAACAATTAATAAGATATAACTCTCATCCCAATGAAAAAGATAACTGATAAATGGAATCTAAAACAAACACACTAATCCATGTCCGAATCACAATCCAGAAGCAAAGTAAAAACTTTGGAACTGACAAGCCAGGTTAGACACGTGAACTTCAACCAGGGAACTGAGGCCGGGTGCGCCAGAAGGGTAAACAATATCCCTGACTGTGTCAACAATTTATTTGCAAGCAGCCTCCTCCCTATAGTGGGAACAAGCTCTACCACAGCGTATTAATTGTAAGTTATTCGGTTGTTTTTCTATAAGACTGAAGAAACATATCGGTTCGTGTTCAAATCACAATCTCAAAAGGCAAAGCATAAACTTTGTAAACTAGCAAGTTTAGAAAAACACGTGAACTTCTACCAAGACAGTCAGGACTCATGCTAAAAAATAAGAGCATTTTAATACCAGTCAGGTTAAAGATTAATGCTATAAAAACTATAGATGCTACATAATGTAACCCAATATTATTTTATTCTTAAAAGGTCAACGAAGTTCTTTAACCTTTGTAATAAAAATGTCAAGTTCTATTTTGAAATTTATTTCATAATCAATGACATTGTTATGTCGTATTTTTGAACCTATTATTTTTATAAAAAATCAAAAATAGCCCATAACAATATAACTGAACTGTATTGATCTAACTTAAAGGAACAGTGATCAGTCTGTTTTTATCAGTCATAGACAGCACAGGCTTGTCAAAAGTTAAATACTATGCTAACAAAGGTAACTCATATCGGCCCCTTGTACGGTTTCGGAGGTCGCGCTGGCCTAATGGATAAGACGTTAGCCTATAAATCCAGGGTCTCTCACCGCTGTGAGATCGAGTGCCGCTCGGACCACATGTGGGAAAGTAAATGTTTTCTTGCCGTTGGCCTTTACTAGTTCACCTGGTATCAGTATAATGGACTGTGAGAGTGGTACAAGGCAGACCATAAAACACACTCGCACTTCACATGCATACACGAACTTGTTCATAGATTAATCCATAGAAATTAATAAAATAGTTCCCGTCGCGAATAGCTGAAAAATTTGCTGATGCGACGTTAAGCAACATTCAACCAACCCACCATCCCTAGTGGGGGTTATCTCGACAGTTTTTCGGCAACTGCCACTGACCACCAGTTATCCATATCTTAACCAATCGCCAACCGATCTTCGACTCGTTTTCATTAACAAAGTGTTAAACTTTCCACAGACCTATACAGTATAAGTTACAATTATGGCGATACTGAATTGGATCATTTTACCAACATCTTTCCATTTTTAAAAAATACGGTTTCGGAAGATATATAGCACACTGTAGTTAACCGTCTTGGTTGATCAAATTAATTCTAAAACCATAACAAAGAAATTAGAAATGTTGGCATGGCGACAAACCACTCTGTTCTCTTAACTCAAAAAGTAATTAAATCTTTGATGTTGAAGACAAAAGCAGCACAGCGCTTTATAAGTTGTTGTGCTTCAGATATGTATCAAACTTGTATTTTATGTTTCACCTTATCTCAACTTCCCACACCTACTTGCCTTCGTGATTAAGTAACCACATATCAGACAAAACAATCTTTATCGTCTTACGATTAAAATGACATTACGATTAAGTTGTTTGTGAATGAAAACATAAACATGACAATAGCAAAAGCAGCCATGATCTGGAAACAATGGAAAATAAATAAATCTATTTAAATAAATAAATAAATAAATAAATAAATAAATATTAAATGAATAAATAAATAAATATAGGTTCATGCTCGAATTACAATCCCAAAAAACACAAACGCTTAAAAGACATAAGATAAACTCTACTAGTAGTTTACATTTTGAAACTACTATGACAAAGCTCTCGACTTTGCAGAACGGGTATTGAATGATCTATTGACTAAATTATACAACACTATTACTTCTATAAAACTTCGTTAGATAGTTTGCAATATGTTTTCATAATTTTTATCAGTTTATTTGACAGTTTCAGGTTTATTTGATCACAATGATTTTTTAGCACTGATAAAATATTGTTTCGTTATGATCCTGTATCCTATTTTTATGATCATGACTTTCGATAACCACCATGTGTCGTGTCAAAAACACTTTGCTTGTTCATGAATGTTAAGGTTCTAAATTTTCAAAGAAAAGTTTACAAAAAAATATCGTAATATCAACTATGTAAGCAAATATTGTTAATTGGCATAGTGGAAGCTGGGATTTTGTAACCGATATTTCTCAGAGAAAACAAGGCCAGCATAACCAAAATATCCAAGATGAAAAGTCCTACAGTGCAATGACTGGCATCAAGGATGGTTATAGTTTACATCATTTAATAACGTCTTGGCTTCAGATAGTTTCCATTCTCAATATATCAAAAGTTACAAGGACACGTTTTTTGACCATTGCTTTCATAAAGTAATGCATGTAGGAATGTGCAAATAATTAATTAGTTTATAAATTTTTTTAACATTTTATACTTTCAGATTAAAAACTAAGAAAAGAGTTTTAAATAAATGAAATGGGGTGCAAAATTTCTTTGGAGAAAATTTTTACATTCACTATGGGAGTTACTACAAATAGGGGTCTCTCACCCCAAACAAACCCTAACTGGGAAATACTAGTACCCAGTCATGTGCATAATCAAAATACGCATAGTCAATAGCATCTCTACTCTCCTTTGAAGTTTCATTAAGATTTGTTCAATAGCGTTCGAGAAAAGTGGCGGAAAAATGTTGTTGTAAGAAATGGAGTGAAAACTATATGTCCCCCTGCTTCATAAGCATTGCGCCTTTATTTTCCAAAAGTGTCAACTCGTTACCAAATATTATTGTTGATCATGTCATAACTGTGAGTATCAATTTAAGATCAATAATCAACTTTAAACATAACTGTGAAGATACATTATTTGTTTTATTGACTATTGAGGTGTCATGTGTGAAATTCGATTTTCAAAATATAAATTGTCCATATAAAGGTATATGAGGTACTATCCGAAATTGTATCACAAACGATGTGAAATAGTTCTTGTGTAAATCTATTTTATCAAATCAAAAACAAACATACCAACCCATGTCCAATTCAGAATATCAAAGCAAACTGGCAAATTAAGTCAAACAATTCAAATTTTACAAGGGAAGTTAAGATGAATAAATAATATGCGAATTTATTCGAAGACATAAATTTTGTAATTGCCGATGACTATACATTTATCGTATTTTTAAACAATTGATTTCGAAGCAACATGATATGTTTATGAATTTATCAAAAAGAAAAAAAAAGGTTTAGAGAAATTAAGCTAATATTGCCGAGCAAACTGAAGAATGTTTACTTTTAAACTTTTTTCAACATGAAAACATATTTTATTTTCCAGCTAGAAACCATAAAAACAGTCCTGTCATGACGCATCTTTTAGTGAAATAAAAACGTCCAAAACAAAGTCTCTATCTCGAATAAAATGAAATAAACGTAGACTGAGAACACGAGAGTAGACCAAAGAGCGAAAATCAACCCATAAAACCAAAGAATGTGCCCAGTGTTTCCAAAGTATCTAAAATTGATTGTGTCGGTCTAGTCTACCCTTTTGTTCGGACTACTTGTGTTCTAACAATGTAAATGTTTTCATATAGAATACGGCGTTGGGTTACTCTATTTCACATCCAAGGATTTCCCAATACATTGTTGTTGGAATTATTTATTATGACGACATTTTCAACGTTAGACGAAAAAATATTTTTAAATACGTCTGATAAGGCCTATTTGACAATTTTCTGTTTCGTTAGTTGTCATACTTTCACTTTTAGGTGTGGGGGTGTCTAAACGGTATATCTGGTATTCATAATAATTTGTGGATGATCCAAACATGTTCAAACCACAACCATGAATTAAAAACATTTTTCGAAATTACCTCTTGCAAGTGTATACGAAAAGCGGGAACAGGTCAAATCTACCAACTCCCACACAGTTTTGTTTAAGAAACGTATATAGTGTCTAACAAAAATAAACAATAGAAAGTTCTATTGTTACCAATTACCGGGAAAATAATGGTAAACAAATACACGTGAAGGTCAGACTCCTACAAAACATCGAAACATAATAAAACACTACAGGATCTCCATCCTTCTGTATAATGTCTAGCTCCTCTGGGATGATTGGTCTACATTTTTGTACATTGATTTATGTTTTGTTGTTTTGGTTAGAATCTAGACAACTCAAACTAAACAATGAGCAGGAACCAATGCACAGAAGTTTATAAGACGATTCCTAGGTGTGAAGCTATTTAATAATACATAGTATTTTTATCAAAGAAACGTTTGTTCACAAAATAGAGCGTTTTATACAGTTGAAAACGTCTTATACCAAAAGAACCACATTATCAAAATTTAAAAAAAAAAAATACAGAATGATAAAAATCTGATATGAGTTTTTGCGTCTTAGAGTAGAATCCTTTTATACTATAAAGAAACGCATATAACATCTTATACCAATTTTTTTGGGGCGACTTATTGGAAACCAAACACAGCTGATAAATATATATGGGATATATAGTATAAGTATGACCTTATTAGTAAAAATCATAACATCCTATAGACTATTTTGGGGCGACTGGTGTTTGGAAACCAAATTTATTCATTCTCTAAAGAGATATAAGAAAAATCAAACACAGCTGATAAATATATATAGGATCTATACTAGTAGTATATATATGTATGGCGTCATTAGTAAAAATCATAACATCCTATAGACCATTTTGGGGCGACTTGTGTTTGGAAACTAAAATGATTCATTCTCTAAAAGAGATACAAGAAAAATCAAACACAGCTGATAAATAATATACTATTAGTATATACATGTATGGCGTCATTAAGAAAAAGCATAACATACCGGCTATAGACTATTTTGGGGCGACTGGTGTTTAGAAGCCAAAATGACCAAATCTCGAGAAGAAATACATGTATAAGAAAGAATAAAACACATCTGGTGAATATGTTTCACTATTCGTATATATGGAATAGCACAATATATATCACGATACCTGTAGATGTGTATTACCTTAATAGTAACAGCTTACCTGATGTGTTATGTAACAAATATATTATGATCTGAAGTAAGTAACACCATATGTATGATATTGATGGATCCATGTGTATTGATTCTCCCTGGCGCAGCAGCTACTTTTTTCTTTTCTTTCTTAGTTAGCTTCTTAAGAATTTTAAGCGGCTCGCATCTTGTTCCTCACCAATATCCATAATACTGAGAAATTCCTTCTAAAGCATAGTCACAAATCTTTAGTTAAATCATTAGCGCGGATCACATGGTTAGCTCCGAGCTTGTCAGATTTCATCCACAAACTGGTTGTAGTATAAGATAATAATCAGTGTTTCTGTAATGATGGCCTATACACCTGCCTTATATTGATTCGTCGATCAGGTCTATGATGACCGTGCTTTGAGTTCGTATGTATTTGTTACCATTGTGTTGCATTGGAACTCTTGGGGGGTTTTATTGGAAAATGATTCAGTCTATTGTTATTTCTCTATAAACTATAAAATTCTAATTCTAGGTTGAAAAACAAAACAATGAGTGAAGTATGAAACTAACTTGAATTGCATTACACCAGAACATATTCCGTGTCTGGTTTTGTTATGAAAATGGTGTAAGAGGCCCAGTAGATTTCCTAGTTTTGGTATTTATCACAGCCGCTAATGGAAAATTAAAATATTTACGCTCCTTGTTATAGATGACTATTCAATTAAATATTTATCGGGTTATATGGATTTTGAAATAATACAAACGAAATTTAATGTATCCAATCAATCAAATATTTATATTTGTTCCAATAATTGCCCCTTGATAAAGATATTTCAATAAATCGTACATGTTTAAACTTTAACATCTCCGATATATAATCCCCGAGACCTTTTGTCCAGTCTCACTTGTGTAATGAATTGACAGTTTATCGAGCATTGTAAATTGTCGAGGATTTTAAATGTTTGATTTGTAGAGATACAACACCATACAATTTGTGATGCTCGTATCTAGCCAGACATTAGAATTGAAATAAAGCATGGGTTTTAAATGTTGTAAAATAAGCCTAATATTTGTTTTTTTTCGTTAAATCATAGAATTGTTGTTATCGAGTTGAGCATTGTCAAAGCTATATATTATGTTTCTTGACAACAATGATTCTGACAAAAATTAGAAATAAATAACTACGACTGAATAACATTGAAGATAATCGGTATCGAGCACGAAATTAAAAATATTTAAATCCAAATAAGAAACACTAATCTTTTCACTAGCGCTTTCAACTTTATATGTCTTTATTCTGGTTTCCGTGGCGTGAAGAGACGCTAATTCAATAGAAACTGTTCAATATAAAAGCTTCTTAAAGTATTTATTTGACTGAATTTGATTTTTTTTGTTCTTCTTATAATGTCTTACTCGTATTAGCTTTAATTTTAATATATTAGTAGCAATGCCTTTGCCTTTTACATTTTAAAATTTACAATCAGTGCCCCAAAATGTTTGGGTCTTTTTATCATGTCTTGTTTGGCTGGTTCTATCATTAACTTCTTTTGTGTCATTTTGTTTGGCTGGTTCTATCATTAACTTATATTGTGCCATTTTGTTTGGCTGGTTCTATCATTAACTTCTATTGTGCCATTTTGTTTGGATGGTTCTATCATTAACTTCTATTGTGTCATTTTGTTTGGCTGGTTCTATCATTAACTTCTATTGTGTCATTTTGTTTGGCTGGTTCTATCATTAACTTCTATTCTGTCATTTTGTTTGGCTGGTTCTATCATGAACTTCTATTCTGTCATTTTGTTTGGCTGGTTCTATCATTAACTTCTATTGTGCCATTTTGTTTGGCTGGTTCTATCATTAACTTCTATTGTGTCATTTTGTTTCGCTGGTTCTATCATTAATTTCTATTGTGTCATTTTGTTTGGCTGGTTCTATCATTAACTTCTATTGTGTCATTTTGTTTGGCTGGTTCTATCATTAACTTCTATTGTGTCATTTTGTTTGGCTGGTTCTATCATTAACTTCTATTTGCCATTTTGTTTGGCTGGTTCTATCATTAACTTCTATTGTGTCATTTTGTTTGGCTGGTTCTATCATTAACTTTATTGTGCATTTTGTTTGGCTGGTTCTATCATTAACTTCTATTGTGCCATTTTTTTGGCTGGTTCTATCATTAACTTCTATTTTCATTTTGTTTGGCTGGTCTATTATTAACTTCTATTGTGTCATTTTGTTTGGCTGGTTCTATCATTAACTTATATTGTGCATTTTGTTTGGCTGGTTCTATCATTAACTTCTATTGTGCCATTTTGTTTGGATGGTTCTATCATTAACTTCTATTGTGCATTTTGTTTGGCTGGTTCTATCATTAACTTCTATTGTGTCATTTTGTTTGGCTGGTTCTATCATTAACTTCTATTCTGTCCATTTTGTTTGGCTGGTTCTATCATTAACTTCTATTCTGTCATTTTGTTTGGCTGGTTCTATCATTAACTTCTATTGTGCCATTTTGTTTGGCTGGTTCTATCATTAACTTCTATTGTGTCATTTTGTTTGCTGGTTCTATCATTAATTCTATTGTGTGATTTCGTTTGGCTGGTTCTATCATTAACTTATATGTCATTTTGTTTGGCTGGTTCTATCATTAACTTCTATTGTGCATTTTGTTTGGCTGGTTCTATCATTAACTTCTATTTGCCATTTTGTTTCGCTGGTTCTATCATGAACTTCTATTGTGCATTTTGTTTGGCTGGTTCTATCATTAACTTTATTGTGTCATTTTGTTTGGCTGGTTCTATCATTAACTTCTATAGTGCCATTTTGTTTGGCTGGTTCTATCATTAACTTCTATTTTCCATTTTGTTTGGCTGGTCCTATTATTAACTTCTATTGTGTCATTTTGTTTGGATGGTTCTATCATTAACTTCTATTTTCCATTTTGTTTGGCTGGTTCTATCATTAACTTATATTGTGTCATTTTGTTTGGTGGTTCTATCATTAACTTCTATTGTGCATTTTGTTTGGCTGGTTCTATCATTAACTTCTATTTTGCCATTTTGTTTCGTGGTTCTATCATGAACTTCTATTGTGTCATTTTGTTTGGCTGGTTCTATCATTAACTTTATTGTGCTTTTGTTTGGCTGGTTCTATCATTAACTTCTATTGTGCCATTTTGTTTGGCTGGTTCTATCATTAACTTCTATTTTGCCATTTTGTTTGGCTGGTCTATCATTAACTTCTATTGTGTCATTTTGTTTGGCTGGTTCTATCATTAACTTCTATTTGCATTTTGTTTGGATGGTTCTATCATTAACTTATATTGTGCATTTTGTTTGGCTGGTTCTATCATTAACTTATTTGTGCATTTTGTTTCTAGTTCTATCATTAACTTATATTGTCATTTTGTTTGGCTGGTTCTATCATTAACTTCTATTTTGCCATTTTGTTTGGCTGGTTCTATCATGAACTTCTGTGTCATTTTGTTTGGCTGGTTCTATCATAAACTTCTATTGTGTCATTTTGTTTGGCTGGTTCTATCATTAACTTCTATTGTGCCATTTTGTTTGGTGGTTCTATCAATAACTTCTATTGTGTCATTTTGTTTGGCTGGTTCTATCATTAAGTTCTATTTTCATTTTGTTTGGCTGTTCTATCATTAACTTATGTTGTGTCATTTTGTTTCGCTGGTTCTATCATTAATTCTATTGTGTCATTTTGTTTGGCTGGTTCTATCATTAACTATATTGTGTCATTTTGTTTGGCTGGTTCTATCATTAACTTCTATTGTGCATTTTGTTTGGCTGGTTCTATCATTAACTTCTATTGTGCCATTTCGTTTTGACTGGTTCTATCATTAACTTATATTGTGCCATTTTGTTTGGCTGGTTCTATCATTAACTTCTATTGTGCCATTTTGTTTGGTGGTTCTATCATTAACTTCTATTGTGCCATTTTTTGGCTGGTTCTATCATTAACTTATATTGTGCCATTTTGTTTGGCTGGTTCTATCATTAACTTCTATTGTGCCATTTTGTTTGGCTGGTTCTATCATTAACTTCTATTGTGCCATTTTGTTTGGCTGGTTCTATCATTAACTTCTATTGTGCCATTTCATTTGGCTGGTTCTATCATTAACTTATATTGTGCCATTTTGTTTGGCTGGTTCTATCATTAACTTCTATTGTGCCATTTCGTTTGACTGGTTCTATCATTAACTTATATTGTGCCATTTTGTTTGGCTGGTTCTATCATTAACTTCTATTGTGCCATTTTGTTTGGCTGGTTCTATCATTAACTTCTATTGTGCCATTTTGTTTGGCTGGTTCTATCATTAACTTCTATTTTGCCATTTTGTTTGGCTGGTTCTATCATTAACTTCTATTGTGCCATTTTGTTTGGCTGGTTTCTATCATTAACTTATATTTTGCCATTTTGTTTGGCTGGTTCTATCATTAACTTATATTGTGCCATTTTGTTTGGCTGGTTCTATCATTAACTTATATTGTGCCGTTTTGTTTGGCTGGTTCTATCATTAACTTATGTTGTGTCATTTTGTTTCGCTAGTTCTATCATTAACTTATATTGTGCCATTTTGTTTGGCTGGTTCTATCATTAACTTCTATTGTGCCATTTTGTTTGGCTCGTTCTATCATTAACTTCTATTGTGTCATTTTGTTTGGCTGGTTCTATCATTAACTTCTATTTTGCCATTTTGTTTGGCTGGTTCTATCATGAACTTATGTTGTGTCATTTTGTTTCGCTGGTTCTATCATTAATTTCTATTGTGTCATTTTGTTTGGCTGGTTCTATCATTAACTTATATTGTGCCATTTTGTTTGGCTGGTTCTATCATTAACTTCTATTGTGCCATTTCGTTTGACTGGTTCTATTATTAACTTATATTGTGCCATTTTGTTTGGCTGGTTCTATCATTAACTTATGTTGTGTCATTTTGTTTCGCTGGTTCTATCATTAAGTTCTATTGTGCCATTTCGTTTGACTGGTTCTATCATTAACTTCTATTGTGCCATTTTGTTTGGCTGGTTCTATCATTAACTTATGTTGTGTCATTTTGTTTCGCTGGTTCTATCATTAAGTTCTATTGTGCCATTTTGTTTGGCTGGTTCTATCATTAACTTCTATTGTGCCATTTCGTTTGACTGGTTCTATTATTAACTTATATTGTGCCATTTTGTTTGGCTGGTTCTATCATTAAGTTCTATTGTGCCATTATGTTTGGCTGGTTCTATCATTAACTTATGTTGTGTCATTTTGTTTCGCTGGTTCTATCATTAACTTATATTGTGCCATTTTGTTTGGCTGGTTCTATCATTAACTTCTATTGTGCCATTTCGTTTGACTGGTTCTATTATTAACTTATATTGTGCCATTTTGTTTGGCTGGTTCTATCATTAACTTATGTTGTGTCATTTTGTTTGGCTGGTTCTATCATTAACTTATATTTTGCCATTTTGTTTGGCAGGTTCTATCATTAACTTATGTTGTGTCATTTTGTTTCGCTGGTTCTATCATTAAGTTCTACTGTGTCATTTTGTTTGGCTGGTTTCTATCATTAACTTATATTGTGCCATTTTGTTTGGCTGGTTCTATCATTAACTTCTATTGTGCCATTTTGTTTGGCTGGTTCTATCATTAACTTCTATTGTGCCATTTCGTTTGGCTGGTTCTATCATTAACTTATATTGTGCCATTTTGTTTGGCTGGTTCTATCATTAACTTCTATTGTGCCATTTCGTTTGGCTGGTTCTATCATTAACTTCTATTGTGCCATTTTGTTTGGCTGGTTCTATCATTAACTTCTATTGTGTCATTTTTTTGGCTGGTTCTATCATTATCTTCTATTTTGCCATTTTGTTTGGCTGGTTCTATCATTAACTTCTATTGTGCTTTTTTTGGCTGGTTCTATCATTAACTTATGTTGTGCCATTTTGTTTGGCTGGTTCTATCATTAACTTCTATTTTGCCATTTTGTTTGGCTGGTTCTATCATTAACATATATTGTGCCATTTTGTTTGGCTGGTTCTATCATTAACTTCTATTTTGCCATTTTTTGGCTGGTTCTATCATTAACTTCTATTGTGCCATTTTGTTTGGCTGGTTCTATCATTAACTTATATTGTGCCATTTTGTTTGGCTGGTTCTATCATTAACTTATATTGTGCATTTTGTTTGGCTGGTTCTATCATTAACTTATGTTTGCCATTTTGTTTGGCTGGTTCTATCATTAACTTATATTGTGCCATTTTGTTTGGCTGGTTCTATCATTAACTTATGTTGTGCCATTTTGTTTGGCTGGTTCTATCATTAACTTATGTTGTGCCATTTTGTTTGGCTGGTTCTATCATTAACTTCTATTGTGTCATTTTGTTTGGCTGGTTCTATCATTAACTTCTATTGTGCCGTTTTGTTTGGCTGTTTCTATCATTAACTTATCTTGTGTCATTTTGTTTGGCTGGTTCTATCATTAACTTATATTGTGCCATTTTGTTTGGCTGGTTCTATCATTAACTTCTATTGTGTCATTTTGTTTGGCTGGTTCTATCATTAACTTCTATTGTGTCATTTTGTTTGGCTGTTTCTATCATTAACTTATCTTGTGCCGTTTTGTTTGGCTGTTTCTATCATTAACTTATGTTGTGTCATTTTGTTTGGCTGGTTCTATCATTAACTTATGTTATGCCATGTTCTTGATTGCGTTGGCTGAAGTAAAGTACAGGTATCTGTTTTTTTTCAGTTTTATTTTTTTATTTTTATATACGGTATGCATAAACTACGAAAGCTTGTTCGTGCGTGCCACTTTGTTATCTGAATTTTTTTTTTTCTTAAAACGTAGGTACGATTTTGAAAATCGTATATACGACTTTTAAAATCGTATGTACGATTTTAAAATTGGTAGGTACGATTTTTTAATTCGTACGTACGATTTTAAAAAATCGTACCTACGATTTGAGAAAAAAATTAGATTACAAAGTGGCACGAACAAGCTTTCGTAATAAACGCAGCACTATACATGAAAAAATGTTCTCCGTGTCAATACACCGTCGTTTCTCTGTATACTGATTTTAATGCATTAACCGTTGTCTAAATCTGTACTTACTGAACTGTTGTCGGTTTATGAAGAGTAGCATGTTAATGTATATTGCCACTGGGCTTTATTTTTGGTTGATTACCCAAATCTAAACGATCCAATTAATTTGAAATTTCACGATGTAATAAATAACATTTAATTGGATTATGACGGATTTTTACTATTCTATTTCAATAAATGTTCGTCTGATAAAAAATGTCAGAAAGTGCAAAGCAGGGAAATAATAATTTTGTCGCCAGCGCTCAAAATTATCCCTCAGAAAAACTGTTGATTGTTCGTGTAAATTACAAGCTATTTTTACAATTCCTTTCATGTTACTCAATCTATGTAGGATTTATTTAAATACATTTCTATATTTCTATTACAGCCGCATTTTCTATCAAATCAATACCATATTGCACCATGCAATGATAGATACGTATTCATAATCGCATGAATACAACTGTACATCCGATATATTACTCATTGTAAATCCGTAATACAAAACGTCAACATGTTTTCATAAAGTTCGATTTGAAATATCGTTGTATAAGTACATACAATATTCAGAAGAATGTGATATCACATATAGCAATTTCACACCACAGAAACAACAAGTATTGTCAGCGTTGACAATGGTCCCCGCCTCGGGAGAGACGGTGTTACTCAATCCTGTTGCGAAATAACAATTCTAAATTGTGCAATTTTGTGAAACATGTTGTTTATTTTGATTAGTCATACTGGGATTGCTAAAACTCTCCCATTGGTGTAATTCATCTATTCCAACTATTGACAGTAGCAGATCTGGCGGGGGAGGGGGTTAATTAAAGGACGAACTACTTCACGTTTATGCGGCTAATATTATCTTTTCGTGCATTTATTATTGTGACACTATTGAAAGAGTTTTTCTCTTTAATGCTGCCAAGACTGTATCAGAATGCAAGATTTTGTGTCATTTTAAAACCTCTGTAAGGTTCAAGCTTCGGTACGCCCCTTAGTTTAATTCTGGAACGATTCCGGTCCGAATGGTTGTAATATAACAATGCAACTTTAACCAACAAAATACGTTTAACATTTGCGTTGGGGGTATATTGGCTGCTTTCAAATTTGCGTTGCACAGAGGTACATTGGTTGTTTTCGAATTTGCATAGAATGTATATTAGCTGTTTTCAAATTTCCACAGAATGTATATTGGTTGTTTTCAAATTTCCACAGAACGTATATTGTCTGTTTTCATATTTGCATAGAATGTATATTGGTTGTTTTCGAATTTGCATAGAATGTATATTAGCTGTTTTCAAATTTCCACAGAATGTATATTGGTTGTTTTCAAATTTCCACAGAACGTATATTGTCTGTTTTCATATTTGCATAGAATGTATATTGGTTGTTTTCGAATTTGCATAGAATGTATATTAGCTGTTTTCAAATTTCCACAGAATGTATATTGGCTGTTTTCATATTTGCATAGAATGTATATTGGTTGTTTTCATAGAATGTATATTGGCTGTTTTCAAATTTGCATAGAATGTATATTGGTTGTTTTCAAATTTCCACAGATTGTATATTGGTTGTTTTCATATTTGCATAGAATGTATATTAGCTGTTTTTAAATTTCCACAGAATGTATATTGGTTGTTTTCATATTTGCATAGAATGTATATTGGTTGTTTTCATATTTGCATAGAATGTATAGTGGTTGTTTTCATAGAATGTATATTGGCTGTTTTCAAATTTGCACAGAATATATATTGGTTGTTTTCATATTTGCATAGAATGCATATTGGTTGTTTTCATAGAATGTATATTGGCTGTTTTCAAATATGCACAGAATGTATATTGGTTGTTTTCATATTTGCATAGAATGTATATTAGTTGTTTTCATAGAATGTATATTGGCTGTTTTCAAATTTGCACAGAATATATATTGGTTGTTTTCATATTTGCATAGAATGTATATTGATTGTTTTCATATTTGCACAGAATGTATATTGGCTGTTTTCATATTTGCATAGAATGTATATTGATTGTTTTCATATTTGCATAGAATGTATATTGGTTGTTTTCATAGAATGTATATTGGCTGTTTTCATATTTGCATAGAATGTATATTGGCTGTTTTCAAATTTCCACAGAATGTATATTGGTTGTTTTCATAGAATGTATATTGGTTGTTTTCATAGAATGTATATTGGTTGTTTTCGTATTTGCATAGAATGTATATTGGCTGTTTTCAAATTTCCACAGAACGTATATTGGCTGTTTTCAAATTTCCACAGAATGTATATTGGTTGTTTTCATATTTGCATAGAATGTATATTGGTTGTTTTCATATTTGCATAGAACGTATATTGGTTGTTTTCATATTTGCACAGAATGTATATTGGCTGTTTTCATATTTGCATAGAATGTATATTGGTTGTTTTCAAATTTGCATAGAACGTATATTGGCTGTTTTCAAATTTCCACAGAATGTATATTGGTTGTTTTCATATTTGCATAGAACGTATATTGGCTGTTTTAAAATTTCCACAGAATGTATATTGGTTGTTTTCATATTTGCATAGAACGTATATTGGCTGTTTTCAAATTTCCACAGAATGTATATTGGCTGTTTTCAAATTTCCACAGAATGTATATTGGTTGTTTTCATATTTGCATAGAACGTATATTGGCTGTTTTCAAATTTCCACAGAATGTATATTGGCTGTTTTTAAATTTCCACAGAATGTATATTGGTTGTTTTCATATTTGCATAGAATGTATATTGGTTGTTTTCATATTTGCATAGAATGTATATTGGTTGTTTTCATATTTGCATAGAATGTATATTGGTTGTTTTCAAATTTCCACAGAATGTATATTGGTTGTTTTCATATTTGCATAGAATGTATATTGGCTGTTTTCAAATTTCCACAGAATGTATATTGGTTGTTTTCATATTTGCATAGAATGTATATTGGCTGTTTTCAAATTTGCATAGAATGTATATAAGTTGTTTTCAAATTTCCACAGAATATATATTGGTTGTTTTCATATTTGCATAGAACGTATATTGGCTGTTTTCAAATTTCCATAGAATGTATATTGGCTGTTTTCAAATTTCCCCAGAATGTATATTGCTTGTTTTCATATTTGCATAGAACGTATATTGGCTGTTTTCAAATTTCCATAGAATGTATATTGGCTGTTTTTAAATTTCCACAGAATGTATATTGGTTGTTTTCATATTTGCATTGAATGTATATTGGCTGTTTTCATATTTGCATAGAATGTATATTGGCTGTTTTCAAATTTGCACAGAATGTATATTGGTTGTTTTCATATTTGCATAGAATGTATATTGGTTGTTTTCATATTTGCATAGAATGTATATTAGCTGTTTTCATATTTGCATAGAATGTATATTGGTTGTTTTCTTTTTTGCATAGAATGTATATTGGTTGTTTTCAAATTTCCACAGAATGTATATTGATTGTTTTCATAGAATGTATATTGGTTGTTTTCATATTTGCACAGAATGTATATTGGCTGTTTTCAAATTTCCACAGAACGTATATTGGCTGTTTTTAAATTTCCACAGAATGTATATTGGTTGTTTTCATATTTGCATAGAATGTATATTGGTTGTTTTCATATTTGCATAGAATGTATATTGGTTGTTTTCATATTTGCATAGAATGTATATTGGTTGTTTTCAAATTTCCACAGAATGTATATTGGTTGTTTTCATATTTGCATAGAATGTATATTGGCTGTTTTCAAATTTCCACAGAATGTATATTGGTTGTTTTCATATTTGCATAGAATGTATATTGGCTGTTTTCAAATTTGCATAGAATGTATATAAGTTGTTTTCAAATTTCCACAGAATATATATTGGTTGTTTTCATATTTGCATAGAACGTATATTGGCTGTTTTCAAATTTCCATAGAATGTATATTGGCTGTTTTCAAATTTCCCCAGAATGTATATTGCTTGTTTTCATATTTGCATAGAACGTATATTGGCTGTTTTCAAATTTCCATAGAATGTATATTGGCTGTTTTTAAATTTCCACAGAATGTATATTGGTTGTTTTCATATTTGCATTGAATGTATATTGGCTGTTTTCATATTTGCATAGAATGTATATTGGCTGTTTTCAAATTTGCACAGAATGTATATTGGTTGTTTTCATATTTGCATAGAATGTATATTGGTTGTTTTCATATTTGCATAGAATGTATATTAGCTGTTTTCATATTTGCATAGAATGTATATTGGTTGTTTTCTTTTTGCATAGAATGTATATTGGTTGTTTTCAAATTTCCACAGAATGTATATTGATTGTTTTCATAGAATGTATATTGGTTGTTTTCATATTTGCACAGAATGTATATTGGCTGTTTTCAAATTTCCACAGAACGTATATTGGCTGTTTTAAAATTTCCACAGAATGTATATTGGCTGTTTTGATATTTGCATAGAATGTATATTGGTTGTTTTCATATTTGCATAGAATGTATATTGGTTGTTTTCAAATTTCCACAGAATGTATATTGGTTGTTTTCATAGAATGTATATTGGTTGTTTTCATATTTGCACAGAATGTATATTGGCTGTTTTCAAATTTCCACAGAATGTATATTGGCTATTTTCATATTTGCATAGAATGTATATTGGTTTTTTTCCATATTTGCATAGAATGTATATTGGTTGTTTTCAAATTTCCACAGAATGTATATTGGTTGTTTTCATATTTGCATAGAACGTATATTGGCTGTTTTCAAATTTGCATAGAATGTATATTGGCTGTTTTCAAATTTCCACAGAATGTATATTGGCTGTTTTTAAATTTCCACAGAATGTATATTGGTTGTTTTCATATTTGCATAGAATGTATATTGACTGTTTTCAAATTTGCATAGAATGTATATTGGCTGTTTTCAAATTTCCACAGAATGTATATTGGTTGTTTTCATATTTGCATAGAACGTATATTGGCTGTTTTCAAATTTCCACAGAATGTATATTGGCTGTTTTCATATTTGCATAGAATGTATATTGGTTGTTTTCATATTTGCATAGAACGTATATTGGCTGTTTTGAAATTTCCACAGAATGTATATTGGTTGTTTTCATATTTGCATTGAATGTATATTGGTTGTTTTCAAATTTCCACAGAATGTATATTGTTTGTTTTCAAATTTCCACAGAATGTATATTGGTTGTTTTCATATTTGCATAGAATGTATATTGGTTGTTTTCAAATTTGCACAGAATGTATATTGGTTGTTTTCAAATTTCCATAGAATGTATATTGGCTATTTTCAAATTTCCACAGAATGTATATTGGTTGTTTTCAAATTTCCACAGAATGTATATTGGTTGTTTTCATATTTGCATAGAACGTATATTGGTTGTTTTCAAATTTCCACAGAATGTATATTGGTTGTTTTCAATTTTCCACAGAATGTATATTGGCTGTTTTCAAATTTACACAGAATGTATATTGGTTGTTTTCATATTTGCATAGAATGTATATTGGTTGTTTTCAAATTTGCACAGAATGTATATTGGTTGTTTTCAAATTTCCATAGAATGTATATTGGCTATTTTCAAATTTCCACAGAATGTATATTGGTTGTTTTCAAATTTGCATTGAATGTATATTGGTTGTTTTCAAATTTCCACAGAATGTATATTGGTTGTTTTGAAATTTCCCCAGAATGTATATTGGTTGTTTTCAAATTTCCACAGAATGTATATTGGTTGTTTTCATATTTGCATAGAACGTATATTGGCTGTTTTCAAATTTCCACAGAATGTATATTGGCTGTTTTCATATTTGCATAGAATGTATATTGGTTGTTTTCATATTTGCATAGAACGTATATTGGCTGTTTTGAAATTTCCACAGAATGTATATTGGTTGTTTTCATATTTGCATAGAACGTATATTGGTTGTTTTCAAATTTCCACAGAATGTATATTGTTTGTTTTCAAATTTCCACAGAATGTATATTGGTTGTTTTCATATTTGCATAGAATGTATATTGGTTGTTTTCAAATTTGCACAGAATGTATATTGGTTGTTTTCAAATTTCCACAGAATGTATATTGGTTGTTTTCATATTTGCATAGAACGTATATTGGTTGTTTTCAAATTTCCACAGAATGTATATTGGTTGTTTTCAATTTTCCACAGAATGTATATTGGCTGTTTTCAAATTTACACAGAATGTATATTGGTTGTTTTCATATTTGCATAGAATGTATATTGGTTGTTTTCAAATTTGCATAGAATGTATATTGGTTGTTTTCAAATTTCCATAGAATGTATATTGGCTATTTTCAATTTCCACAGAATGTATATTGGCTGTTTTCAAATTTGCATTGAATGTATATTGGTTGTTTTCAAATTTCCACAGAATGTATATTGGTTGTTTTGAAATTTCCCCAGAATGTATATTGGTTGTTTTCAAATTTCCACAGAATGTATATTGGTTGTTTTCATATTTGCATAGAATGTATATTGGTTGTTTTCAAATTTCCATAGAATGTATATTGGTTGTTTTGAAATTTCCACAGAATGTATATTGGTTGTTTTCAAATTTGCATAGAATGTATATTGGCTGTTTTCAAATTTGCACAGAACGTATATTGTCTGTTTTCAAATTTCCACAGAATGTATATTGGTTGTTTTCAAATTTGCATAGAATGTATATTGGTTGTTTTCAAATTTCCACAGAATGTATATTGGTTGTTTTCAAATTTGCATAGAATGTATATTGGTTGTCTTCATATTTGCATAGAACGTATATTGTCTGTTTTCAAATTTCCATAGAATGTACATTGGTTGTTTTCAAATTTGTAGAGAATGTATATTGGTTGTTTTCAAATTTGCATAGAATGTATATTGGTTGTTTTCATAGAATGTATATTGGTTGTTTTCATATTTGGATAGAATGTATATTGGTTGTTTTCATATTTGCATAGAATGTATATTGGTTGTTTTCATATTTGCATAGAATGTATATTGGTTGTTTTCATATTTGCATTTGCATTCGAGGTATATCACCTATTTGTTTCACAATTTTTGGAAGTACATTGGTTGCTTTCACATTTGCGTTGTTTAGATGTATATTGCCTGTTTTCACATTTGCGTTGTTCAGATGTATATTGCCTGTTTTGCGTTGTTCAGATGTATATTGCCTGTTTTGCGTTGTTCAGATGTATATTGCCTGTTTTGCGTTGTTCAGATTTTCACATTTGCGTTGTTCAGATGTATATTGCCTGTTTTCACATTTGCGTTGTTCAGATGTATATTGCCTGTTTTTCGTTGTTCAGATTTTCACATTTGCGTTGTTCAGATGTATATTGCCTGTTTTGCGTTGTTCAGATTTTCACATTTGCGTTGTTCAGATGTATATTGCCTGTTTTGCGTTGTTCAGATTTTCACATTTGCGTTGTTCAGATGTATATTGCCTGTTTTCACATTTGCGTTGTTCAGATGTATATTGCCTGTTTTCACATTTGCGTTGTTCAGATGTATATTGCCTGTTTTCACATTTGCGTTGTTCAGATGTATATTGCCTGTTTTCACATTTGCGTTGTTCAGATGTATATTGCCTGTTTTCACATTTGCGTTGTTTAGATGTATATTGCCTGTTTTCACATTTGCAATGGAGGTATACTGTACGTTTTCATATTTGCGTTGGACGTTTTATTGCTGGTTTTCATATTTACTTAGGATGTATACGGCATTGACTGTTTTCATATTTGCGATAGAGGTATATTGCGTTTTCACATTTGCGTTGTTTTCAAAGTGTTGGAAGTTGAAGTATATAGCCCGTTTTCACATTTGCGTTGGAGGTATATTGCCTGTTAGGGTTTGGCCGTCCATATTTCTTTAGCGTTAAAGGTAGATACCCATAAGTAATGCTAATAATTCAGTGCGGTGTATATTGTATGGCGATGTATTCTGTGGGCGGCTAGAGTATCCAATGCAACCACATGTTGCGGTGGCAAACTCAAGAAATTAACGCAAATATTTCCCTGCCGTCTTAGTCCTAGGGGTAAAAACAAAATTTACTCGCAAACCAAATCTTTGTCTTTGAGGGTATGCAGTAGCGGTTTATGATCTGCCCTTCAGTTTCTTCGAAAGGGTGAGGACAATGATATAATAACAACCATATGCCATGGATAGATTGTAGACTGCGAATTGATATTAAATACATTTTCATATTATTTGATTGAATGGGGTTTTACGTCCCAGTCAAAAATATTTCACTTATATTGAGACGTTATCAGGTACGGGTGAAGTGGCAGAAATTTTTACCTTTGCAGTGCGCTGAGGGCAATGTTAACTTGACACGCCACGGGACAGCGGTTTTTAAGGTCTCTTCCGACGGACTCTGTGACTTTCATTTTTAAATGCCAAGTGCTTGGCGAGAGAACAGTTAATGCCTTTTTCTAAGTTCTGGTCGAACCCCGAACTCCCACATATGACTTTTTTTTTACATGAAAGTGAAAATTTGTATTTGTAACGGGTATCAGTGCTAGAGCAATGAGCCTCATTTGTAGGTCATTTATCTGAATCATTTACAAACCGTTTTAAACGTGTCAAATATTAATGTACATAAAGGAATTACCATGAAATGAATATGTTACAGTACTATGAAGCGTGAAAATGTGTAGCATAAAAGAAACAATGTATAGAAAGGCTGCATGTACTTGACAGACAACCACTGAACCAGTAGCGAATAATTAATACGCTACACGCTGACACCAAAAACACAATCAAATCCTTGTTCCCTGTGCTTTTTAATTATTTACAGAATCACAATGCCTATATAATTTCAGTCAGGTTTCAATATACACAAGCGTAATGACTTTGCAATACATTATCACTTTTAAAAGAATGCAAAGGATGCGTTTATCCTGTTGCTTGTAAGGAATACCGTTTTTCTGTAATTCTAGGGGGTCTATAGCTATTTGTTATTGTGGTGAAAAACACTTAGCTCCATGCCTACATGAACTTCCCAAATCACACCGGAGATGAGAAGGGTTTTGATCCATATTTTTATGACAAGTTCTCTAGGGAGGTTCAGTCGTTTTATCATAATATTAAAATCATTAGAGATATATATCTATACAAAAAAAATTTAGACAAATCTGAAAACATACCTGGAATTGAATTAGATATCTTCAATTCAGTTAGATATATTGAAATCAACTGTATTTAAGGTAAATAAATTAAAGATATATCTAAATAATTAGAGCTATCTCTAATTAAATTACTCAAATATATGATGACGCCTATAGATTTTTCTGTTAGGCTTTTTTCAGAACCTTCTTTTCTAATCTGTCCTTAACTAACTTGTTTATTATATATAAATGAATACATTTGTGTATAGGCAAACAACAATGACTGCTTGACCTTTAATATGAATATTTATCATGGAGCAGCTCTTTTGTGTATACAGCACACAGGTATTTTTGTATACATCATATGAAACAAGCATTGTCTATGTATTAACTTCCAATCCTAACATTACCAATGTATTGGGTGGATCTTCCTATGTAAATATTCTTAATGAAAGGTCAAGTGGACAGGTCAATGTTGTATGCCTATAAATCATACTAATAACAAGAAGTCATGAAAAAATTCATATTTAAAATTTAATACAACAAATTAAGAAGCATTATATATAATACTGGTATACCGGTATTAAAAAAAGATCATAATGTTCCCATAAAAAATATACAGCAAATCAATAAACATCATCAGATGTATAAATAATTATAAATTAGTCAACATAATATCAAACAAGGTAAATATTTGTATCAAAAGAGAAAAAAATAATGATGATATTGCAGTATTATGACTTGGATTAATTCTGAGATCAGAAGTAAGCACTAAGCAATGTGCTTGGTTTTGACAATATTCTAAACAAGATTTTCTTACAATTAATAGTTTTATCCATGTGCTACTAGATATTGTCTACCATTTGTGCAAAACTGTTTTGTCCTGATCATTCTGCGAAAAATTCTGGAGAATTGATGGGTGATAACACAAATGATGTGAAAATTTCTGGTTTGATGGGTGGTACACATATGAAACCATTACAGTACTTACAACATATACTAAACTATTTTCCGAAAAATCCCATTTCAAATCTATCTTAACAAAACTTAAGTTTTTGAATATTCCATAACATACTGAAACAATTTAGCCATTTTATCCAGGGTGGACCTGTGGTCAATTATTTTACCTCCAAGCAATGGAAGCAATTGTGTTAAAGCTATGTTAGTTTTTATGGCTATTTATAGATGACTAGAATGCTAAAAAAATCTCATGTTGAAGACAATGTAGTAAATTTCTACACTACTACACCTCTGGTAATCTATAAAAATAAATGATAACATGGTATACTATAAATTAATTGACCCTTTTTAAAACACTATTTTTTCAGCAGATTGACAAAGTGTTTAGTCAACATGTGGCCTGCCACCCCTGCTGTCCAATGTGTAGACAAAGTACTGTTATTATAAAAAAAATCATGATTTGAAAAAAATATTGAATTTGTAGAAAAAACTTTTGAAAGTCAAAGATGATTTTATTTTTGTAGATTTAGACTACAATTTGTCAGATTTCTTAAGAGCAACTGTAAATTTTATGTAAACATAAACATAAGTTTATTGAAGATAATTCAGCATGATAGTAAACATGTTGTAAATAAATTTTTGTAGAAAAAAAGTGTAACCAAGGTTTCATAAAATAGACACCTTTCTACCTGCAAAGGCTGACAAAAGAAGTACAAAAAATCCTTATTGGTCAATAATATTTAAAATATTAAGCAAAGTAAATAATGTGTTAAAAAAGACAAAACTACAAAATTTGATGAATACACAAATGGAGACAAAAAACAAACATAAAGGGGAAATATGAAAAATTGTTAATTAAAAAACGTAACATTTACAATGAAACTTAAATGAGATGTTAAATAATTATTGTTCTATATACAATATAATAAGAAGGCCACAAAATAAACAGTAACGTTATCGACATAATGACTAGCTATATAGATATATAATATATATCACAATGTTGCATAGATTAACATACATATAAGACAAAAGACCATATACATGTAATATGACACATAACCATATAGACACAAGACAGAAATGCTGGTTAAATAGGAGATTCAGCACAGTGAATTAATGTTATAAAAACAAGCACCTTGGTACCTCTGGTAGAAAAGATTAGGACAAACAAGGAAAACCACTATCTCCTTGTCATGCTCTGTAAAATCACATAATCTGACTGGCATGATTTTTCATATATTAAACATACATTATTCTGTCAAGTTTTTCCATGCAACAGGTGTTGAAGACATGATGTTGGCTTTTATACTAACTTTCTTGTGTTCATCAAGAAATTTCAAAATAGATATTGCAATTGTGATGGTAAATGCAGTCTAGCACTTTAACTGTTGCAATGCTAGATTTTTTTCCACACAAATGTGGACACAGACACTCGTTTCAGTCAATATATGGGGCGAACATTATCTCTACTAAGGTGATTGACAGCGGTCTACTTCACACATTTTAAAGGTATTAAAAATACTTTTATATTGTTGGATTAAAGAATAATTCATCTGAAAATCTAGTCAGATAAATATAATCCAAATATTTCCTACTATTCAAATATCAACTATTTTTCTCTTTACAAGGTACTTTAATTTGGTCACCGAATGGTGTAAAGTGTCTATTTATGGAAACAGCGTTTTTCACTGCACTCCTGTTTTCTCCATCATCCTTGAACTGGCAATATAAGTGAAAGAATCTTCACAAAGGTGTAAAACTCCATTTCTTCACTCTCTTTTACAATTACAATACACAAGGCAAGCATAATTTCTTTAATCAACTTAAGCCATTTTTGCCAAAACAGATTATTTGAATTTTACTTCATTGCACAAATACATTCCACCATTAAAGGCAATTTGATTTTCACATTTCTCACATATTATGGAAAATAATTTACATTTGTATATGCATAATGAAAAAATCTTAATGAATTGAAAATGCATAAAGGAAGCATGCAGTAATTGTATGCCGTCATCTCCAATGACTGGTACTCAGCAGTATACTGGTTACAACAACAACAAAATGTGTATAATGTCCAATCTTAACTAACATAAACAGTAACATCAAGGCCATTAATAGGAAGAATTAGACGTCATACAAAATCAGCAGGACCCTTTGTCTGCAGAACTGTCTGATTACTCTGGCACGCCTGTGTTTCCAATCCAATGACATCGTTATTGAAAAAGTTGCCCATGTCCTTTAAATTGAACTATCAACCCAAAAAAGGATGCATTTGCCAAAGCATTACACTGTTTAAATATTGCAACTATGGGCTGTGTAACTGGCATGGCTATCCCCGGCAAATTGAATAATGCACACTAGAGTGTTATGAGTACATGTAGTTTTCTTAGGATAGCTATGCCAGTTATATGGACATGGACCGGTGTGTTTGTGTTTAAATTATACAACTATAATTACTCTATATCAACAGTTCATTGCATAAGTTTATATTTACGTTTGTTCAAAATCTGCTCATCCTTGTTTTTTGAAATTTCAAATTCCCACCTTAAACAACATGACAAATTATGTGATGCAGCTATATAGATGGAACAGCAAAGTCATTTGACTATGTTATCACATGACAATCACTGGTATGGGTTGATGTGGCATCATGTATTGTTTACTTCATATTTGTTGGTCACAAGCTGACATGGTAACTATGCTCTGATGATGTGATTAGGTTTTATTACAGAGTTAATGAGGAAAATATGCAGAAACTGTTGTTGATTTCCATGACAATCAGACTGCTCTGCAGAAAAGTATTCCTGATATCAATGGCACTAACTCTTCCCTTTTGTCCGTTTTACCATCATCTTACATCTTGTATAAAAACATGTGACAGACAAAACATAATATTAAATAATAATAATAATAAAATGAAAGAATTAAATTCATTATTGCACATTTTTTTTGTAAAAATATATCAATCTCTTAAACCATTTCTAATCTAAGTGACCATTTATAACTATTTCTGCACGATAACAAACTACATTCACAATGCATATATATGACCAACTAATAACTATTTCCGCAGGGTATAACAAATCTACATGTACTTGACCACCATCTATAACTGTTTTCACACAATAACAAAACTACATGTAACAATACATCTTAACAGGTGCTTAATGGTTCTGGTAAATTGATCAATTAATTAATTAATTTTAAATAAAATTTTCAGTTGTCCTCACACTAGCAATATAAACTTCACACATATCTAAGTAACAATCTACAACAAATACTAATAAGAATAAACTGTAAGATTTTCTGAAAACATTGACTCAGCATGAAAGTAACCCTCCCTAAGAGGACACTTAAAAGTTAGTTTGCCATTCTTGTGTGTCATTTGTCATACCAATTCTTCTAGACCAGGGGAAATAACAAGAAGGCCAATAGTGCCGTTACTGTAATCCGGCATGTACTCTTTGCATTTCATTCATAAAAAGCAAATGTTCAGAGCAATCATATGTCATGGAAGTATTCCATGCTATAGAAAAGATATTCAAAGAAATGATGAAAATTCATGGAAGTATTCCATGTTCTGGAAAAGATTTTCAAAGAATTGATGAAAATCCATGGAAGCATGCTAAAATAGCCACTTTTAACTGCATTTTCAACTGACAAATTGTGATATATCAAGTTTTACTATCTTCAATTTATAAATGCATTCTTTGGTTAAAGCTTACAAACAACAAATAATTATTTATTATGTAATGGTTGTATTCTCTCACATCAAGAGAGTGTATTGGCCCAAATAGGAATCAAGTGTTGTTGTGGTCTCAAATGGGAATCAGTGTTTTTATGGCCCCAAAGGGAAATGAAGTGGTCCAAGGTCCCAAACATGAACAAAAGTGTTCTTACTGTCCCAAATTGGAATCTAAGTGTCCTTTCGGTCTAAAAGAATAATCAAGTGTTCCTATGGTCCTAAATGGGAATCAAGTGTTCCTATGATCTCAAATAGGTATAAAAAATTCCTATGGTTCAAAATATGAACCAGGTGTCAAAGTCTTTAGCCTCTATTTAGCAATGATTTTTTAACAAACAATCTTCTTAAAATACCCCTAATTACCCCTCCCCTAAAATGGAAATATTTTGATTTTACTGCATTATGTGAGATTCAAACATCAACTATCCAATTAAATGCAACTTATTATGCAAATATGGAAGACATAAAATACAAACTGTATATATTTCATATTCAGATCTCTTATACAAGTATGAAACAAAAATATCGCAATACATTCATTTCCAAATTTATTGCAGATCTAAGACAATTAATCTGTATGTTTTTCTAAAATCAAAATGGGTTAAAAAATAAAAGTACAAAAACCAAGACCACATATGCCTCAACATATTTTTCATACAAACTAATAAGGTTCACCAGTGTACCATGTGATACCCACTAGAGTTTGTGTAAGGCTATTGTTTCCACCGATTGTTGAAAATATTGAAAAAGAATTGCATCTAATTCTATAATTCCATATTCAATATGAGCACAAACAATATGGACAAAATATGGTACACTCTTGAACCCAAATATAAAGCACAAATGTTCTTCTAAATCAGAAAGTGCATAAGCAAGTGATCATTACCGGTAAACCATTTTTATTGCATCAAATAAGTACATTGAGTAAGGTGCTTATTTTACCCCAATATCTAAGAAAGACAATTTATAATTAATAATAGGGAAAATCATTGGACCCAAACCAATTGTTATGTTAAAGATTAACATTTGTGGCACATTCTAGAAAGACTTAAAATATAAAGGCATAGAATATTGTCAAAAAGAATAAAGTCAAGGCATAGAATATTGTCAAAAAGAATAAAATCAAACTATCTCCAGTTGCAACACAAAAATATTCCAATTTGAACAAAATGTGCAAGTTTTACAATAAGTGTACCTGTATCAAATGTACTGTTAACAAGAGGCCCATGGGCCTTATACGCTCACCTGATAACTAATGGCTAGCTGATAGATTTAAAGAAAACATAAATACTAAACCCCAATGAATTTTTTCTTTACATCAAAATGATCATTGCATCAATACCTACAACATTCTAATATACATGCCTATACAAAACTTTTATAGTTTTCAAGATAATTAACCATTTCAGTATTGTTTTCGCATCTGTGACCTTGACCTTTGAACCCATGACCTTTTTCTATACGTCAAAATGATCATTGTATCAATACCTACAACATTCTAATATACATGCCTATACAAAAAGTTTATAGTTTTCGAGATAATTAACCATTTCGGTATTGATTCGCATCTGTGACCTTGACCTTTGAACCCATGACCTTTTTCTATACATCAAAATGATTGTTGTATCAATACCTACAACATTCTAATATACATGCCTATACAAAAAGTTTATAGTTTTCGAGATAATTAACCATTTCAGTATTGTCTCGCATCTGTGACCTTGACCTTTGAACCCATGACCTTTTTCTATACATCAAAATGATCGTTGTATCAATACCTACAACATTCTAATATACATGCCTATACAAAAAGTTTATAGTTTTCGAGATAATTAAACATTTCCGTATTGTTTCGCATCTGTGACCTTGACCTTTGAACCCATGACCTCTTTCTGTACATCAAAATGATCGTTGTATCAATACCTACAGCATTCTAATATACATGCCTATACAAAAAGTTTATAGTTTTCGAGATAATTAACCATTTCAGTATTGTCTCGCATCTGTGACCTTGACCTTTGAACCCATGACCTTTTTCTATACATCAAAATGATCGTTGTATCAATACCTACAACATTCTAATATACATGCCTATACAAAAAGTTTATAGTTTTCGAGATAATTAAACATTTCCGTATTGTTTCGCATCTGTGACCTTGACCTTTGAACCCATGACCTCTTTCTGTACATCAAAATGATCGTTGTATCAATACCTACAGCATTCTAATATACATGCCTATACAAAAAGTTTATAGTTTTCGAGATAATTAAACATTTCCGTATTGTTTCACATCTGTGACCTTGACCTTTGAACCCATGACCTTTTTCTATATATCAAAATGATCGTTGTATCAATACCTACAACATTCTAATATAAATGCCTATACAAAAAGTTTATAGTTTTCGAGATAAGTAACCATTTTGGTATTGTTTTACATCTGTGACCTTGACCTTTGAACCCATGACCTTTTTCTATACACCAAAATGATTGTTGTATCAATACCTACAACATTCTAATATACATGCCTATACAAAAAGTTTATAGTTTTCGAGATAATAATTATAATCAGAGGTAAAAAAAATTAGGTCACGACCTTCATAATTGACCTTGACCTCAATTTGAAGATACTAACAAGAAGATGTCAAAACTGAAAACCCCATGTCATTATCTGGCCAAATAGTCAAGTTATAACAATTTGAAGCTATTTTACGATTTTTTCAAAATTAAACGCAAAAACGCGTAACCTATTTTTTGTCCGAATTTCACAAAATGAACAAACTATAGGCTAAAGACCCTAGAGAAGCCAAATATCACATCAGATTTTTTCTCTAATCAATACTTTTGGAGAAGAAGATTTTTTAAGATTTTTGCACCCCTAGGTCACCTTGACCTAGTTATGGTAGCCATGGCAACACCACGAACAAATTTGAATTGCACCGACCAAGACATGCATCTGACCAAGTCTCGTTGAAATCTGCCCAGTGGTTCGTGAGAAGAAGATGAAAATGTAAAAGTTTACGACGACGACAACGACGACGACGACGACGACGACGACGACGACAGACAACGGACAAATTGTGATCAGAAAAGCTCACTTGAGCCTTTGGCTCAGGTGAGCTAAAAATGATGTGAAGACAAAATAATTACCTGCCTGGTGTAAAATGCATGATAAAAATTATCCAAAAAATTATATTTTAGCAAAATTAATTCATATAACTGTTGGTCGATAAGATTGACAATTCTTTAAAAGTGATAATTTATGGTTTTCCTTCTTTGTATTTAAATGTAAATCTATGCAGTTTATGTAAATAAATATATAACATTTTGATTTGAATTCCGTGAAATATTTCTCTCATGGTTAAGCTACATGTATAATTTGAACCACTGTAAAACTAGATTTGATCATAAGACTCAACTGACTTCGCAATGATTTATATAATATTTTCATCTCAGGCTGATAATCAAATGACTGTGATGCATCAGATGATTGTGATATCACAAAATTACTTTAATATCATCAGATGACGGTGAATGCATCAGATGATTGAATGACATGTGACCTATATATCTGTTCCACTAGCCAACCATATCTCCACTATAAATCCTAACAGACTAATCAATCAATCAAACAAAAGTATATATAAACTCTTGATCATCCAATAAATACATAGCAAACATTTTGTTCAAACCAATAAAACCATTCTGTACAAATTCTGGATTGTCCAATAAATATACAGGAATCAGTTTGTTTGCACCAATCAAATGAGTCTGTACAAAGTCTGGATCATCCAATAAATACATAGACATTCTGTTTGCACCAATCAAACCAGAGTTTGTACATACTGTGGATCATCCAATAAATACACAGCAGACATTCTGTTAACATTCTTAGGATTTTCGTATCTCATGGTAACGGCTTCAGCTCTGGCTTGTAATTCTTCTATGTAATCTTTGATCAAGTGAGCTATTTCAAAAGCCTGAAAAATATTTAGAATGAAATGAATTCAAGTTTTTACCATAACAAACAGTCAATAAGCCATGTATTCCTTAGTTTACAAACAAAACAAAACACATATAATCTCCTGAATTTGACATACAACTAGGTCCATGTGCACTTTTCTCTCTTTCATTTTATCTGTCATTAAATTTCATTTTTGAATGAAGTGATTTGAAAACATCTTTTAATTTTTGACATCACCTCAATATGATGGAAAAGAAATGTGTATATAAATAGATTTAAGATTTTAATTTGCACAAGAATACTGAATAAAGAACATGTTTGAAATAACAGGTTGCCCAACAGTCCAAGGCTTATAAATTTTGGAGAAGGACCAGTTATTTTTTTTTAATAGTCTTCTACATACCACAAAAGAACATTTTTAGAAAATTATCAAGACAAGGACTGGTTGAAAATTTTGATCTATTTCAAACAATGATAAAGATACAACAATGAAAATGAATTCTAATATGGTAGCCATTTTCAATTACAAAATCTGTGGTGGACTTACTTGATTTGTGTGGAACATATATTTGTTACCCTTGGCAACATGGCCGACAACTATCATAATACTGTTGATAGAGGGACTAGAATGAAGCACCTCTCTGAAATCATAGGATGCAACATAATTCTAAAAAAGAAAAAGAATAATATATAAATGTCTCCATTCCTGTAAGCCAAATTACCATTGGCTACTATTTCCTGATTTTTTCTCTCTCAAAAAGTAACATTTTAGCAGATTTGTGGGGGAAAAAAATGTTTAAAAAGACAAATTTTGGAAATTTTGCTACTAATAATTTAAATTTGTGGAAACCTAGCAATAGTTTATAAAATAATTCTCATTTAGAAATAATGTAAGTTTATGACAAACAGGTGGATAAAAATATGCTGCCTCAGAAATAAAATGCCATGTATAAAATCAAATGTCAGAAAAACATTGTTTTAATCCACTATGCAACAACACCTGTGCAAAATTATTTTTTTTCATAATGTTTCAAAAAAACTGTAAACTAGAAATTTCTTGTAAAAGCAATATTAGTCTTAAGATATATCAGTTCAAGATGATATTTCAAGTGGTTAATAAGTACACAAACATTATAACATATATGTAAAGATACCTTCCGACACAAGTCGGAAACACAAAGTTAAATGTTACTTACAAATGTTTTTGGTTCCAGTAAGTTTATTCCATTCTGGTGTACAGCTAGCAATAATGATTTTGGCAATGATGATGTGTAATTTTGCTGCAAAGAAAAAGAAGACATATAAAATACAAATGGACCATACCAGTAGTTTTAAAGAAGTACAATTAAGAATAGCAGTGGAATAGAATAATGGAGTTTTACCCCTCAGTCAAAATTTAACTCATATTGAAGCGATCAGTTCAGGGAAGGTGTGGGAAACTAAGTGCCAAGAAAACCAAGGACCTCTGACAATCAAGCGAACTAACAAACTTTCTCACACTAGGGTCTACCCCATGTGATTCATAGAAGCATGCTTTAGATGCTTTAGACCATTCAGTCACTGAAGCCCTACAGGGACAATACTAACAGTTGAACACAAAATATGATAAAACTATAAACGAACATTTCTGTTGCAATGTGTTATAATTTGTAGCAAAATATGTTTAAACTGTATGTCAGATTTGCAACAATAAACAAAGAGTTAAAAGTTAGTTAAGTTAAAGTCAGTCATAGGCATTAAGACTTGTTTGTAAGGTTAGTTTTAGCCCATGAAACAATGCTCCCCCTAAAAAAGACAAGTTTGTCAGTAACATCACTTTGACCTTTGGATGTCAATTGATACACCATACAAACAACATAACATCTGTTATCTAACATTAGACTAGTTTTTCTATCTGATTTGACAAAATACAAGTTTTATCGAACACATATGATACTTGGCGGTAAAGTACACATGCATTTCTCATTGTGACGTCATTGGGGAATCTCCGATTTGTTAAATGAAAACAATGCCGTCATTACTACGGAACATGTCATAACATAGTTCATTGGTTTTCTGTGATAAAATGTATTTTTTCCACATAAAGTATTGTTTTTTTTTATTATTTTAAATAACCTAATACACAGTGTGTATGTACAACCCTTCATATCAGGCCTCATCCTTTTTTCGTAGCTGTATTACTACTCGTCGCAAAGCGCAACTCGTAGTGATACGACTACGAAAAAAGGACTCGACCTGAAATTGAGGGTCGTACATACACACTGTGTATATAATATGTATTTTTCAGTTTGTACATAGATGAGCTCTATTGTTTTATATAACTTCAATACTTACAGAAACTTCAAACACTGTTGATCCAAATAACTCCCATTTCTTGAGAAGTTCTATTAAGGCAAGAATGGCCTGGTTTGGTGTGAGATCAAGCACAGATTTGTGGGCTACCACTATATCCTCTACTCGTATACTGGTCCTTATCTCTCTGGGCATGATTCTTATCACCGAGCTGAAATAATGATATACATGTAAAAGTAAATTGTAATGGTGAAAAATAAAACCAATAAACACATATTATTTAATCAAACTTCATGCAATCATGTAAGTAATTCTTTCATTTATATCTAGGTGATCAGTTCATGGACTGTGGAGGAAACCGGAGTGTTCAGAGAAAAACCACTGACTTTCAGCAAAAGAATTGGCAAATTTTCTCACATAAGAATCTAACCAGAGTGGAACTTGAACCAAAGCAGTGAGAGATGCTGTGATCTGTAAGGCAGTCGTGCAAGGAATACCTTGTACAAATTGATTTAAATACGAACATGTAGAGATGAATGACAATGTGGTTAAAGTTAATGGCTCATTATTCAGAGGGTTTGATCCCTACCAGGATGCATTTTATTTGTCCTTAAGCAAGACAATTAATTTCAGAGTGCTCCATACCATTAATGTGCTAAATGACTGGTTTTAGGGGTGCTTACTTTGTGATGGAGAAACATCACATCTAAAACAGGTTATTCTTTCATTTGCTTCATGTCATTGAAAGCAGAATAATCACAGGGCTGATAAAAGTATAGCCCTTGGGACAGAACTCTTTTAACTTTTTATATGAATGTGCTACAGATATTTAGATCATCTGTGTTTTTTGTTGCATGGGTTTTTTTTTAGATTAAACTGCTTATTAAAAATGTGACATCAAATAATCTCATCTCATCTTACCTATAATTGATGTCAGCAGATTTCATATCATCCATCTCCGACTGGATTTTTAGGGCACAAAGGTGGACCTATAAATAAAGTGAACATATTAAAATAAGTAAAACTAAAAAATACAAACAAAACAAAAACAAAAAGATTTGGTTTACCCCTTTATTATAATAAATATTTTCACACTTTTCATATAATTTGAACTTAAGTATTTTTGTACCATTTCCAAGTAAATATTGAACTTTTCATGCTACAATTGAATATTTTCTCAAATAGATTATGTTGATTTTCAACAGCTTTTAACTGTTTTTTTCTAATGTTTTAATGTGTATGATATATTGAGGAAATCTATAGAAATATATCAACTTTGTACAGATATTATTTGTTATCAAGTAGCACATTACATAATTTCATTTTGTTCTTCCTATAACATAATAAGGGCAGTAACTACAAGTAGTTACATGTATGAAAATAACCAAAAAATAAAATCTTGTTTAATTATTACATACCAAATATAACCTTCTAAAGGAAAAAAACAATTCTATAGACAAATTACAACTTGGATGTCTTTTCAAAAATGTCCCCCAAAAGTAGCCCAAAACATATGTGTGATCAAAATATGAATGATCAATGGCACATTTACTGGTCCTTTAAAGTTGCATAATGGAACAAACTACATGTATATGTCTCCAACTTTGTTTGGGGGACATAATTAAAGGGGTGAGAGGGTCACAAGGTTTAGAATAAAGAAACCAATAATTACAGCATCTTGTAGAGTTAAAGGTATCTTTTGTTCAAATATATCAGCTATAAGTTGGTGATAAAGAAGGTCACATTCTACTGGGTCAAGTGGATTGATGAAAGGTGAGATGAATAATCTTTTCTGTAAAACAAAATTAAAAAGATTTTTTAAATAACATGCAATTACTTTTTTTAAAAACATTTGAAAGAGATTTAAAATCAAATTACATTAGTATTTCTTAATATTTTTTTTTTTTTTTTTAGATAATATGAGATTTTATTTAGTACTTGACCAGGCTTTTAGTACAATACCCCTACATCCCACCTGGTCCAGGGTAACGGGGTTTAAAATAATTTTCTATGTATATATTCAGCAATATTATGATAAATAATATAACATTTTAATTGCGACAAATAAATATTAATAACATTATTACGGCAATAACCATGTATATACACATACACATGTATAGAGCATATATACATATGTATACATACATACACACACACATGCACACACACACACACACACATACATACACACACATATATACATACACACATACATGTTAATATGACATATATATTACATTATTTAGTATTTCTTAATATCAATGTAATGCAACACAACAAGTCTAATACTTTCAGATATGTATCTTTGGATGAATTTGCAACTACCACGGACAAGCAAAAGTCATATGTTGGTTTTTGTAAATCTTTTCAATTTAATAATTAAAATTTCCTCAAAACCTGAAGAAGAAATAATTGAACTGTTCAAGTTGTTAACCTGGAGATCTGAATATGGTATGTGTTTTACAGTTATGAAAAGTAATGTACAAATGTAAAATCAAACAGATTTTTTTTAAATGCCTCAAATCTGTGTATTAACACTATAAATCACCTTAAATACAATCCTAAGTTCCCTTGCCACCGTTGTTGCACCTTTAGCTAGTCGTTCCCATTTACTCAATGTATCAGACATTCTCTCATCACCATACATAGCTCTCTCTGTAAACGAATGAAAATGTGGTTTATTAATATAAATGTTAATGAAAATGGTATGCCATTTCAAAAGTGACCCCCTCCAAAATGAACCCCAACTGGAAAATCTCCAACCATGTGCAAAATATGAATAGCTATTGGCATATCTATTCAACCAAGATTGTTTATGTGAATTTCATAAAGATTTGTTAATAGTTTTTTGAGAAAAGTAGCAGACAAAATATTGCTGGAAGAAATGAAGTAAACACAATAAATTGTGTCCCCCACTTATTTGGGGGACATAAATATGGACAATGAAACTCGCACTGAACCAAATCCAGTCAGTATGATATACTGTGTGTAAAATTTCCTTAAAGTCTAAACTATTAAAATATCAATACACTTCATCATTCATGTTCATATATATATATATATGTTACAGTGAATAAGCGTAATCAGGGATTTCGTGTAATCCCTAGTCTGTTTAGTGATTACACGTAATCCCTGGCTATTTTAGGAAATTCACGTAATTCCTAAAATACCAGGGATTACATGTAATCCCTGAAAAAATATTCGATTTTTACACTTATTCCCTGACAGTATATTTTCATACTTTAGTTTTTACATTTATATTCAAATATTGCCTAAAGTGTTAGGAATTATGTGTAAAATATATATGTTAACCTTAACCTTTTTTGTCTACATTATTCGTTTTAAAAAGTTACTTATTGTTACATGTAAGACTGTTATGACATCTTGAATTGCACAAGACACCGGCTTTTAAACATTTACATATTTTAGTTTTGCAGCCTGTTTTGCATGCACATCTTGTGAAACCTTGACCATCACCTATTGATTGCGCTCGTGCTGCCTCCCTAACACTAACTACCACATCACATTTGATGTCGTCCAATTTTAATCCTTGATAGGATGTAGGGGTGAACTGACTTCTTGAAAAATTTGTGTCTAAAATACCATAAGTGGTTCCAAGTTGATATTTCTCGTCATCTTTTTTCATGATCAAACACAATAAATTTCGTGGATCACCACGCCCTCTGTCCACATTAGGAACTGGCACTAAAACACTATCTCCTTCGTCGATGGGTCGCAAAATCCTATTGCTACGAATGACCATTTTATCAGCTTGTTTTGCCATAGCTTCTCCACTTTTATGTCTCTGCCGTCTGATATTTTGAGCTCTATCGCAAATCTCACATATATTTAACTCGCATCCATACTCCATTACTTTATCACAAGTCATGCATTTATTTTCACGATCCAGCGAATCTACATCAGTAGCGGTGTTCACATTTGTAGCGTTGCCCATATTTGTAGTGTTGTCCACATTAGTTGCGGTGTCCATATCAGAAGCGTTGTTCATGTTAGTTGCGGTGTCCACATCAGTAGCGGTGTCCACATTTGTAACATTGCCCATATTTGTAGCATTGTCGACATTTGTAGTGTTGTCCACATCAGTAGCGGTGTCCACACCAGCAACGTTGTTCACATTAGTTGTGGTGTCCACATTAGTTGCGGTGTCCACATTAGTAGTCGTGTCCACATTAGTAGTCGTGTCCACATTTGTAACGTTAGCAGTAGCGCTGTTCACATTTGTAGTGATGTCTACAGTAGTATCTGCATTAGTAGTGCTATCTACGGCATTCACATCAGTAGTGTTATCTAAAGTGTTGGGTGAAGCTGTAGCCTGGTTTCTAAGTTCATTACTAGTACCTTGTGATAAACAGTCCTCTAAATCTTCTTCCTTAACAACATGGAAAGAATTTCATTGGGAAGAGATGACGTTGTTAGTCCAACTTTAGGAGGACAACCGAACATTGCTTCATATGGCGACCGCTTTATTCCTTCATGTTGGCGCCGATTTTTCTGAAACTGCACAAATTTTATGCCAGTAGACCATCTTGTTGTCTCATTATCCCGCATCCAACTAACCAACATGTCATGAATATCGGCATTTGATCTTTCAATACTCCCTTGTGATTGAGGGTGCCTTGGTCTTCCATGTACAATAACAAGCTCCGGCCAAAGTTCTTTCATCTCTGTGATGATAGCCGCTGTGAATTCTCGTCCATTATCACTTTGTAAGATATGTGGGGCACCGAACACTAAAAACACGTTACTTAAAAGCTTATAAGCAACCTCTGCAGCTCTTTTAGATGTTAAACATTCAATCACACAAAACTTCGTTAAGTGGTCCTGGTAGTTCATAATAAATTTGTAGTTTCCATCTGGCATACTTTGCATATCTAGTAAGTCTACTTGTCCACGTGAATTAAAATCTTTTGTCAATATTGGCTTCACTACAACACCTTTATTGGGATTCCGTTATCTTAGTTGGCATTCTTCACAAAGAGATTTGTACAGTTTAATTGAATTCGCTGTAATGTTCACATATTTTTTATTCAGTTCCTTTAACATTTTGTCTCTACCTGCATGATTTAAAGCCATATGAGATTTTGTATAATGTCGTAGGTTTCTTCTATAGTGACAAAGTATCGTATAGGATCTTCTGGAGATTCCTGTCTTTTTATCAGTTTTGAAACATCACCGAGCTGCATGATGTCATACCTGCAAGAAAAATTAAATTAGTCTGATTATAATATTATATCATTATTATTTTGTACTAGAAATCGGTACAACATAATCGCATGTAATGTTCAAATATTTGTTTTAACAACGTATGCTGAAGGCGTTTAGTCGCTTGATGTGGAGAGCACTTTGTGCACATGGAAGTTTTCACAGTGACTAACTAGATGAACATCTTCAATTAAACCGGAAATGATAAATGTTTGGTATGTTGTAGTTAGTGACTAGTTTAGGCCAATTCTACAATTTTTCAAACCTTCCTATTTGACCATGAACCAAGGTTAAACAAAGTAACAACATTATTTTGTTGGTTTTTACATCTAGTTGCAACAATGTGCCATCACGTGCAAATTGCAATGTGTTATACATACTTGTAATAACAGTAAATTATTTGCATTTACCTTTGAAGAATGTAGTAGTCGTCCCTTGTCTTTTTCATTTGTTTGTTGTCTTTTATCATGTTCATCCTGTTGATTATTTGTTCGGATTTTAATTTAGGAATCAGGAATCTTTCAGTCTTCTCGCTATACAACTTGTATAACTCTTGTATAAATATTATTTCTTTTTCATTCATCGTTAAAACAATAAAGTTCTACAAGATGTGTGTTGTATGACAGTTAAAGAAATAATAAAAAATCTAGCTGAATTAACCCTGTATTATCACATGAAAAGTACTCACCAAAACTTGGCATAAGTGTAGTAGTCATGAACAGTCATTATCAGTTCATTTCTCTTATAGTTGAGTTAAGTTATAACATATAGCATGTTAAAGTTTTATGGTCAGGGAATAAGTGTAATTTTTCCAAAAAATATCAGGGATTACATGAAATCCCTAACTATATTTAGGGATTACACGTAATTACTACATCACTTGGGGATTTCATGTAATCCCTGAAAATCAGGGATTACGCGAAATCCCTGATTACGCTTATTCACTGTAATATATATATATATATATATATATATACAAGACTTGTCAATCACTACTGGTTACTTAGATAATGCATACCTAAACAAATAGGAAAAACTTTCAAAGCTAATGATCAAGCCAGGTTAGTTATAACAAGAGATTATTGGTACTTTGTAAACATGAGCTGAAGTCTTTCTAGATATCATGACTTACCTGAGCCAATAGCCACTTCATACAAGGTAAAACATTCAGCATCAGATCTCATACCAATCTTTGTTTTCACTGTTTTGATTATCTGTAAATATAATATGACATAAAGTGATAGTTCAAAACACTCGATGAATATTAATTATATATGCAAGGTGTGGAGTGGAGTAAAGAAATCCCAAAATAGATTTTTTCATTTAAATTGAGACAGTCAGTTCAGAGGAGGAAACTGGAGTGACTATAGAAAGCTATCAACCTTTGTCAAGTAAAGTGACAAACACTCCCGCACTAGGAACTGTTCTGTGAGGGATTCAAACCTAGGCAGTGAAAAGCACTGTAATCGTTAAGCATACACTTTGGACCTCTTTCCCATTAAGGTCCTGAAACGTGAAGGATATTATGTGCATATTGAGGAACTATTCTGACCAAATGCACAAGCCTGAAAGAGACATTACACAGATCTTCAGAAATCCATATTTCCTACTTACAAATCCATAGAAAAAAATATGTATATGTACATGTATGTCCCTGCTTGAAAAAAATATCAAAGATCTAAAGACACATGTATGATATACATGTATATGTCAAGTAAACAATATAAATAACATTATATACCTCTGCACATGTAGCTGCTGAATCAAACTCTATACTTCTGTATTCACCATTCATGAAGAACACTCTTATATTGATCATATGTCTACAAAAAAAAAGTATAATTATTAAAGATCAATTTTACCTTCACTTAGTAAGTATATGTATTAGTGTTGAAGAAAATATAACTGTTGGGTTGTATATGTAAAACAAAAGTAGAAAATTTCACCTGCAAATCAAGTCTATTAAAAATCTTAAACATTAAACACAGAGGCTCATACTTCAGCACGACAACAGGTACCTGCATTTCTCCAAGCAATCGTATAAATGCACTCTAAAAGTATTTTAATTTTATATCAAAAATCATTTATTACTGAGTGATATCAATTTTTGTGGTTTTTTAAAATTTTATAAGCAAAAATAATATGTGATGACAAAGTGTCAATACATGTATAAATTTTCAAACATTTTATAGGGGCCTCAGTGTTTGAGTGGTCCAAAGGATGCTTATTGGTCACCATACTTCTCACCCCCTAAGTTTAACCCCACTTAGGACATATCCTAGGGTGAAAAAGTTGGTCAATTCGCTTACGGAAGGTTGGTGGTTTTCAAAGACTACTATTTCCTCCATTATCCCATAACTGACTGCTTTGTAGAGTGACAGAATCTTGACTGGAACATAAAGCACCATAACTCCACTACATTCAAACATTTTATATGTTAATTAATGACTTGTATTTATATTTACACTTAAATTTTTAACCTTCTCATTCATATTTCTACAGACACCAAACAAGTTATTCAAATATACTACTGACCTTTCCATAAGGCACTGTATTTCTCTATGGGATGGAACAAATTTTCTTTGTTTTTTCTCCATTGCTCTTGTTAAACTCTGAAATATATTGAGAGTCAGTTGTAACTATATAATCTTGAATCAAACAACTAATTTTGAGTAATAATATATATAATGGAATAAAACAAGTTGTAGATAAATCTTGTGATTTTAAATAAAAAGGACCTAAAATTCTTAAAAATCAGTTGAAATACAGTAAAATCTTGATAATTGCCACTATTTGTTCAGTCAGATTTTGGTGATAACATGGATAAATCAAGCTGGGCTTTTAAAGAATAAAATAGAAGAATGGCTGTGACAATAAGTGATGTCGCAAAAGTAATGAAGGGCAGTGTACAACAGTGTATTATTTTTTCTGTTTTCTTATTTTTTAAAATTAATTTTTCCTTATTTTGCAAGCAAAATACAAATTCAGTTAGACCTGCTTAAAATAGGATTAACTGCTTATGTAGGAAAGTTCGATCTCTTAAAGGCTTTTGTAGATGAACACCAATAAAACCTGAATTCATAATCTATATTGCTACCTAGTTTTGTAGTCTTTATAGTAGAACTATAAGTTTAGGGTCATGACGTTTCATTACATTATGTTTATAATTGGAATTGAACTCCTTTAGATGAGTATTCGTTTTTGCTGGCATTCAATCACTTATGGATAGAGTCGTTCATGGCCTATCATTTATTTTTCAAAGCCTTTTGTTGCAATATTAGTGATGTACCTTATGACAAAATCTGGCATATCTTCCTTCACCTGAGGCAGTATCTAAGGAACACTTGCGTAGATGACAGAGTACATATTTCTGTACTCTGGAGTGAGCTGGTGTCACTGTGTTGGTAAGTACGGACATTAACTGCCAGTTTCTTCTGTTTACCTGGCTATTTGGATCTACAAATACAAATAAACAATACAAACAATAACCTCAAAATTATATAAAATACATGTAATTAGACATTAGTTAGATGCATCTGAAATGCATTATGAAAAATATCTCTGTAATTTTGATGTTTCACTGCAGCCACAAAAGCATAAAACCATGTTTTATATTGTCTGATAGATGACAAGGGATTTGCCATTACTTAAGGGAAATAAGTCACACTAGTACTAAATACTGATATACCTTTACCAGGTGAAAATGGTACGGTATCTTGGATAGATCCAAATATTGAAAATTTAGCAATTAATTACAGCTTCCCTGATAATGAGGATAAGATGGTAATTAAAATAGAACTTTCTCTTAACAGCCAAGTACTCCCCCTCTGTCCCCAACATTTACAAGGGTTTAATGTTTTCCCCACAACCTTGACCTTTCAATATGACCTTGGTTCAAGGTCATGACACACTTTTGGACCATGAAGATTATCATGTGAAGTTTTATGACAGTCATCCAAAGGAATTATGAGATATGGCCCGGACACGATTTTACACACACCATGAATAACAACCATGAATAACCAACCTGGATGATCTGTTGTTTGTTTGGCTAATTGAAGGTATAATTCATTACAGACCACATCACTATCCATACATTTCTGCATCAATGATTGGATCATAGACACCGAGTCAACCTTCTCATCTTTACCTGAAATAAAATCATATAAATCCAAATCACTATCAGATATTGTTATTGTTAAATGTTTATTGTAACCATTGACACAGACCTAAAACAATATACATCACACAAAAATGTTGCACATGCAATTGAAGCTGTATCATGATGTTCTTAAGTTTTTCCATATGTGCTCTTACTACATCATGTACATTGTAATGGTCAAAGGATGAAAGACTCTTCTAAAGACTTTGCCATTTATTCTTTTTGTCCAGAATATTAATAGTGTGGACTTCAAAATTACTCTGCCACCCAATTTATTGACAGTTTTGAAAAGTCCAAATTCTATTTCTTCTTTATTTTCAGTCACGGCTGTAGATTTGTAGATTATAAATCTTAGATCTAATAAAAGTCATTGAGACAATTATTTTGTGACTTACCAGATTCATCTATACCAGAGTACACCAGTAGAGTATTAAACATTTTGACAGCAGATTCCTCTATGTTAGGGTCAGTTATAACGGTCAGTGATTGTTTTAGCCCTGATTTACTGTACGACCAGTAATTAACATCAAACTGTCCTGATCCTCCCATTGTAGAACTTCTTAACTTGTCCATCTTAGATTTTGTCAACCTGTGTGAGAAATAAAACAGTATAAGATCACAATTAATCAGTTAAAAAAATACTGTATTATACAAAATATATAAAAAGTGGTTGGAAGCTTTCACAGTTATAATCTTCTAAATTATTTCACAGTTCAACTGTAGGGAAAGTCGACCAAGGGAAATACATAATTTTCTATAAGATATACTGGTGTTCGCAGTACAAGTGTTACATGAAAATCGCAAATATTTCTTCTTATACAGTTTTTGTATTGTATGTAAAAGTAAGTTATTTTTAAGGCTACTTTTTAAATGTCCCACTAGGTAACTTGTATAGACAGGTGTAGATTTTTCATCTCTTTCTGTTTATGCTGATTTCAGCATTAAGCATCCCCTGCAATAAACACAGGTGGCTTACTTTTTCTCTGATGTATATTTAGCATCCAATTAAATATAGAACCTGCATTTAGTGTTGTTAAAAAAACTATTCTAGTATTGATATTTTACAGTTCCAATATAACCAGAAGATGAGAATCATCTCAGAAAATTACCAATGTGATGTTTGAACCCACAACCTGATAGCCACTGACAGTACAATGTACATGGTCATGGGTGTCCACAATTTTGAACATAAACATATTTTTTATAAACATACCTTCTGATAGATTGTCTTAAGAAGTTGGTTCCACCATTTTGTGATGGTCTGTTCAACAATCTACACTCTGATAATGCTCTACGACATCGCACCAATTCTTCATATAACTTCAACTTCTCTTCATCTGTCATCTTTGTCTGCAATACAAAATAAACAGCAATGTATGTCTGACAGTAATTAATTGATTGAATAGGGTTTAACTTTCCAATCAAGAATATTTCACTAAATTTTGACATCACCAGTTATAGGTGAAGTGACAGAAATTTATTCCTTTGCACCGCATTCAGGACAATAAGCAGTCAAGATTCTTTAATGTGAAATGCCTACCATGACAAAGGGATAAACTTATTAAGGTCTCTTCTAAAGGACACAATGACTTTTATTTTTAAAGTGCTTGGTGAAAGAACAATCACTATCCGTTTCCAAATCTTGATTAGACCCCACCAGGCTTCGAAACCCAACCTTCCACATACAGAGCAAGCTCTCTACCAACTGATCTACTATGGTGGCCAGTATATATCAGTCAGACTGATCTACAGTTTCTATACAAATTACAGTAGGTACATAAACAGACATCTGAATTTACATTGCTTACATCAAACTGATCTTGTACAAAGGCACGGTGGTTGTTAAATTTGTAATGTGTATTGTACGATATCTCAAAAGCAATAACTCAAATGGTGAAATGAACATTACATATCTTCAGTTCAAAGTATTCTTCACAGTTTGAAATACATAATTTCAATCTCTGAATCCATTTTTGAAATATAAAACAAACAATGACAAATATAGACAAATATTTTTATCATATTCATTCACACTTTTATTGTATTAAAAAAATTATGTATGATATTAAAGTACATTACCCTCTTTAAGCTTTCATATTCTGGATTAAGCCAGGATGCATGGCTAGGTGAATAACTTGCTATGAGTGATCCGACATCTTCCTTCTGGCTTGTCTCAAACATATAACATTTCTGTTGACTGCTGTTATCAGGGATATTCTTCAATTCTAGTGTTATATAGTTGTCATTAGGATCAATATTAATGGATTCTATATCAGAGTACTTGAACACATTTATCACAGATTTGTCTCTCGTTCGTATAAACTTTATACCGTCCATATTAACAGCCAATAATGTCTCACTGGTATGATTCCAATGACCTCTATGTATGATCGGGAACAGTGTACAACCGTACAATGGGAACTGTCGTACACATGTTAAATACCACACCTGGGCCTCCAATTCTGACTTTCCTCTTCCATAATGCTGCAATCATAAAGAACAGAATTAAATATACCAAGTAATGGAAAAATATCTTGTTCCAAATAATCCAAAATTGCATACACATACATGTTTTACAAGACATAATAAATCTGACAAATTTTTCATACTGTTACAGTAGATCCGTGCTAATTTGAACATTATTTATTTGATTATTTACTTGATTATATAAGATAATTACAAAAAGTGAATTATTTTTCTGTGCCATTCTTTCAAATATAATAAGTTAGAAACTCACAAAACAAAACTAAAAGGCCCAGTTCCAATTAAATTTTCTTTGAAAGACATGAATTATTATTGTTATCTAACAACAGCTTACCCTATAATGCACATTCATATATTTCTGCATTGTCCTGTCATGTAGCCCAAAATAAAAATTTTATTGTATATATTTTTATTTACACATTTACCGATACATTTTTCACAAATTTATGGAAAAACAAATAATAATAATAATAATAATAATAATAATAATAATAATTACCCTATGAGCTCCAGCTTTATAATATATCCAGTCTCTCCCTGGCATTATTAAGATCCGTTTACACAGATACTGCCCTTCTTCCATATATCTATAAACAGTAATGATTAAAGATTGAGTAAAACTAAATCAAAACAGACCCTGTACAAAGGTACATTATATTCATTACAGGTAATCAAAATTTTGGTATCACTGTAGGTGAAACTCAATCAGTGAAAAGAGGAGCAACTGAGACAGTTTACAGACTGAATCTGTTGTTACTTCAATAGTTTCAACACTACCATCATTCATATAACTTGTGTGTCTTAAAATATAGATTACCAATATTGGATTCATCCTAAAACACAGGAAATGCATGTAATAAGTACTGAACAATGAACAAAGATCACCCTGGGTAATCATTATCATATGTCTCCCTGTCTGTTCTCAAAGTGAGAGTAAAGTATGGTAAGAATAAGATGTAACGCTTAATTAACATAATATGTTGGTGCCAACAAATTTATTTAGTGACTTTAAATACCTTGAATCTTTTCCTTCTTCATATTCTCCACATGTAACTTGAGCTTGTAGACCAGCTAACTGAAGAGCAACTCTATCAGATATAGGGAATTCATCCTAAAATAAAGAACATTTTAAAATAATTATTATTTACTGCATTACTGGCATTATCTAGCTGAATACATGTACGAACAGTAAAACCTTGTTATAATGTCCCTCTATAACTCTACCAACTCACATATGGCCACATTATTTTGTGTTCTAAAATCTTTTCCTTCTGTGTTTCTTTATAAGCCTTCCTTGCTTCCTTCATGTTTTATTGTAATGTAATTTACCATACTTCAGAAGATACTTGTTCTACTTTACCACACTTACTAAGTTTTTCTTTTATCCTAAATAAATATTCTAATAAAATATCAGGCAGACAAGACAAGGTTTTTTGCCTTATAATTCTAATTTATATACTCACATGTATGACTTTATGTACAGCTTCAGCATACAGTAGATGATACTCCATTGGATCATTGGGAATGTCATGTATGTGTTTGTAGACCCTCTTTCTGAAGATAAGTCTGGCATCGGAACCACCAAGTGCCATTTTTGGTCCTTTTTTGGAAACTGTTTCATATTTACTAGGTTTGGAAGAAACCCTGTTTTCTCTTTTAAAGTAAGAAGTAAAAAGAAACAATTAAAAAAATCTTTAAAATTACTATTTTGTTTTTGTTTGTAGTTATGCAGAATCAGAAAATGTAAATGTACATGTATGAGGTTTCATTTATAACACAATGTATATATACATTGTGTATAAATGTATATGGAAGAGTGGAGAAATAGAGTTTTAAAATCCAGCAAGATTCTTTCAATTATATTGAGACAGTCAGTTCAGGGACAGTAGAGGAAACAGTACAGCTTTAAAAAACCTTTAACTATCCATAAAGTGAGTGGTTACAGTGGGATCCAAGTGTGAGAATATTTTGCAGTTTGTGTGTACATGTGCAGGTATTTGTAAAAATAATTCAAATGAACAATTTAAAACTGTTGAAAAAGACATTTTAGCCAAATTTCTACAGAAAAGATCTCATTTGAAACATTTGAGAGTGAAAGAGAAAGAGAGCGAGACTTACTGTTCCCATCGTGCCAATATGTCAGCAATATATTCATATCCTCGACAATATCTCTCATAATCTGTTGTTACCTTTCGAGTAGAAAAAATAAACACTCAATTCAATGTTTGTAAAATAATTTTTAATTTCAAAATCATTGTTTCAAGGATTTCATTCACTGACTGAAACATATGTTACCAATATGTCAATAATTTTTTAACATAATTTTTTCCAGACAAACACCTTATAGTTTAATATCAGTTAACAACATTTCACTAATTCTGAGACAGCAAAATCAATATAATGCAAGTACCGGTAAACAGATTTCATTCCTGTAGAAAGCAATATTCCTAAGATATGTGGGAAACTATAATTTTTCAGTACCAGGGCAAGATTTCTGTGCATTTTCATGCCTTTTGCCAGTTGCAGACTTTTTTTATATCTCATATAATATTCACATTGTATCCAAAAAGGTGGATGAATGAGATATTCCTTTTTATCTTTTTTCAAAAATTAGTTACTCAGACAAAATCTTGAGTTTTTTAAACACTAACCACTCAGCTCAGTAAACAGAGCTTTGAACCATTGATGATCAGACTTTGAATATAAAACATTCAAATATTTCTAGAAACTCACCTCATTAATTGACCATCCTTCTACAGAACGAAGACCAATTTTCTTGGCAACATTATTTAGAACTTCTGTTATAGTATCACATGGCATCACACCTATACCCTTTGTTTTACCATCCATGAAATGTATCTTACAAACCATTGGACTTAAAAGCTGCATACTCTGAAATTTAAGTTTCACAATAAATTTAATTAATATTAAGTAGTACATAAAATAACTAAAGTTGAAACATAAAAAATAAATGTACATGTATACATACCTTATTTTATTATTTTTATTGTAAATTAATCAAATAGAAAAATGTACAGAAAAAACAAAAGAAAATGAGAGAAATATAATTTTTTTTTATGACATTAAGATCTAAAGTGGTTCCTTGTAAATAAAATAAACTAAGTTTTCCTATACTTCAGAAACCCATCTACTTAAAACTGTACAAACACTGAACACTTATTTTTTGGCAAAGTAGGCATATATATATATGTTATATGTAGGATATAATATATCCAGTTATGAGGGATGTTCATGTGTTTTTCATAAATCTTTGATTTACATCGCTGATTTGAATCAATAGATGGCTGGATAATTCAGTCAATAGAGTGTTCAGCAAATATTAGAAAGTTTCAGGTTTTGCTGCACCATTTCTCCCTTTTCTATTATTGTTGCCAAGCATGTTAATGTCAGAAGTACTGTCCAATAGACTGTCTCTGATATTTTCCATTTATTGAAACTGAATCAAACAATTTGAAAGGAAATTGGAAAAAATAAATGTTGCAGACCAGGCTTGGTGATTGGTGGCCAGACAGCCCAGTCAGTAGAGTATTTATTAATTTAGTTATTTGAGTCCTAGTTTGGCTTCTGAACTTTTTCCTATTAAAGTTATACTTCATTACCATTATTTCTGCGGCAGATGGTGGATGTTTTCTGGATGTTGCTCGAGGTACTGTGAGCTGTTTGTAACATACTTTGGCATACTTCCCTCCAGTTTTTATACCACAATTCTTCTTAACATATGATAGAAGATACTACAAAAAATATGTAAATACTATATATGTATTGTCAAGTTTATAAAACACAAAAGCAATTCTTTGTAGGTTAGAAGATTAAGTATGTAGATATATACCCAGTGGTTTATTTTTTAAAATAAATCTACCAGGTTAGTCAAAGTAATTACTAGTAATTAAGTTTTCATGAAAAAGACATCTGATTCAATGACCGATCAACTTAAATTAGAAAATTCACTACATTCATATTTAGAACCACTGCGGTAGCTCAGTTGGTAGAGTGCTCGCTCCGTAAGTGGGAGGTCCTGGGTTCGATCCCCGGCCGGGTCTGACCCAAGACTTGAAAGTGGGTAGTGACTGTTCTTTCACCAAGCACTCGGCATTATGAAGTGAAAGTAACAGTTCTTTCGGATGGGAATTTAAAATAAACGAGGTCCCTTGCCACGGTGGGCTTGGCATGCTAAAGAACCCTGCTGTATAATGCCATCAGCGCCATGCACAGGCAAAATTTCTGTACCTTCGCCTATAGCTGGCAACATCTCGATATAAGTGAAATATTCTTGACTGGGACGTAAAACACCATTACTCAACTCAACATTCACATTTAGGCTATACAAGCATATTCAGTATATATAATTGATCTATTTTTAATAGTATCTAAAGGAAAGAAAGTAGCCAAACTTAAATTTGATCTGTAACAAACAATTATGGGAGACTAACATACCAAAAATCAGTTCAATAACTGCAAGCTTTAGAAAAAAAAGTGTGTAAAATTTATGATGGATAGAAGGATAGTTCAAAACATTATACCATCTGCAATTTTGTTGCATGGGGTATAAAATCAATAAGCAATTCTAAACAATCTTACCTTATGTAAACTTTTACTAGGAGAGAAGGCTGCAGTACACAGACACATCAGTACCCAGGCCTGTATCAGTACACTATCATCAGGGTTCTCGTTGGTCTGTCGTATCAGCTGACAAAATATCTCATCTCTAAGTTCTATCCTATCCAGTCCGAGCTTGATCATATGTTGTATTGTATTTAATCCCTGTTCATCATTCATTTCTTGTTTGATGTATTTAGTCATATCCTGGAAACAAAATAAAAGTAAAATAATTAAATCGAGTGTTCAAAATAAGTCAAAATTTTCAACTATTCTTTGCTTTGCTTTATCAGTCCTAGTCTTGATAATTTCAACATTTTTTTTATGTTGTTGCATGTATATAGAAGATTATTGAAAAGTAACTAGTCCTTCCAAAAGTTACCAGTCTTGGACTGCGGGACTGGCAGCTATTTTGAAACACTTCAATTCTTATTTTATCATGTTTTTCCGTAATTCCAGTTTTCTAACTGGTTGATCTTTACCAGTATAGATAAAATTCTTTGGATCATTTTGATAAGAAGGTTACTTACTGCTGCTAGGGGTGGAAAAGAAAAACATTGATCAATATGTATTTATATTCAATCAAAATTTATAAATAATTAAAAATAAAAATTGTAGTGATCAAGCTGCTAGTAATTTGAATGCTTACATAATGCATTAACCTAATTCTTGATATCAATTTAATTGTGACTGCAAGAAGCCGATAGGGAATGGCAACATTGCCAATTTGTATTTTCGCAAGTGCCTCTAAAAAAAAGCACATAAATTGCATTTATTGACTGTTTAAGTTACAAATGCCTTTGATTTATTTTGCAAGAACTGGGATGTCATTAACTTTTGAAGCAGTAGGCTAACTTTTTTGACACTGAAAATCTAATTAGACATTAGATTTAACCACTTGGAATACAAAATAGCTGGTATCTTTTTAGAGAATAGCAGGCATTTTTCGCTGGCTTCTTGCTTCTATTGATAGCTCTGATTTAGAATATAAACTTTTATCGGTTAAAATTTAACAATAGGGTTTGTTTGAAATAAACTATATCAATTTTTTTTTTTACACTTTTGTATAAATATGATTTGCACAATTTTATAAAATACATAAAGTTCTTACAATTATAAACCCCAAAAAGCAATTTTTCTCTGAAGCCCTCTTTAAATGCTTGAATAATACAGAAATGCAGTATTTACAGTATCTACTATTGCATTGTATAAATTACCTTGAATAAGGCACATGCCATGTGTATATTCTCGTTGTCATGGAGATGTATATGGGATGATGGAATGCTGCCATGTTTGCTATACTTCAACATTTCTTCTTTGGTAAGGAAATCTTTCTGTAATGTCACATAAATTAAGCATAGTGAATAACAACTATATTTTCTAAAACTCTAGTTTGATGGTATTCTATATGCTATCATAAGAAAAACGGATACATAACACAGGATGTACACCTTTTGTCAACAACCTGGTAATAGTTTGTTCAAATTTTGAAGTCACGTGTGACTATTCTATTATTATTGAATTTGACACACATAATACCCCATAACATTTGTGTGGCACTATTATTTCATTGAATACATGTCACACAAGTTTACATTTTTTAATGTAATTGACATTACTCTGTAAACATGTTAAACATTTTCTATTATGTTTAGTCGAGTAGGCATTTTACGAACCTAGAAATGTTCATTCCTATGAAGTTTTTTTGCTGTTTTGTTTTCCTTATGGGTCCTTGAACAAAACTAACGTAGTTGCCCTTCGGGCAAATTTGGGCAACTTGCACAATATACATAAATCCAAAATGGCCGCCAAACGTCAACTTGAAATACATACTGCGATATAAAATATCCTCCAATAGGTTGTAATATATCCTTTTAGATGTTTTCAGGCATGAGAAACCCATTTCTGGTGTTAATTTTTACATACGGAACACTTAACTAGCACAATAAGCTATAAAAACAAGATGACCGACGGACGCCATCTTGAAATATTGATTTTGTACAAAGACAAATTTATAATAGATTGTCATATATCTTTGTAGGGGTATTTAGGCAGGGGCAACTCAATTCTGGCATTAGTTTTACATTAAATACCATCATGTCTATAATGACCGACCATATGTGTCAAATAACTATTCACCCTTGTGTAAAAATTTTAACACTCCCTTTCTCCAGAACAGTTACAAAATTATGTACAGGATTATTTTTTAGTCAAGCATGTCCTCGTGTGTTGCAATTATGATTTTGTGCTTACATTGACATAACATGACAAAGAAGTTCTTGGGGCACCGGGTATCCTTTCGCTATAACATGTAATGAGAATTGATCTTTGAATTTCAATCCGAAATCGGTTATCATCTCATACTGCTCAGGAGGATCTTGACTGCGGTACCCTTTCACAACATTAACTAAAGGTGAGACAACAGAAAATGGTGTTTGATACAAAGTTAAAACTATAAGGCTTTGGTGTTCTTTATGAAGAGCCTGAGGAAACGGCAAAGTTTTCCCTGCTGGTTGGCAATACAGAACAACAAAGAATGGTTCAGATCCCATATTATCCAGTTATTTGTGATCTTTGTTAACCAAGAACATCAGCTAAATGAGGAGAATAAGAGTTTGTAATTATGATGCTGTATCACAACCACTAAGAACATGCAAACATAACTGCTCAAGATATCTCGAACGAAGATCATGTCCCTAAGAGCATGCACGCCTGGGAGTTCAAGACATCTCGATCCAAGACCATAACACCGAGAGCATGCACGCCTAGTAGTTCAAGACATCTCGATCCAAGACCATAACACTGAGAGCATGCATGCCTGGCAGTTCAAGACATCTCAACCCAAGACCATGACACTGATAGAATGCATGGCTGGCAGTTCAAGACATCTCGAACTAAGACCATGACACTTACAGTGTACATGCCTGGCAGTTCAAGATATCTCGAACCAAGACCATGACACTGACAGCATGCATGCCTGGCAGTTCAAGACATCTTAAACCAAGACCGTGGCACTTTCAGCATGCATGCCTGGCAGTTCAAGATATTTCGAACCAAGACCATGACACTGAGAGCATGCATGCCTGGCAGTTCAAGACATCTCAGACCAAGACCGTGGCACTTATAGCATGCATGCCTGGCAGTTAAAAACATCTCGAATCAAGACCATAGTTAGTTTCATAGATGTTCAAAACTTCTATCTTATTACTCCATCTGTACATCACATTGTTCTCATGCTTATACACCCAATACACTAGGACAACAAAAATAGCTGTGTCGTCAATCAGCACACAAATGATACCATGATCTGTTTGTGCATCCTGAAAAACATATGCCGGATTCATCACGACCGAATCCACAATCGTATACATATTGCTGTGGTGTTTCCCCTGTCCTGGTTTCTAAGAATATATGAGATGGTATTTGTTGAAAAACAAGATTTTCTTTGAAGTGTTTGGGTACCAATATGACCTTTTATGGATTGATACAATGAAATCTGATGGGTTATTGCCATGTGATCAAGAGATATGGTAGAAAAACTATGAATCAGTGTGATTGTGAGTTTAGGCTGAACGACATCCACAACGCGATTTGACTAGAGCTGACTTCATGCCTGTTTCAATGACAACTAATTTCAACCAATGTCAAAAAGGAACAGAACCGATTTCAAATGCAAGCAGAAGCTATGCTCAAACTGCCCTTGCTGTCCAAACAACGATAACCAAAGAAACATGTTTCCAAGATCAATAACTGACTTTGTTTTTGCATCTTGACAGCGTCGCCTTGAAACGAATCATCTTTATAGAGCTAATAATGGCATTATAAAACTCATCAGGTAGACTGAATTGTACTCTTATTCCATCTTCACATCAATTGCAACTGAATCCACCACATTGACACATTTGAAGCAATTTTGTGAACAATTGCCTTATGACCTGTTTTTATTTAGAGAAAGTTTGAACAAGCAATACATTTTGGTCATATATATCCAATAAACATCGAGGATTGATTTTTTTGAGTTATGGTCCATATCACATTCAAAATATATTCATTTTAATCGATCAGAGAAGCAACAATCTACCCACTAAAAGGATCAGGCTAGAGAGTCATGCCTTTAAAGCCTCATTTTCTCCAAACTGGTTAACCAAGACAGCATCCAAATAATCACTATGGTGCCGACATGCAAGATCCTCGACATGACACGCATGTGTTTATAGCAGACACTGAGAAAGTTTACCAGCATATTGTACATGTCCAGCATCCAATAAATTTATTTGTTGGGTTTGTTAATCAGGATACAAATAGTTTTGGTGGTAGACAGTGCAGATGTATTATTTTCTGCAGTCCAGTATAATTTATATGTGAAACAGCAGTTTCAGGTCTAGATGTCGAGATGTTGCTTATTGGTAACTTAGGTAAGTTGAGACACCAGAAGTATGGATGAACATGGATGTCTGAATTCATAACGTGTGTCTCATAGCGGCCATTTGGAGTGAAAATAGTTAATCAAAACTATCATAAAACCAAAAAATGAGTTCCACTGTTCAACTCCAACTAAACAATTTGTGGAAGGTTGTGCATTATCAGGGACAAATTTTGCTGCAGATTCCCGAAACCATAATACTTCATTACATGACGTAATGTATCAATGTTTATGTAAAAATCGAATCAATTCACTGCTGCCAAAGATTATGTTTTTAATTTCTTATTAAAAGGAGTTGTTCGAGCCTCATTTATGGCCTTTTAATCAAAACGTATCAAGATGCCTGGTTAAGTTACACAGCATTGAATGTGATATGCTGAGTTACATCTAATTATAAAAACCCTTGTCTGGTCAAAATTGTAAAATATCCTTTAAAATGTCCCAAATGTTAAAAACAATAACGGAAATGAGTTCCTCATCCCTAAAAACATATAAAACGTTATATTGCAAGCTATTGTAGAACAATTCATACAAAAGATAGATTTTCAATATGGCGTCTGGCAGCCATCTTAGATATATGCAAATTATTCAATTTGCCCAATGTTGCCTCCAGGGCAACTAATCTAATTTTACTCTAGGGACCCTATAGAATACAAAATAGCAAAAAAACTTCATAGGAAAAAACATTTCTAGGTTCAAGTATTGAGTATATGGGAGTGTCAACTCGACTATTCTGCACAGATGTTATGGGGTCATGCAGTATACTGATAAATCTTGTTACAATTTCTTAAGTAACAAATACAACTTACATCTGAAGAATGACTTTTCTTCATGGTTAATTTCTTCATGATTGTTCCAGTCATATCTTTGACATGGTCATTAAAATGTTTAGAGGCATACTCTAGCATGTCATAGTATACATCATCTTCCTTGAAACCGTTTGTCATTATGTCACCATTCATAACAGGTCCGTTAGACGTTATCATTTCGGGTTCTATCAACAAAGAATGTAATCTTCTCTCTGTAGTGGGTGATAAAGCTTCTATGGCTGATGGAGACATTGTTTTAGCTGACTGTAGGTCTAATGGTGATGGTTTTCTCAACAAGGCCTCGCCCGGTAATGGTGGGGCTGGAATCGTTGGGGGAGGTGGAAGGGTTGGTGGTTTTGGTACATTTTCTTCAAATTCATCCAAGAATTTCTGCATTTCCATTATTTCGGCTACATCCTCATTATATGATGATAAAGATTCTTGTGTTGATGATGGTGATGTAAGAGATATTGTTCTTTGAGGTGGTTCTGGTTTTCCTGGTGATGAGATACCTCCAGGTGGTGGTGGTGGTGGTGGTGGGGCTGAACCTGGTGGTAATGGTGGTGGAGGGGGTGGTGCTGGCACCCCAGGTGGCAGAGGTGGGGGAGGGGGAGCACCTGTTTGGTCGCCAGGCGGTGGAGGTGGTGGTGGTGGTAATGGTTCCTCTCCAAACCCGGTAACAGATTCTGTCAATGGTGGTGGTGGTGGAAGATCTTCTCCATCTAAGGATCTATCTAGATCATTAAGAATCTCATCTTCCATTGCTTTATGTTTGGCATTTTCAGTTTGCTTCTACAATTATAAAATAAAGAATTTTCATAATTTTGTCCAAGCACATTTCCAGTTTTAGTTTTATCTTATTAAGTTCAACTTTTCAATTCCTGTTTTCTATACCGAGGTCTCTTCATGATGGACCACATGACATAACTCATAATCCTGACATAGAAATGTTGGTCATTCTACTGACAAACTTACCTGGCAAAAATCTTAACTGAGTTTGTACATATAAGCATTTTATATTATAATATAGATTATTTTTCCCTGTCTAATTTTAACTTTATATCAAATTTTTTTTACGAATAAGAATTGTTTTGAAAGATCAGTACAAAGGTTCATAAACAATGACACTACATAAACAATGTTTGATCACACACGGGTAACTAAATAATTTAAATATTCAAGAGAATCATTATGTACGGTAAAACTAACCATATCTGAATCTAGAAGTTCATCCAGTATTTCAAATTCTGCATTAATTTTAGACAAGGCATCTTGCCTGTCTTTGCTAGTGCCCATCTCCGCTTGTAGGAAGCCAAACATGTCATCTAAGTTCATGTTTGTTGGTGACACAGGGGGATTGTAATGCATCCACATAGATTCTATCATATTTGTCAAAGAATCTAACTCCTTCTGTGATGTCCTGAAAATAGTAAGGTAATTTTTAGACTGTACCAGAATAATGGTATGAGTAAAATTAATTGATTTTTGCATTTCCAATCAAACAGAACTGAAACGTGTTTAATTAATAACTTAAGAGAATAAACCAAATTTTAAACTGTAAATTAACAAACTCAGTTCAAAGAACAGCATAGCTTGCCTATTATGCCCGTTCTGCCTAAAACTTTAACATTCAGTTTAAATGAAAGCTGTAATACTAGCTGTAGACATCCTCTCAAGCTCACGCCAAGATATGACATGCCCTCTTTTGTGCTTTGCATGGGCGGGCTAAAAAAGCATGATAAAATGATAAGGTGTTTGCCATAGCATGGAGACTTGTGTTGATGCAATAAAAATTTTTCCTGCAAGGGCATCATATCTCATGCAATATCAAATAAGAACTTGGTGGCAAACATTAAAAAAGAAAAGCCTTATACAAGAATAAATTACATAACATCTTTAGCACTTTGTATGGATGAGCTAATAAGCATGAAAAATAAAGTGTTTCGCACAGCATGAAGACAAGTGTTTATTCAATCAAATTTTCCATACAAAGGAATCATTTATATCATTCCAAATAAGGACTTGACAATCATTAAAATAGAAATGTTTACTATGATAATAAATGATTAAAAATATTACTGGCAGTAATGTGATACTGGTAATCATAAAAGTGTAATGACAGGCAAAATAGCAATTAAACACGATATCGAACATACAAAAATACAGTTTAAAAAGAGATCAGAAAAGTTTGTTTTTTTCTTCCTGGTAGCCAACAATCATGATTGGCTGCTACTTATTTCTGAAAAATTCTTTCAAAAAGTAACAAACAAATTTTTGAAAAAATAGTTTAAAAGGTTTATATTTTCACAAATTTGGCTACTAATAATTTTAAAATCGTGGAAACTAGTATTAACAATGTTTAATGTTTGATTGTTCCCCTGAAATATGATTCTTTAACATCAATGTGACGTTCTCCTTATTTTATCTAACTGAAATCTGGATGTGATACAGCAATGGATTAATGAATAGATAGTGAAAATAAATAGTGAATATGTCAATTTTGAAAAATTCACATTCTTATTATTATGTATTTAAGCATTTGAAGAAAGATAAATATTGACGATATGTGTATAATAAAAATAATACATTGTATAATAGATGAAAAAATAAAAATAAAGTGTGCAAATAAAATCATGTAACATAAATATATAGCATAACATGCAATGGAAAAGGAATATATATGTATAATTGTAATGTGGGTAGTGTAATAAAGCATGGGTTACAAAAAGCAAAAAAGAAAAATGAAAAATAAACATTTAAAAAAGCCTCGGACATTAAAATACTTGTTATGTCATCATTTGTACTTTTTTGTCCTTTTTAATAAACTCTTTATATCATGCATATGTAGGTACCAGTATAAGAAATGTATTGTTATTTTGAGAAATAAATCCTTATATGTGATTTTATCATCAAATATTGCAAGGAGAGCCCTAGTTATCATAAGACCAGCAGCTATATATGTACATTTTTTTATTTTGTAGATCACCAATGGGGTTCACCACTTTACCACCTGATCAACATCCCTTAATGTTTATGTGGGATGCTTTGGAAAATATTTAAGTCACAATTTCCCAGAATAATGACATTTTTATGGGAAAATGTGAACTGATATGATTCCATAACTGTTCCGGACAAACGTTAGAGAGTATCATGTGATACAGCAGTGAACTCCATTGGTTCTGAAATGTTTCAAATAAATATCAAGTCATAAAATTTTCATGATTTTAATCTTTATGAAAACATTATTTTTATGGTCATATGTGTGTATCTATGAAATAGCTTAATTATCCACCAAAAAAAAACATGAGCAATAACTAAAAATCCTAAATTTATCTAAATTTATTGTGGACAAACAAAACAAACATATCGGTCCATGTTCAAATCACAATCCAAAACGCAAAGTAAAAACTTTGAAAACTGGCAAATTTAGTTAAACATAAGAACTTTCACTAAGGAAGTGAGTTCAGGTACTCCGAAAGGCTATGGTAAGCACTTTAAAAAAAATTGGGAAAAAGAGACTCTCCTTGCCTGTTTGATACAAGATAAATTTTGACTTATTGTTATTATTATTATCCATTATTTAATTAACAGTTATATTGATTAATTTTAAGTCAAAGAAACTTCATCTCAGAGAGTGACCTACTTCTTTAACATTTCCTCTTTAGGTACATTCCTGTAAAAGTAATATCACCACAACCATATATGATACATTTATATATATGTGAACTTAAAATAAGATATACAACACCTATTCCACACATAATATGAGTTTAAACCACAAAGAGTTATAAAATATAAATATTTGTTAAAAATCTGGAAGTGTACCCATAATATGGATGATCTTGAGCCTTAATGGAAATGAAATTACGTACTCAATGTAGGTTTAGATTTATCAAAAATATATATAAATGCATTGAGTTTGAATCTAACATGTCTTAGTGATAAGAAGTTATATTCAATCCATAGATGAGGCCCATTGCTTTTTCCTTGGGCCTGTAAACCTTTACAAAAGGCATGTATGTGTATAATTGTCTATGAATATTAAATTGGTAATGTGGTCCTTACTTTCTGAGTTTTGGTAAAAATTTAGAATACACAAAAATGCAAACTGCTTTATTTTGGTCCCATAAAAAATCCAGATTTTTCCACAAATATTGAAAGTTTACTCTTTGACACTGGGGTTGGAATAAACAACAATCATTGACCTACTTCAATTTAAGAATAAGTTGTTCCTTGGTAAGCAGACTGTAAAATAGGTTGATAAATTAAAAAAAAAATACTACAGGTATTTCAAATTGTTTGACTTAATATAGTATAAATGTCTAAATATCAATAGAGAAATTGATGACATATAAACCTAATCAATAGCTTTAGTGAACTCAATGCAAGTAAACTGTTATCTTGGACATATGTTGACATAATCATCTTTTGACTTGAAAAGTCTTTAGTCAACTCTGCAAGCCTCGTTTCTGACTGAAATATTAAACCCTTCAAAAGAAAAATCTCATCAATTCCAGTCAATGCCACCAACCTGTTTATTATCAAACATTTTGCGGCAAAAATCCTGATACTTTTAGTTTATAAACGAAATATACAATAATACAAGTGAGTGCCGATTTACCAGATACATAAATAGGCATATATACAGTGCACCGGTATATATATTTATATAAGCATTGAGGCAGTATAGATAATGCTGTGATTTTTGTTCCTGCTCCTGTATTTCATAACAACTGAAGCGATAGCCTGTGTAAGTATATCAAAGCATCATTTTACATCAGATTGCTCCCCTACATTTATCAAGTTTATATATCCCTGAAAATGTGTCAACATAAATTGTACAAAAAATATTAATGACCATTTGGAAAATATTACTTTAGTAAAACTACAGAATCTCATTGCCTTACTAAAAGAGCTGTGAAAAAACAGCACAGCTTGCATACACATCTTGTTCATAAACATTAACCAACCATAAAAACTCTCATAACAGTGATACAGTGTTAAATATTCTGAACTTTGCACAGAAAAATGTTAGAATTAACAATAATAATTTACATATTTTTATAAATATTCTTCAAAATCAAATTTCACACAAAAAATGTAGGTACTGGAAAATGAATTGAAGAAAAATTAAATCAGTGCATCCTTGTACATGCAGTTTCAAATTTATCAGAGTTTAACATCTAAATATGTTTATTAGGCATATTCAGTTCTGGAAAAAGTAATATTTTCAAAAAAGTCCTTCAACATTTTTTAACACATAAATAATATTTAGCTCCCTCCTTAACTTAACGTAGCATATACAGATAAAGCAATGTATACATGATATGACTACATACTGTAGTGTTTCATCTAATTTCATTATCAGCTGCCTCTTTCTCTCTTGCCAATCTTTCTTGTCTTTCTCGTTCCAGTTGTTCTTTCCTTAACCTTTCCTCCTCCAGTCTCTTCTGTTCTTTTAACTTTGCTGCTAGCCGCCTTGCCAGGAAACCACGAATATATGCCTGAAGAAAATTGATATGTTATTGAATTTCGACAAGTATTGTAATACTATAGAAATAAGTATGCATTGTAGTAATTATGAATATTTAAAATGATACATGGAAGGGGGACTTCATGACTGAGTGGTCAAAATCAAGTGAGTACAGTGCCTTTCACTGTCTAGGTTTGAATCCCACTCAAGACAGATCCCAGTAAAAGAAAGTTTGCCAATTTGCTTACTGAAGGTTGTCGGTTTCTTTGGACACCCCTCCACCATCCATGAAAAAACCACCTTGATATAAGTGAAAGAATCTTGGCTGGAGCGTAAAACTGTATTATTCCTCTCTACGCCACTCCTCTGTATTCAAACTGAATTCAAATATTTAAGTAAAACATTTTATTCAAGAACAGTCTCTATCTTCCTGCAAGTCTTTGAGTTGATAGGGATAGTACACAACTGATAAAAATATCTACTTAGCATACATATTCCTTATAAACATTAATGGTAAAAAATTAATTTTTCCTTACCTGTAGCAAAATAGCAGCCTTCCTCTTTCTTTTGAAAATAATTCTGTATCGACAAGCTCGGAAATTGTTTTGTAAAATAATAACAGCTTCACGTTTATTTTGATAATCTAGGGAGAAAATAAATAAATGCAATCACACAATAATAGAAAATGTTGAAGGTAATGGTGTCTATCACTTTCACTCAGATGTAAAATAAAAAACTAAGCTTTAGATTAAGGATATTCCAAAGATGTCAATTATTGACAAAAATCGTACTTTATCCAGATGTAAGGAAAACATTTTGAATGTTGGTGATATTCTCTGTGGATGGGATGTAGTGGCGGATCCAGTATTCTATGTTAGGGGGGCACACTGACAAATTTCTAATTGGTGTTTGGGGACAAAATCTATATAGAGCAGTCTTTACCCCATGTTATAGTGTGGTGAAGAGGCTGCGAAAATTTTAGGGGGTGTCACAGGCCGGGTGTGCCCCTGTCTGGATTGGCGCCTGGGATGTACAAAGAGAAGCCAAGCAGTATGGGGTACAATTGTTTCGATATACATGTACATGTAACTATCCTTTTTGTTTTAACTTTGAATTGTTTCAACTTTTTAATATCCAGCAGTAAATTATTATGTATATTATTATTATTACTCTTTTAATCTACTAATAAACTAAAGATGAACTAACTTTGAATACATAACGATTCCTGGTACATGTACTAAAACATTTACACTAAAAATCTGTAATCAATTATCTCATTATCTCATTAAACTAATGTTTCTAATTGTCATATCACAAATGAAATAAAGGAGTGCGAGCTGAATGTCCCATAACAATGTCATATATTTAGTATACCTCTTTTACAGACATATCCTCTCCATATTTTCTGTATCATTGTTGCCTTTCCACACAAGAATATATGTCTTCTCTCTTCTAGAGGTTCAAACACTGAATTCCTCATGAAAACCTAAACAGACAATTCAGCCAATTATTTATACTCTAAACTTACAGGATCGTTCTCTAAATCGTTATAAAATGTTCATATTTCATATATTTAAAATTTATTTATTTATTTTTTAAGTATTCAAGTTCAAAATATACTGCTATAAGCTAATGCCTTACATCAATAAACTTTACAGTGATTCCATGTCATTCAATTAGGTTCAGTGGTGGGGAGAGGTCTTAAGCATGCACTCTTCCTACCCTCCAGGTTTGAATCCCACTTGGGACAAATATTAATTATAAGAGTCAGAAAAATTGTAAATTCGCTTACTGTAGGTCCATGGCTTTCTCTGGGCACTCTTGTTTCCTAAACTTACTGCCTGGATATAGGTGAAAGAATCTTAACTGGAGCGTAATCCTCCATTACTCTACTGGTTCAATGAAGCAAATTTACAGTCTTTTTTGCCTTTCAATGTACATAAAGACATCAAATTCCAAATTATCTACTCCCAAATACAGGCATACAAAGAAAAATTCTGACTAAATGAATGAATTTTATAAAATTATCAATTACTTTACCTTAGTTTTTCTGACCTGCTAATCCGTGTTTGGGAGTTTGTATATTCTAAAATTAATAAATATTTTACCTTTGTTTTTCCTACCTTTGACAGTTTGTATAAATAGGGATATTTCTCTAAAATTAACAAATATTTTACCTTTGTTTTTCCAACCTGCCATTCTGTTTTTGGTAGTTTGAGATCAGTAAATATATTGATGATCTGTGTCCTTGGTTCAATGTCACCGGCATTCTTTATCAGACATCCATACTTCTCTACAAATGCTTCATGAGCTACATGAACTGGATAACCCTATAAAACAATATAGTATAGTGAATCTCTAATTAAATTTCACAGTTGTAAATCTCTAATTAATTTTCACAATTGTCCAGTCAAATTTGCTTGTAAAAGGACCGGACAGGTGTAATGGTGTTTTAACCCCTCCCCCTTTATCAGGTAAGTTTCTTTTTCTTATATCAAGGTGATCAGTTCTTGAATGGTACAGGAAACTTAAGAGTGCCTGGAGAAAACCACTGACCTTTGGCAAGCAAACTGACAATTTTTTTCAGACTAAGATCTGCACAAGTGGGGTTTGAACCTAGGAAGCGCCAGGCACTGTGATCCGTGAGCTCATGCTTTAGATCACTCAGCCTCCAAGGTCAGGTGATAAAATGTCTTGACAACAAATTCTGGTGGATTTATAATAAAAATTATAGACGAAAATGGAATTTTGTGCTTTAAAATAATACTGTTATGTTAACTTTGGTGCCAAAATAATCAAGGGGGATATTAAAGAGGTTTTAAGTACAGTAATATAAAACATGATTTGAAATTATGATCTCTGCTTGTGATACTACTGTTCTTAATATGAAACCAGCATTAAAATTAAAGTAAACCTAAAACTAAGACCTACCTCACGCTTTATCCGTATGATATCTAACATTCCAGAGTATTTCAATTGTGTTAAAACTTCATCTTGTTCGTATAAATTGGCCTGTTTTTTGGCATTTGGTTTCAAACATCTCACATACCTATAATAAAATACAATCAAATTCACTAGATACAAATGGTAAATGGTGTTAAATTATATGTACTAACTTCAGTGAAATACATGTACTACAAATCAATAAAAATGTTAGCAGGTTATTAAACTTTGCTATTTTCATTCATTAATAAACATGATAGATATCATAAAATTTAATATCAACATTTTTACTATGTCAGAAACACACTAAATGAAGCTGAAAACACAATTTCAGGAAATACTTCTCCCAATGATTTTTTTAATATTACTAACCCACAAAATTTTATACCCAAAAAATATTAAAGATTTTACAGCAATTAAATTATGTTAATCCTTTTTTAAAACACTTACTTCACTATCATTAAAACCAGTCAGTGCTGGTTGACTGACCATTGGTTACAATTCTGAAATATCATTGAAACATTTGCACCCATACTTGGGACACACTCACACCAGTCTGAAATATCACTGAAACATTTGCACCCATACTTGGGACACACTCACACCCACACCAAGGTTACACTCCACCACAAAGGGTTTGCACATTAACAACTGGGGTATTATGACATGAGCTAGTCTGTAATATATACACATAAATTATTGACCATTGGTCATCTGTAAAAAGTGAAGTGGAATAATGTTGCTTTAAGCTTTAATCAAGATTCTTTCACTTATATCCAGGCAGTTAGTTCAGGGTCGATGGAAGAAACCAGAGAAAACCAGCAAGTGAACTGAACAACTTTCTCTCATTAGGATCTGTCTGAATAGGATTTGAACCTAGACAAGGACAGGCATTGTGATCCATAAATGTGCCCTTTAGAACACTTGGCTACCCTAAACAATATAACAACATAAACTTTATACCATGGGTTAGTTGTATGAAGAATATCCACCAAGGCTGATAACTGATGCTTAAATGTGTCTCCTACAGTAGGCTTCCCTCTAGTTGTTCTTGATATTGTATTCCTTCCACTCAAATCTTCCAATCTTACTCCAAGTAAATCCTATTTAATAAAACAAATGTATGTAATTTATAGATATTTAAATAAGTTACACAGAGTTTACAATATAAATGTGTCAAATACAATGTATATTCATTAGGCAAGGTAATAACACTTAAAACAAGAAAATTAAATGAATAAACTGAATATTCTTCAAATAGGTATTTTTTTCTTCTAAAAATGAGACTTAACATTGATCAGTATTTTCGGAATTGAAGTACAAAAATGCAGCAACAGATACACTTAAAATGCAATTCTAATTCATCTCTTTTTCATGGACAACTAGGTAACCAGGAAATACAATCTCAGAAATTAAAGAGCAGTATAAATCAAAGTATAACATTTCTACATAGGGTGGACAATCAATCCATTAATCCATCCATTCATCTATCCATCGATTAATTGATAATTTTTACCTGAAATCTTGTCAGATCTTCTACAAAGATATTTGTGGAGCTATACATCAGTTCAAACAGCTGATCTTGCTGTGTGTCTTTATTTTTGTCCAGAAATCCCTGAGCGGTGTATGTAACAGCTCCTGCATAATGATCTATACCAAACTCCTTCTCCCACATCCGACGGTCTCCTTTGATATAATTTGAATGGTTTTCAAAGGCTTCATGCTGCTTTACAAGGTAGGATTTATCACTCCCCTGAAAACATCAAAACACATGGTCAGTGTAATAATTTTATAGTCATAATTAATGACAAAATCTTCAAGTGTACCAGGGTTCTCAATAAATCTAAATTTTCAACCAATCTCAGACTGTGGGTCTGGTGTCATTATTTCAAACAAAGTAGACAATACAGTGAAATTATTAACAAAATATATTTTCTCTGTTCTACACTGTATTGTATTCAATGTTTATTGACAACCCTATTACTAAGAATAGGTACATCTTGTGAAGCTAAAATTCTTAATCCTGCCAAGTGGTCTAAAGTGTGCCCTTACTGATCACAGTGCATCTTATCACTTACTTAGGGCGCAAACCCATTCCGGACAGATTCTAATGTAAGAAAATTAGTCAGTTCTCTTGCCAAAGTTCTTGGTTTTCCCCTGGCATGCTGGTTTCCTCCACCATTCCTAAACGGACCATGTGGATATAAGTGGAAAAAAACTTGACTCAATTGCTAAAACCCTATTACTCTACTACAATTCTTTAAACATTTCAGTTATCAATGAGTATGAATCACAATATATACATAAGAAGATTTAATTAACTTTAGCATCAGTTGCCAGCTACAGGTAGATTACTGTTCCCTGAAGGTCTCCAAAGTGACAAAGTGAAAATCATTAACTTCAGTGCTAAGTTGCCAGCCAAAGTAGTATATTGTTCCCTTAAGATGTCCAGGTGAGGAATTGAAAATTAGGTGAATCATGTTCCGATTGTCATTATCCTAATAAAAAGGTGTATGGTCAGTCCTGATACTCTGAATAATTTAAAGGGAACATGTATCAGAGGAAACAGTATCTTTTACATATTGGTCAGATGTGGCTCAACATGACATCAGTCATTTTTCCAGGTTTTTGTAAACAGTCAAATTTTTGGAATCAATATCTCATACATTTCGGTTGGCTGCAAATTGTTTAATATAACATCAACCATTATATTATATATATAATTAGGAACCATCAAATTCATTTGGTAAATGTGTTTGTTCATATATTTGTGACCTGCTTTGTACTAGTGTATGCTCGCCTAATACATAGAAGTGATGTAGTTTAAGTTCAAAGTTTAATGTTTTACTATGCAGCCATCAAAGTCTCATGAGCTGATCTTCAGCAAGCAAACTAACAAATGTTCTTACACTAGGACATGTCCCAAGTGGAATTTAAATCTAAGCAGCAAGTATTGCTGTGATTTGTAAGCCATGCTTTTAGAGCATTTGGCCACCAAGGCTTTTTATAGCATCATGAAAAATATGAGATTGTGTTCAGTAATTTCACAAAATGAACTCATTTATTTATTGGGGTAAAACAGTTTACTATGTTACCTGAGGGAATCTGCATTCTTCATCCAGAATTTTGAATATACATCTAGGTGACTGAAATAAATAACAAAGATTTTAATCACAAGGTAAATCCTTTAATTAAATAAAAACAAATAACATCATAATCTTTTAATTCTAACAGTATGAAATATATTATTTGATTGATTGAATGGAGTTTTACATCCTAGTCAAGAATATTTCACTAATAATTATTACGATGTCACCAGCTACAAGTGAAGTGGCAAAATTTTTTACGTTTGCAGTGCACTCAGACCTATGTTAAAGGGTCTTCAATGTGCCACGCCTTTCATGAAATGGGGCATTGGTTTTTAAGTATCCTGTGACTTTCATGTCTAAATGCAGAGTGTTCTAAGCCACTTTATATGAGCACAAACTTATTTTGGCAATTTTACTTAACCTAGAAAATAAGCACATCTTTGTTTTTATGTGTTAACATTTTATGTAATATGGTCACTGAGTAGTTTTATGTCAGTAGACAGGTCATACTGCATAAAAGTGCTAGAATAAATCTGCCACTAAAATTTACCTGTCAACAGAATACAAATTTATGCATTAATTATATCTTAAAGAACAAAAGTGATCACTGTAACACTAGCATAATCATTAGAAGAAAATATAAAATACTCTGGATGGTATAATGATCTCACCTTTTCTAGTAATTCTAAGCATGGTGTGTTATCTGTAAATGTTATGTGTGCAAATGATATATCTTCTTCTTTGTACTGAAATATAATAATGAACATTTTAAAATCACTTTTATAATAATTTTTATGAAATTAGTGCCAAAGACCTGCATCACACCAACTTAAGAATATTTAGTTTACATTATTTAACAAGGGAAACATGGATCAGAAGTTTTACTGTTAAAGCTGGGTGTTTGGGTAAGTGGTCCTTCAGCAGATAAAGCATTTGGAAATAATATTTTGATTGTCTTTATAAATAACTTTATTTCTTCTACAATGGCTTAGATTATCAGTTATTTAACTTTAATAAATATATCTTGGCCCAGATTTCAGTGTGTGTGAGGTCTTGGTGTGGGAGGAGAACTAGTGAAATCCCCACCTGTTCAAGCACCCAATCGCAAGTCTTTTAAAATATGATTTGGCCTACATTGGCTATAGATGGAGATTATCACCAACATACAAAATGAACACCCTAAGAGGTGGTTCATACAAAGAAGTGGTGGTCTGGCTGTAAAATAGACATCAGGTGTCTAGAAACTAGTACATATATATTAGAATTTTTACTCAGCATTTTTTGTACAGCCTTGAGAGTATAAGCTATTAGTATAAATTTTTTTTTATAAATTTATACAAGTTAACAACAATGTATTGTAAAAGGAAAACACTAGAGAAGTAGTACACATTTTTCACATAGACATATATAAGTGTAGCCTGTTATCTTGATAAGAGTGTCTTCCTGTCCCTATGTTACTCTACATAGCGACCTCAGTATCAAACTTACTGTTTCCTGCTCTAAGGCAAAAACATAATGATTAAAAAATCTGTGTAGCTTTTCATTGGTGTAGTTGATACACAACTGCTCAAAACTGTTAACCTAAAATATATAAATTGATACAGATTACAAATATATAACTTTAATGATTTAACTAAACATGTTGAAATCAAAAGCATTATTTTCTTACAATTTGATCAAACCACTTTACAGAAGAGCATGAAATTCAGTGACAGACCATGATCAAAACCTATAACATACAGGACTATGGCCTTATACTTTACCACAAGGCTACCTAGAAATCTGCCAAAAGAACAGTGTAACTTGTCTGCACATTAAGCCATCAAAAACCTTTTACCAAACATTTTATTGTATACCAACGTTAATGCCTGGTATGATGAAAGCTCTTCTGCATTCTTTATGTGCAAGCTAAAACCCTAAGAACTGTAAATTCAACTATGTGCTTGATTTACCTATCAAGAACCTTGCTTGTTATGTGGGAAAAACTTTTATTTCACTTGTATACATGGATGATCTTCAAAACAGGAAGAAAAAAAGAGATACCAGACGGCCCTGGTGCCACCACACAGAGAGGTAAATCTGTCAATTCCCAATATTGTTTTGTTTTCTAGTGTAAAGAGTACTTGTACTGTATTTGTTAGAATACTATTACCATATCCATCAGGTGATTATTGTGCATTGTATATATGATGAACGGTGCATCAGAACAGTGAAACTTGACTTTACAACATACCCATATAAACATTAATATATAATCTTGAACACTGATTGAATGCTCATGTCTGAGCCTTGTATATGCTCTTTGTACAGATACATAAAAAGGGAACTCGAGTTTAGTTACCAAATAACTGAATAACTTAGAGCTATATTTAAATTGATATTTCATGAAAATGATACCTTGAAGTTTTCAAATCCAAATATATCCAATACACCAATGAATTTGGCTTGATGTTGACCGGGGTTTGTACACTTGTTGATAGCATCAACTAACCAAGCAAATGTTCTGGAATATAAAGCTTTGGACATGGCATGACGATTCTCTCTTGCCTGAAAAATATACAATATGAAAATGTGTAACCATATAAGCTGAATAGCAATTTTAATTTTAAAGTGTAAACGCTCTCTCTTACATAAACCCGAATTATTGAATTCATGATTTTAATTAATTCATGGTATGGGAAAAACTTTGTAACTTGAATTAAGTGTAAATATTCTAAGTTGAAATTCATTCATTTTGTAAAAATCTTATTTAAGAGTCTCCAAAACAACAGCAACACTGTGGTATGGATGTACTTGTCGTAAATTACTTTATACATGTATGTTTTTGCTGGGAAAAAAAGCTGTGTGACTTGATTTGTTTCTCAATTTTTATTTTTATTTTTTTTTTTTTTTGTATTTGGACTCCTTTAAACAAAATATTTTATAAAGCAAAATAAATGAAATACTTGTTTCTCAATTTTTATTTTTTTATTTTTTTTATTTTTTTATTTTTTTATTTTTTTTTTTGTATTTGGACTCCTTTAAACAAAATATTTTATAAAGCAAAATATAAATGAAATTCTAAAAATCAACCTATGTTGGTCTTAAATCAAAAGACAGATGGTTATCAGAAAACAGCAAATGGCATCTAAGAATTAACCTATGTTGGCCTTAAATCAAGAGACAGATGTTTATCAGAAAACAGCAAATGGCATCTAAGAATTAACCTATGTTGGCCTTAAATTATGAGACAGATGTAGATCAGAAAAACAGCAAATAGCATCTAAGAATTAACCTATGTTGGCCTTAAATTAAGAGACAGACAGCAAATAGCATATAAGAATTAACCTATGTTGGCCTTAAATTAAGAGGCAGATGTATATCAGAAAAGAGCAAATGGCATCTAAGAATTAACCTATGTTGGCCTTAAATTAAGAGACAGACAGCAAATAGCTTCTAAGAATTAACCTATGTTGGCCTTAAATTAAGAGGCAGATGTATATCAGAAAAGAGCAAATGGCATCTAAGAATTAACCTATGTTGGCCTTAAATTATGATACAGATGTATATCAGAAAACAGCAAATGGCATCTAAGAATTAACCTATGTTAGCCTTAAATTATGAGACAGATGTAGATCAGAAAACAGCAAATAGCATCTAAGAATTAACCTATGTTGGCCTTAAATTAAGAGACAGACAGCAAATAGCATATAAGAATTAACCTATGTTGGCCTTAAATTAAGAGGCAGATGTATATCAGAAAAGAGCAAATGGCATCTAAGAATTAACCTATGTTGGCCTTAAATTAAGAGACAGACAGCAAATAGCTTCTAAGAATTAACCTATGTTGGCCTTAAATTAAGAGGCAGATGTATATCAGAAAAGACCAAACATGTAAAAGATATAGATTGATTTAGGAATATATGTAGATATACAGACAGATAAATGGAATCTTAATGTATTTTTACACCGATGTGTGTATCTTTTATCAGAAAGATTGTTGTCTGAAATTCTTCAATGAGGAAAAGAGATCAATTACTTTGCATATTGTGTATTGAACAGAAATTAAATAGACTGACATGTACAGTCTTCTATGTACCAGTAATTTACATTGTATTATTTAAATCCCTATACAGAAACAGAAGTAAAAGCTGAATTAGCTCTGTTGCCAGAACACTTTAGCTATATATAGAGTGGAGTGGAGTGGAGTAATGGAGTTTTACGTATCAGTCAAGATTCTTTCACTAATACTAAGGTGATCAATTCATGGATGGTGGAGAAAACCAGAATGCCTAGAGGAATTATTGCAAAATAAAAAACCTCTCATGCAAAGATCTGTTCCTTAGTGGGATTAATGACAATCCTAGTTGGTGAGAGGCAGTGTAATCCATATTTATGTACTTTAGACCACTAAAAATTCAGGGCTTCCATCTTTACTTCCAATGTTTGAAGTTTTATTTATATAAATAAGGTTGACTCTTAACAATTTAAATAAAGTCAACAACATAAACCTTGACTCTTGCAAAGTCAAAGTCAAGGATGATAAGGAAACCCTTATGGAAAAGAGAAAAAAAAACAAAAAAAAACTAACAGAAGCTTGGTAAATCAATTATACCTACCTCTTGAGATTTAAATGGAATACTGGTGACTGTCCCTCTAACTTGTATTTGTCTGAATAACAATGCTTCTGTTAACTTCTCGGAATCAAATCCTAACAAATTACACACAGTTGGTAAAATATCCTCCTTATCACTGCTTGTCAAATCACTTTTTTCACCTTCAATATCTTCAAATTTCATATTCCCTAAAAGTAAAATGGCCGAAAGAACACAAAATATCCCATCAACCATCTGTGCTGGAATACTTAACACGTTCATTGCTAATCGTAATCGATCAAACATGTTGGCGTCGTTCACATTGTTCAGCGTATAACATCCACTCTGGTTGATGTAGCAGTATGACTCCTTGGATTGAAGACAGAATTGGTCCCTGATTTCTGGTGAGGCTGCAGCTCCTGCCACAAGCTGATAAAACACATGATAGTTACGTTCATTGGCTGACTGGAATGTAATTCTGGACTGTTCCAATAAATAATCTTGTATAATACACCCTTTAATTTGACTAGAATCATCAAAACACACTTGCATAAATTTTCCAAATCGACTAGAGTTGTCATTTCTAACTGTTTTTGCATTACCTGAAACAAATCAAAAACAAAAATGAGACATGTAACAGAAAATGGTTTGTATTTTGCCAAAATTTATAGCAAAATAATTACAATGTCTTTCAATGACCTGCTATAGTCTTTCCACATTTCAAATATTAACTAAATAGGTTGAAAATTAAGTCCACATGCAATGACTATTGCATTTTTGCTATTTAATAGTCATTTGGAGTGCCGAACAGTATCACTTGGTACAAACTTTATTCTACACCATCTACTGTAGGAACCACTGTGACTGTGACAGTGAAATACTCTTTATATCCATAGAAAATCAAATAAATTTGAATAAAGTTTGATATTTTTTTCTTACTTGTACCTAGTCGTAACAGGAAATCTGTATGCCCAACCGCGATTGTCATAAAGTATGTCTGTAGAAAGGAAAATGTTGGCGGTATGGGGATTTTACACATGCGAAAATGACAATGTTTACGTCGGAAGTGATGTCCTTGGTGACGTTTTATGTCATATGCGCAACAGAATCCGCCATTTGCCTGGTTTTTCAACATGTTAAATCCCCATAGCACCAACGTTTTACCCTATGCAGATATATTTTGGGCTAATCGCGGATTCGCATACAGATTTCCTGTTACGACTAGGTACAAGTAAGTGAAAAATATCGATCTTTATTCAAATTTATTTGATTTTCTATGGATATAAAGATCATTTCACTGTCACAGTCACAGTGGTTCCTACAGTAGGGACATTCAACTTCAAATTTACTTTAATTGGCCCAGTGGTTTCAGAGGTAAAAATTTTCAAAGAATGGACTGAAAATGTAAAAAAAAAACAAAAAAAAAAGTCTCAGAAAATCCTTTTTCATGTGTATTAAATGGCCTATCAACTTTCTAATGGCCTATCAACTCTCTACATTTCAAATATGAATAACTTATAAATCAGTTGAAAAATTGAATGCTATGTTTTGAGTTATTATAAATTTATTAAATTTTAATACAACAAAGATATTGCAGTGTAAAAGTTAAGGTACAAAGACTATGAACAGAAATCAAAATGTTGGGTAAAATCTTGTGATATGTTATACTACCTACACAGGTATGACAGAAAAATGCAGTCTAATCAACGAAAAAATGGGATGATGAACACTGAATACTGAAGACCACAAAAATATACATATCACAGTATGTTATAAGGATATTAGTGTAGTGTCTAATCATCACTGCAATGATAAAAATATTGTTCATTGCCAATCCCAGTATAATTTTTCTTTTGAACTTTCTTACACCCTTTTTAAATTACTAATCAGAATTGATAATCTCCACCCTACAGATATATTTTGAATCTTAAACACCCCCTTGTTTAAGACAAATTAAGATGACTTAATCCATGTACATGATGTATATATCATATTAATTCATACAACATGAATGTAGTCAGCCAGGTGTAAAATATCCCTTATAAAGGTAATCATTAAATAATAAATAATGATGATACCGGTAGTATAAATTTATATTAAGTGTTGTAAGATTATATATACATTATGTACACACTACACACGTATATATCAATGGTCATATCATCATTACATGTATGTTCTAGTACATGTAGTGGCAGTAAACAAGAGGCCCATGGGCCTTAACGCTCACCTGAAGAAGAGTACATATCTTATGCAGAGGTTCAATGGTCAATGACATTAATAAAAGAGAATATCAAAATTTTCAGCAGTAAGGGCCAATAATATGCAAGTATTTTTGCAAATTAATTATAATAATTATTATATAAGTATGCTATATATAACATATTTAAAGTCTAGCTACAATATATTATTTATAAACAGCTAAAACATCTGTATATTAAAATGTGCATTAGGCCAATACCTACAGTATTCCAATATACATGCCTATACAAAAAGTTTATAGTTTCTGAGATAATTAACCATTTAAGTATAAGTTTGCATCTATGACCTTGACCTTTGAACCTATGAACTTCATTCATATATCAAAATGATTGTTGTGCAAATGCCTACAATATTCTAATATACATGCCTATACAAAAAGTTTATAGTTTTTGAGATAATTAACCATTTAAGTATTTGTTCGCGTCTATGACCTTGACCTTTGAACCTATGACCTTTATCTTTATATCAAAATGATCGTTAGGCCAATACCTACAATATTCCAATATACATGCCTATACAAAAAGTTTATAGTTTTTTAGATAATTAACCATTTAAGTATTTGTTCGCGTCTATGACCTTGACCTTTGAACCTATGACCTTTATCTATATATCAAAATGATCGTTAGGCCAATACCTACAATATTCCAATATAGATGCCTATACAAAAAGTTTATAGTTTTTGAGATAATTAACCATTTAAATATTCATTTGCATCTATGACCTTGACCTTTAAACCTATGATCTTCATTCATATATCAAAATGATCGTTAGGCCAATACCTACAATATTCTAATATACATGCCTATACAAAAAGTTTATAGTTTCTGAGATAATTAACCATTTATGTATTAGTTTGCATCTATGACCTTGACCTTTGAACCTATGACCTTCATTCATATATTAAAATGATCGTTAGACCAATATCTACAATATTCCAATATACATGCCTATACAAAAAGTTTATAGTTTTTGAGATAATTAACCATTTAAGTATTTGTTCGCGTCTATGACCTTGACCTTTGAACCTATGACCTTTATCTATATATCAAAATGATCGTTAGGCCAATACCTACAATATTCCAATATACATGCCTATACAAAAAGTTTATAGTTTTTTAGATAATTAACTATTTTGGTATTCTTGGACATCTGTGACCTTGACCTTTGAACCCATGACCCTGATCTATGTATCAAAATGATCGTCATGTTAATACCTACAAATAACTGAAAATCCTACGCCATTTTCACGAGAAATGTTTAAAAAATAGCATTTTTTATCAAAGGTCAAAAACTGGGACATGACCTTGACCTTCGACCTTGACATCATTTGGAAGAAAATTGCAAGTCAAGTTCAACAGTGAAAACTCCATACAATTATCTTCAGCCGTTATGAAGTTATAACAATAAATGTCTCATTTTAAAAATTACGTAATTTTACGCAAAAAACGCGTAACCTATTTTTGGTCAAATTTTCATGAAAAACACAATTTTAATGTTCCCAGGTATGCTGAATCCAAATATCCAATCAAAATTTGCCTGCACCTTTTGGTTTCAGAGAAGAAGATTTTTTTGTCTTTTTGCTATTTTTAGTAACAGCGGCCATCTTGTTGGGCGTGGCCAAACCCCGAACACAATTTTGAAAGGCTGCTACCCAGGCATGATAATCACTAAGTTTCATCAAATATGGCCCAGTAGTTTTGGAGGAGAAGATTAAAATGTAAAGTTTACACACGACGGACGACGCACGACGGACGACGGACGGTAATAGATTGCAATAGCTCATCTGAGCCTTTGGCTCAGGTGAGCTAAAAATCTTGAAGATCTGAATTTAGTTTAATGTTTTCACAGGACTTCCATTTGGATCATCCACTAAAATGTGTAATTTTGAGTGAAAAGAAAACAAAAATTGATGGATTGTTTAAAATTTCTCATACAATTTAAAGGGTGGGGGTGGGGGGTGGGGGGTAAGGAAGTAAATCTTCTTTATTATAGTAACAACTGCTACACAGAGATCTATATATATACAGACCAGACTTATGTGATCATTGTTACATAAGGTCCTTTTCCATCATCTTTCAACCCAATCAAGGGTGTATATAAAGACCACCTGTTCCAAATTGTTCTGAACTGTGGGAGGCATTGATTAATGAAAAATACCAATAGGGACTCATTCTCAGTTCCAAAATAGAAATCATTAGAGTTCATGTGTGGTCTTTATATACATAATTTAACGTATATATTATTTAAATAATTTTTCAATAAAACAGAATTGATTTACACAGATATATCTATCATCACTGATTAAACAGCTCATAACTGAAATGAGATGTCATAATGGCATCTCAAAAGCACCCCCCCCCCCACCATGCAAACAAACGCAAACCCAGGGAAAACATTATCAGAATACAAATAGCCAATGGCACATCTGATCCACCAAAGACTGTTCCTAAGAAGTTTCATAAAGATCTGTTAAATAGTTTTCGACTGACAAAATGTTGGTGGAAGAAATGGAGTAAACATTCCATCTCCCCTGAACTTTATTTTGGATTTTTTTGGGGGACACATAATCAGGAAAGTTTACTATTTTCCAAGTGCTAATATTTTTAACACTAAGTTAGATCAGAATCCCATTAATGAGGATAGAACACTTCGTATGGGGAACATGATTAGAAAAGTTTACTATTTTCCCAGTGCGTAATATTTACAACACTGGGTAAGTTTGACAATTAATTAATGAGGACAGAAATACTTCCGGGTTGTTAAGCAATACTTAATTTGCATTGATCTATAAGTATTACTACACACGCCCAGGACTGTTTAAGGAAGTACTTTTCACTTAAGACTTCCTGTGTAGTTATCAAGTACTAGTATTTCCGTTCAATTAGATAGAGCACCTTGCCTACATACAAGACGTGTGTAATGATTATCCCATAATGTCATGTTTACACACATTGTAAGTGATAATGTCATAATACAATATGTACAGGCAAACAACATTGACCTGTCTGCTTGACCTTTTGTTAGGAATTTTCATATAGTAGGATCCACCCAATACAGGGTTAGTGTAGGACTTGCAGTTAATGATTGGCAGTGTTTTTCCCATGATGTAGTCAAAATAAGCACACGTTTTACAATACATAAATGAACTGGTCTAATATATAATTTTAATTGAAGGTCAAGCTAACAGGTCAATGTTGTTTATCTTTATATCATGTATATACTATAGTATACTTTGTAAGTATTATATGACTTACATCTGGCTATCAAATCAAACACTGTTTAATTAGTCAAGTAATGATAATGGCAAAGTAGTGAAGTAGCTCTGAATAAAGCATAGTTGACTTTCTGGGTTAGGGGCCAAACATGTTTCAAGAGAATTCAATAAATTAATACCTATGTTTCCATTCCTGGTAGCCAAAATCGCCATTGGCTACTAATTTCTGAGGAATTCTTTCAAAAAGTAACCTATTTTAACAAATTTGTGGAAAAATACTTTAAAAAGGACTATATTTTCACAAATTTTGGAAATTTGGCTACTAATTATTTTAAATTTATGGAAACCTAGTAATACAGTATATTGCAAAATTCTTCAAAATCTAAGGCCCACCAAAGATTTTTGGGCTATATGCGAGCCCCTGTCCATCTTCTAGGGCAAATCATGCATCAAGAGAAATCAATAACTCAAAATAATAATACATGCACAAAGCAAAAATGCCACAATTCTAATGTCCAGACAAAATTTTGGGACCATGGGCTACTGAGCATCTTCACCCCTTGACTGTTACTGGAGAAATCTGAGAGAGACTTCACATTGCATACAGATATCATTCATAATAGACTACTTTTGTAATCACAAAAAACAGTTACATATCTGCTGAAATGTGTATTATGTAAAGCTATTGGTTTTTCTTTCAGAATCTAGGTTACATTTAATTGCATTTAATTATACATAAGTATCTTCCAATTAAGTAAGCAGAAAATTACATCAAAATACATGTGTTGCTTTGATTCCACAAATATAAAGATAAAACTGCAATGTTTTTTTCCATGAGATTTATTACCTATGTAAAACTTTTCTTACTCTAACCCCTTCTGCAATGAAGATTTTCTCTAATAGGTATTTGATTTATACTGATTATTTTAACAATGAATATTAATTAAGATAATGGTATAAAATTGTTCAGTTTGGTCAAGGTTTTGGTTTACTCAGGTTCCTCCGTTTGTTTATGGTTATATTGTCAGCAAGGACCTAGATTGGAAATAAATTATCTTGTATCAGAATTTTGCCTTTTTCCTGTTTTCTATATTTACCCATTTCTGTTTTTCTATGACTGTTGAGTTTATTATCAAATACTGAGGGCAATGTGAAATCGTTAAAATTTGCAGGACTGTGAAATCCCAAGTTTATTTTTAATATACATTTGTAGCAGTGGTACTATAAATACAGGCAGGTGTGTATACATGATGTAAATCTGCTTCCATTTTACTGATATAAATAAATATTTTATAGAAGAGTAAGGCTCCAGACATACTGGATGTTAATTACAGCTACACTTATTGTCGGGATAAGGAGTAGACTGTCACTTCTTCCTGGATAAGCTTCCATCAAAATTAAATTATCATAAGAATAAACTTAATTACATTTAACAGGCTATAACTGTAGTAGGATGCCATCTCAAAAGTGTCCCCCAAATGAACCCCAAATGGGAAATACCCAACTGTGTGCATGATCAAAATACATATAGCCAATGGCACATTTACTCCAACCAAAAATTGTTCCTGTGAAGTATCATTCAGATCTGTTCAACAGTCTCCAGGAAAAGTAGCTACAAATTGTTGATGGAAGAAACTGGAATTACTGGTAAACACAAAATAACCACCACTTCATTTGGGGGAAGTAATAATGATTAATGTGCGAAGACCTGCATGGCATTCAAATTTGAATTTTCAAATCTAGTCCCAGTCACACACCTGTAATGCTAATACTGCTGTGTGTTGTATTCAAAACATAAAGTAATTTGACTGGATATATCTTGGATGATTAAAATAAGAATTCCAACAAGTCACATGTCTAACCAAGCTTCTACAGTCAACGTAGGTTTTAAATAACTTATTTCACTGTTAACATAAACTTTTACATTTTGACATGCCAAATCTGCCACCAAAGGCACTGGAAGCCAAACTTAATAAAATGTCTGACCAAGCTTCTAAAAAGCATTACTTAGGTTTTCGAAAAACTCACAATTATGACATAACAATGCTGCTGCTACAGAAGCGGGAAAAGTCAAACCTAAATCACCTTATAGTGACTATTTACCCATATATGGCAGGAAAAAATGTTTTCTGTCATATAAACATTGACCCTCTGTTTGGATTGCATGCCTCCATTTTGCAACCAATATGTATAACAAGATTTATTAAACATTTCACTCACCAAATGCTTCTAGAATTGTATTGGCTTCTAATATCTGTTGTTCTACCCAGAAAGACACATGGTTTGTTACTGAACACAGATACTGGAGGATAAACTTTGTACTCTCAGTCTGAAATGTATAAAATTTATACAATCATAAAACAGTCAGAAATTTATAAAAACCATGCCAATACTCCCAGAGATTTCTCTCTGTTAATAAAAATTATATAATCATAAAACATTCAGAAATTTATAAAACTTTATCAACTATAAAACTTTGTGTATGAAATGTATAATTTATATGGCAAGGTGAGAAGGTGCTTTAATATCAGATAAAACATAATTATCTATTAGAACATATGCACTGATGATTTGATTTAGGAGGATCAGTCCGTTTCACAACATTTGTTTACATTACAGTCTTTTGGTTTTATAAGCAAACACCATTGACCTGTCCGCTTGACCTTTGATTTAAATATTCATTATGGACAAGTTAATTTAAGCAATAGGGAATATGCGTGTATATTTTGTCAATATGATGTAAACACTAATCATGGACAATGTGTATAACTACGTATCAACTGCTAACACTACCCATGTTTTGGGTGGGTCCTCCTATATGAATATTCCTAATAAAAGGTCAAACAGACAGGTCAATGTTGCTTGGCTATACAAATTTTTGTCTTTCGATCTGTTGACTTATATGAGTGAAGAGTAGAGTATTGGAGTTATACACAAGACCTTAAACAAGCAAACTGACAAACTTTCTCACACTAGGATCTGTCCTGAGCGGGATTCAAACCTAGGTGGTGATTTATAAGTTTGTACCTTAGACCACTCGCACACCAGAGACCCCCTTATTTGTAAGAAATAAACATCATACAACAGTGTAGAGGTATATGTTAATGCACCGATCAGAGTTCACATGAAAATAAGTATGTTATAAGGTGGCATAGATTCAGATTGATACTGGTACATTTCTTTCCAAGCGAATGGCAATATTCAATGACAAAATGCAGGTACACTTTGTACAGTTTGATTAATTCCATTCCACATGTTTTGTGATATCAATCACACATGTGGCATCAATAGTCTCAGTGATGTACAGAAGAGTTACAGATACAGACTAAAAACTTAATTAAAATCAATAAACTATTTCGTTCAAAGGTATACATGGGTCATTTGTGACATGCCAATCAACAGTTGACCTTAAAACCAATCAGTCAATATCCACAGAAATGAACGAAAATTATGTTACAAACACAATGGCCTACTCATAAATCAGCATTGATTACCTTCATTGGTTTTCTTTTTCTTTCAAAATGGTGTTACATTTTACTCCAATTTACCAACAATGACAAGTAACCCATTGATTCAGTACCAATAATATCAGTATTTTTGAATGCATAAAAAGAAGATGCTAATTAGACCTTTCTATTTACATGCATCAGTTTCTGTTTCCACAATTTCCAAAATTTGTTAAAAATATAGCTCTTTTTTCATATATTTGCTAAAATAGGTTACTTTTTAAAGATTTTCTCAGGATTAAGTAGTAAATGACGATTTTGGTTACCAGGAATGGAAACATCGAGTATTGCAAAACAGTGTATTTGTTTAAATTGAAACAACAGGTAACATAAAATATTATAAACATGACTCAGTATAAATTATATGATCTACATCATTAAAGCGTCAGAAATTTGGCTGAAATTCTAAATGGCAAAACAGAATTAAAAATTAATTACAATCATGTCTAAAAATCTACAGGTGCCTTAGGAATGGCATAAATGTTTTTACCCTGAACCATTCTGCTCATAATACAACATATACTGGTACATTTTTATTGTAACCATGCTAATGCGAAATGCATTACATAAGGTTTCAAAGTAGCAAACTGATTTTTTTGTGAATGTGTGCTTTATGTGTGACATAAGTTGTAACCAGCTGATCAATTTTATATCCTGGTAACATTTCCATTTAATTTACTAGGCTCTCTTCACAAAAAATCATTTCTTCCAATATCTAATGTAGTAAATTAATTTATTTAAGGCTAAATGTCAACAGATTTCTTAATCAATAACTTAAATTGATCATCTTCGGAGGTTATGTAAAATCTGTCTTCTGACACAAGACTGGTAATACCAGCATTATATCTTCATTAACTCAATTGAAAATAAAAATAATAAAATTTTAAATTTTATAATTATCTGTTCCATTTCATACAGGATGTGGGAAATTTATATACCGGTATATCTAAATTTTGTTTTGAATTCCATATACCCCCCGGTAATTTAAGAGAGAGAGACAGAGAGTTATGATAGTATGCAAAACAAATTTTGTTTTTCCGGCTTTCAGATTAAAAATCCATACTTTTTGTCAGGTTAAATTCCATACTTTTTTAAAGCTATTAATTGTATTATAATAGAGGTCAGATAACCTATTTATATTTTCTCTACAGCTATATTTTACCATTTCATGCTGAAATAATATTATCTTAACAGTTGATCTGTATTGATCTCTATCTATTATAAAAACTTGTTAACATTTACACATTCATGATGATAGAACAAAATGTGGAAACACATCTGTTTTTATACATGACAAAGATGAGATTATCAAACATTCATAGAGATGACCAAAGGCTATGAAAATCATATTTGTTACAACTGTGTGAGTCAGATATGCATTTATGTCATCTCAGAAAATATAGGAAACAAATTAACATATACCGGTATCTTTAAAATCTTTTTGAAGTTTATTTCTTGAATTTTTCAATGATACATTTATGTCATCTAAGAAAAATAGGAAAAATTAACATACCCAGTTTATTGGTATCTTAAAAACTTTTTGAAGTTCCAATGTAATCTCAGATATATCTAGGAAACAACATATTCTGGTATCATAAAATCTTAAGATTTGAAGTTTATTTCTTGAACTTTCAAATGAGAATCTTTTCATAATAAATATCTGGTATGAAAAATAATTATTTTGGGGCAAACATTAATACAGACAACAGTAATAGAAACTCATGTCCAACAATAGATTATAATATGAGTAAATTAAACATATAAATTTTAGATACATCATACATGTATTTGAAATAGACCTTCATTGCCAAAATGGATTATCATAAGAGTCAGTTAAAAATGAATTTTAAATATTTCATTCCATGTTCTTTAAAATCTTAATCTGTTATTTTACACTGGTTTTATGAAATAATATGGTAATCTTTATCTCTAATTACAGTTGCTGTTCAAGACAAAAGAGGCGGTTTTAACAAAACATTGATTTTACAAGTTATTATCAGATAATATAGCATAATTATCCTTAATTCATATTACTTCAGTGTATAGTCACTGAAAATGTACTTCAGAAACAGACACATACACTAGTTGCTAGGTTTCCACAAATTTAAAATAATTAGTAGCCAAATTTTCAAAATTTGTGAAAATATAGTCCTTTTTAAAGTATTTTTCCACAAATTTGCTAAAGTAGGTTACTTTTTGAAAGAATTCCTCAGAAATTAGTAGCCAATGGCGATTTTGGCTACCAGGAATGGAAACCTAGAGTTGGTACATATGCAACAGTAAAAATGCAGGGTGGGACCTGGGATCAAACCTAGGACCTCATGTACTGTAATAGGCGAGTGCTCTACCAACTGAGCTACCCAAAACACTACACTTAACCCACAGGTATCATACAGTACCTTTTGGTTATAAAAATCCAGGTAAAATTGTTAAACTTTTGTTTGATGAAATATTGAGTTCAAAATTGAAGACAAAAGACACACAAAGTATTGCAGATAAATGCTATTTAATTACTGCAATTATGAAGAGGAAGAGAAACAAAAGCTCTTATATGTTAAAGTACGATTGATTTTAGAAATCCAAGTAAAACTTAACAACCTGTTATATCAATATTCTCTGTTACATTACCAGGAAAAAACATCTTGACAATATTTATTTTTTTGAAAATCCTTGAAGGGTTTCCAAGGTGATTATGCTAAGAGGCTCTGAATATATTTGATGCAAATAGGTAACCATGACAAACTTCAAAAGCTATTGATTAAATGATTGCCTGGATTAAGTCCACACAAAGATATGAGATAATCTGGATACAAATTATCCAATTTTCTAGAGAAAAAGGCCAAACAAATTATCCAATTTATCAGAAAAAAGACACCCGATATAAATAATGCAACAATTTCACTTTTTTTTTTTTTAAGTTTTGAATCAAATTCCAAAATTTTTATTTCTAAAATATATTCAGTATGATTCCTAAATTATTTTTATTATTAATATTTAAACTGCTAAAACTGATAACATTGTCTTTATCCTTTTATCATGTGTTGCATAAATTTCATAATGTCAGTTTCATATTTCATAAATTGATTTACGGATAAATGCCATGATCAAAACAGAATAATTCACAAGATTTACACAATAAACAAAAGTGTTCAATAATTCTTCATGTCCAAACAAAAGTGTTCAATATTTCTCCATGTCCAAACTAAGTTTTATATCAAAATACAAATCAATGCATTTATAATAAAAGGGTGTTATACGTGAAAACTAACCGAAAACAAAATGATTTTGTAATAAAAATTATCGCATATGCAATTTGATATCAAGTTAATGAAAATCAATAAATTTATAATAATAAAGGCGTTATGTGTAAAATATAAACGAAACAAATTACAGAAATGTGAATTCATGATTACGAATTTCCTAAAAATTTTCCACAATGACATGTGTATGATATGATGTGGTGATGTGAGTAATATATAGAAAGAAACGTTATTATTTTATTGATTCTGATAAAACATCCAGCAACTGGTTGTCGAGGCTCCCGAGGGAGATTCTACAAAACTAATTACAAGCTTCAGATAATTGTTTTATTATGTTTCCTTTGAAGATAATTCTTTTAATCTGCTAGGTGTTATTTTCAATCCAAGCCATATGCCTTCAATTCATTTGCAATTTAAATGTGGTTTTTTTTTTGTTTTGTTTTGTTTTTTTCATAAAAACAGACAAAATATAAAACTTATTCTTTCTTCACATATTCATTTGGATTTTATATGGGGATATTATATGAACTTTCTTAATAATATTCTTTTTATTACCAGTACATAGATCTATAAAATTCAAAAGTTTTCTACATTAAACAAGAAAGAAAGAAATAAGTCTTTCTCAGGTAAGGCATCAAATGAAAAAAAATAGTTATAAAAATTTAAAAAAAAAAAAGAAAAGTTTTAAACGTTGAATGAGTGTGAAAACAATTGCACTGACCCGATTAGATCAAATTGTTGATTGAAGCATTGAAGAAGTTTTTGATTTTTGTACAGATGATATCATTGACAGAGTGTTAAATACTTGATATCACTAAGTTCCTTTGTTATTGACTGAGGCTGAGAATAGTAAACTAATTGTTGATTACACTAGGGAGATATTCAATTATACCGCTTATCTTTAAATTCTATTGATTAAATTCTTTATGTTTACATTAATCCATTTATTTATATCTTCCGTCTGTCCATCTGGCCAACAACTGTAAAATGTTCTCAAGAGTTGGTTCTTTCTCTGAGATAATTCTGAGGTTTTCCATTACCGTCTGGCTTCATAAAAAGCCTCAAGCAATGAGGTACGGAGCATAAATGGTAAGATGACTTATGGTGATAAAACATGATTGTGCTATAACAACGAGACTCAAGTGCCTGATTAAAATGTCTGGAGAATTAAATACATATCCATGATCCTTAGGATATAGCATTCAGATTCCAACAACAGAAATATAATAGTTTTTTTTTACTTGATTGTTTAAGTAATGGATGGAGTTTTATATATTATAGGCTAAATTCCCAATATATGTATAATAATGCAAAAATCCCTCTTATTCAGTAGCCAAGGGCTTTAAAGTGTGTGTTTTTACAAGTTGTGCTTATTCTTTGTAAACATATTTGTTATGTGTTAAAAAACTTACATTTTTTCCTAAGTAACTGCCTGAAAAATTATAGTCTAAGTTTTTTTTTCAATTAATTGTTAAAGTATTGGATTCCTCTTACTTAATTGCCAAGTGCTCTTAAGTGTGTGTTTTTACAGTTATGCTTTTTTGTTTGTGAGTAACATATTTGTAATAAACTCAGATTTTGTTCTTAGCAACTGCCTTGTGTTGTAGGACCTGAGATTACTTCCTGTAGAGGAAGAGACTACTTCCTGTAAGAAAATTAGAACAGGTTTCAAAATCATCCAACTTCCGTGAGACTATGAAAACACTATGCGAGATCAAAAGTTCTACTTCTGACAAAAAAATTAAAAGGATGGGAATCTGATAGTGAGAAAATTAAAAACAACAATGATATTAGGAATAAGAAACTGAAGCTAATTACAAAAAGAATTAAACATTACCAATTACCATATACAATTACACATGTGTCATGGAATAGAGAGTTAATTGATATGGGAACCATTTATACCTGTATCACATTTAATTAACAGGTAGTTCGTGTTGGAACTAGAGCTGGAAAATTTACATCATTTATTAATTTCTTATTCTCATTACAATATTGTTACACTTTAATATAAAGCACGATATCTCTGTATCCAAAATTATCATGTCTATGTTGGACGTCCCATAGTTCCATGTTCCTTTCATTCTCAATTTTGATTTTACAATTGTAGTAGGTGTAGCTAGCTATCTAAACAGGAGAAGAGGCCTCACTTCCCTGGTGAATATTCAATTTTCAACTTCATTTGCCAGTATTTAAAGTTTTTACGTTGTTTTTGAGATTGTGATTTGTACATGGATCATAGGCATGTTTGTGGTTGACATTTAGGATTGTGATTTAAACATGGACCAATATGTTTTGTTTAGGATTTTTAATTTGGAGCAGTATGTTTTGTTTGGGATTGTTAATTTGGACATGGACCGGTATGTTTCGTTTGGGATTTTGATTTGGACATGGACCAGTATGTTTGTGTTTAATTTTTATATAAAATATATATATATATATTTTTCTTCAACAAGGAAATTATAAAGTCATTTTATATATAATTCTGAAAGTGGGTCACATAAATATCAAAGGAGGAAAGAAGGAAGGATAAGGTATGACATCATAATATAAAGAAAAGGGAACAGAGATTACTTCACCTGTATCCCTAGATCATAGATACATTGATACTGGAAACAGATGCTCATACTGAGGTTATAACAAGTTCTGTATGTGATACTGTGATACGGGGTTGATTATTAAAATTTGGGCTTTTTATTGCTTATCTGTACATACAAAGGATGTGTTAAACATGATGTCTATGGAACCAAAATCACCTTTGGCAGCTTTTTTTTTTTTTTTTTTTTTTTTTTTATAGCTATTTTAGCAAATTTGTGAAAAAATACCTTCAAAAGGACCATACATTAACAGTCAAACTTAGATCACTCAAATGTCGATACCATGAATACACCGCATAACTCAAAGTCATCTTTCGGTCCTGACCATATTCCTATTATATCACAATTTTTTTAAATTTGACTACTAATAATTTTAAAATTGTGGAAACCTATTATGTTTGTTTATGATATTTACCTTTCCAGCACCACTTTCACCACTGATTATACAGGATTGATTACTCTGTGTGCTGTTCAAACTTTGGAAAGCTGCTTCTGATATGGCAAATATGTGAGGTTGTGTTTGACTAATCTTCTTCCCACTGAATAAAGCAACATCTTTCTGTAATTAGAATGGTATTAAACTTGATTAAGAATAAATTAACATTTTTTTATCCTTTCCAATTATATTTCATTTCTAGTTTACATTTGCTTGCAGATTGATGGTAAGTGGATTTCTCTGGGGAACTTCCACTATCCAAGAACAACTGCACCATCTGGGAGGTATCTCGTTTTAAAACAGATTGCTTACACAATATTTGAGCTAGCATGCTTGTGCAGCCCACATGTTGCTGTGAAAACTTTCAGGGTCACATTATAGGAATTAGGATGTATAGATCATGATTTTCTTGGGGAAATTGGCCCTGTGACTGCAAGACTTATAATAATTCTGTTTTATAAGTAACCAGTTGCATTTAAACAACTTGACAAAAGTAGCTGTATGCTAAGGTAGACTTTCCTGCATAACATAAAGGTAACAATAACCAATCAAAGGTCAAAATTTCAAGTTTATTTTCTCTACCTAATTTTAGCAAACATTCCAATCAAATTGAGAATAAGTGGATATAAAGATAAACACATCTAGTTGAGATAAAAAGGCATCAAATTGTTATATACAGTAAGATATTTATATATATGTTCTTTAAATATGTACCAGATTACACTTCTGGAAAAAATTAACCTGGTTACTGATTTAGACACAATACTGACAGTTACTTTATATAATGTGATCACAACTCAAGTTTAATTTTTATACTTATATATAGTTTAGATTTAGTGGATATGTTGAAGTGGTAACATGGGTATTTTGATGTTGCATGTATTGGTAAATGCAGTAAAAACTTCATGAAAACGGCAGACTCAATAAGTATAAAATTTCACACAAACTACTGAAATCATGTGATTTATTGGATTTTTGCATGTCCATTAAAAGTAAGGATATGTGTATCTTGAAATAGCATCCCTCAGATAGCCAAGAATGAGCATCAAATATAATTTTAGACAGCTTTTAAAACATTAAAACAATATTATCCCACAAATAAATTAATTTGTTGATCTAAGATTTCTTAAGTTCTAATCATATGGCATTAAACAATTTACAGTATCTGAGCAGTTGGTCACGCCCATGTAACATTGCAATGTTCACTACTTAAAACAAAACCAATACCATTCCTTGTCATAGAAATTCCCCTCAATGGGGAATACTATAATAGTCATCTGTTAATTTTAAAAATTAAATGTAAATCATAACTTTTCAGCAAAGAAATGGGCAATACTATCTATTTAACATCTTCTGTTAATGTTATTATGTATTATGTACATAAGAATGTTTTGGGTAATAAATATGTACATTTACCAGTATTCATTTTATAGTTATTGTGTGCATCAGAATTTTCAGCAAAGAAATAGGCACCACAAAGTCAATTAATCATCTTTATTAAACAGCAAATTAAGGCCTTGATTTTGATCCTACAAGAGTGTATCTCCATTTCATTTTGGATAAATAGAACCATTATTTATAATCAGATGGAGTACTTGATCACTATAAGTCCCATTAGTACATGTAGGTATAGCAGAGATATATAATGCCTCCAAAATGGAAAACACATTACCACATTGCAGACCAAGCCCCATGAAAAACAAACCATTAATGTGTGCATTAAATCTATGTGTGCTGGTACTTTATACATGTTATATACTAATATCAAAATGTCCAAAATAACATAAACATAGATGATTTGTAAAAAGATAATACTTGGCCCTGGTTTGAAGTGGTGCCTCCTAAAGCCCCTAAAGTTTACACATTTTAGGTATTTATCTATTTTTAGTGCAACTTCTTTTCTGAAGTGAGCTTACCCCTAACTCAAAATACTTAAAGCTTCAACCTTTATACCTAAAAGATACCCGGAAATACCTGTTAAGTCTATAAAGTATTATTCCTTTATATTCTAAGTAAAACACAAAGATTTCCATTGGAATATTTTGATAAGTAATTACATATTTATTTATTCTTTTTATTAACTGTTATACTTCTTTTAAAATAAAGAATCTGAAAATAACAGTGAAAAAGCCTTTACAAAACTGTCAACTAAAATCTGCTAATCATGGTAAAGAACTTATTTCAATTTCCTGTTATTTCAGAAATACTGAAACCAATTTTTGGTAAAGTGCATGTTGTTGACATGATGTCATTTTTAATTAATCAATTACTGTAGCTCAAGTTCAAGGCACTTAATACAGACCATTTATTAGCAATTATTAATATTATAAAGTGACCACAAAGTCACATGTATAAAATGAAATTATTGATATAAGGGAAATGATGATATTTCCTGTACAACAACTCATTAACTGCATGAGATAATGTAGTCAATTTAATGGAGGAAAGTGCCATATGGCAGAGACTGTCAAATCTGGAAATATTTCTAAATTTATGGAATTATTTCCTTATCATGTGAAAATATTAACAAAACAATAATTACCAAAAACTGAAAATTAAAATTTAATACTAGCTCTTTAATTCTAGGTCATTTTATCAAATTTATATCATAATAAAATTTCTCATATTTGTTTCAGATCATTCATGCATGTTTTAAATGTTGTCTTTGTTTTGCCTTTTTTTCAAGAAACTGATATAGAATTTCTTAGGTATATATCTAAATTATGATATGACTTTCAATTATCAATTTTCTAAATTTTTTATATAAACCCTCTTTTTACTAGGTGGTACGAAAGTTTTATTTGACAATATTCCATGATAAAACAAGTTTTCAAAACATATTTTGCTCAGACTGGGGGTTAATTAATCTAATGTGACCCTGGACACATCTGGCTACAGGTACCGGTATCCAACCTCGCACACAATACTTCTTTATGGAATATTGGTAACTTAATTCCCGAGAGGACAGAGACACAAAAGTTATATCCTAATGGGAGTTAAACATCAGTCTTACAGAAACCAATCAATTCTATTATTAATTCATGTTTTATCTTTAGCACATTGCTATGTCTTTATAATACCATGACACACAGGCAGACAGCAATAGATAGACAGACAGGTGGATAGACAGATTGAAGAAACCACTATTGAGTGTATTAATTAGGTACAAACAGTTCCTTTACTTGATGGTGTTCAGAAAACATTTAAGACTTGTCAACTTTTATTTTATTTTATCCTTTATAATACCACTTAAATTGCAGTTTAAGTGGTGTCTAGTTATATGTGCTGAACTGCCTGAAGATCACTTTGGATAGACAGATTGAAGAAAAAGCCTCTAATGAGCTGTAATGGGACAGAAACAAGTTTTTAACTTGATGGTTTTCAGAAAACATTTAAGGCCTATGAAATTCTATTTTATCCTTTATAATACAGTATAAACTGCAGTTCTAGGGGTGTCTAGTTACTTATGGTGAAGGGCATTTTGTGCCATCATGAAGCTTTATCATTAGACTTGAGAACATCTCCAATCAAACTGGGGATGACAAAGGTTTTCACATATATTTTTTGTGGCACATTCTGCAATTTCTGTTGAGCTAATTATTTTTAAGACCTATTCGTTCCTTTTTTCTAAGACTCATCTGAAGCATAATGGACTTTGTGACATTAAAGTGCTTAGTGTTAGTGGAAAAAAAACTCTACCAATTTTAAAATATCTGGTCAAAAACACTTTACTAATAACAAACTAATTATTAAAGACAAGGTTGCAAAGCACACTACATGTACATATAACAGCAAAACATTATTTTGATTTGAGAATATCATAATCTAATGCTGGAGGACAGTATTTAAATGCGTTTTGAATTAAAGCCCAGCAGGATTAATATACCACAGAATACTGACATATCTAACGCTGGGATTAATTTTTTTTCTTTTTATCATACCTGACCTTTTGACTTTTATAAGTTTTTAATGATATTATAAATACCTACCTGATCATATATCTGTATTTCCTTATAGGGATTAACAGCTACTAAAATAGACCCTGTATATGTCTGTATTGTAATTAAGGAACATGCTTGACAATTATGACAATCTGATTAATGGATTAATTGATTGATTTACATTGAAGATTATGGAACAAGGTTCAAACCTCAACCTCCTGCATTTACAGAACATGTACTCTGCAAGCTGAGCTATAGCACTGATATACATGAATATGATTGACTGATTGATTGATTGATTGATTAAATGGAGTTTTACATCCCAGTTAAGAATATTTCACTAACATCTGGACATCACCAGCTGTAGTTGAAGTGGCAGAAATTTTTACCTACTAGTATGCAGTGCATTCGCAGCAATGTGCAGTGATGTTTTTTTAGCATGCCACACCTACTGACATAGAATATCAGTTTTTAGTCGCTTCTGATGGGACTATCATCTATTTCATGCATTTCAAACAAATAGTACCTTGTACTGTAAGATACTAGATAACTTCAAAAATAATAAATCCAGAAATTTTAATCTTCTTGCAGTGCTATTAGTGGGAAGTTTGTGTGCTGAATGATTGTACAAAGATCTTTTAAGCACAATTAAGCAATTTTCATCACCCATTGTAAATCACACTGAATAAAATGCTAATTCTTCAGTTTATAGAATAAACAAATAGTGGTAATAGGGAAAGAAAATATTGATTTATCAGCAAATTTATACAAGCAGGTGAAGTTTTTTAATTCGTGAAGAAACGATCTAAAAATATCATAAGTTTATACACGAGTATATTAAAACTTATAACAATCACCACCAGACCATATGATAATCCTAGCTGTTACAGTGTATAATGAATCTTCTGATTAACAAGTTCATGTGAAGACAGCAGGAAAACAGATTCTGTGGAATAGCTTGAGTTTGATTACAAATGCCTGATAGAACCTTCATTTTAATGATACTAACTGTCTGAAGTTGACCTCATCTCAATATATACATGTTTCATGGGATGTTTATATCTGGTATGTAACACTGCACATACATGCTTGTTTAAACACACGCCAACAACCAGTAGTAGATATAAAGTCCAGATAACATGTCTGAGGAATGTAAACCTTCACATTTATAACATTTTACATAAAACCTCCTCTTTACAGTTCAAAAACACAAACCTGCTCATTATAAAATTATGTACATGACGTCAAAAACGTATTAATACCCCAGGAGAAATTTGACTGCATGATTAAAAGATACACATGTACATGTGTATTTTTTTTTAAATGAAAAAAATTATCTGTTTTCAGGAGATATTGCTGTCAGATGTTTTTCAGATCATTCATATTTAGGATAATATTTTCATAACTTATAGGTTATATATCTGTTCATCAGGTGAACATTATCACAAAATTTCTTTGAAGAAAAATTATGGCACACTGACTGTTTGGATAGTTATTTTATAGTTCAATGAGATAAAATAAACTGCATTTTAATCTTATCAACTTTAGGAGACCTTTAAAGATGTTGTCAATCATATATTATTAACATCGCTTTCTGCTATTTGCAACCACTGACTGAAAGTTGCACAATTTTATCAATTTTAACAAAATTAATCTACATGTATACATAAAGTCATATGGTGTATATCGGTACTAGTATCTTAACTGTAAAACTGTTGCACCACTTCTCATGTACATATACTGGTATGCTTATAACAACTTTTAAGTACTAATGTACTGAGACCAAATCAATAATCGCCCATGATCAAGTTCCAACCAGACCCTCTAACTTTTCTCTGCTAGAATACAGAAAATAAACCAAATGAACTATTATTTTTAATTTTGACAGTGAGATACAAAGGGATGTGTCATAATCCTCAAGAGCAGCTTGTGTATAATTCCTAATATCACATGGTTCAAATGCATTTCACAGCTTAACACCACGGTGACCACCATCCGTCCAGAAAAAAAAAACCCTTGGGTTTGACCATTTGAATGCTTATATGCTTTACACTACTTAGCTATGACAGTATATAAAATCATAAGTGGGATAAGACTATTTATAAACAAGAGATTAATTTGTAAAACAGGACATGTGTAGACATTAAACTCAGACAATCATCATCATTTGTACAGTACAGCTCAAGTGGATACGTGATTTTCCACCCGCCGCGGTGTTTTTTTTAATCCCCAATAGCAAAATTCCCAGTGGATGCCGGTGGAAATTTTCTGTCCACCGCGATTCGCGGTGGACGATTTTACCGGTGGAAAACTACTGCAGGGATTAGTCCACCGGATCGTCCACCGCCGGATCGTAAAACTAGAGTTCACCTTATCCAGGAAGTAAAAGAATGTTCAAGTATTATTTTCACAGAACAATGAAGTGACAGGAAAGATAAGAAGGCGTGTCTCTGACCGTCTTGTCTCGACAGTTCATTAAAAGGATACATATATTAATTCCTTCTTGTATCTTGTATGTAAGTTGATATTAATTCCTAACTCATCTATATCACTTATTGTTCATGTCCTCCACCCCATCTTCAGGTCGGGGGCCTACAAAATAGAAAAGTAAAATTAACAAATAACACAAATAAACGGAATTTTTGTTAGCAGTCTTTAACAAATCAACATTTGATATCGATAACTTTAATCCTAAAATTTTGCAATACAGCTAGCACCTACTTTGGTGATAAAGATTTAGCACTTTTCAGGATAACAGACTAGTGGGGCATCAACCTTTGTGATTGATGTCCTTTGAACTAGCATTTAAGATTTGTCTTTAGCATGCTTAAGAGCAATGCAGACAAATATTTCATTTTTCAAATCTGCAGTTTTTGTTGTACCAGTAATTGGATTGTTTTCTTTTCTTAAAAATTATTTGAAATGGGAAAAATGATATTCTTCAGAAAATACTAAAATATGTCTTAACTAGATTTGTAAGTAAATTCCTCATTGGTGACGTCCGAAGCAGGAGTCCAAATATGAGTACAATGTTTAACTATGAGACCAATTCCTTATCTAAATCAACCAATTATTAAATAACTGATCCCACTTCTCACTTTCACTCTACCCGCTCGGACCACATGTGGGAAAGTGAATTTTCCTTACTGTTGGCCTTTACTGATTCACCTGGTATCAGTATAATGGACTGGGGGAGTGGTACGCTTGTCTGCGGCGTACTGACTCTGTGACCTAGCAGGGTAAAGTCGCCCTGAGTGCGCGCTAGTACAAGGCAGACCATACAACACACTCGCACTGCACTTCACATGCATACACAAAATTGTTCATAGATTAATCCATAGAGATTAATTAAATAGTTCTCGTCGCGAATACCTGAAAAATTGCTGATGCGATGTTAAGCAACATTCAACCAACCAACCAACTTTCACTCTATATTTGTGGTTAATCAAGAAAACTAGATAAATGATGGGCTGAACATCTGAATTTGATAAGAAAAATTTTGAAACTGAAACCAAAATGTAGAACACCAAATTTTAATTCCTTTATCTCTATCAACCATTTGAAAAATACTGATAGAAGGCAAAGGTTCTCAATAAACCTTGTGATAAAGAAATAAGTCGCTCTTTATGAAGGTAGAATAATCTGCCTTAACAATTGTATGTTATTTTTATATTGCTACCATTAATTATAACATACCATGGTTAAAGCAGATAATTCGGCCTAAAACTATATGGTTAACAGTTGTTGGAATCATATATTTTCTCCCACTTTCACATGTTAAATGCTGTGTAAATTGGTGTTACTAACACTGATAATTTCATGTTATAATAAATCAAAGTCAGTATGTTTACATGTCAAAACTCTAATTAAAAAGATGAAAATATCCATTCAACAATTTCAGTAAATCAAACAACATTGACCTGTCCGTTTCATCTTAAATCTATATATTTATTATGGTATAATGCATAATTTATGTATAGGGAACACAGACGATTATTTTCTCTATATCATGGGTAACAATACACACAGGCACTGTTTATGTGCTAATTGCGTATCCATGTATTGGTTGGATCATCCTATATGAATATTCCTAATGAAAGGTCAACCAGACAGGTCAATGTTTTTTCCCCTTTAGTTGTAGATTACTGAATGCATATAAAACAAGGTGTAAATACAATGTATTTTGTTTCATAACCCATTCATTATACATCATTATACACTAATTAAAGCACCTACTTCCATCTCTCTGTGCTATTGTACAAATGGGATCAAAGGGATTAGTGATCAGCAATTTATCTATTTGAGATGCATTTTATTAATTAGGATCAAAGGAGTATTGCCTACCATAACAAATAATCCCCATACTAGCAAAAAAAACATGAAAAAATAGTTACTGGCCGGACATGTACTATTAATAATAATCTCATGTTGATCTGAAAAGTTAATTTGAAAAACATTAACATATGGATGCCAGGTGTCAATGATAACCACCTGACTTCTATTTTTTGTAATTATCAGGCGATAAAGAGAAAAGAAAAGATTTAAAATTGCAACAATCTGTCTAAATCACTGTATCCCAAAACAATGTGTCTTTAGCTCATTTGGAATTGGTATTTAATTGTAGCTTTTTTGCATATTTTATACAGTGTACTTTTGTATTACAAAATAGATACTGGTGTACAAAATGACCAAGTCATGTAAAACTCTTCCTACTTAGATAAGTAAAATTGAACTGAAACCAAACAGCTCCAAGAAAATAGAGCCCCACCCTACCCCACCGCCTTTTCCGGCAGAGGGATAAGATGAAAAAGTTTGGTTTTTTTTGGAGACAAGTTTACATAAGACCTTGGTCTTGTTCTTTCCATTTCATTATGTATATATATGTTATTTTGTGAACATATATACATTATTTTTTTGGACTTAAATACCATAAATGTTAAAGTGTTTATGCATCTCTCTCTCTTTCTCTCTTGGAAAAGTGATTTTTTTTTCTATTGGCTTGCCAACAGTTGTGGTTTTCACAGGGCACTCAAGTTTCCTCCACCATCCCAGAATTGACCACCTCTGTGTAATTGAAAGAATCTTGACTGGGGCCTAAAACTCCATACACCCTTCTTTAATATAATCTATGGCTCCACTCTACTCTCTTTTTCCACAGATAATAACATTCTTTCAGGTCTTTCACATAAAAAACAAGTGTAATTACATGTCAAAACTGCCAATTAATCATAGTAAAATATTCATTCAACAATTCTAACATTTGTAAGTTTATATTCCTCATTGACAGATGGGTACAAGGTGTATGTTTTGTAAACCATTCATAATACACCAATAAAACCACCTGCTTCTAATGTTCTATCCTATTTATTTATGACTTGTGTGATCAGTAGAAATATCTTAAGTCTTATTTCAAGTTTCAAAATATTTGACCTGAAGTTACTTACAAGTGCAGTATTTGTGTATACACAAATATATTAACTTTAATCTGTAAAAGACTGGAACAAAGCCAACAGTCTTCTACTTCATGTACAGAAGTATCTGATATATACTGCTTCTTACAAATATTCAAAGTGGTCTTAATTAAATCTTCTCATAATGAAATCAACATTTTAATTAAATCTTTATAAGTAAATGATTTTATGGCTACTAACCATTTCAAAGGAATTAAGATGAATCAAAAAGCTGACAGGGCCAAAACATGGTGTTATGTGTTTATAATGTTAATGACTTAATGTCAAAAAAAAAAAAAAAAACCACATGCTCATTTGAACTTTCCATTATTGGCTACTTTTCTTAAACTGCTAGCTGATTGATGCATTAATGCATCCCAACAAACTACTCTCTGTCAAACAGTGGCACTATATTTTTGGAACAATGTCTGACTTTCAACATTTTAAAATAAAATATACTGGTTAAGTTTTATCTTTGCAACTGTAATAAACTGACATAATCAATAATGTTTTAAAACAAGAATAATTTGAGTAAATCATTAAAGTTGGAATTTTTTTACTCTATTTTATTCCTCATTTTTCTAAATCAAATTCATATCTTATAAAGCCATGAGCCTTATATCTTTCTGATCTCTTTATGATATTTCCATCATAAGATGTGACAGAGTCTTTGCACATACAGTTCTATATATGTAGATATTTATGATACAGATAAATCAGCTGTCACATCATAACAGACAATATGTACAGTACAGACCTGTCAAAGTTTAACACTGTACTCTAGAAAAAGAGTCAAAACTCTGGAAGCTGAGTGGCCGGTAATGGATAGCTAGTTGTACAAAATGTTGCTATGAGATAGATATCTGCCTCCAAAAACATGTCGAGGTATAGCTAACAAGGGGCTAGCTGAGCTAAAACTAATTTGTAAGATTATCGTTGAATGTTCGACAGGTCTGTACTGTATGAATAAGTGTAGCAGATCTATCAATACACTATACTACATAAAGACCATCAAGAGTAAAAAGCGTTTAATATTCATGTAAATATGTCTCTATCATGATATAACAAATGACTTAAGAAAATGGATAAAATATGTAAAACAGAAAATGCAAGTTACGACAGAGTGTCATTGTATTCTGGAATGAGAGATATCATTTTCATTGCCATTTATTCTGATATTGAATGATTTCTGCAAGCTATGCATACCATATTAATTGTATCACATAATGCATTAGGAATATATCCAAGTGGGACTTGTACATGATCACAAAATTCCCTCGTACACAACAGTACATGCGATATACATTTGTATCAGTTAATTAACTAAAAGTCTAAAACTGCAGTATAAAAGGGTTCCTGGAAGAATGGATAGTGTCAAAAACTCAATTTTAAGTCTTTATGTCCTATAAAAAAGAATATATTGCCAAGAAATTTTCACATTTAATTTCATCAAAGATTATGGGTTAGTGTAAATGATAACAACAAATAACCAGGATCATTGGCACATTAAGTATAATTAACTTCAGTTATTTCTATTACAAATAGCTGTTTACTAAAATGAAGCTGCAGCTTAAAAGCCTGACAATGAAAACATTTCTCAATTCTAGAAAATACATTACAACTCAAAACCTTCAGCACAAGGACAGGACTGTAAAAATCTTCAGCAAATTAGTCAAACACATGTAGAAAAATATTGAAATAAAAAACTTAGACATCAGTGTTCCATATAAGTCAAAATTTTCATTTTCTATTGTGGTAAATAGGAGACTATTTAAAAAGTATGCAGTACTTCCCAAAAGTTACCAGTCTCTGACTGTAAGAAAAACAAACTTGACTATATAAAGAATTATATACATGACACAGTCACATATAAATAACATCATACAAGAAGTTATATTTTCAGTAAAACTGTCTAAAAGTATTTAAACTTTGGAACTGAAATCCAATATACTGGTACAGACCATTATAGTAGCTTGTTTTAGTAGATCATATCAGTCAGAGTGACTTTCAAATATCAATTTATTTTATTTTAGAAATTACTGCCTGAATTTCTAAGTTTCTTATGGATTGCTTATCTCGGATGTATAGGGTACCTTTTAGGCAAAACAGACGAGATGGGTCAGATTCCTGGTGTCAGGGGAAGGGACTTTGTTTCATTGCAACCAGTATTTACTTTACAAATACAATCACACATGAATTCTTTTTTTCTGGCCCATACTTATAAAGAATCATTTCTATCTGAATGAGTTAACATAAGACACATAAACTATCAGAATCATAAATTTGAAACATATATTTTTTACAACCCTTAAATGAAACCAGTTAGTTAAGACCAGTTGACACAATGGTTTTATTACATAATGTTTATCATATGTACATGTATAAAATTACACAATAAATTTAGGGTGACAACATCTATATGATGTCATTGAACATCCTCGATGATACGGAGGAAGATCTATGACACAGTTCAGTTAAAAATTTGTCTTTATTTTAGTCAATTAAAATATTTTGAATTTCATTGTTATATGTTAAAATAACTTCTGTATTCTGTTACGGTAATAAAAAACATTTACCATGTAAACAAAATATTGTGTCATGATTCCACATTGCTTATAATTTGTTTTAGGGCAAAACTGGATAAGCCTGGTATGTGTATTATATCCTACCCTACTCACTATTGTTTATATTATTATATTGTAAATCTAATAAGTTGTAATTAACTTGCGGAATAAATGGATTTAATGTTTGTTAACTGAATTGGTCTCAACTATGGTTTCAGCTGTGATAAAGATTATTGATGTTTGAAATATTAGACCTTTCTGCAGGTTAGATACTAGTACCGTAACTTTACGGTCGGACCTTAAAGTTTTCAGTCAGATCTGTTAAATTTTCAGTCAGACCCATCACATTTCAACAGGGCCTGTAAATGTTCAGGTAGACCTGAAATATTTGAATGTTCTCTCACAGAAAACACTAAATCCCGAGATTCTTTTATGTTAGAAATTTCAATCTATATTTGGGGACTGGTCAAGATGACATTTAGTGTGATTAATCTACAACTCATCTAGATATTTTTATCAATATACATGTATATAATCCTATAATCAAACTGATGTTAATTAACAAGACCATAACCTCACTAATTGGTGTGTGTCTTATATTTATACACAAGTCAAGTGGCTTCTATTACAGCACATATTGTACAATATAATTATGTTACAAAGGAAACAACTCCTTCAGCGTTTTAATAACTTGTTTTCTTATATTAGGTTGCACAAATCGTCCAGATTAAAAACGACATCAGGGTTTTACCAGCATCCTCCGAAACCATTAAAAATTATGGGGTTTTTTGTATAAACATATTTATTAGATTTTTTTACAATAATTATTAGATTTTTATATTTTACAACATATTATTTTTTATAGGAATATTGCCAATATTCTTGGTCAGTGAATTTGGAAAATGACATGGACAGGGTAATATGATACCATATGTATGACAATAGTATAGATCTATGATTACTTAATGACAATAATCTATAATTCAGCCTCAGGCCCATAACAATGTAAACAACTTACTGAAGTGGCTAATATTTAAAAAATTACTTCGGCCATTAGAAAAGAAAAGGGGAAAATATATAAATGTTTACAAAATGTAAAATTATATAGGCCTACATCAGCAGCTATCCATGCTGTCGGGACGTTTGAGGCAAAAAAAAAATCACATTTTTTGTTCATATTTTTGTGTCCATTGTTTCAAATTTGTCACACTTATATTTCACATTTCCATACAACTGTAAATCTACCTACCATGTGAAAAATGTTCAGGTTTAGTCATATTTTGATCTTTTTACATCTTTGTTACTAATCCATACTAAATCGAAGAACAACGACTATTGAACAACTACTCCCGGCGTCGTCTGCTTTATAATGCAACAGTCAAATGTATGATATATAGTGACTCATTCTTTCCTTGTGTGTTAAATATTTTGACTTCACCGCCACTCCCCCTTTGGGGCCTTCCTGATTGGTTGTCGTAAAATATATGATTTTAAATATATATTACAATAATCAAAATATTATTTGGCAAGTAATTCAATGTTAATTTCGTCAAAGTTTCCGAATAAAATTTCCGAATTAATGCGAATTCTAATCAAATGACTCTAAAATATATAACGACATTCTTACTTTTTCCTTGTAGTTCCTACCAAATATTTTGGAGCACCGTTTTCTATTTAGTCGCATGGCTCATGTTTGAATTATCGCACAGTGGTTTTAATTCCATTCAGATCACAAGTTCGATGCTATCGCTGTGTAACAGTTTGCTAGCTCATTAAGCTCACATGGGAGATGTGTCCCGGAATCGAACCGTAAACTGCCCTTATATAACATAATATCAGATGTCCATTATAACATTTATGGCCGGACTACCAGTATCGCAGGGATCAGATTCATTGTAAAATAAAAATGTGTGCGATATCCAAAATAATAGAAATTTAATTTCAAAACTTGAATTAAAAAATCGTGTTTACAGACCCGGTGTTCCATTCCAAGGCTAAAATAATTCTTTTTTTCCACGGCGGCAAACAATTGGTATACCAATAGACACAAACTGTGCATCATTGCTTACTGATTTGTTTCTTTATTCATATTAAGCAGGATTTATGCAGAACTTTGTTAAGTCTGAAGAGAAGACTGTCGCCGCTCCCAAATTATCCAACCCCCGGTGATATACATGAGATGTATATAGATGACGAGAAGAGAGATGAGTAATGGCGTTTAAAGTCACAGTCGATAATACTTCACTAATATCGAGAGGTCGCCAGCTATAGACAAGGTACAGGAATGTTTCCTGTGTGTTGTGCTGATGGCATTACCACAGGGTTCTTTCAAATTATCGCGCCACGCCTATCGTGTGAGACTGAGGACCTCGTTTATTTTAAGTTCCCATCCGAAATAACACTGACGTTCATTTCATTAAGTGCTTGATGAAAGGACAGTCACTACCCACTTGTAAGTCGGGGATCAGACCCGGTCGGGGTTCAAACCCACGGCCTCCCACTTATGGAGCGAACACTCTATCTACTGACTCGCGACTACCTGGCTACCGCAGTGCTATCTTTACCCCTTTTAGAAATCATATTTGAATGTCATTATCCTAGTGAGCTTGAAATAAAACATACGACGGATAATTTAAGTTCTGTTTCATATTTGACCTCAATTATCAGATTATGACGTCCATGAAAGTCGGCTACATTTGAAGCTGTGTAACAAATATGATTACTTTGGTTTTCTGTTGCCAACTTCTCAAGATTTTTATGCTGCAATTTCACGATTAATGAGCATTGGTAGATTTTGTTCTCAGTGCCGCGGGGACTTTGTACAACACAGCAAGCTGTTGATCCAGGGATATTGCAAGCTCATAATAAGTGCATATCAAGGACAGTCCCTCAAAACTGTTTTATGACCGTCATTGATAAGTAACTATGTATCCAAAATTAACCTGGATATCATATATTTGACGACGGTCTCATTCAACGGTTCCATGTGCCTTATATTCCTTCTAAGTTTCTACCAAGTAAAGACCACCTTCAACAAACGGGAGTATATGTCGTGTTGTGGTGTACACACGCTAAAGTGATAAAAACTTTCAATTTCGATATCACACATGGCCGGGATGTGGCTAGCTAATATTAGCTAGATAGGAAGTGCTTACCCTTTCGAAGCACCCGACCTCACTTCCCTGCCGGTGGAAGATGACGGTGTTTAACTTGGTTTGCCAGTTTCACTAAACTGCTAAAGTTATTAAGCCCATGTGCGTGTATTCCGACTAATCAGCCCACTAAACCCCCATTTTAATTTTTTGACTTTTTGGAGGTTTGTGCACAAACCTCCAAAAAGTCAAAAAATTAAAATGGGGGTTTAGTGGGCTGATTAGTCGGACTAATGTGCGTGTATACTATAAAATACGAGTATAAAAATACGTGGTAATAACACATTTGTTATTGTCGGACACGTACGGGGCAATAACTACTTCGTTTTTTTTCTTAGCTTTGGAATCGTGATTTGGACATGGATTTACGAGATAAGCCTAACTTTAAGCCGTCATTGAAGCAGTTATATAGCAATCGGTAGTGGATGCTGGTGGGCAAGTTCCGAATCATGTGTTCCAGTAACCCTTAGGTTTTTCCACCCCAATCTTAAAAGTCATACTTCTGTGAATTTATATTTTATAATCTTTACAATCATCATTCAATACTTGATACAGCAGCCTTAGTTAAAACTGTGAGCTTGAAAATTAAATACTATCAGCTACATCAAGTTAATACTTCTTTAATACGTATTAAATGTTACTGATATATTATTTATTCGAAATATATTGCTCTGTAAAAATCCCGTCGTAATTTTCTATTTTTATTATTTAATATCTATAAGTCCTCTACTGAACGTTTCCGTTCAAAGACCGTTCTTTCGCCTTTGTAGAAAGCTATTACTTGTGCTCCACGCAAAAGGAGGGATATACAGTAGCAGTAATCACAACGACTACTTTTTGACAGTCGGTACTTGCGCATTGAGAAAACATGATTTCCGTCATCAACTTTACCTTTATGAGAAAAGAAAAGAAGAAAACATCGGAACTTTAATTTCCCTTCGCCAACGAAGGCGAATTTAGCACAATGGTGTTTATGGGAAGAAGTAGAAACAGACCGAGAGGAGGGGCCATTCAAGCATCGACCAGAAAAGACGGCGGTGGAAGTCATCGAGACGGATCAGATGATCGCGATTCAAGAAGTTCGAAAAACTCTGGGCAATTCAGAGGTCGCGAACGATCCAGATCACCTATCTCTAAAAGGCCCGTTACAGAGAGACTAGGAGACCAGGTGGATTACTTCAATAAAAATCGCTAGTGAAACGCTTGACCTCACAAAATCTTAATCGGGCCAGAGTTATCTCCCCTTCAGCTAATCTTGTAGTAATTTGGCATACTTTTTTGGTCATGTGCTATATCACTATGTTGCCAAAGTTAATTGTAGTAACAGTTTGCTACAAAAATAATGGCCTACTCCAAACCAATGCCAATCATGTTTTAATCTTGCTTTGCATACTAGCAGGAATATTGGTTATCTTCATTTATGTATATAGGCCTTCATTGCGTTTAAAACCCTTGCAGCAGATGCTAATTTGTAAAACGTCTAGAAAATATGTGTGAGGGTCTAGCATACCACATTACCTCACTTTAAGACCAACAAATTTGATTTTAAAATAATTACATTTATAAAAAAATTTATAGCATGGACAATATCCGATGTTTGTAAATTATGATTTTAGTCACCATAGGCAAAATGCAATGGTTTACTTTCTTGTCATCTGCCTAGCCAACTGTAGTAGATCTTATATCCTTAAGCACATGTGATAATGTTACAAATATCTTAACTGCTATAGAGCATATTTTCAAGTACTTAAAAGTACTTTACAAATCCCATCAGTATTAAATAAGAAATCAAAGTTATGGTGACAATAAACATTGCAAATTTCCTTTCAGTGTTTTCCATTTTCTTCAATGATATTGGTTATCAAATTGCCTGACATCAGGAAACAAAGTCACAACAGTCAAAGTTAATATATTGCCCCAATAACTGTACTTGTGATACTGGTTCCAATTGCTTTCCACTACTATACACTATGATAAATGTGTATTCTTGTTGGCATGACGTTAGTGTACTATCTGGAGTTAAATATTCAGAAATACAAAAATCATTCTGGAATGTATCTATTTTATTTCAGAATAACATGTTAGCTAAAGAAACACAAATTGTGACTTTATACAATTAATGATCCCTCATCAACACCTATTCTACAATAAAATAAGATTGGAAAAGGGTGGGGGAATGAATACATGTATAGAAATACCAGTATTTTGTGTCATCATTTTACTTCCTATCCAGTTGTATAACAGAGTATTTTGTTCCACCAGTGAAATTGTTCCAAAAGATAGTTTCCACTAGTGATAAAGTTACAAACTAATTAAGCTACTAGTGATAGTCACAAACTAATTAAGCCACGAGTGATAGTTACAAACTAATTAAGCCATTGTGATAAAGTTACAAACTAATTAAGCCACTAGTGATAGAGTTACAAACTAATTTAGCCACTAGTGATAAAGTTGCAAACTAATTAAGCCACTGTGATAAAGTTACAAACTAATTAAGCCACTAGTGATAAAGTTACAAACTAATTAAGCCACTAGCAATTTCTACTCTGTTTACATACTTGGTTCAAAGTCATGATGGATTTCATGTTTATCTTGAACTGTTTCATATCAGAACAAAATTTTGTTTACAACTAAAAGGTTGAATTTTGTATATGAATGTTTGTATTTATCGTCATGTATGAGATGAACTCGTCAATCATCCAGGTATGAAATAAATCCTGATAAAATGACATTGACAAATAAGCAGGCTCATAAAAATGTAGAAACCCATTGATAAGTTTAGATAGCAGATTACCCAAGGGAAAAATAAGCTAATAAGGCTGTTGAAATTTTACATGTCACAGAATGAAAATCTCAGTGTTTTCAAGGTAAATGTAACACACATAAATGCTGAAATTTACAACTATCCACAAATGTCAGTTTCCAAAGCAGGCAGGTGTAATTTTAATACATGTACTTAATTGTCATTTATTGTGCACACTGTAGGTCTGTATAATACCAGTAGCACATACGATAAAACATACTGAACAATATTTTTGTATAATCATTCTAGAACAATATAAAAAAATCAACTCAGTCCTTTTTAAAGTTTTAGACATAGATACATCTCTCTTTTCCAACCAAGTTTATAAAAATTTATTTTATTTATATTTTTTAACTTAAGGCACAAAGAAATAATACTTAAGGCATAAAGTAGGTTTTGTAATCGCTTGTTATCCTTATCTAATATCACAGATAAGAGAAATTGCTATCTTTGGGTTTTTTATTTGTTTTATAACTTATGATTACAAATTTTATTTTAAATTTATTGTTGAAAATAACTCTTCTAAATACAAATATATAATAGAATTTTCGTTTATTTCAGTATCCAGAGAGAAGTGCGTCAGACATAGCTATACAGGAATCACTCAGGATCACAGTAGGGAACGACATGTTTAGAGAACAACAGCGCCATCACAGTCCATTAGATGATAAATATGGATCATCTTTAGCAGAAAGACTTGGCCCTCCAGTTACCAGATCCCCTCTTACTCAGAAGCCTGATCGTTATGGTGGTGATATGGAATATAGAGGGCAGATTGATGATGATACATTTTATAAACAAATGGACGAGCAGTATCGGCGTAGTTCTGGTAGGGATGAGAGACGTGGCTCTCCAGGTAGACCACCATACAGGCGTGACCGTGATAGTTTAGAAAGAGATAGAGACAGACATAGAGATTCCAGAGACCGGGACAGAGACCGAGATAGACACAGGGATTTAGGTCGAAGGCCGGATGACAGAGATAGAGATAGAAGGATTGATGATAGAGACCGGAATAGAGATATAGATAGGGGCCGTCACAGTGCCGATCAGGGTAGACTTAACTATGACAGGAACAGCTCGAGAGATAGTGGTCATTTACACGACAGAGAAATGAGATCTAAAGAGAGAAGTCCTGTTGATATGTATTCTGGGCAGGGTAAATTTCCAGAAATGCGTCAGGAACCAGTCATAAATCAACCACCAGCACAACCCTTACCACCGAAGCCACTCAAGTCAATACTTAAAAAAAGTACACCTGTCTTAGAACCCAAGCCGGAATCATCGACAACAGCGTTATTTCCTGCTGGAGCACCTGCTGATCCTTATAGAGAAGAACCTCTTTATAATACTCCAGGTTTTGGTTCTGGTACACAGCAACAGGAGAACAGACAAAAGTTTACACATGGGTTACCTGGGATGTCTAACTACATGGATATCGAAGACGAAGAAAAGTTTCTCTATGGAGAAGATGCACATGCACAAAGATTCAAAAGAAATCTAAGTCCTGATATGACTCTAAAGGACAGGTATAGTGGTGGTGCATGGGGTCAGAAAACAGTAGAAAAGGACAGTTATAGACCATTGTCACCCGACAGACAACAGAGTTCGTGGATGGATAAAAGAGAAGACAATGCATATAGAGACACACAGTCTGGTCCCCAGTCAAATATGAATGAGTTTGAAAGGTTGATGATGCAGCAATTAACAATGAATCCTGAATTAGTAAAGGAAAAAACTGATATGTTTTCATTTGGTGAACCAACTCAGAAACAACAACAGCAGCAGCCACCACAGTCCTTCATGTCACAGTCTCCGTACGAATCCAATGTTAGTCGTAGTGAACAGACACCTACTACTGTTGTTGATCTTTTGAGTATTTTTACAAACAAAAGTACAAGTTCCTTTTTACAAAGTTCAAATGTTACAAGTACAATGAATGAACCCAGAGTTGCTGAATCTGTGAAACCAAAAGGTGCAAACTATGACCCAACAATAGAAAATATATTGAAATCCATTGGTTTTGATTTTGAAATGTCTAAAAGAATGCAAGAAAAGGCACAGAATAAACCACCCGAACCAAAGCAAGATGAAATGCAGATGGGTATAAACCAAACGGCTTCATTTCTGGAAGGAGGACTATCAGATGATATGAAAACAAATTTGTTGCCCAAAAAGAAAGAAGAACACATGGTTGAGAGTTTAATCAGAGAAGCCAAGGAAAGTGTTAGTCAGATCACAAAAGTTCTAGCAAGCAGAGAAAGTCAAGCTACAAAATTTATAAATGAAGAACCAAAACATATTCAACGTGATAAACCTCGCAGGTCTCCTGACAGGCGCATTTCTGGCAAGGATTATGATGATAGGGATAGAAAACGAAGAGACTCGGACTCCTTAGAAAGGATTTCAAAAGGACACAAAGATGAACCCAAGTCACGGGACTACCACAGACAGTCATCTCGCAGTCCTGAGCACTCATCATCAAAGACTACTCAGTATTCATCGTCTACGTATAGTGACCCATACATGACCACCTCAAACAGTGACCCGTATAAAACAAGTACCCACAGTGATCCATATAAAACAAGTTCACAAAGTGACCCGTATACCACAGCATCACAAATCCCTCCGTATACAGCACAGACTGATCCATATAACTCACAAATATCACATCCAAATACTGGGCCTCCTCCATCACAGAGTATGCCTTACTCTCAGCCATATGATCCTAGATATTCAGCAGCACCAATGCCAGGCCAGCATAATGTACCACCACCTTTCATGCATGGACCTCGCCCGCATTATCCTTATGGTCCACCTCATATGTATCCACCAGGTCATCCATCAGGCCATCCACCACCATATGGACATCCCCCTGGTCCGAATCAGTATCCCCCATATCATAGATTTCCCCCACCAAATGTACCACAGTATTCAGCACCACCTGAAACAACACCTCCTGGTACAGAGGCTACTCGATTACCGCCATCAGTAAATGCAACTCCACCAGGGAGGAAAAGCAATCTGATATCCGTGTCAACTATGGAAAGAAAGAAAAGTCCAGAACCAGATTTTGATAGAACTGAATTTAAAACAATTGAGCTGAAAAAATCTGACCGAAAAATTGAAGAGGAAAAGAAAAAACCTCTACCAGTAAAGAAAGATATAAAGAGTTCTAGTGAAAGTTTTAAAAAGGACACCACAACAAGAGTTGTAAGTTCTACAAAATCAGAATCTAATCGAACTGTTTTGCCTCCAAAATCTGAGCAAAAGCCTTCAAAGAGACCAGCTTCTGATGATGGCAAAAAACCAAAAGTACTTACAGAAAAAGAAAAGCAAAAACTTCTCAAGGACAAGGAGAGTAGACAGAGGCGTATACAATCACTGGAAGAGGAACTGAAACGATTACGTAAACAACAAAATGAAATCATGAGAAAAAAACGAAGACAGAAAGATGGTCATAAAGATCCGATTTTACTTCAGAATAGCAAATTACAAGAAGAAATAGCAATTCAAATTAATAAACTAAGAAGAGCAACAGAAGAAACAACAAGAGTGTTAAAAGAATCTGGAGCTGTGGATGATGGACCACCGAAAAGTAAAAGAACAAAGACAGAAGATGATGTAAAGAGAGATGAACCAGTCAAGCCAGTCAGTCAACCTCCAAAAAAGTTGGAAAAGCCAGTACAGCAGGTTTGTTATTATAATTATTGGTATACGTTCATATGTATTTTAATAAGTATGAAATCTGTTTTTACACTCTATTTACTTGAGCAGGTTGTACATTTCACTTGGTCCTATATTACCATTGAAAACCTGCTACACCTTGAAACATTTCTGTCTTGCCTTCATGTGGGGGTGTTCAGAAAAAAACTTGGATATTTGTAATGGTATTTATTTTTTGTTTACAATACTGTTTAACTAGCAAGGCTAGGGGCATCTAATTGCTTCCCATTGAATGCACTTGGATTTATTGCAGATTTTCATAGTTACCAATTAGATGAACATCTCCATTAAAACCAGGAATGGTAAGCAATTTGGCAATATTAGCTATGGTTGGGTCTTGTCAAACTTTTATCACAACCTTCTGTCTTACTATGTCACCCAACAGCGAAAAGGTATGCCTTTCAAACTTGAAAAAAATATTTACATACTTTCTTGGGTTTGGGAAAAAATTGGCACAATTTTACTATGGATTTGTTTGCTGTGTAAACAGCATAGACTGGAGAGTAATAATGATGTTATAGTGACATATGATGGTGATTCAGGTTCAGATATGTAATTGTTCTTGTACACTGTTATTAATTTGTTCCATTATAGCAGATGGTGATTATCATTAGGTGAAATATCCAAATGGTTGGCAATATTAATTTACACTAGGTGTTTTATTGAAATCTTTTCAAATATGATGAATTTTAAGATAAAAACTGAACATAAAAAATTCTAATAAGAGCTCATTATTATGATGCATATATTTTCCATCTTTTTGTTCAGCTTGGTTTAAAATTAATCTTGTTCATCATGTTTTATATAAATACTGTTTTATTATAGCAAATCAGAATTGGAAAACAAAACTTAAAACTACATTATTTACAATAATAATACTAGGTAGTTAAAATTGACTACTTAAGTTAATATTTTTATGGACAGTGGAGAAGAATTAAAATGCAGTACATTATATAGATGTAATTTAATAGTTGGATAAACCAGCCATTTTAAACCATGGGTTTCTATATATTAACATGTTATTTATAAATTGTCAGGACAAAAAACCACAGGTTCAGCCGAAACCAGAGGTAAAAGAGAAGCCACCATTGAAGTATGAATTCTTTGATCCAGGTGGTCACTGGTGTAGAAGTTGTAATGTCATTGCTGGAAATGTATTTAATTTTTTCAGTCATTTACAAGGAAAGAAACATCAGAAGGTATATAATATATAACTTGTTGTTCTTCTATACATACTGTTTTTGTGTTCCTAAGAAAAATAATTACGCACAGAAATTATATTGTTTATGAGTTTACACTAATTTCTGAATTATCAACTTTAAAAGTAATCTTTTGAACCTGTTGCTAGTATTTTGGAATACATTTTACTTACATAACCCATTGGTATACAGCTAACACTTCTGTCTCTTAGCTCCCAAAAGTCTATGGTTTTCTTTGGACACTCCAGTTTTCTCAACACCCCAGAACTTACAGCCTCGATAAAAGTGAAAGAATTGTGATAGGTGCCTCTTTTGGTCAATTTTGGACTAAAGCTGGCAGAAATTGATTTGCTATGTGGTAATCTTTGGAATTAAATTCTAATTTCAATGCTTGGCATGGGTTGAATGTTTGTAAACTTAGAAGAAATACACACAATAGCAGTCATTAATTTGAATTTGGTTTCAAGTACAAATGTACTTTTAAGATAATATCAACATTTACTTTTTCTGTTTGCAGTCGGTCAGTATATACGATAGACCCTGGATGACAGATCCCGGAAAGCCTGAAGAGAAGACAAACAATGTGAAAGTTGTACCAATTAAAGGTGTTTAAATCTAAATTTCTGATAAGAGTGAAATGTTCTTATCATTATGATGTTACTGCCATTCTAGATGTAATGTAACCATCAGTTTTATCTCTGTTCTTAGTCAACTGCATGTGAAAGCGTTGTCTAATCTTCATCAAATTAAATTTAAGATCAATTTTATTATCTTTTGTGTTTTATTCAAGCATATGTATTGGTTGAGATGCTGAATGTACTACACATTAAGTGTATATAGATTGCTCTTGCTAAACAATTTGCCACAGACTTCTTGTCTTGTCTCATGATTGATGTTAATTCAGAAGACAAAACCATATGATATATAGTATTAACTACACATTTTCATTTGTGAAAATCTCTTCACAAAATGAAAAAAATTATCTAATTATGATCATATTATTGAATTTCTTCTAAAACATTCAAACACAAAAAACCCAGAAAAAACTAAAAAGAAACCCATATTCATTTCATGAGAAATTTGAAAATATGCTTGGGCTGTGATTCAAGTGGTCAAACATTGCTTAAAGCTAAAGACCTTTTACACTAACTTTTATCTTGTATTAACCCATTTTGATTGAAAACTGCATTATAGGAGCAGAGTTTTTGATGCCAGCTAGTGCATTTTATTGTACATTGTGTAAGGAGTTCTCTGGAGATGACATGTGTGCTGAAACTCATTTAAAAAGTAAACGTCATTATGAGAGATACATGGTAAGTTCTGCATCAAGACGTTTTGTTCTTAATAACAGGATGGTGTCAGAAAATACTAAAACATATTTGCTATTGTGATTAAAGTTTCAGACTTTAACTCCTTTATTGTGATAAGTCTTTGTTCAGTTACCTAAGCAGTATTTTTAGTGACTGTTATCAGAGTGATATCAGAAGTTGATGCATTTTTAGTGAAATGTTGATTTACAGGAACAAAACATTAATTGAAATCTTTAAATATACCGTGAAACCTGTAAAATGTGAACTCCCGAGTAAATCAAGATCATGTGTAAAATGAAGCACAGTGAAACCTATATAAAATGAACCCGGAGTTAAAAAAAAAACCAACCTGCCTTAAACTGAAGTTTATTTTTTAAACTTTATTAGAACATATCACTAATATTGTGAATTAAGTCAATTTATGCAAGTGTTTTTGACAAGTTCCACTATAAATCATTGATATTTGTCACTCTGTATTACATGACAAGCAGCATGTTTTTGTGGTATATAGTATTAATCGACAGCATTTTACTATCTTTTGAAAAAGACGCACACTTAATATATCAAACCAAATATTTGTAACATGACCACCTTAAATCTTAGCGCTCCAGGTTTCCTGGAAATGAATAAGTCAAATTTCATTCCAATACACCAGTAGTACATATTTCATTTTGTTCAGTTTTTTACTTACCGCCTAGAAAAATGCATTAAGATTATTTCCCTTACCAAGTTCAGACATCTCTAGTAGTACATATTTTAAAAGTTAATAACTCTTTAAACAAATTTCCAGTAAAGGAAATTCTAACTAAAACATTTGTTTTTCAGTTAGTTATCTCTCTTTTTTCTGTATTTTTGTATATGAGGTCACTAAATTTTGTATTTGACATTAAGAAGTGGTTTGTTTTTTATGAAAAATGATATCATTTGTTATTATTGTCTTTCATATTCATTATTCACATGTTTTTTATTTCTATACATTCAGAAATATTTAGAGGATCACCAATTTTATGAACAGCGATTGAAATTGGATAAAGCTGCAGGTAGTTCATTGAGAAAAGAGGAAAAAGAAGATACTTACTCAGATAAAGAAGAAAAATACAAAAAGGAAAAAGGGACAGAATCAAACCAAAATCGGAGGAAAAACTTCCACAAAAGAAAACACCAGAATTGGAAAAAAAATCTGACAACAAGACAACTGAGTCAAAAAAAGAGGTACAGAAAGTGAAGGATTTAGACAAGGTTTCAGATAAAAAATCTGTTGTGGCAGATCCACCAAAAACAAAACCAGAAAGTAAAGTTAACGAAAAAGGAAAAGAAGAGGAAAAAACTTCACAAGAAACGGAGTCTAAAGCAAAAATAGCCATTCACATTAGTAACAAAACTGGAATAAAGCAAGTTAAAAAGATACCACCTCGGAAAAGTGCCTTGTTACCGCCTTGGAATCCAGTGTCAAAACAACAACAACAACCACCAGCAGCACCCATAATTACTCAAACGAAAAAATCTGATGATTCACCAGCAAGTCTTGATACATTTCTAACAATAGGTGAAAAATCTAAACCACTCCCAGTGATGAAAGAACCCACCGGTAAACTTTTGTTTCAGAATAAAAAAATTGTTACTGCCAAAGATATATTGGAGGCATTCAGTGGAAAGGCAAAAGAAGCAAAGCAGGCAAAAGAAACGAATGAAGCTAAGGACTCAACTAAGCCTAATCCACCAATTGAAAGAAGTGTTTCTAAGGAGGAGAAGGAGGAACTTAAAATGTTAGGTATTGAACCAGAAAGTACTAATTTGTTAGCAATACCTATACCTCCTCCTCCTAGATCGCAAAATATGTCACTTCCAAAAGATAAATCCCTGGCTACATCTTCTGCTAAAGACATGTATAATGTGTTTTATAGCGATGAAGATGGAACAAAAGACAATGCTAAACCTGTTTCAGTGGTTGCTTCTGAACTGAATGATGGTGCATCTGTTTCTGAAAAACAGAGTATGGAAGGTGTTGGTGATTCAAAGACCCAAAAAGAAAGTCTTTTAAAGACAGAAAGTGAAATGGCTACTTCATCTGACAGTACATGTGTTACCGAGACAACAGATACTGTTGAACCAGTTAGCAATGTGCAAGTTACTGAACTTTCTCAAAATAATAACCAGACTGTTGATATATCCGTGGCTAAGTCAAGTGAAACCGTAAATGTAGAAAAGATGGATGTTAATGTTATGGAAATAGATTTGAATGACATTGAACTTCCAAAAGACACTTATAAGTCTGAAAAGAATATCACAGACTCAGAAAATATGAATGTTGACAGTGGCAAGGGTGAACCTGAAATGGTCACAATGACAGTTGACAGTGTTAAAGATGAAGTTGAAATGGTTACTACAACTGCAGGTAAAAATGAGAGTATGGAAGTTGATAATACTAGCAATATAGTGACCATAGGTGATAATGAAACAGACAATATTGTAATAACTGAAAACATTCAAGATGGGAATACTGATATTGTAGATGATGTGAAAAGTGATGCAAATGAAATTGTTAATCATGGTGAGTCACAGGAGTTGGAAAGTGATGAGAGAACTAGTGTTCAAAATATTGACACAAATTTTACAAATAAGTTAAACATTGTTCCAGGTGAGAATAACGCACATACAGAAAATGTGTGCAGTAACTCTGATAATGAAATGGCTGTCAATCCAAGTGTTGAAGTTCTCGAAAGTGTTTCAGTTGGTGTTGAAATTCCAGAAAATTCAGATCGGGACAATTTTGTTAGTTCGAACGAGGTTGATAAAGTAGAAGGACAAGCAGAAGAACTTCAGATAACACAAGATGATGATAAGGAAATTCAAGTGGTCGCTGAAGTAAATTATGATAGTGAGAATAACATGGATGTCCAGTTTGAAGTAGTCGATCAGAATGACCAGGCTGTAGGTTCTGATTCAGATAGTGGAACGGTGGATTATGATGTATCGGAACAGGATATCGAGGAAGAATTTACAGAAGAGGAAAATAAGGGATCTCAAGAAGAGTCTTTAGATTCAACTGAGCAGTTATCAAATGACTGTCTTAGTGCAGTGACTGACAATAAGTTAACTGAATACTTTGAACCTGAAATTCAACAAGAATCTTTTAATTCGGAGAAGCAAGCAATTGAAAAACAAAAAAATTTAGTGCTTGAAAGTGAAACTGCAAAAAACTCTGATGCTGAAATTATTGAAAACCTTTGTGATAAAGAAACTATTCGTCCGGAAAATATGTTTGAATCAGTTAAATCATCAGAACAGTCAGTAGAGGAGCAACAAGCTGAAAATTCTGAAAACCAGTTGATTGAAAATACAGGAAACAGTCAATCTGAAATCTTGTCTGGAGCCTCTGAAAGAATTACAATGGAAAATTCTGATAAGTTTGCTGGAGTAACAATTGGCAATATTTTAAAACCAGAGGAAGGGGACATGGGTTATTCTGAACCAACCCTGGGAATAGGTGAAAGTTCTGACAATATAATAAAGGAAATGTGTGAAACAGTATCTTCAGATGTAGTGCCTAGTCTTGAATTTGAAAATACTGAAAACTCTGAAATTGACAAATTTAGTGACTTGTTTGGGGACAATCCCCCATTGACTTTACAAGAAGGTGGGTTTTCTAATGATATAATGGGGACTGCTACACTTGACGAGTTAGAAAAAACAATAACATTTGATGATTTGTTTTCTGATCAAGGTGATGGTTTGTTAAATGTTAATTCAGATATTGTTAATGAGGGATTAAATAATGATAATGAATCAGAAATGGGTAATGTTATTTTAGAAAATGATGATCGTATCAATCGGGTCGAAACTGATAGTGTTGACAAGCTTGGTATAAATGAAACGGAAATCGATAGTGTTGACAAGCTTGGTAGTACAAATGAAATGAAAGACATAAATCCAACATTGGATGAAATTAGTGACAATGACAATGAGGAAAATAATCAGGGTGAGAAAGAGGTTGATGAGGACAGTGTTTTAGAGGAAGTCAGCGATGAAGAAGATATCGTTGAAAAAACAGAAGAAAGTCATATGGAACTTGATGAAATTAGCAATGAGGATGAAACCGAGTATATTGAGGAAAATGTCAATTTAGAGGAAGTTAGCGATGTATCTGATGGGGAAGAGGATCAAGGTAATAGTTTTTGTTATAAAAATATCTGAGTTGGGATCTACTAAAATAATTAATAAAAGTTTTGCAATTGGTCTCTGTAAAGTTTTATTTGGGAAACATTTTGAAGCTTGTATTTTTTCTGCTAAATTATATGGCATTAACATTTAGACAAAATATCAATGAAAATATTTTGAAAATTTTTCAATGTCGATTTTGGTTGCTGTATTAAAAAGTTGAACCATCTTTAATGATTTTGAAAATGATACAACAAATCATTTTATATCAAGATATTTTTTCCTGTGTTAAATGTTTTTCTTGTAGATTTAGTAAGTGATATAGAGCTACTTGTAATTTGGTAGTGTTTTGTTATCAATATTAATTTCCAACCGGATAGCAAGTTATGCTATTATCAGTGTTGTTGATCATTTCATGAATACAGCAATTGGGAAAAGTCTAGACTTACAGGTGTTTGTTAGCGATAAGTATGAATACAACAGGGGTCGCAGGGTCAGTTTAATTTCAAATAATTCACCAATGTTCATTGGACCACTGTGATAAGAGGTTGATGTTCTTGGTGTATGTTCCATTGTAATAGTCGCTTCATACTGATGTCTCAAAATATAGTTTTCAGTTCCGATATTCATTGCTCTTAATAAAATTTAAGTAAACATGCATACAGTAATATTCTTTGCTTTATTGATTGATTTGAATATGCATGTTTGTTTTTGGTTTAATAGATACATGCTTATAATTGACATATCACCGGCCATGCCTTTTATGTTCCGACACTGGCCGCCATCACAGTACCAAAGCAGCAGTGACGTCATTAAATAGCACAATTCAGGCAGAGTTTTATTCTTTTTGTGTGGTATTCAAGCATGTCGGGCCTTTGTTGGAACATTATGGGCATGGTCGGCGATCCGTTAATTGTGGAACTCTTCTGTAATATAGGGATATAATTTTGTTTAAAAAGTTCAAGATTACCAACAGTCCTTAACGGAATTAACTATTGGTGAAATTTAACTGGTTTGTCTTGGGATTTTCTACTCAATTGTTATGCCCATTTATGTTAGCTTTACATTATGATATTGCAATTAATGATAATTTGAATTATTTGTATGCTAGGTTTCCTCAAAATTAAAGTTAATATAGTGATAGTCAAATTTCCAAAATTTGAAGAAATATAGTTCTTTTCAGAGTCAAGTTTTTTCTACATAAATTTACTAAAAATATGTTACTTTTTGAAAGATTTTCTCAAAAAGTCGCCAATGGTTTTTTTTTGCTTCCAGAAATGGAAACAGTACATTTGAATATGACTGTGCTATGCGTCTGATAATGAAAGTAATGAATCCTTTATATTCTTAATATTTTAAGAAGTAAAATGTCATTAATTTTTCAGATGATGGAGAAAGTGTACATAGTGGTGTAAGTATGGATATGGGCAGTGACTTTGAGGTGCTTGATGAATGTGTAGATGATGAAGAGGAGGAGGAGGCAGACCAAGAAGAAGCATAATAAGAAATCTATGTTCGTTTCAGTTTGTGTCATAATACCAGGTCCTATGGGTGTTTAAAATCTACGTTTTAGTATTCCAGGCACTTGTGTGTTACCAGGTTTTTAGGGTGTTTAAAATCTACACGCCTCAGTGTGTAGGGCACTTGTGTATTACCATACTTAAGGAGATTTGCTAGGTTTCCACAAATTTCAAATAATTAGTAGCCAAATTTTCAAAATTTGTGAAAATATAGTCCTTTTTAAAGTATTTTTCCACAAATTTGCTAAAATAGGTTACTTTTTGAAAGAATTCCTCAGAAATTAGTAGCCAATGACGATTTTGGCTACCAGGAATGGAAACATAGGATTTGGTGTATTTTGTTACTACAATTCAGATGGTGGAAATTGGAGAAGTGCCATTCCTGGATTTAGTGTTTTCAGTATATATGACAATTGTCATTAAAATGATATTGGTGCAATTTAATTGTAGATAAAATGATCATGTAAATTTTTGAAGCCAGAAATCCAAAAGGACATACCGTACTCCAAGTTTGCATAGGTCATATGCAAGGTTGATCATGTCGACCATGTCTAAAAGTATGTGCAATTACTTTCTAGTAAATACAAAGGAGATGCTCTATCTTGTTTGTTTAGTTATTTTGCATGGTTACCATTTAAAATTAATCATGCCAGTATCTAATTGCTTGCTAGTAAACGTTGTTAATTCATAATAATTGTTAAGTAGGTTTACTTAGTTAGGTAAGGCATTTTGTATATTTTGAAATTTTATAAATAAAGTTTGAAATGAAGAACAGAGACGGGACATTGAAGTTGCATGCAGTTAACAGTTAACAATAAAAAAGGTATAGACAATCATTTCAAGAATAACTTGACATTAAATATGACGTTGTAATGAAGGAATATCGAGAACTGATCGAGAAAACATGGTTATTGGAGACGGACCTACAGTATTTACCAGCAGCCATGTATGGTTTGAGATAATGTCATTGATTTTCAACAACAAAGAAGTATTTCCAACACAACGACGTGTTATTGGTATCTACAATAGGTGTACTGTGGATGTTTATCCTGTATAATGTGCAACCAAGTTATCAAAGTGTTTGAATCATAAAACTTGGAATCACTGCAACAGGAAAGCAGTATGACCGTCACGTGACCCTGGTATTCTAGATAGCAGCGGTCGCCAAATTATAAAAGTTTTACTGTATTGTGGTAAAAACGTTTGTGACTACATATTGTGTTTTATCCCAGCGTCAAGAGTACCAAGATAGATAATGAAACTTGGTAAAATGGAATTCCAGGACACTGACATTGTGTGTCAAGATTTAGCAGCAATGTTATTGACTTTAATATGTGTTCATTATACTAAACTGAATAATGTTTATGATTCGATGTAAATATAGAAATTATGCGTATTCTATAATTAATAACAATATCGGCTTTGGCTGTCTGTTTTTGAGGCATGTGCATTGCAGTTTATTAAAAATAGACTGTAGGAGCTGAACATATTGACACAATTAAAATGCCCATAGGTTTTACCAATCAACGCCGTAATTTTACATTGAATACAAATAAATACGATATTTTTATCATGTCCGTATTTCTCTCATTAAAGATATACTTGGTGTTCATGTTGATATATATATTATTTGTTGAAAATGTTTTTAATATAAACATGTTTTAAAATGGCAATTACAAGTTTTCTACAAATCGACATTAATATTTTGACTTCCTTAATTTGTTAAATTTGTCTATTACTTAGAAGAATGATAAAGCCAGACAGCATTATCTGCATGTATGTATAATGCAGCATACTTCTAAATATAATCATTTTTCAATGACAAACTACTATTCAATCAACACGAATTGCAATTGTAAATACTGCAATAACTAGATTCCAGATTAACAACTTGTACCCAGGTTATAGGGTACAAAAGTGCTGTAACGGCACAGTGAATATTGCAATGAACATTCAATTAGTAGAATTAGCAAAATGAAATATCTTAATAAAAGTTGAAAATGTTGAAAATTTTTGTTTTTGTTTTATTACAACTGTTTCTCTCCTACTCCCACCGCCCGGTATTTTATTATTATTTTTTTTTTGTTAAAACTCAAAAGTAGATAATGAACCTACCTAGGAATTCCATCAATTGGAGAAATACATCTTTATCATTTATTCTTGTATTTCGTTCAGCATACCTATCTAACTGGAAATTACATTGTATTTGGACTCATTGAAACTTAAAATGTACTTCTTTAAATTGTCAATCGTGGACAAACAACATATCTGTAACTCAAACTTCCCGTGAATGCTGTAGGCACGAAGGAGAATTTGCGAGTTTTATAGTCGTGATTACAATGTGTTTTATCTCCCCTTATATATGGTTATATAGCATTGTTTGTTATGTCACAGGTATAAATTATAATATGGTCATTGCTGTAATTGATTGTATAGCCCAGCGCCTGTTTCGACGACATGGCTGTTAAAAATACAAGTATCGGAAGTTGCAACATGTTTCACGCAGCAAGAAGGCGTTTTGTTGCAATGTTGCAGATTTTTGTAGGGTGTTGGAAATACACCGAGATTAAAAAAACGAATGATTTATCTAATTTGAAAATGTCTTCATAAAGGAAAAAATATTTTCAGAGTCGCACAAATTGCTATAAAAACAATGGAATATTTGTATTGCATTATCGAGACCCCTTTTCAGATACTCCACGCCTTGTCGAAACTGGCTCTTTCTGTATACTTTGTGATTGGCCATAATTAAGATGTCGAATTATTCATGAAACTCTCCCAGAGAGTTGTATCACTTGTAAACCTCCAGATTTGCTACTATTAAATGCCTCTTGGTATGAAATAAATTATTTTCATGATAATGGGAGTTGTCCCACTTGTATCGGACACTGCTTCATTTTGGGTTTGTTGGCCAATATTAAAAAGTGGCAACGATAGACGAACATTTTCCACCTTTGGTATTCGATGGATTCTTGTGTTTATGTTTTTTGCGCAGTCAAATTGGCGGTCAAGTTAAAAGCAGTAACAAAGTCCGTCATGAGAAAAAGACATTGTTGCAACTTTTTAAACATGATATATTACATTTTAACAACTTGTTATACATTGCATTATACATATTGTTGAGCGGTCAAGGCCTGTAAATGTTAATTTTAGTGCCAAGAACATAGACACTTGTGTGTTCTTTGCCAGCTGCAGAGATTTGACTTTCCAAATCCAACAGCAACTAAGATGCTAGGTATTAACCAAATTAGTCAAACTTGATAATCCATATTTTCAGTATTTATGTTTTGATACACAATGGGCAGATTACCTGGATTCGTACCATTTTAAAGAATGACTTTTAGACTGCATGCGTTTTTATATTGACGACGGTCTTGCATAATTGCAATGGTGCAATTGCCATTGTCGGCGTTTTTTCAAATTGCGCATCGTCGTCAAGTCGGATATTGGCTTTGAAGATAAAAGTGTGTATATAAAAACACACAGCAACAGGATACAAATGGGGCTTTATAAGCATTTGGCCTTTGCATTTTTGGAAAATATAAAGCTATTAATAGAAACTCGCACCATAATAAAGTTACTTGACAAAATGGTTATATGGCTTCAACAATGTGACCTGCGAACACTTAGAACCATTGTTGGCAAACACAACAATGTAAATGACTTTATTGGAAGAAGGGAAAGCACAATACCTTTTAAGGGAAGATTCGCTACTTCCTGCTCGGATAATTATTCCGTAAATCTTTTCTTTTCGGACACCTTGTGCTTGGCTGACCCTTATGACACCGATTTTTGGTTTGATCAGACTATTGGCGATTCGTTTGACACGAAGAAGAAACATGCTCGCTATATTTTAGACGATTATCAAAGAGGGGAGACAGTATGCAACAAAAAGTTGCACCATAAGATGTGAAATGAAAAAAATAATAATAATAAATAAATAAAAAGCAACGGGCCCGGGAAATTTGACAATTATCATAAAGCGCAACATCTAGATTATAGAACAGCACATGCAGGTACTCAAAGCCTTAGAAGGAGGAACTTAGACATGCAATAGAATTGTCTGAAAAAAGAGAGGACGGCACATGTATAAAGATTTACAGGATATAGAATGTTAGTTTCACTTAGAGAAAATAAATCGATGATCATTATATCGCACATAGAGATATAGACTGTCCAATGACTCTTCAGGTCTAAATATGAAGTCAATGAATTTCATGGCACGGACGGCGATTACTTGTATAATAAAATTGCAACGGGAAAGGGTTGCATCAGAAAACGATCCCACTGGTGATGTAGCAATGAAATTTCCGAGCATTTTCATTTGTTCAATGAAGTATTCCACCTAAGTTGCGGTCTGTGATGAGCAAATCACCACAAACTTGCGAAAATGAGCAGGAAATGTACAAATGTTACATACTCTGAATCACCTACAAACTGTGCCGCATTAAAGAATATATATTTATATAAACTTATGATTTGATTAAACTTAACGTCAAAAGTTCAATTTGCAGCTGTCACGATAGTAAGTGTTTTGAGAATGATAACGAACGTATATCGCTAGATAAATGCAACAGTCAATGTTCTTTTTGAAGTAAAAAGTATCAAAATTAAGAGTTGGATACATTTTTGATGATTAATGTAATTGAATGGGAAAATAGCTAAGATATACAGCTGTCATCTGCTGATTTTAAATGCATTACTTTAATAAAAATTCAAAATCAGAACATGACACAGCTATATTCCAGTGATTCTGATACAAATTTTTGACTCTTTTTATATTTTAGTGCGCTTGTTTAATTTTTTTTTACAGAATTTATCTTAAAATTGTCCGTTATGAACTTGAAACGGGCAAACATCAATTTGCAATACATATCGGGAAACCTTGAGCCTTTTTATTGGAAATAGAGCCAGGAATCGGCTTTAAAAATAAAACGATGGGCCGCTTAAAACAGACGTACCAATCCGTATCTAAATTACTAGTATTAAGATAAGAAGATAATTGATTAACCAAAAACTACAGTACAGGCCTGTTTAAATTTTAACACAAAGCCAACGAATACGTGCCGAACGGATGGCTAATATTGTATCAATATCAAAAGTAACACCTCCATAAAGGCAGATAGTTCGACCAATGCTATCATTGTTCCAAAATTAAATTTTGGTAGCAATATCAATATGCTACTTATTACCATCGTTAAGGCAGATATTTTGGCCTAATAATGGCTTTGTTAAACCAAGCAATTTTCAGAAGGTTGAATAACAACTTTACACGGGGGACGGCTTTAAGCTCTAATAGAAGCAGAATATATTTTTACCAATATATGTTACAAAACATACGCATTGCATATGATGCGTGATGGGAAAGCTACGGCGAGCTACCAGTATGTAAAAAGTGAATACATAACATCTTTAATGTTTCTAGTATTGCATTTTATTCGCAGAATTCCTATTTAAATGCATATAATAACTCCTATTTAACTCGTGCTTAGAAACAATTGGATTGTAATTTGAAGTAAAAAACAAAACATTGTCACATACAAACCGAACGTATACAAAAGATCACGGTTGCGTTTAAGTTTGGACGAGAGTTCACCATTGTGGTGGTTTTTGGTGAGGGTCTTGTCCTTACCGAGACCTCTTTTAAAATAACTTGTTAAAATAGATTCCATCGTTATCAATTAAAATCTTGATTACAATATACTAGGTAATGAGACAAAGAAGAAACAAAACAATAATAATTTAGAAAGGAGATTCTGAAAAAAAGTTCGATGAACAAAAACATACGCTTATATCTCCGTTTGACCGAAAGTGTTCATATAGGCTACTTGACGCCCCATAGTCATATGTCAAATATGTAATCTATGATACTGCTCTCTCTCTCTCTCTCTCTCTCTCTCTCTCTCTCTCTCTCTCTCTCTCACACACATTCACACACACAACTGGACTCTTCAACATGTCAAAAGTAAAGATCAAAATATTGTACTGGTGTGGTAAATTTATGGCAAATTTGGTTTTGAGGATTTTAACTGTTGTCTGCTGAAGAATACATTTCGCATCCAACTCAAAACTGAGTATAAATAATAAAGATAATTATTATACTCGTAGCAACTTTAGATATAGATATTTGTCGAGATTCACAAACCAGGAAGGTTTAAAGCATTCATGTCAACTTGTTTAGAAAATAAATTTATTATCGTTTTGAGAATTCTAAAAAAGAAGATAAAATAATGTTTTTTACATGTATGTAATGAAAAAGAAAAACAAATTACTGCAGGCTGAACTAGTGGTCAAGGTTATGTCTTATTAATGTGATATCCATTATAGATAACGTATTTTATTGTCTCTAGTTCTAAAGAGGCGATATGTTCAGAGATTAGATGAATTATATCCCTCTGTATGGTTTGTTTTCATGCTGTACCCAGGAGATGGCAATGTTGCTTGTTTTCCATTTGGGTAATGGATGTATATAAATGATTCATCTTAAAGGTGGGCTGGGATTCTTGTATGATAAAAACTAAACCGTGTGTAAATACTGGCTTTGGTGTTATCACGTCTACTGATCCAGAAATTCCAAAATGTTCAAGTTTAAACATTTTTACTGTTAGCAGTTAAAATTTTCATGTTTTCTGTAGAAATCATACACATTAACAAGATGTTATACGGTTTTCATTGACGATCAAGTCATTTTAGGGCATCTTCAAAGAAAGACCGGTAAATCTCGTGTTTTAATTCTTTTTCTTTTGCCAGAACTCCTTCTCATATTACAGGAAATATTAAAATTTATTAAAGAACATTAATGTTTTGGAGTATATTTACTTAGTGTCTTTTGTACGGATTCAATAGAATGTGTCATTATGAATACCAGGATCGACGGTTTTTACTTATGCCGAATATTTAGATATTTCGTAGCGCCCTAGTTCAGAAACATGTTATCTACATCATATCATCGGAAATTAAAATATCTTTTATGAAGTAGTAATGATACAGAAGAGTTTACAAGAACACCAGTCGATACAAATATGTACTCAGAATTTGGCCTTACTTATGAAATCTAAACTTGAAGTTATATCAACAACTTGTATTTTTAAAATGGGTTATCATGCAAGAATTCTTTCATTAATATCAAGGTGGTCAATTCTAGGATGACATAGGTAACAGGAGAAAACTACCTTTGCCAAACAAACTGAAAGATGATCTGACAGAAAGGTTTGAACCTGGGCGGTGAGAGGAGCTTGATTCGTAAGCGTTATAATGCGAGAGGTAGCCGTTCAGGCGTTTAAATGTCAAGGAAACTAAGAATTATGACGCTTGACAAAACAATATCCAGATTATAAAAGATATGATTTGCATACAACATATTCTCCCAAGTGTTACTCCTGATTGTTTAAACAATTTGTAAATAGAATTTATGATCGTCCAAAGAATTTGAATTTCAAAGACAGACAGGGCACGAATTACTATTACAAAAGTGTATTCCATAAATACTGTTTTTTGTTACCATTAGCATTGTCCCTAGAGTTTTTCTAGTTTATACAAAATACTTCTTTGAAACCAAAACAAAAAATTGGATAAATATAAAAACATAGCATTGTTCTACTTATTCCACTCAGCCATTCACAATGCCTTTGTATTTTATTCTGTAAAATACTACAAATACATTTAGCGTCGTAAATCGTATGTTTTTAAATGGTATTGACAATGACTCTCCATCACATTTCACGAAGGACGATGCTGAATGGATGTAAATATTTTGAAAGATATATGTACTATTGTCGTAATTTACTAAATAAGTAATGCAAATACTTTATACTGATAAGAAAGGACATCAAGAAAAACGGAGACATATTCAGAAATGTATATTATAAAACTGAAGTTCTGATAATTCAACCTTGACTGGTTGTTCAAAGCTCTGTTCGTAACCAAAATATTATTTAAAACATTAATTTCAAACATATTGCCTAATATAGTACACTAGATACAAACTTTAGCTAATCAACTGGTTAGGCTAACAGAGCTTTGAAAAACCTGACCTTAATTACGAATCATCTTGTTTTGATTCATCTATATCATAAACATTGAAGAATGGATTCAATTTAAAACACGTAGTAAGTACATACTGTTACTCGATACTCATAATATTTCATAATGACGATTGTTCTCGGATACCATGTATTTAAGACGATTTCTTTGCGTAGTATTGGTTCTTGCTGATTTTATGCTTAGAAACAACTAAACTATATTATCCAGTTGATAAAGCATCACCACAAGAATCATCAAGTTTGGACGAGAGTTTACCATTGTGGTGGTATTTGGGTACATATGGTTATTGTTAAAATAATATAATTAGCTTTAAGATATAAATCCATTTCTGCTAAAAAGTTTTTCAAGATTTCTGGTGTTTTACCATCATCGCCAATCTTATTTAGTGTTGTCGATTAGAATGTACTTGATTATATTCAGAGCCACAATAACCGTAAAACAATAATTAGAGTGTTTTTTTTAATGATGAACCGAAAACGTATATGATTACATCAACCATATATCTAATCACCATTTGATGGTAGATGTTTATGTAGTCAAGTGGACGCCCCTAGCCTTATGACCAATGCCTGTGTAGTCCAAACCGTCAAACTGCTCTCTCTCTCTCTCTCTCTCTCTCTCTCTCTCTCTCTCTCTCTCTCTCTCTCAAAATCAATAACAATGAAACCAATTTTCCAAAGGTAAAAAATAAACATTAAAAATATTTTGTTGGCGCGGTTTATATTTTATGTTTACATATATGGTTTTTGTTTTCCTGTCATAACTTTTGTCACCCGTAGAATACATTTCCGCCTCCCACTCACTACTAAGTATACAGCTATTATTATATAAAGCATTTTGTTACCACTGACGATGAATTGGTTGTGTTTTGATATTTTTCACAGATTCACAAACCCGGAACGGTTTAAAGCTATCTTGTTAACTTGTTTAGAATTACAGTTTTATTGTCGTTTTGAGAATTCTAAAAAAATATTTATGTTTTTCTGAATAAACCATGTAATGAAAAAATAAATTATGAAAGGCTGAATTAGTGGTCAAGTAAATATAATGGCATACGTTATCCATTATAGCTAATGTATTCTATTGTCTTCTGTTTTCTGTTGAAAGGTCGGACATAAGTGGTTATATACGATTTTCATTAACAGTAAATCATTTTAGAACATTCTCAAAGACAGGCCTAACCAGCAAATTTCGTGTTTTAATTAATTTTTTTTTGCCAGAACTACAATGTTCTCATATTACAGGAAATATGAAAATTTATTAATAAACATGAATGTTTAGGAGTATATTTACTTAGTATCGCCTTTTGTACGGATTTCAATGGCATATGTCAATATGAATACCAGCATCGGCGTTTTTCATATTCTCGAACATTTAGATATTCCATAGCGTCCAAATTCAGAAACATGTAATCTACGTCATATCATTAGAAATGAAAATATCCTTTGTGTAGTAGTGATAGTACAAAAATAAGAGTTTACAATAACATTCCTTACAACTTTGTATTCAAAATTTGGTCTCATTATAAAATGTAAACTTGAGGTTATATCAACAACTTGTATTTTTAAAATGGGTAATGTTACGGTGTGAAGTTTTATCATGAAGTCAAAGATCAAATGAAAATATAGTTTATAAATATTGGTCCCATTATGTGTTTATCTTGTGTCTTTTTTGTTAATTTGTGTTGACGTGGTCTTGTTTGCTTAAACATTTGCCTCGCATACCGCGGTTTTTCGCATTTTTTATTGCTTATGTTGTACCGAGATAAGGCCGGTTTGGTCTGTCGTTCTTACATTTGAAACATGAACAAAGAAAAGCACCCTACTACTACCACCACCAATAATGATGATAATAATGAGGAGAAGAACACAAAGAAAAAGAAATAGCCTCAACTATGTAGAAAAATAATGCACCTAAGCAGAGTTCGCAGAAATTTCACATTTATTCCTGTATACCCTCTCTTGGATAGTAGACAGAAAAGCCATACGTATATTTTTATCGATCTAGACAGCCCTGAAGTGTAGCTTTTGTTCCGAACTAAGAAATCTTTTCTTTAGGTTTTTGATTGCCCCAACAACAAAACCCATAAAGACACTGTTTAAATAAATAACGTACTGTGTTGATATTAGCACAGTCCTGAGTTTATTGCTTCAATAGCACATGTCATTTACAAGGAATCTTTCAACAAGAAAACGTGTAGAGGCTTTTTTTAAATTTTGATGAAAATTTTGCTTTTAGACACTTTATACAAGACAAATCTGATCTGAAGTGTTTAAATGCAATTTATATGTTTGATGTCTGACTTACTGTTAGTAATTCAAATTTTCATATTTTATTGTTAGTAATTCAAATTCTCAATGTTTCTGTTGAATCTCAGACATTAACTGTCAATCAATTTAGGACACCCTCAAATGCTGGTAAACTCGTGTTTGAATTTGTTTTCTTTGCCAAAACTATCATGTTCTCATATTGCAGGAAATATAAAAATATTAATAAACATTTGGATGTTTCGGAGTATATTTACTTTGTATGGCCTTATGCACTGACTTCAATGGAACGTGTCTAATATGAATACCAGGATCGGCGTTTTTCCTTATGCCGAATATTTAGATATTCCAAATCGTCCAAGTTCAGAGGCATAAGTAATCTTTATCATATTATCGGAAATTAAATATCTTTTGTGTAGTAGTAATGGTACAAAAGAGTTTACAAGATGTTTTCAAAATTTGGCCTTGCTTATGAAATGTAAACTTGAGGTTCTATCAACAACTTTTAGAAATGGGAAATCATGGAAGAATGGAGTGATGGTGTTTTGCGCCCAAGTCTAGATTCTTTCATTTATATCGGATGGTAAATTTTGTGATGGCGGGAGAAAAAAGGAAAAAAAACCACTGACCTTTGACAAGCGGACTGACGGATTTTCTCACACTAAGATCAGCCCGAGTGAGATTCGAACCTAGGCAGTGAGAGGCAATGTGATCCGTAAGCAGAATAATACAAGAGATACTCATTTATGTGTTAAATGTCAAGGAAACTGCGAATAATAACGTGAAACATAACACGAATCCAGACTACAAAAATAATGGTTTACATACGATATATCATTCCCCCCTCGTGTTTCTCGGGATCTATATAAATAATTTCTAAAAGAGATTCCATACAAATTTGATTTGAAAGAAACACAACGCGAATTCAGAGTATAACAGTATTTCATAAATAATATTTTATATATGAAATACCGATATCATTGTCCCTAGAGTTTCCCTGTTTTATACAAACAAACTGTTTTCATGATATGGGTTTAAAAGAATCCGAGATATGAAAAGATAGCATTGTTCTGTTTTAGCCCACTCGGCCATTCTCGCTTCCTATATGATTTACTCTGAAAACGTTTTAGCGTTGTAAATCATCCTTGTCTGAATGATATTAACAACGGCTCTACATAACAGTTCACAAGGAATGTCGAATGGGGTCAAATATTTTAAGGCTGAATAAATCAACCAGGAACATCACAACTGTATAGGTATAAAGTAATGCGTCGATAGATATACGAACTATTTACATAGTGTACTGAGTTGGTGATGAAAATTATAACAAAAAACACTGATAAGTAAACAGACATGTTTCAGAAATGCATTAAAATTCAAAATCAACATACTAGTGCAGGTTTTTAGCTCACCTGACCGAAGGTCATGTGAGCTTATGGCATAGCGCAGCGTGTGTATGTGCGTGTGTGCGTGTGTGCGTCGTTAACACCTATTTTCGACTTCTCCTCTGAAACTACTGGACAGTTTTTGATGAAACTTTGTCAGAAGTATATATGGGCCGGTGCAATTCAGATTTGTTCGTGGCGTTGCTATGGCTACCATAACTAGGTCAAGGTGACCTAGGGGTGCAAAAATCTTAAAAAATCTTCTCTCCGAAAGTACTGATTGGAGAAAAAATCTGATGTGATATTTGGCTTCTCTAGGGTCTTAAGCCTATAGTTTGTTCATTTTGTGAAATTCGGATAAAAAATAGGTTACGCGTTTTTGCGTTTAATTTTGAAAAAATCGTAAAATAGCTTCAAATTGTTATAACTTGACTATTTGACCAGATAATGACATGGGGTTTTCAGTTTTGACATCTTCTTGTTAGTATCTTCAAAATGAGGTCAAGGTCGATTGTGAAGGTCGTGACCTAATTTTTTTTTACCTCTAATTATAATTATTATCTCGAAAACTATAAACTTTTTGTATAGGCATGTATATTAGAATGTTGTAGGTATCTATACAACGATCATTTTGATGTATAGAAAAAGGTCATGGGTTCAAAGGTCAAGGTTACAGATGCGAAACAATACCGAAATGGTTAATTATCTCGAAAACTATAAACATTTTGTATAGGCATGTATATTAGAATGTTGTAGGTATTGATACAACGATCATTTTGATGTATAGAAAAAGGTCATGTGTTCAAAGGTCAAGGTCACAGATGTGAAACAATACCGAAATGGTTAATTATCTCGGAAACTATAAACATTTTGTATAGGCATGTATATTAGAATGTTGTAGGTATTGATACAACGATCATTTTGATGTATAAAAAAAGGTCATGTGTTCAAAGGTCAAGGTCACAGATGTGAAACAATACCTAAATGGTTAATTATCTCGAAAACTATAAACTTTTTGTATAGGCATGTATATTAGAATGTTGTAGGTATTGATACAATGATCATTTTGATGTATAGAAAAAGGTCATGGGTTCAAAGGTCAAGGTCACGGATGTGAAACAATACTGAAATGGTTAAATTTCTCGAAAACTATAATCTTTTTGTATAGGCATGTACATTAGAATGTTGTAGGTATTGATACAACGATCATTTTGATGTATAGAAAAGGTCATGGGTTCAAAGGTCAAGGTCACAGATGCAAAACAATACCGAAATGGTTAATTATCTCGAAAACTATAAACATTTTGTATAGGCATGTATATTAGAATGTTGTAGGTATCGATACAACGATCATTTTGATGTCTAGAAAAAGGTCATGGGTTCAAAGGTCAAGGTCACAGATGCGAAACAATACCGAAATGGTTAATTATCTCGAAAACTATAAACATTTTGTATAGGCATGTATATTAGAATGTTGTAGGTATTGACACAGCAATCATTTCGATGTATAGAAAAAGGTCATGGGTTCAAAGGTCAAGGTCACAGATGTGAAACAATACTGAAATGGTTAATTATCTAAAAAACTATAAACTTTTTGTATAGGCATGTATATTAGAATGTTGTAGGTATTGATACAACGATCATTTTGATGTATAGAAAAAGGTCATGGGTTCAAAGGTCAAGGTCACAGATGCGAAACAATACCAAAATGGTTAATTATCTCAAAAACTATAAACTTTTGTATAGGCATATATTAGAATGTTGTAGGTATTGATACAACGATCATTTTGATGTATAGAAAAAGGTCATGTGTTCGAAGGTCAAGGTCACAGATGCAAAACAATACCGAAATGGTTAATTATCTCGGAAACTATAAACATTTTGTATAGGCATGTATATTAGAATGTTGTAGGTATTGATACAACGATCATTTTGATGTATAAAAAAAGGTCATGTGTTCAAAGGTCAAGGTCACAGATGTGAAACAATACCTAAATGGTTAATTATCTCGAAAACTATAAACTTTTTGTATAGGCATGTATATTAGAATGTTGTAGGTATTGATACAATGATCATTTTGATGTATAGAAAAGGTCATGGGTTCAAAGGTCAAGGTCACGGATGTGAAACATACTGAAATGGTTAAATTTCTCGAAAACTATAATCTTTTTTGTATAGGCATGTACATTAGAATGTTGTAGGTATTGATACAACGATCATTTTGAATGTATAGAAAAAGGTCATGGGTTCAAAGGTCAAGGTTACAGATGCGAAACAATACCGAAATGGTTAATTATCTCGAAAACTATAAACATTTTGTATAGGCATGTATATTAGAATGTTGTAGGTATTGATACAACGATCATTTTGATGTATAGAAAAAGGTCATGTGTTCGAAGGTCAAGGTCACAGATGTGAAACAATACCGAAATGGTTAATTATCTCGGAAACTATAAACATTTTGTATAGGCATATATATTAGAATGTTGTAGGTATTGATACAACGATCATTTTGATGTATAGAAAAAGGTCATGGGTTCAAAGGTCAAGGTCACAGATGCAAAACAATACCGAAATGGTTAATTATCTCGAAAACTATAAACATTTTGTATAGGCATGTACATTAGAATGTTGTAGGTATTGATACAACGATCATTTTGATGTATAAAAAAGGTCATGTGTTCAAAGGTCAAGGTTACAGATGCGAAACAATACCGAAATGGTTAATTATCTCGAAAACTATAAACATTTTGTATAGGCATGTATATTAGAATGTTGTAGGTATCGATACAACGATCATTTTGATGTCTAGAAAAAGGTCATGGGTTCAAAGGTCAAGGTCACAGATGCGAAACAATACCGAAATGGTTAATTATCTCGAAAACTATAAACATTTTGTATAGGCATGTATATTAGAATGTTGTAGGTATTGACACAGCAATCATTTCGATGTATAGAAAAAGGTCATGGGTTCAAAGGTCAAGGTCACAGATGTGAAACAATACTGAAATGGTTAATTATCTAAAAAACTATAAACTTTTTGTATAGGCATGTATATTAGAATGTTGTAGGTATTGATACAACGATCATTTTGATGTATAGAAAAAGGTCATGGGTTCAAAGGTCAAGGTCACAGATGCGAAACAATACCAAAATGGTTAATTATCTCAAAAACTATAAACTTTTTGTATAGGCATATATATTAGAATGTTGTAGGTATTGATACAACGATCATTTTGATGTATAGAAAAAGGTCATGAGTTCAAAGGTCAAGGTCACAGATGCAAAACAATATCGAAATGGTTAATTATCTCGAAAACTATAAACTTTTTGTATAGGCATTTATATTAGAATGTTGTAGGTATTGACACATCAATCATTTTGATATATAGAAAAAGGTTATGAGTTCTAAGGTCAAGGTCACATATGCGAAACAATACAGAAATGTTTAATTATCTCGAAAACTATACACTTTTTGTTTAGGCATGTATATTAGAATGTTGTAGGTATCGATACAACGATCATTTTGATGTATAGAAAAAGGACATGGCTTCAAAGGTCAAGGTCACTGATGTGAAACAATACCGAAATGGTTAATTATCTCGAAAACTATAAACATTTTGTATAGGCATGTATATTAGAATGTTGTAGGTATTGACACAGCAATCATTTCGATGTATAGAAAAAGGTCATGGGTTCAAAGGTCAAGGTCACAGATGTGAAACAATACTGAAATGGTTAATTATCTAAAAAACTATAAACTTTTTGTATAGGCATGTATATTAGAATGTTGTAGGTATTGATACAACGATCATTTTGATGTATAGAAAAAGGTCATGGGTTCAAAGGTCAAGGTCACAGATGCGAAACAATACCAAAATGGTTAATTATCTCAAAAACTATAAACTTTTTGTATAGGCATATATATTAGAATGTTGTAGGTATTGATACAACGATCATTTTGATGTATAGAAAAAGGTCATGAGTTCAAAGGTCAAGGTCACAGATGCAAAACAATATCGAAATGGTTAATTATCTCAAAAACTATAAACTTTTTGTATAGGCATTTATATTAGAATGTTGTAGGTATTGACACATCAATCATTTTGATATATAGAAAAAGGTTATGAGTTCTAAGGTCAAGGTCACATATGCGAAACAATACAGAAATGTTTAATTATCTCGAAAACTATACACTTTTTGTTTAGGCATGTATATTAGAATGTTGTAGGTATCGATACAACGATCATTTTGATGTATAGAAAAAGGACATGGCTTCAAAGGTCAAGGTCACTGATGTGAAACAATACCGAAATGGTTAATTATCTCGAAAACTATAAACATTTTGTATAGGCATGTATATTAGAATGTTGTAGGTATTGACACAGCAATCATTTCGATGTATAGAAAAAGGTCATGGGTTCAAAGGTCAAGGTCACAGATGTGAAACAATACTGAAATGGTTAATTATCTAAAAAACTATAAACTTTTTGTATAGGCATGTATATTAGAATGTTGTAGGTATTGATACAACGATCATTTTGATGTATAGAAAAAGGTCATGGGTTCAAAGGTCAAGGTCACAAATGCAAAACAATACCAAAATGGTTAATTATCTCAAAAACTATAAACTTTTTGTATAGGCATATATATTAGAATGTTGTAGGTATTGATACAACGATCATTTTGATGTATAGAAAAAGGTCATGAGTTCAAAGGTCAAGGTCACAGATGCAAAACAATATCGAAATGGTTAATTATCTCGAAAACTATAAACTTTTTGTATAGGCATTTATATTAGAATGTTGTAGGTATTGATACAACAATCATTTTGATATATAGAAAAAGGTTATGAGTTCTAAGGTCAAGGTCACATATGCAAAACAATACGGAAATGTTTAATTATCTCGAAAACTATAAACTTTTTGTTTAGGCATGTATATTAGAATGTTGTAGGTATCGATACAACGATCATTTTGATGTATAGAAAAAGGACATGGGTTCAAAGGTCAAGGTCACTGATGTGAAACAATACCGAAATGGTTAATTATCTCGAAAACTATAAACTTTTTGTATAGGAATGTATATTAGAATGTTGTAGGTATCAATACAAGAATCATTTTGATGTATAGAAAAAGGTCATGGGTTCAAAGGTCAAGGTCACATGCAAAACAATACCAAAATGGTTAATTATCTCGAATACTATAAAATTTTTGTATAGGCATGTATATTAGAATGTTGTAGGTATTGATACACTGGTTATCATGATGTAAAGAAAAAAGGCTTGGGGTTTAGTATTTATGTGTTCTTTAAATCTATCAGCTAGCCATTAGTTATCAGGTGAGCGTATCAGGCCCATGGGCCTCTTGTTCATATTAAAATTAGTTCTGCCAACTTACTTATTTGTGACTGGTTGTTAAAGCAAGTTAAGTTTCGACACTAGATGTTTAAAACTATCTTGCCATCTCAAATAGGTATCAAAACTGTCTGTGGTTTTCTCACTACGACTATTGTGTACAATGAATCTGGATTTGTATGTTGTCATCAATGATTGATCTAGATATATTGAATTTGTATACCAATATAACTTTTACTACTCGTCACATCACGGATAATTCTATATTCATTTCTGAAGCTAAAGATGGTGCTTTTTATTTACTTACACATTTTCAGTTGTTACTAGGTACAAGTAAGTGAACAATATCAACCTTTACTCAATTTTCTATGGAAATAAGGAATATTTTACTGTCACAAACTGACTGGTTCCAATAGTAATGTTCTAGCTTCAAAGTTTTTTACTTTGCTTTGGGGTTGTGGTTTGGACATGGTTGGCATGTTTGTTTTTGACTATGTCATAAAATATCGGTAAATCTATTGATAATGGTTCTTCGTATGTTTGTTTTTTTAATTCATTATGTTAGTTTCAATAAAAAGTGTGTGTGTTCCAGACACCATGTGTGTGTGTGTGTTCCAGACACTATTTGTAAGACAAATCTGAGATGTTTTAATAAAATCCATATGTTAAATATTGACCTATTGATCTCTCTCTCTCTCTCTCTCTCTCTCTCTCTCTCTCTCTCTCTCTCTCTCTCTCTCTCTTTGTGTGTGTGTTCTAGACACTATTTGTAAAACAAGTCTGAGATGTTTTAATAAAATCTATAAGTTTGATATTGACTTATTGATGTGTTTCTGTGTGTGTGACCCAAGAAGAACCGGGTCATGTACTGGATGTTTTGATGATCAAACGTGTTAAATAACTGTTCTAAATGATTTGGGTATCTGATCTGTATATGTTCAAAACAAATCAATGTAGAGCCCCAGAAATGTAATGTTTTTAAGTTTTATCACCAGGCGTGAAAATGAAAGTATAGTTTATAAATATTGGTCCCAATATGTGTTTATCTTGATAATTATTTGGTTTGTTTGTGTTGACGTGTTCTTGTTTGCTTAAACATTTCCCTCTCACACCGCGGTTTTTAGCATTTCTTTTCATTTATTTTTGTTGTTCCGATGTAAGGCCGGTGTGGTCTGTCGTTCTTACATTTGAAACATGAACAAAGAAAACTACCCCATCGCCTATAACAATAATAATATTGAGAAGGAGAAACAGGCTGACCGATCAAATTTATTTATTGTCCAGATCGGTACATTTTTAGTGCGCATGGTTGTCATTTAGGTACTTTTTATATTTAAGTGTTTGATTTTGGTACAATTCCCATACAAAAAGTCCAAAATTTTAGTACTTTTAATTGAAAACCCGTCGGAATGGGAAAAATCCGTCTAATTTGACCTTTTCATTTTATCCGTCTGTTTTTATAGTACAAATCCGTCGATTGGTCAGCCTAGAGAAGAACACACACACACACGCACACAAAAGCGTCAACTATATCAAAAAGTTATGCACCCTAGCAGAGTTCGTAGAAAATTCACATTTATTAGGGTAGAATCCTCTCTTGGTCATAGGTAGTAGACAGAAACCCCATGCGTAATTATTTTTATCGACCTAGACTGCCCTGAAGTATAGCTGTTCTTCCGAACTAAGAAGTTTTTTTTTCATTTGGTCTTTGATTGCTCATACAATAAACCCATACAAATCACTGTTTAAATAAATAACGTACTATGTTGATATCAGCCCATGAGTCCATGGTTTCAATAGCAGTTGTCATTTACAAAGAAACTCTCAACAAGAAAACGTGTAGTTGATTAGATTTTAGACGTTTTTTATGTTTTGATGCTTTCAAACACTATATATACAAGACAAGTCTGAAGTGTTCAAATGAAATACATATGTTTGATATTTAACTTATCAATGTGCTTCTGACAAAGCTTGCTATAAGTATTACGAATGGGTTATTTACTGTTGTACAGATATTTAACATTACCCGCTTTTATATTGGTTTTTAAAGAACTTCAACCGCAATGCTTTAATTTTGTGTTTAATATGAAATGCCTGTCCAAAGAGTGGGAACATTTAAAATCCATTTACAGATGCTGTTTTTTTGTTCCATTAATAAGTTTACACATTGAAGTATAAAAAAAATAAAAATAAAAATATTTCAATGTACTTTTACTTACAATGCATTACTCTTTCTCACTGAAAGATATTTTGCTACAGATTTTTAATTTGTTTTAGGCAATCCAAAATTACAAAAAAATGCATGTTATTTTGGAACTAAATTATTTCAACGAACCATTATTTATCAGGCACGCATATCAGGCCCATTGATCCCCTCAGTACAAGATTGCATTGATAATTGTCAAGTGCAAGGTTACATATGTTTATAAAATGTCTTTGTAAAACAAAAACTTATTATTAAAATGGTTTACACTCATCTTATTATTTGCGAATAGAAGGCAGATATAGCCTCTATTGATACTTGATCAATTTTGATAAAATAGTTTCAGTATTGATTTCTTTGAAGTATAAATGTTTTTGGCTTTAATCGAATGTTTTTTCTTCGAACACCTGTTGGCATGGTGTATAGGCAGAAACTAAACATAAACGTAGAAATCATTCTAACCTGTGTGAGTGTTTAGATGACTTTTATATTAAAACATTGATTCTGATCTGGGATGTTATTACTTAGTATTCAAAACAAGCACCTTGAATAAGTTCTAAAGATATATGAACGTTAATGATTATATAGATGATAGATCATAGAGGTGAAAATATGCGTGTGGTGATTGGGCGGTGGGTGGTTTGATGGTGGGTTTAACCCCAGGACCTATTTTCACAATCATTCCTTAACTAAACTTAACTAAAAATTTCCTTAACTTAAATCTAGGAAATTATGACAACCTTTTACAGTACTACAGATAAAATTTTGCTGATATAAGCTTTGATTGGTCTTCAAAGTGACACCTTAAGTTATTTTATATCTAAAAATTAACAAAGTTATTACAGTATTAAATTTGGAAGATTTAAGTTAATGAAAACCTTAGTTAAGCTATTGATTATGAAACCAGGCCCTGGTCTGATCGAGCCATTTGTTATGTAATCAATCGATATGATTTCCTGTATATTGAAAATGTTATTAGGCATTTGATAAATGGTAAAGAGGTCGAGTGGTTATGTAACAAACAGCGGAAAAGCTGAAGTATAAACTACGATTTAATTGATAAACAACACTTCCGATGTATTGATGACGCCTACTGATTGACCTTAATTATCCCGAGGTGTTCGATATGATTATTGTACTTATCTCTAAGTCAATAGATAAAATCATAAATGTCAGTGTGAAACGGAATAAAATAGTTTGATCAAACATACGAAAGATGGACCTTAAGGGAAAATGTAACATATATCACAAAGGCATGCGATAACATGCCACTATGATTTTCTTGATTAACTGAATTGATTTGTTTTTAAAAATGCAAATAGATATTGTAAACCGACACGGCTATTAACATTCGCGGAAGTCAATCGCACGTTTACAGTTATGTTCACCACATCACTGTTACTCATAACTGAAAAAAACGCTATTTCAAAAGTGCCCTACAAACAAACCCCAACCGTGTACATGATCAAAATACGAGTGATACATTTACTCCACCCAAGGATTGTTACTTTGAAGTTTAATAAAGATATGTTAATTACTTTCGAGAAACAAAATATTGATGAATATTTAGTTAGGGGGCATAATAAGCATCACATCCTTGTCACGTTTGAACTGTCAGTAAAGCTGGGTTAAACCCCCCACAGAATGTTGTCATTTGTCGGTGACCTATGCAAGTAAAATTAGTATGCGACGCAGTGTCTCATGTTTGTTTACGTTTGTACCAAGTTTAATAAAAAGAAATCCATGCATAGGCATGTCCCAATATATGGAGCGGTACGGTATTGGGTCAGACGGACAGGGTGATACCTTTATACCCCCAAACGTCGTGTGCGACGTATGGTGTTAACTATGGATAAGTAACGCCTTATATGGTAAATGTTAGATAAAGTGATGGTTACTTTCCATAATGGTGGCACTCTTTCACCAGCGCCATTGCAAGATGTTTTTATCTCTATCTACTCTTACTTTCAATAGCACAATATAAACCTCAATATGTGAGGGAGGGAATCTTAAGAAATGTAAAGTCAATCAGTCATCCTTTGACGCCGGTAATTGGATCCTTTAAACCGCATGTTATGTGTCCGATTAAAAAAATCAAATCTAACAAGATATTGCGTGCTTGAAACATATAAACGTTCCAATAATCGTTACTATTTAAATATTTTGTCGGTATTTCTTAGAATGAATTAAAATGCTGACATGCAAGAAAACAATTTAAAAAGTTAAGGATGGTAAAATAATCACATCATCAAACATGAAGAACGCAAACCATAACAATGTTATGATGAACCGTTTTAAATAATGCATGGTACCACAAACCGCAGTCGTTTCAGGCTTTGACGTGATTCCATTTCCTTTTAGTCTACTGTGTCTGTTTTAATTACGTTTCAACATGCAAGAAAACATTTCCACAAGTATTTGATAGTGATTTATATTTATCTGATTTGCATCATATGATACAACTTTGAAGATGTACCTTCAAAACAGACAATTGTACTTTAACATGACACGTTTTTGTTTTTGATCATCGTGAGATAAATATGGATTTATATTTATTTGTGTTATTAAAAACGATCGGAACTCCAACCATCATTTTTCTGGTAAATATGTTTTGTACAGGTGGTTCAGATGGATTTTTAAATAAACATTTTTATTATGCCAAAATCGCCTGTCTTGGACCGTATCTCAATTTTCGCCAATGTAAGTGAATGGATAGAAGTCGTGTTCAAAGATTTAGCAACGTTTAATATAATTACGAGAAGCGACGCAGACTCTGATTAAATAAAACAAGCCTGTTTCTGAGGAAAGTTTGGGAATATCCAACGAATTTAGATACCACATTATCCAGACCTATCTGTCAAATAAAGCACAACGTTTGCTAGCAATCAAAATGACAATATTTCATATTGCATGAGGAAAACAATGATAGTTTAGAATTATTTATGGAATGTAAAATCAAAAACAGTAATCAACTATTATCTATATCATTTATACTATAACAAAGGGAAACTATTTCTGTGCTATTTTTTAAGTTGATATCTGGACCATGGATTTGTATCTATTTTGCCTATTACATTCAATTTGTATTTTAGATAGAGTTAATTAGACACATCACGCAATCAACAACTTCAATGAATTGAATTCATTTTACGCTTCATTACTTCAGTGTGTCGATTTTACTAGATGGCGCATACACATGATGCTTTTGTTTATTAAAAAAATAATGGATACTGTTATTGATATCAGTTGCCAACAAGTATGAAAACCAAAGGGATCAAATGGTTAACTATCATTTTGCTTCTATGTAATCGGTTTGGCATTGGGTTTCATTAGAAAAAATCAAAAGTGAGAAATGCTTATGGCAAATTAATAATACAAAGTATTATTAATGATACTCAAATAGAAGAAATCAATCAACCACAAACATGCTGCGGTCCATGTTTAAATCACAATCGCAAAAGCAAAATAAAAACTTTGAAAACTGGTAAAACACGCGAACTGCTAGAAAGAAATTTTGTAACTGAAAAATTGTACTTTGCAACGGCCAACGAAATTAGGAATACGACACAATGCAGATAATGGTACGAACAGTCAAATATGAAAAGACAAAAAGGACAAGTACAAATTCATACGGGGCCACATAATTTTAAAATTAATATTTTATATTAATTGTTTGACATTGGATGAACATTGGCGTTAAGTATTCACCCGTGTTTGTGATAGGACTGAGCTTCTGAGTTCAGATCCAGATACAAATAAAACTATAACCGTTTCCAAAACATTTTTCTTTATACTTATGGCAAATTTTTAGTCGATTATAGAACAGATATTTACTTCTTCAGATTTGGCTTTTTATAATGTTCTCTTCGTTTACAGTAGTTCTTGTCCTAATAAGAATAGGCTCTAGAAATGTCACAAAATGGGCAATTTAAAAGAACTATATAACAAACACGTATGTGTAGGTATAAATGAACACTTGTTAAAACAGTTTACAAATTTTGAAATTATAATTAACACTTAAACATTCTTCTGTATCTTTGATATATCTGATTTATTTCAAACCATTCTATGGACTATGTAAAATTAAAAGTTTATTTTAAAGTTGTATGAAATAATTGGATACAGAGAAACACACTAGCTATTGGTGTCTAGGTTTTAAGCCACAAAATCAATATGAACAAGGTCAGCAATATTAATTCGAGTTGTCGCCTCCAATGTTTTTAAGGCGATAAGATAAGCTATCAGAACGACACAAAAATACCATGCATACTTTGACTAAAGTGAATTTAACAATATAATTATTTTAGAAAGACACGACAAACTGTTGGAATTTAAAGCTGAAATTTGACAAAGGTCTGTCCGAATACATCATCGAAGTATCGCAAGTTTTGTTTACTATAATCCATCGACTTCAATTTCATAAAACATGCATTTTGATAGTAGTATACATGTAATTTCGTACTATACTTTAATTATGTTGCTAGATCGTGGACACCTGAAGTTGGTTACTTTTTCAACATTCAACATTCAACGTTGAAAAAGTAAATGATATCTGAAGTTAGTTACTTATTCAACATTCAATGTTGAAACAGTAAGTAAGTAAGTTTATTTACTTTTTCAACATTCAACATTTTATTTTGAAACAGCAATTACATCCATAATTAAAGAGAAGCTGTCGCCTTAAAATGATTTATGACTTTTAGAGGATAGAGCTAATATTGTATGGGGTTAACAATGTCAAATAACAAATAACTTTGCTATTATGTCCGATTTTGTTACATTTCCCTACTAGTTCTTACCTTTATCCTCTAGGTCCACAGCCAAATTAATTTAGCTTTGAACGGGGTTGACTATGTCAAATAGCAGAAAAACTTTGCTACTATATCCGATTTTCTTATATTTTCAACTACATCTCACAGATATATTCTAGTTTCAGAGCGAACAAGTTATCCTGCCACCTAATGATATATTATGCAACACTTATATTGTCACTAGGTATGTCAGTGTCAAATTTGGTTAGCTTTGAACGGGGTTGACTATGTCAAATAGCAGGAAAACTTTGCTATTATGTCCGATTTTGTTACATTTCCCTACTAGTTATTACTTATATACTCTAGGTGCACAGTGAACAAGTTCTCGTGCCACCTCATGATATGTTATGCAACACTTTAATTGTCACTAGGTATGTCAGTGTTAAATTTGGTTAGCTTTGAACGGGGTTGACTATGTCAAATAGCAGGATAACTTTGCTATTATGTCCGATTTTGTTACATTTCCCTACTAGTTCTTACTTATATCCTCTAGGTTCACAGTGAACAAGTTCTCGTGCCACCAAATGATATATAATCCAACACTTGTATTGTCACTAGGTATGTCAGTGTCAAATTTGGTTAGCTTTGAACGGGGTTGACTATGTCAAATAGCAGAAAAACTTTGCTATTATGTGCGATTTTCTTACATTTCCCTACTAGTTCTTATTTATATCCTCTAGGTTCACAGTGAACAAGTTCTCGTGCCACCTAATGATATATTATGCAACACTTGTATTGTCACTACGTATGTCAGTGTCAAATTTGGTTAGCTTTGAACGGGGTTGACTATGTCAAATAGCAGGAAAACTTTGCTTTTATGTCCGATTTTGTTATATTTCCCTACTAGTTCTTACTTATATCCTCTAGGTTCACAGTGAACAAGTTCTCGTGCCACCTAATGATATATTATGCAACACTTATATTGTCACTAGGTATGTCAGTGTCAAATTTGGTTAGCTTTGAACGGGGTTGACTATGTCAAATAGCAGGAAAACTTTGCTATTATGTCCGATTTTGTTACATTTCCCTACTAGTTATTACATATATACTCTAGGTTCACAGTGAACAAGTTCTCGTGCCACCTCATGATATGTTATGCAACACTTTATTTGTCACTAGGTATGTCAGTGTCAAATTTGGTTAGCTTTGAACGGGGTTGACTATGTCAAATAGCAGGAAAACTTTGCTATTATGTGCGATTTCCTTACATTTCCCTACTAGTTCTTACATTTATCCTCTAGGTTCACAGTGAACAAGTTCTCGTGCCACCAAATGATATATTATCCAACACTTGTATTGTCACTAGGTATGTCAGTGTCAAATTTGGTTAGCTTTGAACGGGGTTGACTATGTCAAATAGCAGAAAAACTTTGCTATTATGTGCGATTTTCTTACATTTCCCTACTAGTTCTTACTTATATCCTCTAGGTTCACAGTGAACAAGTTCTCGTGCCACCTAATGATATATTATGCAACACTTGTATTGTCACTACGTATGTCAGTGTCAAATTTGGTTAGCTTTGAACGGGGTTGACTATGTCAAATAGCAGGAAAACTTTGCTTTTATGTCCGATTTTCTTGCATTTCCCTACAAGTTCTTACTTATATCCTGAGGTTCACAGTGAACAAGTCCTCGTGTCACCTAATGATATATTATGCAACACTTGTATTGTCACTACGTATGTCAGTCTCAAATTTGGTTAGCTTTGAACGGGGTTGACTATGTCAAATAGTAGGAAAACTTTGCTATTATGTCCGATTTTCTTACTTTTCCCTACTAGTTCTTACATTTATCTTCTAGGTTCACAGTGAACAAGTTCTCGTGCCACCAAATGATATATTATGCAACATTTGTGTTTTCACTACGTATGTCAGTGTCAATTTTGGTTAGCTTTGAACGGGGTTGACTATGTCAAATAGCAGGAAAACTTTGTTTTTATGTCCGATTTTGTTATATTTCCCTACAAGTTATTACTTATATCCTCTAGGTTCACAGTGAACAAGTTCTCGTGCCACATAATGATATATTATGCGACATTTGTATTGTCACTAGGTATGTCAGTCTCAAATTTGGTTAGCTTTGAACGGGGTTGACTATGTCAAATAGCAGGAAAACTTTGCTATTATGTGCATTTTTCTTACATTTCCCTACTAGTTCTTACATTTATCTTCTAGGTTCACAGTGAACAAGTTCTGGTGCCACCTAATGATATATTATGCAACACTTGTATTGTCATTAGGTATGTGAGTCTCAAATTTGGTTAGCTTTGAACGGGGTTGACTATGTCAAATAACAGGAAAACTTTGCTATTATGTCCGATTTTCTTACATTTCCCTACTAGTTCTTATTTATATCCTCTAGGTTCACAGGGAACAAGTTCTCGTGCCACCTAATGATATATTATGCAACACTTGTATTGTTGCTAGGTATGTCAGTGTCAAATAATGTTAGCTTTGAACGGGGTTGACTATGTCAAATAGTAGGAAATCTTTGCTATTATGGCCGATTTTCTTACATTTCCCTACTAGTTATTACATATATATCCTCTAGGTTCACAGTGAACAAGTTCTCGTGCCACCTAATGATATGTTATGCAACACTGGTATTGTCACTAGGTATGTCAGTGTCAAATTTGGTTAGCTTTGAACGGGGTTGACTATGTCAAATAGCAGGAAAACTTTGCTTTTATGTCCGATTTTGTTACATTTCCCTACTAGTTCTTACTTATATCCTCTAGGTTCACAGTGAACAAGTTCTCGTGCCACCTAATGATATATTATGCAACACTTATATTGTCACTAGGTATGTCAGTGTCAAATTTGGTTAGCTTTGAACGGGGTTGACTATGTCAAATAGCAGGAAAACTTTGCTATTATGTCCGATTTTGTTACATTTCCCTACTAGTTATTACATATATACTCTAGGTTCACAGTGAACAAGTTCTCGTGCCACCTCATGATATGTTATGCAACACTTTATTTGTCACTAGGTATGTCAGTGTCAAATTTGGTTAGCTTTGAACGGGGTTGACTATGTCAAATAGCAGGAAAACTTTGCTATTATGTGCGATTTTCTTACATTTCCCTACTAGTTCTTACTTATATCCTCTAGGTTCACAGTGAACAAGTTCTCGTGCCACCAAATGATATATTATCCAACACTTGTATTGTCACTAGGTATGTCAGTGTCAAATTTGGTTAGCTTTGAACGGGGTTGACTATGTCAAATAGCAGGAAAACTTTGCTATTATGTCCGATTTTGTTACATTTCCCTACTAGTTATTACATATATACTCTAGGTTCACAGTGAACAAGTTCTCGTGCCACCTCATGATATGTTATGCAACACTTTAATTGTCACTAGGTATGTCAGTGTCAAATTTGGTTAGCTTTGAACGGGGTTGACTATGTCAAATAGCAGGAAAACTTTGCTATTATGTGCAATTTTCTTACATTTCCCTACTAGTTCTTACTTATATCCTCTAGGTTCACAGTGAACAAGTTCTCGTGCCACCAAATGATATATTATCCAACACTTGTATTGTCACTAGGTATGTCAGTGTCAAATTTGGTTAGCTTTGAACGGGGTTGACTATGTCAAATAGCAGAAAAACTTTGCTATTATGTGCGATTTTCTTACATTTCCCTACTAGTTCTTACTTATATCCTCTAGGTTCACAGTGAACAAGTTCTCGTGCCACCTAATGATATATTATGCAACACTTATATTGTCACTAGGTATGTCAGTGTCAAATTTGGTTAGCTTTGAACGGGGTTGACTATGTCAAATAGCAGGAAAACTTTGCTATTATGTGCGATTTTCTTACTTTTCCCTACTAGTTCTTACATTTATCTTCTAGGTTCACAGTGAACAAATTCTCCTGCCACCAAATGATATATTATGCAACACTTGTATTGTCACTACGTATGTCAGTGTCAAATTCGGTTAGCTTTGAACGGGGTTGACTATGTCAAATAGTAGGAAACTTTGCTTTTATGTCCGATTTTGTTACATTTCCCTACTAGTTCTTACATTTATCCTCTAGGTTCACAGTGAACAAGTTCTCGTGCCACATAATGATATATTATGTAGCACTTGTATTGTCACTAGGTATGTCAGTGTCAAATTTGGTTAGCTTTGAACGGGGTTGACTATGTCAAATAGTAGGAAACTTTGCTTTTATGTCCGATTTTGTTACATTTCCCTACTAGTTCTTACATTTATCCTCTAGGTTCACAGTGAACAAGTTCTCGTGCCACATAATGATATATTATGTAGCACTTGTATTGTCACTAGGTATGTCAGTGTCAAATTTGGTTAGCTTTGAACGGGGTTGACTATGTCAAATAGTAGGAAAACTTTGCTATTATGTGCGATTTTCTTACTTTTCCCTACTAGTTCTTACATTTATCTTCTAGGTTCACAGTGAACAAGTTCTCCTGCCACAAATGATATATTATGCAACACTTGCATTGTCACTACGTATGTCAGTGTCAAATTCGGTTAGCTTTGAACGGGGTTGACTATGTCAAATAGCAGGAAAACTTTGCTTTTATGTCCGATTTTGTTAAATTTCCCTACTAGTTCTTACTTACATCCTATAGGTTCAGAGTGAATAAGTTCTCGTGCCACCTAATGATATGTTATGCAACACTTGTATTGTCACTAGGTATGTCAGTGTCAAATTTGGTTAGCTTTGAACGGGGTTGAGTATGTCAAATAGTAGGAAAACTTTGCTATTATGTCCGATTTTCTTACTTTTCCCTACTAGTTCTTACATTTATCTTCTAGGTTCACAGTGAACAAGTTCTCGTGCCACAAAATGATATATTATGTAACACTTGTATTGTCACTACGTATGTCAGTGTCAAATTTGGTTAGCTTTGAACGGGGTTGACTATGTCAAATAGTAGGAAAACTTTGCTATTATGTGCGATTTTCTTACTTTTCCCTACTAGTTCTTACATTTATCTTCTAGGTTCACAGTGAACAAGTTCTCCTGCCACCAAATGATATATTATGCAACACTTGTATTGTCACTACGTATGTCAGTGTCAAATTCGGTTAGCTTTGAACGGGGTTGACTATGTCAAATAGTAGGAAACTTTGCTTTTATGTCCGATTTTGTTACATTTCCCTACTAGTTCTTACATTTATCCTCTAGGTTCACAGTGAACAAGTTCTCGTGCCACATAATGATATATTATGCAACACTTGTATTGTCACTTGGTATGTCAGTGTCAAACTTGGTTAGCTTTCAAAGGGTATGACTATGTAAAGTAGAAGAAAAACTTTGCAATCATGTCCGATTTTCTTATATTTTCTAACTAGTTCTTACTTATATCCTCTAGTTACTAGCTTTGAACGGGGTTGACTATGCTAAATACCTAGTGACAATGCAAGTGTTGCATAATATATCATTAGGTGGCACGAGAACTTCTTCGCAGTGAAACTAGAGCATATCTGAGATATCTCGTTGACAATGTAAGAAAATCGGACATAACAGCATAGTTTTCCTGCTATTTGAAATAGTCAACCCCGTTCAAAGCCAACCAAATTTGACACTGACATACCTAGTGGCAATACAAGTGTTGCCTAATATATCATTAGGTGGCACGAGAACTTGTTCACTGTGAACCTAGAGGATATATGTAAGATCTAGTAGGGAAATGTAACAAAATCGCTCATAATAGCAAAGTTTTTCTGCTATTTGACATAGTCAACCCCGTTCAAAGCTATACAAATTTGTCACTGACATACCTAATGACAACACAAGTGTTGCATAATATATCATTAGGTGGCACGAGAACTCGTTCACTGTGAAAGTATAACATATCTGTGAGATATAGTTGAAAATGTAAGAACATCGGACATAATAGCATAGTTTTTCTGCTATTTGAAATAGTCAACCCCGTTCAAAGCTAACCAAATTTGACACTGACATACCTAGTGGCAATACAAGTGTTGCCTAATATATCATTAGGTGGCACGAGAACTTGTTCACTGTGAACCTAGAGGATAAATGTAAGAACTAGTGGGGAAATGTAACAAAATTGGACATAATAGCAAAGTTTTTCTACTATTTGACATAGTCAACCCCGTTCAAAGCTAACCAAACTTGACACTGACATACCTAGTGACAATATAAGTGTTGCATAATACATCATTAGGTGGCACGAGAACTTGTTCACTGTAAACCTAGAGGATAAATGTAAGAACTAGTAGGGAAATGTAACAAAATCGGACATAATAGCAAAATTTTCCTGCTATTTGACATAGTCAACCCCGTTCAAAGGTAACCAAATTTGACACTGACATACCTAGTACCAATACAAGTGTTGCATAGTATATCATTAGGTGGCACGAGAACATCTCACTGTGAACCTAGAGAATATAAGTAAAACTTGAAGGGAATTGTAAGAAAATCGGATATAATAGCAAAGTTTTCCTGCTATTTGACATAGTCAACCCCGTTTAAAGCTAACCAAATTTGACACTGATATACCTAGTGACAATATAAGTGTTGCATAATACATCATTAGGTGGCACGAGAACTCGTTCACTGTGAAAGTACAACATATCTGTGAGATCTAGTTGAAATGTAAGAAAATCAGACATAATAGCAAAGTTTGTCTGCTATTTTACATAGTCAACCCCGTTCAAAGCTAACCAAATTTGACACTGATATACCTAGTGACAATATAAGTGTTGCATAATACATCATTAGGTGGCACGAGAACTCGTTCACTGTGAACCTAGAGGATATATGTAAAACTAGTAGGGAATTGTAACAAAATGGGACATAATACCAATGTTTTTCTGTTATTTGACATAGTCAACCCCGTTCAAAGCTAACCAAATTTGACACTGATATACCTAGTGACAATATAAGTGTTGCATAATACATCATTAGGTGGCACGAGAACTCGTTCACTGTAAACCTAGAGGATGAATGTAAGAACTAGTAGGGAAATGTAACAAAATCGGACATAATAGCAAATTTTTCCTGCTATTTGACATAGTCAACCCCGTTCAAAGCTAACCAAATTTGACACTGACATACCTAGTGGCAATAAAAGTGTTGCCTAATATATCATTAGGTGGCACGAGAACTTGTTCACTGTGAACCTAGAGAATATCAGTAAGAACTAGTAGTGAAATGTAAGAACATCGGACATAATAGCAAAGTTTTCCTGATATTTGACATAGTCAACCCCGTTCAAAGCTAACCATGACACTGACATTGACATACCTAGTGACAATACAAGTGTTGGATAATATATCATTAGGTGTCACGAGAACTTGTTCACTGTGAAAGAAAAACATATCTGTGAGATCTAGTTAAAATTGTAAGAAAATCGGACATAATAGCATAGTTTTCCTGCTATTTGACATAGTCAACCCTGTTCAAAGCTAACCAAATTTGACACTGACATACCTAGTGGCAATACAAGTGTTGCCTAATATATCATTAGGTGGCACGAGAACTTGTTCACTGTGAACCTAGAGAATATCAGTAAGAACTAGTAGGGAAATGTAACAAAATCGGACATAATAGCAAAGTTTTTCTGTTATTTGACATAGTCAACCCCGTTCAAAGCTAACCAAATGTGTCACTGACATACCTAGTGACAATATAAGTGTTGCCTAATATATCATTAGGTGGCACGAGAACTCGTTCACTGTAAAAGTAAAACATATCTGCGAGATCTAGTTGAAAATGTAAGAAAATCGGACATAATAGCAAAATTTTTCTGCTATTTGACATATAGTCAACCCCGTTCAAAGTTAAGCAAATTTGACACTGACATACCTAGTGACAATACAGTGAACCTGTTGATCACAATTTCCTGTTTTCCCGGTTTGAAGTATTACCAATTTGTGTTGTTCTTATGCCGTATTATTACGTAAATTAATAATCATTTTGCTAAAATACAGCAGGTTTTTGTATTTAAGTTACAAATATGCACTTTAATCAAAACTCTGTATAGTACCTACATTTTTTCGCACTATTTTGGTATCATGCACGGAATAATGGTACCTATTTCGTCATAACTCCATTGTGTCGCTTACACATTGTGCAAAAAAAATTCATGTAATTTTATGTTTTGTGTTTGATAATTGGATTAAGAGAAGTGAACACCTCTACTGTAATCAGTAAGACAAATACAAGTATTTGACATTTTAAACGCAATTTTGTCTTAGTAATGGAAATTAAGTTATTACATGTTTTGTATTAATTATGTTTTATGTATTGGGATTTACAGGCGAGAGTTGCTCTTGAGGTTAATTTCACTTAAAGCCCCTGCAAATGTCTGACACGTGCTCACTGGACACTATGACATTATAACTGTCTGGCACGTGATCACTGGACACTATGACATTATAACTGCACATGAATCTTATCATTTTTTATGTTTTAGTTGGGTTTGTAAAAGGTGTGGAAAGTACCGTATCTGTCCTTCCTAAAATAGAATGGACATTGTAGTGGTCAGTAAAAGGCAATTAATTTAAATGTCAAACTGTTTAATTGTTGAAAAGTTACAATCGATATTCATTTTAGCTTTTATCTCTTGTTTGCTAGTCTAGTTTTGTCTTTTTTTCATTTTTCTTGCAAAAGTGATGCTTTTGAAGTGTAATGATTCACGATCAATGCTTTACAAATTGCTTTACACTCGCTGCTCGCTGCGCCATCGATGTCTTTAAATCTGCCAAAAATGGTGATAATGTTTTCCCTTCTTTTTGTTTTGTTTAAATGACCTGCCAAGTGTTGTATGTTTAAAAGAACAACATAGTTACAAAAATACACAGCTTATTGTGACAAGTATGGTCATAATGAGAATTGTTTAATATGAAGTATTTAATTATGATTTTATTCTTAGCAAAAAGTTTATTAGATAATTATGACAGACTGTGGTTTATAGGCCACTGGACAGCTGTCAGTCGTAAAACATTCAGGTGGTAAGGGGAAAATTCACTTTTCTATGAATTTGGATAATTTGGGTGCTTGTTCGGCTGACCAACTGGTTGGTTCCGGGGCTTTCGATTGAATGTAGACGAATGAAAAAGAAGGGAGGAATGTGGCTGACCGGGCTCGATTATTGGCCGGGTGGCTAAGTCATTAGAGCAATCCGCTGATATTGAGTAGGCCCCATGTTATAGTTCCAGTTTGGTCGCTACTTTTTTTTATCTAAAAGAAAGTATGTGCTGCATATGCTCTGGGCCGATGTCCTTTTTACCTGTCATGTGCTATTTTTGTCTTTATTATTTTATCGGAAAAAAATATTTAAAATCATTTGCCATATGCTAATGTTTAATGCTATATGTCATGAAATGGAAAAATACACATGACACATACGGGCAGCATTAATATTCATGTACTTTCTAAAAGAACTATATCATGTGCTACTTTTGAATTTTTATAAAATAATATATTAAAAAGTAGCACATGCCATTATATCACAAAAAATTAAAAGCATATTCGATTGAAATGTTCACATTTCTTAACTTTCAGAACAATGAAAATTACGATATGACTTGAAGTCCTGAGAAAATTGTAAAATTAAACTTCATCCTGTAATTTCAAGCGATCACATTTAATATGTAAATATGACACATGCAAATATTATTTTACATCAGATTATGCTCAATTTGCCCTAAAAAATTTCTTTGCTTCACAAAATGCACATTGTCTCAAAAAGGACATTTAAAATATTTCTCATCGTCGTTAATTTTCATTACTTATAATAATATATAATAATAATATTATTATTATTATTATTATTATTATTATTAGCGTGTATATATCAGTACCAAAACAATTAAGTGACTTCAAGTAGTTACCCCAAAAGTTAAGATCAGCGTAATCAACATGCAAAAATAATATAATCTCGTGTTTTTAATTAAATGTGTAGACTCTTCTTTTCCTGATAAAATTAACTGAAAAATGTTCTAGATTGTCATTACAGTGAATACAGAACACTTTTAAGTTAAAATAAATATTGCAATTATCATAATTATGCTGCAGCAAACGATTGTCCCATCCTTCTATTGTCATTCATATTACATTTAAAACCAAACACGTCCAAGTCTTAATAAATTATCAGTGTCATGTCATATTGACATTATTTAGTCGTGTTATAAATAAAATGAATGATAAAAATATGCAAATTAACAAGACCATTGACATGTGCATCTATGATAGATGACCAGTATGACACTAGACAATGTAAAGTCTCAAAAACTCATTAATCAAGGGTTAAGTTTATCCAACATCCCTTCAGATAAGGTAGTGTATTAGTTCATTACATGTTGTGAGAGAGGATTGAGGATAAAGTTGCAAGTTGAAAAATTAAGTTGTGTATTATATCCGAATGTTGAATAAGTAACTAACTTCAGATTATATTTACTTTTTCAACATTGAATGTTGAATGTTGAAAAAGTAACTAACTTCAGATACGGCTAGATCGTTGGTAGAATTATATATCACATCCTGCTTCCAAACACTACTATCATTCAATATTTTTGAACTGTTGACCCACCTAATGTTTCGAATTGATTGGGGCCATCGGATATTTGACACCGGAACTGATTCCAGATAGTAACCAACACCATTTTATTATTCACCTGTCACAGATGTCAACTAAAGGTGAAATTTCTCTTTTTCAAATATTTAAACGCCCATTTAGATTATCTTGAAAATTGTCAATTTCATTTGGAATAGGATCAATCATTTCAGCTGTTACAATTTTACATTGTTATAAACTGCCACTATTAAAACATGTTTATAATTTCTCTGAGCATATTTATATAGAGATATTACTTGATTGATATTCACACTATGTACAGTGTATCTTTGTGAAGTTCGATAAATGTAATTATAATTTATCAAATATTTACTCTATCTACTGTAAACTTCTATTGCATTGAGTGATCTAGAGTGTCAACTTATGGGTCACAGTGCCCTCTAACCACCTAAGTTTAAATCCAACTTTAGGCAGATCCCTTTGGAATACATTTTGTCAGTTCGCTTGTGGAAAGCCAGCAGTTTTTCCGGCTACTCCGGTTTCCTCCACCATCCCTGAACTCACCGCCTCAATCAAAGTGAAATTATCTTGTCTGGGACATAAAACACCATATCTCAACTCCACTTGTGTTGCATTGAGACTGTTTCTTTAGAGAAAGTCAGCCTCTGTGTGATATCCTTGCATATTAAACCAGAGGGTCTGTTTCAGATCAGTACATAAAAAGTTGATGTTTTTGTATAGAGATGTTCGCATATACTGTTGTCACCGATTTTGTCCCTACCTTTGGTAATTGATTTATTGATTTTGACTCTGTAACGCCGTTTGAAACATTTACTTTTTGGTATAGTATGTCAGCTGTAGTAACACAAGCGGCCTTTTAATTGTTCTAGTTGATACTGATTCGTTATATTCTTAAATAAGGAACAAAATGAAATTTTGTGAGTCATGTTTAATCAAAAACACACACACACACACACACACACACACACACACACACTGATATGGTATATTTTCTAAATCAGAATAGCAAGTTATATAAGCTCATTTATATAATTTATATCAGGGTATGAGTTCCTTTTGTACCCCCCTCGAGGTCCATCCATTATATTCTATGTAAAAATTTTGAGAAATCATTTTTCACCGAAATGTTAAAAATGGCTTGAATCTGTCATTTTTAGACTTTTTTCAGTCAAAATTATTTTTAGTGGAGGTACATGTAGAAATGGAACTGTTTCCTATAAAAGCACTTAAACAACTCTCCCTTCAAGACTTACACAATTGTTTATATCATATGATTGAATTGAATATACAAGAACCTATTATAGATTGATCTTAAAGTGGCCAGTAAATCACTAGAAACCATGGGAGTGGGGGAAATAAATGTATTTTTATCTTGATAATGCCATATAATGATCAACCATTTGACAGATTTCATTACTTTTATAGCTCAAAGACGTCCATGATCAGAATGACAAATACAAAGCCATAAAGAATGGTCGTGTATTTATTCGCAAAGTGTGTAGGAAAACATGTGGACTTTCTCTTTAAATAAAATTTATGTCATAACTAGTAATTGCAATTTTATCACATTTACAGAGGTGTTCTGATGTGTTCTCTAATTTCAATGTGTAGGGCTACCGGCATGTGGATATTACAATCTATGGATTCAAGGAAAAATGTCCTATTATAATGAAAATGTTTGAAAATTTCATTCAGAAAAAAAAAACCAAATTAAAAAATTTATAATATGCCAATTGTATCAAATTATCGTATTTCATTTTTGCTGTCTTGCAGCACCCATTTTTCACGAGGCTTAAGGTATTTCAATAATGGAAATTTACAATCCCATTTTCTGAGTTTTCTCCACTAAATGTATACAATTCTTCATATGAAAATTTTATATTTAAATAATCGTCCCAATATGTATTTGTCTTAATTGTTTTGTTTGGTTGTTCCAATCATTTACTTGTATTGTGCCGTATTCTTTGGTGCGATGGCTGTTGTCATGGTTATCGTTTACTTGTATTGTGCCGTGTTCTTTGGTGCGATGGCTGTTGTCATGAATATCGTTTACTTGTATTGTGCCGTGTTTTTTGGTGCGATGGCTGTTGTCATGATTATCATTTACTTGTATTGTGTCGTGTTCTTTGGTGCGATGGCTGTTGTCATGATTATCATTTACTTGTATTGTGTCGTGTTCTTTGGTGCGATGGCTGTTGTCATGGTTATCGTTTACTTGTATTGTGCCGTGTTCTTTGGTGCGATGGCTGTTGTCATGAATATCGTTTACTTGTATTGTGCCGTGTTTTTTGGTGCGATGGTTGTTGTCATGATTATCGTTTACTTGTATTGTGCCGTGTTTTTTGGTGCGCTGGTTGTTGCCAAGAACATTTTTAGCTACACGCTTATTTCCACTATTTTTATACATTTGCTTGCTGAATTGGATTTACAGTCCATCAATGTTATCAGATGTACAACTCCATTAAAATCAGATATAAATAAATGTCTATACTGTTGGATACCAATTCCTTTCAGAAAGTAATATGCCTGATTTATGATATAGTTCTTTGGTATATCTGTGTCACACTGAACTTTGTCATTCAATGCGAAAATTAGGCCCTTGTGTTGAATTAAAATTGGTATATTAAATAGAGTTACTTAATGAAGAAGTTAATAAGATACTTGTCAGAGCGTATCTAATAATCTTGAGACATACGCATTTGTTGCGTGACAACTCATTGATACTGTATGATGGAAGAAATGTGTTTCTATATATGGCACAATATATCAATCTTGTTAGTAACGGAATAATGTCACAAGCATACAAATAAATCAAATATATGGCTTGTTTCATCTATATTAGGATTGTTTTTTATTCTTTCGCAACGTCTGGTAATACCAATCATAATTGTATTTGGAAAAAGTCTGTTTGTAAAAGACAATTTTGTACTGGAAGCGAAAACAAGGATATAATAAGACACATGTTTATTACGGAAAAGCTCCTAAGAATATATAAATAGAAAAAAACAAGCAAAAATGCCAAAATACTATAATAACTGTTCATTTCGGTAGCATAAACAATAACCATCATCTATTAAATCTAAATCTAAAATAATTTATTCTACTAATAACCTCAATTAATATGCGTAAATTGGAAATAAGTGTATTTTTATTCCTTCCAAAAACAATTCTATATTAATTTGAATTAAGATTTATGATCAATCACTGCAACATGTTGTGTATAAATGAATACTAAACTCATAATCCAATAACATAAATGCGATGCATATAAAAAGAAATACTACGCACTTGAAATTTAAACATTACACCAGGAAGACAGGAATATTGAAAACGTTCAATCTATTATGCACGCGATTGTAACCACGCACCTGTATTTTTATTTTGATACAGTTAATTACATTAAACTGATGTAGTTAAACACGTAAACCTCTACCAGGCCAGTGAGGCCGGGTGCTCCCAAAAGGTAAGTACCTGTCTAGGTAGACACACTGGCACATGTTTAATCAAAATCGAGAATGAAAGAATAATTCAGGATAATGTTGAATATAGAGACGTAATGTTTTATGAACACCATACAACTTTTTGAGAACATTGATAAGCCCAGGTTTACAATATCTTCGAGTTGACGAGTTATTTGCAAGCAGCTTGCTTCGTCCAGGTAATTGGAACAAGCTCCACCGTAGCGTAATACATGTTAAATAGATGTACCATAAACAGGGGGAACAGATGTATTGCTGCAAAGGAAACGAAAGCTGAGAATGTAAAAATTGAAGTATGTTCGTCATATAGCTTCAAATGCAGTCTTTCGTGGATGTCATAAGATAAAAGTATTAATATAATTTAAGGTTATTCAGATATAGAACATAATCTATATACCTTTGTGCGATGATGATTGATCTCTGGATTAAACAAAATCCTACATAAATTCTGCTTCTTACGAAAAAAGAAACGATTCAGCTAGCAATAATGCTCAGTTGGTTCTCATTGGTATACTGATCGTTTGTTGGAAAATTAATTTGTCAAATAAAACATGCCAATAAAATATAATAATAATAATAATAATAATAAAACATTTTTATGATATCTTTAGTAAATATTTGTTTTGATTCTGCATGGTGCATGGCAAAATAATCAGAATCTCCGTTCAGCACTAGGTATTTATGCCTTAGCTTCCCTTTTTGCAATAGAATGAAAAGTAATATATGGGTAAGACGATCTTTCAATTTAGTTAATGTTGTAACGTCCAAAACGTCTTTTTTGTAGTTTTTACATAAGATAAAGATAAAGTATTAAAAACAACTATGTTTTTAAAATTTTATTTAAGAATTTTAGAGTTTAAAATATTTTTAAAAAATCAACATACAAATCCATGTCAAATCACAATCCTAAAGCAAAGTAAAAACTTTGGCAAATCAAGGTAAGCATATGAACTGAACTTTCACCATGGAATTGAGGTCGGGTGTTCCGGAAGGGTGAGCAATTGCTGCTAAACTAGCTACAACCGCTAATGTGAATAAATATGAAAATGGATGATTAAAAGTGAAATCTCTTCGACTTTGTCAATATATCGGATTCTAGGTACGGATTAAATATTTATTCATACGTGTATGTTATATCTGAGAAAGAGATCACGAAATGTATAAAATTACATATTTCACTGTAGATAATAAATATAGCGTGATTCTATGTATATATATTATAAATTAACGAAATGCGATTGCTGGTTTATTTACTTTGCTGAGGTGCAAAATGGTAGATGGTAGTGGCTTAACTGCTATAGATAATGATAATATGCAAACATTGTAATCAAATCCAACATAAATAAACTACTGGGCAGTGGTCAATATATTTGAATAACAACAACCTGTTTTATCAGATAACTTGAGATGCAATGTATGATGGTTTGATGGAACTCTGTAGGAAGTTGGAAGTTATCGAATAGCAATTGATTTACATGTGATGCAGATAGACAGTAATATCTTTATCAGATCACAGGTTATAATAAGACAGTCAATAATTTGTGGTAAGTATTTTCACTTAAATTTTTACTCATAATACATAATAAGCTGCATTAACTGTGCCTAAAACTAGCTTAACAGGAGGTGCGTACCCTTCCAGAGACCCTGACCTCACGTCCATAGTGAAAGTTCACGTGTTTAACCTAATTTTCACGCTTCGAAGGTTTTGCTTTGCTTTGGGATTGTGGTTTGGACATGGTTTTGTATATTTGTTTTGGATATATAAACTAACACGTTTATATAACATTCGTATTCCAAATTCAAGAAGCAGTAATTCAAGTATAACAGTTTGTATTTTTGTACTAGTTATAGAAAATGAATGTTGTTAATTTGCCCAAAACATATGTCATTAAGACTTCGATACTTAACAAAATGTTATTGTTATCGATCAAATGTGTTTTATGGGGAATAAAACGTTACCAATGTTGCATAATTTATATACAATAGGTGTAAGTTAAGAGTTTTGTCTAATACATAGTTGTATCCTGTGCATAATAATAGTTGTTGTTATATATATAAACATGATTGTAATATGTTAAATGCTAATAAACAAAATTGAAAGTGAAATATAATATTTCAAACTTTTTGCAGAAGCCATTTAGCAACCAACTAGGTACGTTAGGCGAAGGTAAGATGTATATTAGTTTTTTTTTCATTACCATCGAGCAGAAAAATCTTTACAACATATTTTCTCCAACGTGTTCTTCATTTGTAATGAAGATAAACGGACACCAACATTCGCAAACACTTTTTATCTCACAAAAGATAACACAGTTCAAGAGTCTTTCATCAAGATCATAATATTGCTTTCTACAAGTATGTAATTATTATCCTTGGAATGTGCTTTTTACCTTCTGACAAATCTGTGTGTTTGAGTTCTGTTCGGTTAATCCGAGGCTTATCAAGGCCCTCTTCACGTTTAATGGATATATTTGACGTTCATAGCTAGACAGAAGACCCTTACCTTTCCAGATCATCCACCTTATTTCCCTGGGGTTCGCGTAATTTGTCAGTTTCAAAGTGTTTACATTGCTTTGGGATTATAATTTGGACATGGATTAGAGTGTTTGTTTTTTGTTCTATTACCATACGGAGAGAAAACTTTAATTAAGATAAACGGACACCAACATTTGCAAACACTTTTTATCTAACAAAAGATAACACAGTTCAAGAGTGTTTCATCAAGATTGTAATACTTTCTACAAGTGCGTAATTTATTATCATTGGAATGTAGTTTCTCCCCTCTCACAAAAATATCGTTTTTTTTTCTTTGTGTGTAAAAGTATATAGCTTATTTTCTGGTTGCATTAGGTATTGTGCCTTACTGTTAAAGGTTTAATTATTCAAGAAATATTCAAATACCAGAAATCTGAATGTACCACGAAAAAGCGTTAAGCAATTTTTTAATAAATCTCTATACGCGCTGGATATCATTTTAGTCTAATTAGGGGTAAAGATAAACTATATAAAATATAAAGACAGAATAATCCATTTCCCGTTTTACTTAATATGGTGAGGTAATATTTTACCGAGTGCTTCGATGCATGTAACCTACCGTACATTTACGGACTTTCTTAGGGGAATGTGTTTAACTTAATTTGATAGCATTCAAAGTTTTTACTTCGCTATTGGTACTGTAATTTTGACATGGACTGGTATGGTATATTTGTGTTTGATTTAGATCACAGGCCCTTAGACAACCCCTATTAATCAAAAGTATAACGATTACTTTGATATCTCTTTTTGTTTTAAATCAGTTATCTAGATGAAACAATATTTATTCAAATGTAATTAAGAGTGTAGTTCTTGTATCTGTTTCTGATTTTATTGTGATAGACGGCCAAACATGCAACATCGTTAAAACAATCATACCGGTCCATGTCCAAATCGCAATCCCAAAAGCAAAGTAAAGACTTTGAAAACTGGCAAATAAAGTAAAACTAGGGATAAAACCCGGGAGAAAATACAAAAACAGACAGAAATATTAGTATTCCCTATAGAATTTGTGTGACCTCCAGATAGATAATAAATGTTGCAATTGATTCGAAATATAATGCTATCAGCAATATGATAGTAACACGTGTTTCATAAATCATCTGGGTATATCTATTTACTACATACACTGTACTTGAGTAATTAGTTGAGATGTTACAAAAAGAAGCTTTTTAACAATCATATACATGTTGTCAATGGGCAATATTCGTTAAATGCCAATTCAGTTGTAAAATTACAATGAAGTTGACCATGGTTTTGTCTCGGCGATGTTCTTACGCAGAAAGGAATAATCAATTAAATAATATGGAAATAAAGGCTTATGAAACCGTTACTCATTATTATATTATTAGATGATAATGAATTGATGCATATGTGATTATCCTGTCTATTGTTTTCCTCTTTTTTTCCCTTTTTTTCTTTTTGTTTTATATTTTTGTTTACTGTAATGTGTTACTTGAAGATGTGGCTAAGGCTAATGCGTATTAATTAACTGAAAAGAGTGAAAATGGTATGGTACATCTGAGCCCCGGAAAGTCAAAGCCATTTTAGCTATTTATCATGGTTATAAAGTTGTAATAATTGCTTTGAGTCATTTGTGGTGACATAATGACGTCAGAAAAATACCATTTATTACTAGTTACATAGAAAATGGTAATTGGGAAAGGAAGCACATTGGGACCTCATATTAACTGAATATTGTCACAGAAGTTGTACAATCCACACCTGTGTCTCTTTAATTTGTAATCGGAACCATTGTTAGCATAATGCTGATTTGTACGATTTCTTATACCAATTGAGAGAGTGCTTTGTTAATGCTTGTATGCCGCAAATATGTTGTATTTCACTGCTTTTCAAAAAAGTTATGACATTCCTTCATTCTCTAGTAAATAATATACTTTCTACCGTGTACTTAGAGCATATTACAGCAGTAGAAAAAAAATCAATTTATATAACTATAAAACGAGATCGAAACGTCAATTATCAAAGAAGCATAATTATGTAAATATTTGAAAACATTTTTGTTTCCGCACTAAGTTTAAATAGATTGTATATATCAAACACAAATATACTTGTCCATTTCCTTATCGTAATAACCGAAAAAACTAAAAGCTTTGAAACTGGCATATTAAAATTAAACACGTGACAATTCACAAGGGAAGTTTATACATATATTTAAAGATACAGAGTCAGATTGCTTTGATCTTATTGTGTATCATGGTTTTATTTGGTCGAAGTAGTAAACAACTGATAGTAATAAAGAGTTCCAGAAGAAAATCAACGGACAATAACGCACTATTCGTTCCCATTGGAATACCAACTCCTTTGTATACTAATGTGTAGATATTGTAGATGTAATCTTACCAGTAAGAAATTACATGTTAAATATGTTATAACTATCTAAATACGAAAGTATTGGGCGAATCAAACAAAAAATACCTGTCCATGTTCAAATCACAATCTAAAAATCAATAGAAACTTCGAAAACTGGCAAAATAATTTAAGCACGTAGACTTCCACTAGGGAAATGAAGTGGATCATCATTGATGCCTTTTTCAGTAAAAAATGTGTTATGTTCGAAGTGCAAGGTTGTAAAATAGAATTAAACAAAATCGAATTTAATTAAAGTTGAAATGAGAACATGATCTCATTATATTCCATTCTATAAAAGGTCAGACACTCATTGTAAGTTGTTCAATGGAAGTTTGTATAATGTGTTCTGCTAAACGGAAATATAAATAGTTTCATCACAAAACTTTGCTTTATCATAGATTAGATTTTTTAAAAATGTTAATTTAAATGTGGCAAGTGACAAGTAAATAAAGTGAACTTATGATTAATCTAAATCTCTGACTAGTTATTCTTTAAAAAAGGCTTATAATCCTCGTCTTTTGGAAAATTTTAATAATAATATGTTTTAATAGCAATGAACCTCTGGTACAAACATTGAAAATGAAATACAGAAATTACACATGCATTAAACATAATAATAAGAAGAAGACGCAAAAAAAAACATTAAATTACTTTTTGACACTCAAAACTCTATGTTCGTCAAGGCAATATTTAAGATGAAGAACTAGTGCATATTTCTTTTAACGAAACTGAAACATAGTAAAAGGACTGATCTTGGATGTGATTAAAATTTGAATTTCTTATATGTTATAGCCCGATCACATTTTCAGTGATGAAAAACATGTTTTGAATGGGTGGTGTGATTCAAACTTCAATAGACTTGAAATCTCACATGTGTTTTAAGAACATATTTTTTCATAATTTGAATATTTTATGCAAATATCTCAACTTTTTAAATCTTTTTCCTTTTAATTTATATGGATAAATTTTAATAATCTTTTTCGATAAAAGTTTGTTGAGAAATAAATATTTGTTCGTTTGCAGTCTTGTTTTTAAGGTAAGTATTTAAAAATACTATTTTTCTATCTACATGGTAAAATTTTTAATATTCAATGCAGTTGTTGAGTTTTTGGGAGTTAAAATTTAGCAATTAATTGAAAGGTAGCTGTTGTCCCTATGATATTTTGATATGGCATATTCGACAGCTTCATTCATATAAGTCATTCGGAAATGAGTTCTGATTGGCTAATACGTATTCACGCGATACGGGTTTATACAGGTGTTCCTATTCCTAACCAGTATACGTCACGGACTAGCTTAATGTACTTGTTTATGAATAAACGACAGGTCAAACAGCACAAACATTAAAAAAAGAATAAAATAATTTATTACACTTGTTTGGCCTAGAGCGACACAGATTTTTAATTTAGTGTTTTAAAACTACAAAACCTTCAAGCTCATCTAAGAAAACTAAGATTTTTGTTTCAAATGATGAAGTTATTGGCCATAAAGCATTTTACTACGTAATACTCATCATCTGAATTTAGATGTGTGCCTGGTAAAACTGGTTTTATTTGATTTTTAGACTTAATATTAGGAATTTAACCAAATTGTTTCAACACATGTTATAAAAATAACAGATCTACATATAGCATTAATGAAATTTGAGATAAGTAATCCACGATCTTTTTAAGGCCACATTGGTATTCATCACTGAAAAAGTGATCAGACTATGATAGAAGCACTTACATGTCATAGGAAAACCTTTTTTTCAATCCCAAAGAAGTAAAAGACCACATAAAAATAACTAAATGAATTCTGAAAAAAATCAAACTCTAAAGGGCAGTATAATACACCTCACTTAGTGTCTCAGGAAATCAATACCTACGAAATGTGTAGGCCCGCTGACATGTTTTCATGTTTTCACTAGTCAACAATCTTTCTTCTATCCATTGATAAAAACGTTCCACAGTTTCGGATAAGACCATAATACTAACAATTATAACAACATTTAATTCACTTTAGTTACCATTCTGTTTTAGTTTTGCTTTGAAACAATTTATTTGTTATTGAATTGTTCTTAAAAATCACTGACTCGAGTATATTTGTCAATAAAATATTGAATACAATTTCTGCAAATAGACAAAAAAAGTCGCACATTTATTGTGCAATAAATAAATATCTAAAATTACATACACCAAGAAACATGCATTGGGCTATACATAAGCTGTTTTAGACATATGTTACACAAGAAAAGTTATAATATTATATAATACCACACAGATTGTTTGAGGATCTAAAAAAATCCATTTTAAATGTGCCATTACTATTTACACACATGCTAGTACATTGCAACAAATTAAATTTTATGAATAACGCCTTTCAGTCTTTTAAATTAAATAAACAAGTTTAAAAGTAACATTTAAATATAAGAAAATCATAGATTATAGGCACCAGATAAAGAAGTTGTTTTTAATAAAATCTGTCAAAGAAATTACAATCAATTAACACTGATTTAGAAACTTTCAATGCATCATATTGTCCGATACATTTAGTTTTAAAAGCGTGTATTAGTGTGGTGTAAATCTGATAAGAAATCAAGAAATACATTCATATATGAAATAACATCCCTCGATGCAGAGAATACTAATATATTTCACGTTTATGATAAGCGAAATGCAATAGATTTATCTGCGTTAGCAAGGTGTGAAAATAAAGTGATTGATTTGAAGAACTGTTAATACTGTTGTAGATGACGTTTGATGTATGCAAACCTTGTAATTTAATCAAAGAAATAAGGCATAAAAACTTCAGGCTATTGGTCAGTTTTCGATACAGTTGGTCAACAACAGCTTTATTAATAGATAAAATCAGATAACTACTATTGATATAACATATACAGTTAAATAATTCCTGTAGCAGTATATAAGTTATCTTATAGCTCTTGATTTACATGGAATATATAGAGCATCAGTATCTTTATCATATCGCAGGTTATATCAAGGTGTTACATTCTGGTGAGTACGCTTACTTATTGTTTTATCTGTTTAAATTAAGTAATGATAGAAAATATACTTACTTTTTTAATTTAATCTAACTTTTAATTCGATCTGTTTATATGATATATTGTTTGCTTATTGGTATATAGTGATAGGGTTGTCCGTCCGTTCGTCCGTCCTTTCGTTACACCATAGGGTACCAATCTCTTATCCGCAACTCCTCCTAAACCCTTCAATGGATTTTCATGAAACTTTCACACAATCTTTGTGACATAATGTAGATGTGCACCTCTTATTAAAAAATTTGATCCGATGGATTTTTGGGGTTTCCCATAGCAAAACATGGACTTAGCCATTAGACGACAAGGGGGTACCCATCTCTTATCCGCAACTCCTCCTTAACCCTTCTATGGATTTTCATGAAACTTTCACACAATCTTTCTGATATAATGTAGATGTGCACATCCTATTTTAAAATTTGGTCTGAAAAGTTTTTGGGCCAAAACATGGACTATTTTTAAAATTTGAACTTGTCCATTAGTTAACCACTGGATGGTGTTCAGGAAACTTTAATTTATATTTTTTGTTTTTAATGGATATGTATAATTATACCCCCGCTTAAAAAATGGGGGTATATAGTGAGAGGGTGTCCGTCCGTGTGTCCGTCCGTCCTTCCGTTACACCTTAGGGTACCTATCTCTTATTCGCAACTCCTCCGAAACCCTTCAATGGATTTTCATGAAACTTTCACACAATCTTTGTGATATAATGTAGTTGTGCACCTCCTATTTAAAAATTTGATCTGTTCCATGTGAGGGGGAGCGGGGGTATTTTTTGTGAACTTGTGGCTCGCAGTTTTTCTAGTTTTCTTTATTTTAAATAAGAAAAATAAAAACCATTTTAAATTCACTTCGCGAGTTATCCTAGGTAAATGTACATACAGGTGGAATTCAAACCTTGAAACTTATTGAAAAACAAAAACTAAATACGTATAGCATTTTAATCCAACGATTAACAATGTACAACTTATACTGTAATGATATACGAAGTGTTTTATTGATATTATTTTGGTGTTGTGCAATAACAATAGGGTACCAAATGATATATTAACGTTTGGTATCATATAGAGAGATTTATTTTTCTTGCCTTTCGGTAGTTAATGCTAAAACACTATTTTCTTCATTGCACGCCTCCTTTTTACTGATAGTGACAAATGAACACAAACATATGCAAACAGTTTTATCTGACAATAGATACCAGTTGCCATTTTTTATCAAGTTAATCTTAATTTTGCTAACAGCATGCAATTAATTAATTTTCGAATGTAGTTAGTTCTATATCTGTGTAAAATGTATGGTCAGCCCGTTCTACAACATTCAAGTTTACTGTCATCCCTTAGTGGATTCTCATTGAATCATATGTGTTTGTTACATTGTCGTATTCTTGTTATTTTCGTAGTTAGCTTTGTTCTTGTTTGCTGTTACAAACACATGTTTTCCAGTTACTCAGTTACAAATATAGTTCTTCAATTTATTTTATCAAAGACCCACTCACTTTTAATAAAATCATTTCCTTCACTATTTACAGAATGTAATAAAGTGTCATTGGAATGTACAAGTTCTATTGCATGCATACATAACAGTTTAAATGCATGCATTACAAATATTAACATTTTACAAATACATCTTTCAGTGTTTAGTTATAAATTTAAGGTAGTAAGAGATAATAAACAACATATGAAGAAACTGTTTATACCAAAATCTGTAAAATTAATTATAATCGACACCAATTTAGAAACTATTAATGCCTCACATTTCCAAAAAAAACCATAAAGTTTTAACAGCGAGTATTAATGTGGTATATTTGATAAGAAATCAAGAAATGTATTCATATATGAACTAACATACTTCACTGCAAGAATACATATATATTACAATTTTTATGATAAACGAAATGCAATATAGTTATATCTGTTGCCGAAGTGTGTATGTAAAGTGATTTGATTTTAAGAATTGTAAATACGACTGTAGATGTAGCTTGACGTATGCAAATCAACCTTGTAATTTAATCAAAGAAATAAGGCATATAAACTTCAGGCTATTGGTCAGTTTTCGATACAGTTGGTCAACAACAGCTTATTACCAGATAATTCAGATAACGCCTACAGATGTAACATATACAGTTAAATAATTTCTGTAACAGTATACAAGTTATCTCATAGTTCTTGATTTACATGGAATATAGAGCATCAGTATCTTTATCAGGTCACAGGTTATGTCAAGATGCTAAGTTCTGTTGAGTACTCTTACTAATAATTTGATATTTTAATAATCGGTTATAATCGATTCTATGATATATTTATTTTATAAATTTTAGTTTACAATAAGCAATAATGAAGCATTTAGCTTTATTTATTTTAAATCAGACAAATTAGAACAATTTTAAATTTACTTTATCATAGGAAATGTACATAGAGGTAGAATTCATTCCTTGAAAATTATTGAAAAACATATAGGATTTTAATTTAACAATATAACGCATATACGTTTTGATAAACTAAGTGCTTCGTTTGCAGGTGTACAGAATCGATAGGGTTCCAAATGATATTTTAGAGTTTGGTACCATATGGACAAATTTATTTCTTTACTGCAATAAAACTTTAATTTCTTCATCGCACACTCCATTTGTACTGATGGTAATAATTGAACACAAACATATGCAAACAGTTTTATCTTACAATAGATACGTAGATACCAATTGCTTTTTTTAAATCAAATTCATCTTATTTTTGCTACCGGTATGTAATTAATTATCTTTGGAAAATAGTTAATCCTATATCCGTGTACAATGTATGGTCAGACATTTTTTTCAAAAACCAGTCTGCAACATCCATGTTCATTGTAATTCCTTATTGCATTGTTATATTTCAGTGAATGATATGTATTTTGCTGCAATGTCGTGCTCTTGTGGCTATTTAGTAATTAGCATTGTATTTGTCACTGTTTGCAGTTTCCAAGTACATGTGTTCAAGTTACTCAGTTGAAAAAATTTGTCCTTCTAATTTATATTATCAAAGACCTATTCACTTTTCATAAAATCATTTCCCACACTATCAACAGAATGTAATACAGTACAGTGGCATTGGAATGTACTCCTAAAGAACCCTCCCTCCTACACATTTACACATTGCCCTAAGCGCACTGCAAAGGTCAAAACTTCACCTATAGCTGTTGACGTCTCGAGATAAGTGAAATTATTCTTTACTCAATCAATCAAATCATATCATACAGGGTCTCTTGATGTATTTTTATGTTTTCAAATTTTCGTTTGGTTTATAAACTTAAAGATTGGATTGTTCTTTCAATAGGCCATTTATTATAAGAATCCAATACTTCATTTTTACAAAAATTGCAACAAAAATGTGTTTTTAGGCTGGGAATAATTAAGACTTCCATTGTTTATCAAAAACAATACTAGTCAGTCATTATGAAATAACGTTTCAAGCAATCTTTGAAAACAGATTTATTTTTATTATCTGTGTCACTTTATCAAAAAAACAAGCATACCAATTCATGTCCGAATCACAATTCAGAAGCAAAGTAAAAATTTTAAAAGTGACAAGTTAGGTTAGACACGTGAACTGAACTTCCACCAGGAAGTGAGACCGGGTGCTCCGGAATGATAAGCACCCCCTGTTTAGCTTGCTACGCCCACCACGTGTGTAGTAAAAATTGTGCGAAAGGAACATGGAATTATGGGACGTCTAATATATCCAGGGCAATATTTCCTGGAGCAACAAAGAGTTTAAGATTACATATTACACCGTTAATTTGTAGAATCATTTTATAATTCTGTGACTGTCATTCTAAACTGATTTTAATAACTTCAGTTAACAAGCATTGCTTATTTGATACACATTAGTGATAATTGATCCAACTTATTTGACCCATTTCATCAATTCGGTCTCAGATCAATTATTAGTTATGAAACCGTTATATTATGTTATACTAACCCTTAATCAGTGGACAAGGTCAATATATTCAAATGATAAGAAATACAACCACACGATTGAGAAACGTAATAGACAGTGCAATGTATTTCTAAAGTATGTCACATAATAGTCTGAAGATTGTCTTCTCATGGACAGACACCTTACACATAATATCCAGGATTTGACGGATTGTATAAAGCAAATTATTTTCTAGAGGACATTTATGTCGATTTTGAATGTACTCGTTGACATCTTTGACAATCATGATTAATTTGTTTATCTGGTTTTGTTTCCATCTTATTGAAAGTACCCTTTGAAAGTGACTAGCATAAACACTCGAAGAAAAGTACACCATACACTCGCTCATTCATATTTATTTAAATCATAATTAAATTCAATATAATCTTAAATTATTTATTAGAAGCTGTTAAGCATCGATCTGTTTTTATATTTCATTGATAAAAACTTGATAAAAATTCAAAAGTTTCTCACTGTCAAGTGTTAGAAATAAGTAAATGTTAAATAAATAATATAACAAGACATTAAGAGCACAATAAAAACAATAAAATGCAAACTTCTAAAACATGGCCGTAAAAAATATATGAAGTACATATTTATCAAAAATGCAAAACATTATTACGATACAAAAGTACAAATGCACATATTTTTCAAATTTGCACCTCTAACAAATCGTATAAGAAATTATAGATATCGCTATTGAGAATGTTATGTATAACATTTTATTTAAAAATAAAATAATGATATGATGGTGTGTGTAGTTTGTCGAAGTGTTAATATGATTAATATACAGGTGCTCGGTACATACGAACCATGGAAGGCGTAGGTGACCGAATGGTCTACGCATGCCTTCGGATCATACGTGTTTGATTGATTGATTGATTGATCGAATAAATGAATGAATAAAGGGGGTTTAACGTCCGAGTCAAAAACATTTCTCTTCCATAGATATCGAGACGTCACAAACTGTAGGTACAGTAGGAGAATGTTTTATCTTTGCAATGTGTTAAAGGCAATGTGCAGAGCTTTTTTAACGTTCTGCGCATGCCGAAGCGCAGGATAATCCTAATTCAACTTACTTGCCGAAAGTATGTGTTTTTCTCCGGACTCAAAATAATTAGACCATCCTGTAACTGAACACTATCAAATAAGTGAAAACTTCTTGACTTCTTGACTACCATTACTCCATTTTACTCCATTACATTAATTTCGGCTATTTGTCGGTAGTCGAAATGTTTAGCCAAAACAAGTCTTAGTACTCGATAACGGAATGAGAGTAAGATATGATGTTTTAAGGATTCTTCTAGCAGTGTGATTGTTATCACAACATTTTTGTTTCACATGGAATATAGTATGCTAATATCTTTGTCAGATCATGGGTTATATTTTGGAGTTCAATAAGAATTCCAGTGAGTATTTTTTATTTATATTCATCGTTGCTTTTAACACATGTTGTGTTAAAAATTATTATCTAAAACAGCTATTGCAATCTGTAAATTACACACATATCGAAAAGCTCTTTACTGAGTATACGAATAAGTGCCGAATCGGATCGGCGGCTCATCTCGATCTCTTGTTAGGTACATGTACATCTCTATAGCTTTTTTGCATATACTATATATTTCTTGGCGGATATCGGTCAACAGCTATGGCAATGCTATCTATCCTTACTAGCTTAAAATAAAATATACCACTAATTCCCCAAGTTCTACTTCATATTTTAGAACGCCTACGAAAGGCTGTATTTAAAACTGTCCGACAAACATGATGACGTCAATTTTTTATTGTCAGCTTTTTATTTCTATTCAGCAATATACCTGCTTTTCCTGCTTATGTTGTATTTGTTTCCCAATTAATACACTATGGTGGAGCTTGTTCCACTATGGGAACTTTATACAATAAAGCAAGCTGCTTGCAAAAAAAATGATGAACCAATCATATTGCAAGCCTATGCTTATCAGGGCAATCAAAAAAAATTTATGGACGTCATCACAGTACTGTTAATAAATTTGATGTCTCTGTGTACAAAATTTTCCTGGATATATTTGACGGCCCTTTGTTTCGCGTTCCTGTTACTGAATTTTGATACAAATGTGGCGGGTAAAGCTAGCTAAACAGGTGCTTCACTTACTTGTGGGAAGTTAACGTGTTTAACCTAACTCGTCAGTTTCATTTTTTGAGTTTGCTTCTGAATTGTGATTTGGACATGGATTAGTATGTGTTCTTTTGATGATTAAATTGTTCTTAAAATCACTGACTCGTGTTAATTTGTCTATAACAATATTAAATACATATCAAGTAAAGCAAGCAGGCAATAATGTAGCACATTTATTGTGCAATAAAAATATTAAATTGCATACACGGAGAAACATGCATCAAGCTACAATTAAACTGCTTTAGACTTGTTTTGCACAAGAAAAGCTAGGATATCATATAATACCACACAAAGTGTTTGAAGTTCTAAGAAATCCAATTAACATGCGTCGCTACTATTTAAACGCATATCTTGCAAAAGATTAAATTTTATAAATAACGTCTTTAAGTCTTAAATTCGCAACAAAATTAACAACTATGAATGTATAATTTGAATTTTAGGAAGTCATAGATAATAGGCAACACATAAAGAAGTTGTGTTTTTATCAAAATATGTCAAACTTATTAAAATTAATTTACACTGATTTAAAAACTTTCAATGCATCATTTTGTCGGATACATTTAGTTTTAAAAGCGTGTATTAGTGTGGTATATCTGATAAGAAATCAAGTCATGCATTTATTTATATATGAAAATACATATACATACTCTACTGCAGAGAATACTAATATATTACAATTTTATTATAAACGAAATGCAATAGAGTTATCTGCGTTGCCGAGGTATGTGATTTGAAGAACTGTTAATACTGTTGTAGATGACGTTTGATGCATGCAAACCTTGTAATTTAATTAAAGAAATAAGGCATATAAACTTCGGGCTATTTCAGTTTTCGGCCAACAACAGCCTTATTAATAGATAAAATCAGATAGCGCCTACAAATGTAACATATACAGTTAAATAATTCCTGTAGCTGTATAGTTCTTGATTTAAATGGGATATAGAGCATCAGTATCTTTATCAGATCACAGGTTATATCAAGGTGTTAAATAAATGTTCTGGTAAGTACTCTTATACTTTTAGCTTTATCCGCTTTATATTAGGTAATGAGATATTGTATGCTCACTTATTTTTAATTTATTTTTATTTTTTAATTTGATCTGTTTTAATAGTTAATGATATTGTTTGCGTACAGATATTTATTTTTAACAAGACAAATAAGAACCATTATAAATTCACTTCGCGATTTATCATAGGAACATGTACATATAGGTGGAATTCAATCCTTATAGTTATAAAAAAAAACTTGATTGCATGTAGTATTTTAATTCAACAATGTAATGAGTATACGTTTTGATAAACTAAGTGCTTTAATGTTTCGTTTGCAGGTGTACAGGTCGATAGGGTTCCAAATGATATAAAAGCGTTTGGTACCATATGGACAAATGTATTTCTCTTACCTCTTGCTATTTACTGCAATAAAACTTTATTTTCTCCATCGCACGCTTCATTTGTACTGACAGTGATAAATGGAAACAAACGTATGCAAACAGTTTTATCTTACAATAGATACGTGGATACCAGTTACATTTTTATTAAGTTTATTCTATTTTTGCTACCAGTTTGTAATTAATTATCTTAGAGTGCAGTTTCTCCTACAACTATGTAAAATGTGTGGCCAGTCATTTTTCGGATAACAAAACATTAATTTCGTTGTCATCCCCTATTGCATTCTCACTTTTCAGTGATCTATATGTACTTTTGTCTTCTTTTTGGATATTTCTCACCTTAGCTGTTTCAATGTTTTCCAGTTACTCATTTAGTATTGCATTCTTACTTTTGGTTTCATTTTTCGCAGGCCTCACTTGCTCTATACAGGAGGTGCTTTGCATTAATGGTCACCCGGCCTCAATTCCCTGTACGTGTTGAAGGTTCACGTATTTGACCTTTTTTGCAAGTTTCCAAAGTTTTTTTTTACTTTTTGGATTCTGATTTGGACATAGACTTGGTATGTTTGTATTAGATATGTTCAAATATCGTTCTTTTACATTTATTTTATATTATCCAGGACCTAATTCAAATTTTATAACATAAGTGTCCACGCCACAGAAAGAACGGAATAATGTGTCTCTGGAATGTGTTACTATTTCAGGGTCTCATCAATGAAATGGCGTCACTTTATGTTGTCATATTTTTATTTATATATAACTTTAAAGAATGAAATTTCTCATTGATTCATTTTTATAACGGGTAACTTCATTTCTACAAAACCTGTCTGTATTGCAAAAAATGGTCACATTGAGAATAATGAAGACGTTCATTGTTCACTAAACTATAGCATAGCTAGTTATGAAATAATGATTCAAGCAATCTTTCATAAGATTCATTTTTATTCTTATTCTCTCCATTATTTTATATAATATTACATGAAAGCGACAAAGAGTTTCAGATTACATATTACACCAGAATCATTTTATAATTCTGTTGCTTTCATTCTATACTGACTTTCACAACTCTGGTCACCACATATAGCTTATTTGATATACATTAGTGAAAATCTATCTAACTTATTTTGACCCATCTCATCATTCCGTCCTGAGATCAATTATTAGTTATGAAATTGTTACATTGTGTTATACCCTTAATCATTGGACAAGGTCAATATATTCAGCTAATAAGAAATACAAACGACATGATTGAGACACGTAATAGTAAGTTCAATATATTACTAAAGTAGGTCACGTAATAACAAGCATGGTATATTTCCAAAGCTTGTCTTTTAGACAGACACTTTATACATAATCTCCAGGATTAGAAGGATTGTATAGAAATAAAGCAGTATATTTTGTAGAGGACATTTATGTCGATTTTGAACGTACTCGTTAACATATTTGATTCATTTGTTTATCTGGTTTTGTTTCCACTTTGAAAGTGACTAGCATAAACACTTGAACAAAAATACACTATACACTCGCTCATTCATATTTAAATTCAATATTATCTGAAACTATTTATTAGAAACTGTTAAGCATCAATCTGTTGTTATATTTCGTCGATAAAACTTGATAAACATTTAGAAATCAAAAATCGTATTACTTTATAACGGGATGATTTCGCTAGCTGTGTGTTCGTTATCACATTCTTGATTTACATGGAATATAGTATGCTTATATCTGTATCAAACCATATTTTGGGGTTCACTAAGACATTTCGGTGGGTGAGTACTTGTTACTTGTATATCATTTAAGAAATAACATTTTGCTCATGGTATTTCAAGGGGGTAATGCAAGATAGTTTGGTGCGTGCCGAATTCGATGAAGAGCGAATCATTGTAATTTATATAATTATAAGTGGTTAAGGATACCGATTTTGTCAACATATAAACTTATCAGATAACAGTATTACAAAACATTTTAATAACTTATGCTGATTAATATCTTTTTTATTTCAACAATAAACATTAGGTTACAGACTTGATACATTGGTTTAAGGTGTGAAGATGCTTTATCGTGGCTTTCTATTTATTCACATGTTGAGTAGCAACTGTTCTCTACATTGTGTTTCCTCATTTGTAATGGAGATAAAAGGACACCAACATTTGCAAACTTTTTTTATTTGGATAGCAGTGATCACGTTTACTCAATTAAGGTCATATTTTTACAGTAGTTAAAAACACTTTTGCTAAACATATCCCAAAAGATTTCATTTCATCGCTTAAACAGAAATTTCTCTTGGTGACGCCAAGCCTACTTTTGATGCATTTAAACATGTCATTTTGGTTTATAAACGTAATGCATCAACCCCGGAATGTAGAAAATGTATAACCGTATAAAAATAGGGCTCTTTTATGCTGTATGTCAAGTGTAACAGTTTAGGCATGCTTACAGTATGTTCTATGGTTTATATTTATAATTAATATACCTTTCTGTTTTCACAATAAAATAATTTGTTTATATTATGAATTACTTAACTCTGAAATAGGGTCGACATAATGACCAAAAAGCTTATGAGAAAAAGATAGCCGCTGTACAAAGGCTGTCGAGGTTAAGATAAGAAGAGACCCAGATAAACTGTCAATTTGGCGCTAATCCATTACCTCAGTGTTAAATAGGCGCTAATCCATTACCTCAGTGTTAAATAGGCGCTAATCCATTACCTCAGTGTTAAATAGGCGCTAATCCATTAACTCAGTGTTAAATAGGCATGTTCTGAATATTGTGTGCTAATACAATAAAATACATATCGTATATAGTACATTGTAAACAACTGTTTAATAAATTGTTTCCATGTTTACTTCGTAAATAGCTGTTTTAAAATATGCACGTGGTCTAACAATACTAATTTTAAAAGCTCACCAACGTTGTAAACACCAATAAAACACGTTGGCACTGTATGATCTAGTGATTTATAAATATTCTTGATGAGAATTTTATTATCCTTACAAAAAATAAAACTATATTAAATGCTCATAAACTAAGCGAACACTAAGATTAGTTTCCATCGCCTATACATTGCGGTGTACCACGTGTTTATTTCGTTAGTATTCTTTTATAGAAATTACAAAAGTCAAAAGACTTAGTACGGCGTGTTATTAACATTTTACGTGAAGGAAACTTTTATAACAAATGTACTTTTTCTCACCATATCTTCTACACTATAAATTGCGTATTAGATAAAAAAAACTACCAGCAATCACTGCACGGAAAGATGTTTACATGCTTGTAAAGTATCCTCAATAAAACAAATTGTGGCCATGATAAAGTTTTTCCTATTTACAATATCAATAAAAGGCAATTGACACAAACGCCATATTGGTGTCAGAAAAGTAAGCCATACTTTAAATCTTTGGTAATGCTGCAAGTGAACAGAAAAATCACTTAATTATGCGGAAAACTTGACTTTAGACAAGATATGGACGAAATGTTAATCAATTTTGTCATGCCCATTGTTCATTCAAGGTAGGAAGTTTAAACCCGAGTTGTATGATGGTATGCTGTTTTTTTATCTGTGCCAACAGAGGGAACTGAGAGGTCCCATGTGGTGCTAAAGGATCAGACCAAGGTGCATCTTGCGGAATACAGTAGTCAGAATTCAACATGATTGGTCATTTTTTACATGATGGTTTTTTTCAACAATATCGCAGAAAGCTTATTACCAGCGCACATTTTGTATCACTTGTGTTTGGCTTTACTAGAGGTACTTGTTGTTAATGAAGTCATATTTCGTACTTTTGTAATGGTTAATCAGGCTCTAGTGTAAAGACCAGAATCAATCAGTATCTTATGCACATGATGTTATTGAGAAAGTGTATTAAAAACGGACATTTTGTATGATTGGCGTATTAACCATTTTCCAAAGCTTAGGGATTGATTCAAACACTAAAGTCATTATGCATGTCAAACCTGTAACAACTGTCCAAGTTAATTAACTTCAATGACAATTTATATGGTCATATTGACATTCCCATGGTTAAGGATTTACATAACAATGCCAGCTTAAGTAATGTTATCTTAAGCACAGACATTTAGCAGTCAAGATGCAAATAGTAAAATTGTCTTTATTCATGGACCTGTATTAGAGTTTATGCTTCGTGTATTTTTAAAACCGGTATATTATTGTATTCAGTGCCAGCCTAAAGCAGGAGTTTTTAACAAGTCTCAAATATACTAAATGCTTGATAGCAATTCTTGACAAAGATATGTGTTTAACACATACAATACCTTTTCTGTATTTTCTTTTTCAGTGAATAAAAATATAAAAAAAAATTATTTTTTTCTGTTTTTACAATGATGCTGAAGATCATGCAACTCAATCAACTGTGTAATTTTACTACTTTTAAAATTAAATTGTACACAGTTTTCTTTGTGAAATTGACAACAAATCTGACAAAGCATGCTAGAAAATAGATTTATTTGGCATAAAATATGCGAATATGTGTACGAACTGTCAATATTGTACTTCACTACTCGACGAAGCATCGATTTAGACTTCTAATTTTGAATGTAAACAAGTTTAGTGGTGACAGATACGTCAGTGCGAAGCAATAAATTTTTGTAGATTTTTTTAGATTTTAATTTCCTGAATAATTTCATAAACGTGTTGACTTTAGTAAATTGGATCCAAACAGTTTTTTGGCAACGTAAACAAAATTTCATAAATCTAGCATACGAACGAGGAGTCGGTAAATAAAACTTGATTACAAGTGTAAAATTGTCTTCATTCAACATTTCCATTACGGTGTAACGAGTGAAAGGAAATATATGATATTGAAATTTATGATTCCCGCCATGACTAGATTAAAAGTTTTTTTTTTAAATTTCATTTGGTTATATGAACTGTTTTAATAATATACGCATATTTATTTATTTATTTATTTATTTATTTATTGGTTTTATTAATTGTTTAATTATACACGTATAAACCTTTATGAAAAATGAAATATAAATGTCTTGAAAAACAGGTAAAGCAAAAGAAGCAGTAGTTTTATTGGAGTTGTTCAGCGGGTTAGCTAAGATAAATCCTTCAGCATGGTACCTGTATTGTAAAATGTATCCTATACGTTATCAGACGTCACATAGCCCTTACAAAATAAACAAATAATTTAAAGGTCTTAAATGCTTTCTAAACACCATTCTACAATAAACTGTCGGCAAGGCAGTAACCATTTAACAAGAATAATCAGTACGCAATCAAAGTCTGTGTGTGACGAGTCTGTAAATGTGCATTCTGATAACGTCACGAACCATTAATCAGTTCACGCCAAACATAAACAAGGAAATCAAATCATCACTTATAAACGTACTGAAAAGCAAAATTAACTCCCACTGGAATATCAGTTAGTGTGTATATATGCCGAAAGTAAACAAATTGTAGATGTAATATTGGCGTATGTGTAGCAAGAAGGGGTTCCAATAAATATTATATTGAAAGAATTTAATTTAAATCAATCAATGTCCGTGGAACCATCTTGATTGTTTTGATTAGAAACAGATGTACCATCAACAAATATGCGTGTATCCAATTAGGCTTGGAATTATGTAGCTCGGTTGGTAGAACATCAGACTCCTGATGCAAGTGTCGCGGGTTCGAATCCTGTTCGTCGGGTGCATGTTAAGTTCATTTCACAATGCTGTAAACTTACCGGGTGTCGGGATAAAAAAAATCCGTGTTGCTGCAATATCTGTGACTGCAAACTCGATGATCTAGGATCTTAAAGCCCCCGATTGCGCTAGTACAAAGCAGGCATTTGCACAATACACACCACAGTTATTAACACAATAGCAGCCATCAATCAAGCGTTCGATGCTTAAATAAAATATATTATACATGTAGCATTGTTTGCATGGGGAATAGTTGTTAGTAGTTTTGATCATCCAGATTACTAAATTTAACTTATGGAAACAAAACTTGCATAGTTATGGTGATGTGATTTATGTCTCCATTCCCGGTAGTCAAAATCGCCATTGGATACTGGTTTCGGCTGAGATATTATTTTAAAAAGTAACCTATTTTAGCATATCTGTAAAAATACTTAAAAAGAAACTTAGTTTAAAATAATAATAATATTAATAATAATAATAATACCGCAATTATAAGCGTGTTTAATGTGTATGTTTCTTATGTTTCTTTTGTTTTGTGTTTTGTTGTAGGTAAACAAAACCATCTCTTTAATATGGCCGAATTATATTTGTGTTTAATTTGGTATGTCATGTTGGTTTCATGGTTTGTATCCCTTAAATGTTAGTAAATAGACATTAGCTTTCTATTCGATTGTTGTAGGTTAATGCACACGTAACCAATTGCATAAATTAGTTAGAATATTTGTCTTATTTCAAGAGAACATCGACACTTATAGTAGGTGTGAAGTCTATTATATATAATGCCATTAAGAAAATCGATCCAACTTATTTTAAACGATCCTATTTGTCAACCAACTAATTTTGAAATTGTTATATGTTACATAAAAGCCAATTTTAAGTCCAGGCATTGTGTGGAATCAATATCCTCTGCCAATTAAACCAATAAGTCTGATGACCATCTGAGTTCTTCCACGTATAGCACAGACCTGTCGAAAGTTTAACACTCAGCTAACGAATTAGCGGCAAATCTGCAGCTAATGTTGGACTATCGTTAGCTTTTCCGCTGCTGCTATTTTATCTCTTTAGAGCTTTCTTGTCACTACATGTAGCTATCTATATCTCGGCACTTTAGCAGAGCTTTTACTCATTTGATGTTAGCATAGAACCTTTCGACTGGTCTGTAATATTTGTTACAGTGAAAGGTTACCGATTTTCGTCTTATTGACAAACACCGTCAAATTGAAAACATGACCTTCATCGACACTTATGTAGCTGAAGACGTACTTCTTGACCAAAGTGATTCATTTGTTATTATAGCTTTGTTTTTAGTTTAAAAAAATATCAAAATTCAATTCTGGAATCAAAAGATTGAAAAATCTATAAAAGAGCGTTCGAAGATGGTTCTTGACCTAATAGAGCCTTTATTAGAACAAGGGTTAAAGTTTATCTTGCACCAGAAGTAGTAGTGTAAGGATTCCATTAGTCTCGCGTGATTACAGATTACAAACGTGAACGAAATCTTACGGAAACCTTACGTACTTTCCAAATATATATCTACACGCGAATATTACGTACGCGCGCGCGTGTTTGTGTCGAAATATCTCCTACACAGTTGTTATAAATATCTTCTATATAAAAAATTACCGATTGAAACACAGAAATCAAATACATTAGATATTATAATTTACGATATAAAGACTGATCTGTTGTTTATTTAGTTCACTGGGACTAGGTGAACAATGCCTGCAAAGCCGTGTGAAATCCAGAAGAGACAACCTGTTTTGATTCAAGATGTCATATAAACACTCATTTTTCGGCTTGTTATTGGTTTCTTTTGTAGTATCATGAAAACATGCACTATACATCCACAATTTGACTTTGTATGCAGACGTAAAAGGTTTATATTTCTCTAGTCATGAATAAATAGACACAAAATGAAACAACAGACATTTATCCATGGATCCAAAACATTCATGTCAGAACCATTTAATGACTTAGACAATATGACCGTAATAATATGACCCAAAATTAGCCTCATGGGATGTCAATCTCATTCAATCAAGGCATACATAACCAGCGTTAATAAAACCAAAGCATCAGACAGAATATATAAATAAAACGATAGGATATATTAACAAAGTAAGCTTAATCTTTTTGCTGAAATTTATAACCATACCAATATTGTTTTTCTTAACCCTTCAAATTTGAATTCAAGCTATTTTATACTCATGCAAAGAGAAATTGTTCAAACTACAGTACAGACCTGTCGAGGGTTTAACACTGAGCTAACAAAAAGAATTCGAAGGTTGACGGCCGAACTGTGTAGATACGGATGGCTAGTGACTGAAACGCTACCGGGAGATATATAGCAACTGCCAAAAGCCTGCCCAGATAAATTCGTTAGCGTGGTGTTAGGCTTTTAACAGACTTGAACAGTATGTGACAGTTATATTTATTAAAGAATAAAGTAAAATAGAGCGTAAGCGTTTGGATTCCGCATCGAAAACAGTTTTTTAATTTGTTTTGTTACAGCTGTATAACTGGCAGATATTATGATATCTAAATATTCCTTAGCAAAGCGTATTATTGATTGATTATTAGTACAAGCATATAATAATAAATGTCTTCTTCGTCAAAATGTGACCGAAAGGGCTTTTAAAGGCCACATAATACCATTAAAATTCTAATAATATTTTGCAACTAGTGTCTTTGTCACAAACATTTAAATTATGAAGTAATTCCAACACAATTTTGCACTCTTTACCTTGAATACCTTTCAAAACCAGACAATATCATAAAGTTATTCTAATAATATTTATGGAAATTATAATATGCAAAAGGAATAAATACCAAGGTCATGCTGCTAAACTTCAAATACTAAAAATCTGGGAATTTTCGGGAAAATCGCCATTTCTTAATATTCATATTCGCGAAACTTTATTATACGTCGTTGGAGGCTGGTAAGTAGAATTGTAGATGAATTCTATCTAAGTAAATATATACAAAAGTTCGCGCCTTGTCCTCACGGATTCACGCGAAATTAAAACGAACGGCAACATTATTCGATTTACAGTATATTTTCTGCGTTTTCCAGAACACCAAGAAGGTTTAATCTCTGATTAATTTCATGTCATAATATTTTACAACATTTCTTAAAGCTTTGATAAAGAGACTGATTACACATCTCGCGCTCTGTTACACTGCGATAAGTGATTGTCGGATATCTCAATCAAATTTATTCCTAGATAAGCGGTAATGTACGTTTGTCTTAAGATGTTTACATGAGGAGAATATTCAAACACGTCTTCTTTATTTATAGGGAAAGAACGTTTACCTATCCGCTTGATCTTTAGTTATACCCCTGATTTGAATAAGAGGGGGTATACAGGTTTACCTCCGTCCTTCCGTCCGACACAAAAAAATTTCATAAGTGTCCTCAGCAACTATTAAACATAGCCAATTGGAATTTTGTATGAAAGTGCAGAATGAGGTCCCATGCCACGAATACCGATTTTAAGTTCGCCAGGCATCTACTTCCTGTTAACCGACTTCCTTTATTTTTCGATATTACGGTCAGTGGTTGAAGTTAAAAGCGGGGCTATACCAAAGGAGCAGTAGCTCACAGATTTCTAGTTTCAAAGTTTATTATGTAACTGTGTATTTATGTTTAGGAAAAACAGGTGTATTTTGCATCTACGTGAAATGTGAATTGTTTATGCATGCGAATCCTAACACTACCAATGTAGTTGCTGGAACTTCTAATCCTATATGGATATTCCTAATGAAAGGTCAAGCGGACAGGTCAATGGTGTTTGCCTTTACAATTACCACAGTGTTTCATTTATACTAAAGAAATACTAACTTCTTTCGGTTCAGTTTCGGAAAAAACACAAGTTAATGGTTTAATTAGAAAATAAATAAAGGTATCTAAGATAGGTGAAATGAAAACGTGTTAATCAGCGTAAAAGTCATTAATTGTAAATGTTTCTTTACCTTTGTAGAAATGTCTATAAGTTTATGTTATCTATGTCAAGATGAAACACATGTTAAAAGTTAAATGGTTAACAAGTTATAAGTTTAATAATTATCGTATAACCCGCCATATGAAAACAGTTCTCTAGATGCTTAATTAAACTATCAGCAGAGTTCGTAATGAGTAACACAAAATTGATTTGAAGCATAAGGGCGATGCTCGTATCAAACAGACCTTTATTTGACACAAACATATACACTAATTTCACTTTCTAATAAGTGTTATTAGGCGGTAGTAAAGGAGCCTCTTCTATATGGAATTCGTCAAATAGAATCTTTCAAGTGTTCTTTATCTAATTCCTCTTCCTGAAATACATTAAGAAATAACCTTTATATACGTGTACCTGGTAGTGTTTTGTTTTGACTGGAGTAGCCTTAAGGTGTAAATGCGTATGATTTTTGGATTTTGATATGTTTTTGCTGAAAAATTTTTGGAATACCTGTTCAGTTTCCTTGCAATACATAAGGCCATCCCAAATTATAGATATGCGTCACGGAATACATGTACCTGTTAGGTAACTTTTCTTAGAGTACATAACGTTGGACCTGGATACACAGGCGTCGACTGTAATATGGAATGAGTAATTTGACATCAGAGAAATCTTCATGGTAAGTTCTAAATTAGGAAACAAAGAAAACGATCAAAAATCCCAAAAAAATATTTTGTATGTCACAGAGACATTATGTTTAGTACATAATAAAGTAGATAAAATCAAACAATACAAAGACAATGAGCAATGCAGTTTTACACTGTGCGGAGATTACTTATCGTGATTTACACAATTTATACAATTTTTAATCGATCCATTTTCGCAGTCGGTAGATGCAGCAGATATTATTCATCAACTGTTTTCACATGAATGCATGTATTTTATAATCAGATATCCTAAGGTAGCACCTGGTACATTTAATTATATATAATTGTCAATATTGGAAGACAATAAATTCAATATCAACTCAGATAAGATGTAAATTGGATCAATTGGCCAACTGCTTACACAATTATAGGTTTTGCATTTTTTATTTGTTTAGCTCATACTTGCACCGGTGCACTTTCACTCTCATCTTGTTACACCAACTGGCTATTAATACAAATCACTTCTTTCCAAGACCGGCGCACTTTCTTAATCATCAGGTTACGTCAACTAGTTAGCAACACAACACAATCCTCTCCCAGATTAGTCCCAACGGACCGGCGCACTTTCTTCATCGTCTTGCCACTTAACTAGTATATCAATACAAGACAATTCTGTTCCAGATTGGCCCTTGACATATAATCTTCCAAGATTGGTATAACCTAGAGTATTATTAACTAATAATTGTTTTTATTGACAGACACATAGTCGTGTGCCGGTTAACAAGGACAGGATTATCGTGTATATATTATTGAGATGTTGCTTAACAAACGAACATTGCAGAAACGTATGGGATGACGGGTAAGTTGTAGTTTTGAATTTCTTTAAATATTTTACATTTCTCACCAGCCACAATCTCGATATTGTTGCTCATAAAATTACACCATGTAATTTTTTAAGGATTTCGTTAAACAAACTATTTAAAAATTAGAAGCAGATGATCGAAAAAGTTTCAATTTTCATGAAACATAACAAAACTTTGTGATAGGTTTTATGTTGCTTAGTCTGGTTCAACCGCTTCTAACTGCTCCTCTACAGCCTCTACGGCCACAGGTGACCTACTCCTTTTCGAACTCTACAGAGGTGTCTTTAGCGTGCACTGAGACACGGGACTTCGGTTTTGAGTCTCATCAGAAAGACTACCCGGTAACGAGCTTTTTACAGCTCTAGTATGGACAGAAGATGAAAATCATCTTAAAAACTTTCCAAGTACCTGGTGAGATAGGAATCTTAATGAATAAAACGCTCGCTAATTTCCTGAAAATGGTATTTTTATCTTCTGGTTATTTGCTGATCAAATCAATGTTAGTTTAGCGATGATAAGTGAAACGTGATCGTTTCAATTTAGAGTGTAATTGTGTTTTAAACAAATAATGATGTCGTTTCAGATATATCATAATGTCGATGTCGTTTCAGATATATCATAATGTCGATGTCATTTCTAAATTAGCAAATTTCAATATAAACATTTACTCTGAACATTTTACAAAAGATTTCAAACGACCATATAAGAAAATGGATTATAAATTGTTTTCAAACTAATTATTATTTAGTTTTCCTGGTTCAACTATGTGGTTGGTTGCAAAGAAGTTCCAGTATACCTAAGTAATTAAAGTAAAAACTGAAAACTAACTAAATTTAGTAAAACACGCGAACTTTCACCTGTGAAGTGAGGTTGGGTGCTCCAGAAGCACTTCTTATTTAGCTAGCTACATCTTTCACATGTGTAATTAAAATTGAGAATATATCCGGGATAATTTTTGACACAGAGACAGCATGCTTATCAACAATAATTTAAGACAACATTTTCCATCAATCTGTCTGTGTACAGTGAAATGCAATGGCTGTTTAAAAACAATATTTCCAAAAAAGCTATAAAGCAAGTTTTGTCACAGACTTATCTATATTCTTTACACATTTCACTTTAATTGTTTATCCTGTTTAAAGTATCTAGAATGATTAAATCATAATCAATTGAAAGATTACAGGTCCTCTACCCGTCTATTGATATTGATTATGATTCTTATTAATGCAGTTAGATAAACACCTTGAGTTTCCTTTAGGAACAGTAGAGTGGTATGGATCCTACATATACGTGTACAACACTGCAGGACAAGTTGTTGTCCTTATCTCAGGAGCCTAACCGATGTTGAACGTCAATAACATGTTTAATCATCTGTTTAATTACGAAGAGAGCACCAATTGACTTATGTACTTTTAACATTTGATTGCACTTTTATAACTACAATTGCATAACCATATGTTCTGAAGTGTTTACTTTAACGCCTTTCCTTCTTTGATAAACATCGATTGAAAAAAATTCATAATTATGAAAAGGGTTATCAAATAGGTTTGACGTAAATCAAATATGCATTATAGCAACGTCAATAGTAATTGGTTGATGTTGATTTTTATAGATGAGATTAAAGAAGAAACTTAGAAAGATTTTAATTTTTGATGTTACAATAAACTCTACTATTCTAAAGTTCATATAATGTGATGCAAACCCAACTTTAGTTGTTAAAAATAATTACTTCTAAAACTATAGTAACTTTTTATAAAAGCTTTAACTTAAAGCGGATATATAATGGTATAGAGTCAAAATACAATATCATTGGCAAGTAATGTTGTCACAATTTCATTAAAAACCTTGACTGGTTTTATATAATACAAAATAGTTTTAGTTAATGTACCAATATTAATACCGAACTCCCTAAGACTTTTTTATTTTATTTTCATCACATAGCTTTACTGGGTAAAAATCTGTATTTACATCAGACATGGTAAGCTATTTTGGTGGTTAAGAATATTAAGCATCCTTTTGGTCCATCAAAAATTGATTTCGACTTGTATCTTTGTTTCTGAGCACGTATTTTTAAGATTAAAATTAATCTCACTAACCGCTTCAATGAATTAAAGAAAATATTTAGAAATAAAAAGTGAAAAACACAACGTCTTTTTTACTTTTATTTGTTCTCATGTGTTAAAACGGTAAACAAATAGAGTGATAAAAAACGTAGATAGAGACTATCGTCATAATAGATAAGAGACAAAACATGTTTTCGTTTTTGTGTTTCTAAAAGTAACATTTAATGGATCTAACATAAACCTAACCATGTTAGCTGCTCATTGATAGTTTCTAATACAATCTGTATCTGTATCTGTATCGGAAATAAGTTATGATTTTTTCGTGGGTAAAATATCAGAGATTTGCCGCATGTGAACGACGGTCCGTGTTATACCACAAATAAATGCTGATTATTCAATTCTAACATGACGTAAACAAAAGCATTGGAATGAACGCTGCGAACTGTTTTTGTGGAAGTATATTTTATATTTGCTAAAAGGTTCATAAAAAATTGTCTGTTGATAATACCTCTATCCCAACAAATGAATTTATCAATGAAAATAACATCATAATTGTTGTTCGGGACACATAGCATGACGTCACAATGTGAGTAAGGGACTGCGCCATTAAAACGGAAAATGCCATGAGTATTGCGTTTATTTTAAGATAGTTGGCTATTTCCTTATTTCATATAAAAGGCAATGTAGGTCATGTTATAATCTTGGTTGCACAAGACATATTTTTATTGTAGAACTTGATTTCCCTAATTAATTTTTATCTATCATTTGAAAAGAAAGTTGAATATGCAACGGTTAAAATGATTAAAATTCTATTGTACACAATATTAAAACATGTCCAGACGCATAACAAGGCATATTTTTGTTCTAACCATTTAGAGAACAAAAATGATTATCATCTGCAAAAATGCACTTTTTGCCTGTGGACGTGCATAAATGCAAGTAGCATCTCATAGATTTCAATTAGCTTGTTTGTAATAAACATCCATAAACAGATATAATACAATTACTGCATCAAAGGCTTAGATCGTTATCATTAATCATCGGATACCAATTTAACCAATTAATGAGAGTAAACGTTTTTGATGTTTTAACACTGCATTAAATATATGCAAAGATAGGATTCTTCATCCCTTATGATTATGTACGTTATGAATAATTTAATCTAGTTTTCTCGCACGATGCACGATAAATTAAAATATCCTGTTATAATATCTTGCTATCATATTGTAATTTTATCATATTCAACATCAGTAGAAGATAAATCTCAGTAGCATGGATATTTTATTAAAGACTATTTGGCTTCTTGATATTGATCAAAATTGATTAACACGTCTTTAGTTCAGATATAGTATGTATATTGCTTCAAGTATTTTTGAGAAACCGAATATTAATTGCAAAAATTAAAAACAACTTGCAAAACGATTTGATGAACACCTCATTTCTGTCTGTCTCTAAAACATACACAGCGTTATATATTTAGTTATTTGTACCTGAAACGTTTGTAGAAAAATAGACTATAATTCTGCTATTAAATATAAGTTAAACAGTTTCGACCAAAACTACAGTGTCGAGGCATACGTATAGGACTTCTGGATTTTTAGAAGTCTTAAGTAGTATCTGTTTAGCAGCTTTTTGATATAAACTGAAATGCAAAAGAATGTTTCAATGTTTTAATACATAAATAACTAAATACTAAAGCAATAAACTTTTTTAAATTGACATAACGAGGTAATCCATACTATCAATAAGCAAATAGAGTCAGAAATCTGTACCATAGTCTATTTTCAATACATAATGGATTTCATAACATAACATATTTATTACTTGCATAGTTTAATTTTTTTTGTCAAAAACACGAGAATGATGGCGTCTTTATATTTAAGCATGATTAGTTATAAATTAAGTACAATGACTGAACATCATCATCAGCATTAAAAGTTTATTGGAATGAACATTTTTGACAACTTAAATACATTTATTGAATTACATGTTGTTTTTATTTTTCAAAACATTTTATTTTGCGTATTAGCGGTGTTTTACGTAGCTAAACAAACATTAGTAGCTAAGAAATCGAAAACAAACATACCCATCTATTCGCATAAAAACAATGCAAAAGCAAGCAAAATGTTTGCAAACTGACAAAATAAAGTTAAACATAAGGAAAGCGAGGGTGGGAGCTAAAAAATGATAAGTACTCCCTCTTTAGCTAGCTTTACTAGCTGCATATGTAATTAAAATTAAGAATAAAAGGAGCATTTAATTACGGGACGTCAAATAAAATCAGGGAAATATTTTAATTATGACATTTCTAAATACCGACAATTATCGACAGGAATTGTGTATCCTGGGCAATATAGTTATTAAAAGAGTCATATTCATTGTTCATTTTCTTAAAGACCCTTGCTTTATTCTATATTATAATCCAATTGTTATTGTTTTTATTTCTATATATGTATGTTTTGAAAGATATTTTTCTAGGCCCGGTAATGTTTATGCCAAAAAATTTTGCAAACTAAACTAAATGCAATATCCTTCCGTATCGATGGCATACATTTATTACTTATTCATTTCTTACTCAAAATTAGGTAGGAAGATTATGAAAAAATAATTACCGGATTTGCAAAAAAAACCGGACAATTCCATTCCAATCCCGTCTGTATTTTTCCAGCTGATTTGAAGAAAGGTGATTAAAAATTAGAAACTTAACGTAAGTATTACTCATGAGGAATGTTATTCCGAAACGATTTTTTGGTCGTGCAAAATAAAAACAGGTTTAGTAACAATTATAATATAAAAGCATACGCAAGTATTTAATTTCAATCGTAAAGGACAATGTAATTATACCCCCCGCTTAAAAAGTCGGGATGTATAGTGATAGGGGTGTCCGTCCGCCCTTCCGTCCTTCTGTTACACCTTAGGGTACCCATTTTTTATCCGCAACTCCCCCTAAACCCTTTAATGGATTTTCATGAAATTTTCACACAATCTTTGTGATTTAATGTAAATGTGCACCTCCTATTTAAAACTTTGATCCGATGGATTTTATTATGTGGGGGAAGCGGGTGGTATTTTTGTGAGCTTGTGGCTCACAGTTTTTCTAGTTGTAGATGGTATAGATTATTGTTTTCGGCTTGAACATTACAAATTAAAATGATAAAAATCTGATGAAACAATCAATCTTCTTTAAAATTAGAAATTTAATTTTCCAGTATGGCAAAAATATATTGTTTACAGGTTAGTTATTAAAACCAAACACAGGTTTAGTAATATTTATCACACATATTAATTCAGTTGATGACTATTTTATGACTGACAACATCTCTAATCTCCACAAAAGGGAGTAAATAATTGAAATCCATGTACAATGTATATTCTTGGTCAAATAATTAAGAAAAATACCTGTGAATAATTAATATTTCAATTCAAAAGTAATTGCAAGTTATAAATTTTTCAAACAATGCCCAAAATCTATCGTCACATTCGAGCTGTATGTATTTATTGTACAGCATCAAGAAATAAAAAACAAACATACCAATCAATTCGCAAAAAAACCAATGCAAAAGCAAGCAAAAGTTTTGCAAAATGACAAAATAAAGTTTAAAATAAGGGAAGCGGGGTTGGGAGCTAAAAAATGATAAGCATCCCCTCTTAAGCTTCACTAGCCGCACACGTAATTTAAATTAAGAATAAAAGGAACATTTAGCTCTGTGACGTCAAATAAAATCAGGGAAATATTTTAATTATGGCATTTTTAAATTTCTAAATACCGACTATCATCGACAGGAATCGTGTAACTTGGGCAATATAGTTATTAAAAGAGTCATATTTATTGTTCATTTTCTTAAAGACCCTTGCTTTATTCTATATTATAATCCAATTGTTATTGTTTTTATTTCTATATATGTATGTTTTGAAAGATATTTTTCTAGGCCCGGTAATGTTTATGCCAACAAATTTGCAAATTAAACCAAATGGAATAGCCTTCCGTATCGTTGGCATACATTTATTATTTATTCATTTCTTACTCACAGTTCGGTAGGAAGATTATGAAAAAATACTTTCCGGATTTGCAGAAAAACGGACAATTTCAGTCCAATCCCGACTGTATTTTTCCAGCTGATTTGAAGGAAGGTGATTAAAAAATTAGAAACTTAATGTAAGTATTACTCATGAGTAATTTCATTCCGAAGAGATTTTTTGGTCGTGCAAAATTAAAACAGGTTTAGTAACAATTTTAATATAAAAGCATACACAAGTATTTTATTTCAATCGTAAAGGACAATATACTTGTAGTTGGTATAGATTATTGTTTTCGACTTAAACAAATGATAAAAAATCTAAATGAAACAATCAATTTTCAATCTCCTCTAAAATTGCAATGCAAACACGGGTTTAGTAATATTTATTACACATATTATTTCAGTTGATGACTATTTTTTGACTGACAAAATCTCCAATCTCCACAAAAGGGAGTAAATAATTGAAATCCATGTATATTCTTGGTCAAATAATTAAGAAAAATAGCTCTGAATAATTAATATTTCAATTTAAAAGTAATTGAGAGTTATAGATTATTCAAACAATGCCCAAAAACCATCGTCACATTCGAGCTGCATGTATTTATTGTACTGCATCAGACAATGTTTAAATACAGTGAAATTGTCTAGTCAATTAAATTCTGGGCCAATAACATATTTTTGGAAAACGATTTCAACTGAATAGGTTTTGGTATTAAGAATTCCAGTGAATCACGATCCCATTTTGTGTATAAATGATGCATGAATGAATTTTAAGTACATTTAAGTTAGGAAAAATGCAATATAAAATCAAACTGATGCAATTAAAGCAATAATCTTCAAATAAACATTGCATCAAGGAACTATTAACATGCTTCAAACGTTTAGGTTAGAAAAATTTCAATTAGAATGAAATACCGACTATCATTAAAGAAAAGACCTGTCACCGAAGAGTATCAGTAATCAGTGTATGTTAACGACACAAACAGCTTAACAATGCATATATTTGAACAAATCCTTTATACAAGTCCTAGTTTGAATGGGGATCGGAGTTAATGACCAGTTGTGTGGTTATAGCACTATAGCATGTTTGGTACAACCTATGGTCGATAAATACGAACTGTAAAAATTAAAAAAAATAATAATCCAAAAACCCAAAAGTGAACAGCTTTTACATGTATATGTATATGTAACATTTATTATTATATTATTATTATTATAAAAACATATTTTCAAAAATATACTGCAAAAAACGGTCACTGCATGAATGAATTTTGTAAATACATATAGGGGTCGTAATCAAGACGCATTGCCTCCACCTTTGTAGAACTTTATGCCATTGTTATATGTCATGCGATTGCTCGGTAACAAATTTAAAGTTATCAATTCTGCATTTATCTGCAACTGTGTATTTGAAATTTATTACATAGACTTGAGATTCTCCATGCATTATATTTACGAGAAATACTTATGTCTAACGCCTATATCTTTTGGTCATAAATTAGTAAATTCAATTAACAACTCTGAATGCAACATTTAAGCTTAAGTAAGACAAGGGTGATAAACAACAGATAAAGAAAACTGTTTTGATACAAATCTGTTAAAATAATCATATTTCATACTGATTTAAGAAGGAGAGATCATTTATACTTTCAATACATCATTTAGAGTGAAGTTCTAAATATGTTATAGAGTGGGATAGCTGAAACGGTATACTTATATATGAAATAATGTTATATTGAAATTGTCATTTATTAATGACGAATAAAAAACAATATTTAATATATGAATGGTATAAGCAGTTATACCATGAAATGCAAAAAACATATATACATTATGTAAAATTACATAATTGAAAATACGTGTAACAAAAATAAAATTACATATTATAAAGCATATGTAATAAACTTGATAATACATTAAAATACATTACATCAAAAAGGTGGCGTACACAAAAATTGCCATATATGAATGGTATAAGCAGTTATACCATGAAATGCAAAAAACATATATACATTATGTAAAATTACATAATTGAAAATACGTGTAACAAAAATAAAATTACATATTATAAAGCATATGTAATAAACTTGATAATACATTAAAATACATTACATCAAAAAGGTGGCGTACACAAAAATTGCCATAATATAGTGGATAGACCGCGAATTTATGAAAAAACAGTAGAAATACATAATCTTATAAAAAACAGGAGAAATAATATAATCTATGTCCTATATGACAATTTCATAAGTGCGTAAAAAATACAAAAACACACACAAAATGCAAAACACTAATGCATAAATGAAATGAACACAAACTGTCTGGATAAAAAACCAGAGATAAACTGCAAATTTAAGCAGAAAAATACTCTGGAAAACCGTGACAGAAAATAGCTACTATTATAACGTAGCATTAATAGAAACCTAATAAAAATTTTAAGTTAAGTCTATCACCGTTAACGGACGGCTAGAAAGTGAGATACATGTACCCGACAGCCAATCACGTGTTCAAAAACACGTACACCCATTGGTTTACAACATAATCACTCCTTATATATACGTATAACCCGTGCCTTAACATACATTATTTTCCCGCTATTTAATAAAACGCGGGAACAACATTAATACTGGCACACATGTATATATATATAAAAAAAAAAATAACAATGCTATAAAACTACGTAGTACATTGTAGTAAGTATTATAAAATATATGCGCTAAAGTTAATAATACTATAAGGGTACATAACACGAAATAAAGTGTCGTGCAAACAAAACACATATAATAAAAATGACAATACTATAAGAAGTGCATAGCACGGAAAATTCGACAATGATGATTAAAACGAGAGAAATACATGAATGATAAATTAACAATAAGGCGTAAAACAAAACTACAAAAGGAGGCGACTGGGGTGGAGGCGGGTTGGCCTAAAAAGCTAACTGCAAAAACTGTGATGATCTTGGTCAAAAGGTTGTAAACCAGGGGTCATATAACAATATTATTTTGTAAAATACGAGACCACCTACAACCTCAATCCCAGGTACCGCCTCGAAATCAGTTTACATAAATCTTATTATTGAGAATAATATTTATTTTTATTGTATGTGAAATGTAATAGATAATTTATCTATGTTGCCGAGTTGTTAAAAATTGTTTCGACTCACTGTTGATGGGACTAATGTACTTTTAAAAGTAAACATTGTAATTAAAAAACATAAAAAGTAAAGACGTCTTAGCTAGGATATGAAATTTCGTAGATCATGGGCACGAATCTTATTGGCGGTGATTGTCATTTATTTTAATTATTTTTTATTAAACCTCGCCTATTAATGAGTCGTCGAAACAGTTGGCCAATAACAGCTTCATTACTGATAATGACTTTCACATGTTTCAGGAGAAGCATTGGATATAAAAGTATCAAAGTTACCAGATCATTCTTAATTTTTAGATGGAATATAGAGTATCTTATCAAAGATTAAATTAAGGCGTTAGATTTCGGTGAGTATACTAACTTATTTTCAATATTGACTGCTGTTTTAGAATATATACTAAATGAATGCAACAGACAAAATCCATAACCTTGCACGTACTTTCCTCAGTTTTCTTTAGATTATTATTTTGATAATCAGTAAAATACAACCTTGATACATTGTTTGGGTATTCTTTAATGGTTGTTATTAATCTTTACGTCAAAGAGCATTGGTTGGGGAAAGATATTTTCACTATAGTGTTTTCACATTTGTAATTGAAAATAGGTACCAATGTTTTGTTGGTTTTTTTTAAATATTATTGGTTTTGATAAATATTATTCTATTAGAATGAATTATTCAACGTATTGGTGATGCTAGCACGCTTTTTAAATGATGTATTTTTCTCATTGGTTTTTATTTTATATATGGATATATTACTAGTAGTTTTATTGAATATTTCAATCTATTTATATATGACGAGATCGCAATTGTCGCAGATAATTAGTGTCAAAGTGTGACAATCTTTTTTGTTTTTGGTTAGATTGACTTATCTGACTTGTTTAGTGTTATTAAATACCCTAAGTACCTTAATGCAATAACTATAACTACTGTACATAATCGAGAAAAGAGACCAACCTCTGAAAGGCTCATTACTTAAAACGTATTTCATATAATTAAAGTTTGTCTCTAACTACAAGCACAATCGAATAACGACTACTGTACAAATAAAGAGACCAACATCACAGCAGGTTTAATGTTAATCAACTTAAATGACAATATGTATATGTTACAAGATGAGCAGTAATCATCATATTTCTCTATTATCAGACATTTAGGAATATATAACAGTACAATGCGCGTATTTTTGGACCAATGGTTGTTATAATGGGAGTAATCTAATAGTACTATAACTCTACCACTGGACATTTACTTCAGTGCTTGATCAGTAATCTATAATAAGTGGTCTTTCTTCCTACCTTTGTCAACATTCATGGCTGTTTCTTACATCTGTTTAAGTTCGAGTTTTTGGCTGCGTAGATTTCATTTGTACAAATCTAAAGTGTAGTTCTTTTACGCATGACATTTTGAAAATATATTCAGTTTTTACTAACTTTAAAAAGTTGAATAAACTATGAAATGTTGATTCAAGCATTGAACACGTTGAATTGTTTCATCGAATATTCCTACTACAATGTTACGTGCGGATGGATAAGGTATAATTTATCATCTCCACTAGATAAGAAAAGATATCTTTTGATTTGATTGGGCATCATGAGTTGATTTGATAAAGGTCTTTATTTGAAGATAAAAGTCACAAACAGTTTAACATAACATGACACACATGGATGTCTTCAAAGAGGTCCACATATATATCATGAGACTAAAACACACAATTTTCTCCCATTGGAATATCAAAACCCTTTGTATAACCAAAACATGATTGATGAAAAACGACATTTGGAATGCAAACTATACGTATATTTATATGATATTATAAATATGTCTTATATATAACTGTAATTTTAGTATGTAAATCGCGTTTCGTATGTTCGTTGTCTGGTTTTCATGAAATGTTTTGGAGAGATAATTAATTTCAAGGAATCGGTTTTATCAATTTAAAAATAGAGGAAATAAAAACCAAACATATTAATCCACGTCCGAATCACAATTCAGAAACGAAGTAAAATCTTTGGAACTGACAGGTAAGGTTGCACACGTGAACTTCCACCAGGAAAGTTAGACCGGATGCTACGGAAGGGTAAGCAACTTCTATTTAGCTAGCTACACCCGCCACGTGTGCAATCAAAATTATGTGAACGAAACATGGAACTATGAGACGTCAAATATATCCAGGACAATCCTTGACACAGGGACATCAAACTTATTAACAATACTCTGATGACGGCCATTAAACTTTTTGAGGTAATAAATTTGCAACTGAAAAACATGTACTTGAAAACAGCCAAGGCAACCAAGAATGATGACCATCAAGACAGAATTTATACTTACTTATATATTTGTCTGATTTAGGAATTATATTGACAAGTATGGCAACCAAAAAGCCTATTATTCACAATTACATTAAGAATTAATCTAGAGTCTCATTTTGAAGCTAATTATGAACATGTTAAATCTTATTATACCTTTGAATTCAGTCTATTATGCAAAGTCAATGTAGCCTGCCAATTAAAGAAATAGGTTTGATGACCAGATGAGGTCTTTCATATAATTGTCATTTCTTTGTTTGAAGTGGTTTTTGTTCTGAGTAAAGATAACGATTTTTTCCTATTTACAAACACTTAAAATGAACACATAATCCCCTGGATCTAACGGATCGTATATGCATACAAATGCTGGATTCAAGTTGTTTGCCAGAGGACATTTTTGTCAATGAAGACGTACTCACTGACCACTGTTTTTCGTTCTTCAAGTTTTTTCTTCTTTGGTGATGTCCATGTTTGAAAAATTTACAAACAGGAAAAATTATATCTACATTGAAAACATTTTTGTCAAGGATTACACTCGTTATATTTGACGTCCCATAGTCCCGTGTTCCTTTCACTCAATTTTGATTATACACGTGGCGGTTGTAGCTAGCTAAACAAAAGGTGCTTACTCTTCCGTAACATCCGGCCTCATTTCCTTGGTATTTACCTTACTTGTCAGTTTGAAAGTTTTTACTTTGCTTATATATTGTGATTACGACATGGATTAGTATGTTTGTCTTTGATTTTATGACATTCAATATTTCATGAAAATATCATTTAGAGCAGATGGACATCTCCAATCAAACCTATATAAATTCATTTCGTTTACATCATAACTTTGATTCTGATCTATGAAACATTTTCAGAACATGCTTAACTGCACATTGTAATATATAAATTATCAAAAACAAAGATACCAATCTTTATCTAACATTAGACTTGTTTTTCTATCTGATTTGACTAAATACAAGTTTTATCGAATACGTATGATACAAAATCTTGTATCAACACTGTGGTAATACAACATTGGCGGTAAAGTACAAGTGCACTTTTAGTCGATTTTCTCATTGTGACGTCATTGGGGAATCTCTGATTCGTCACATGTGAATAATGACGTCATATTTTTACACATAAAGCCTTGTTTTTTTTTAAATAACCTAGATGTTAGATAAAAATATCATATACACAGTGGGTATGTACAACCCTTCGTATCAGGTCTCCTTCTTTTTTGTAGCAGTATCACTACTCGTCGCGCAAGTAAATGTATTTTACTGTTAACAATTCATAAAGAAATACAATTTGAATATAAATTATGGTTATCATGACACATGTGAATTTATTCTCTTGAAGCTTTATGACATAATTCCCAAGTTGCGTTTATACTGCTGTTATACAACGATTATCGTGGACAAGTTTGTAAGAGTAAAAGTATTAACGTCTCCAGCGATTTTATCTTTGCATATTAGTTTTATTTTATATTACCATTTAACAAATCTTCTTGATTCCCTTGTTTTATATGGCCAGTTAACTTGCCAAAGATAGGTTGTTTTCTGCGGATACTCTGGTTTCCTTCACCACCCCTGAACTGGCTCGATATACGTAAAAGATTCTTGACTGGGGTGTAAAACTGCCTTACCCCAATTAATTTACCCATTGTTTTCTATTACTATGATAGACTTTTTAGAATAGTTACGCTGTGCAACAAACGAAAATATATCTGTCGTATATCTCAATCAAACATTTTTTTCTCGATTAACATATCAGTACTGGTGTTCTTTGATGCTTATATAAATATATTGAAACACACCTGTTTTATGTGTTACTACTAATTTCATTTATAATTTGGATGGTACTGCTTTGATTTTAGTCTCAACAAAAATGAATACTGGTAATTCAATTAGTTAAATACTAAAATACTAGTAAATAGGATACCTTAAATAAGTAAAATGAAATCAGGTCAGATTTTATGTAAGTAACGTTAATGAAGTATTTCTTAGTGTCAGGTTATTAATGTAAAAGTTATTTGTTGTAAAGATTTCATGTTTGTAGAGAGGTTCATAATGCAAGTTATTTATGATGTCAAGATGATCCATATGTTACAAGTTTAACTATTAACAACTTATAAGCTTCAATATTTACTGTACAGCCTGCCATAAGAAAACAGTTCTCTTTGCTGCTTGATTAAACTACCAGCAGAGATCGTAATGAGTAACACAAAATTGATTTGAAGCATACGGATGATACTCATATCAAACAGATAGCTATTTCACACAAACATACAAACTTAGGTCACTTTCTAATAAGTGTTATGGGCGGTAGTAAAGGATCTCTACTATAAGGAACTCATCAAATACAAACTTTCAAGTACTTCTTATCTAATTCCTCTTCCTGAAATGCATTAAGACTAACGATGTAAGCTGTACTTGTCTAGTGTGTTATGTTTGTTAGGATTTAATAAATACTACATCATTGTAAAGGTATTACAGATATACCTGGTTATTTGTAAGCAAAAATTTTGATAAGGATTAATGTTTGTATTAATTTTTGCATTCCTGATAACTGCATATTCTACGTCTGTCTGCATGATTGTAAAAATGTGAGTTCAAGACAAACTTCATTGCTTGATTGGAGTCATTCAGATTGAGATTTTAAATACCCTGTCCGGACCATAATTCGGTATTGATTCTAAGCTAAAAATCCACGAAACTTCATACAAATGATTCAATGTTCCAAGGGCGTTTCATCACCGTCAACCAAAGTCATATCTTAAAGACAACGGACAATATATATATATTAGGATTTTAATTAATAGATTGGGAATAAAAGTCCCTCTCAAACAATCCTGTCTTTATTTTAACGTTAGTTTTCAATTTCTATATCGTCGACTTTTTGTTATGCAAAAAAATCACTACACGTATTTTATTGTCACACAGCAACATGGATTTTTGTACTCATCTTCAAAAAGGCAGATAAAAAAGATTGAATTAACGAAAAACATGGTCAATTTATTTTTTTAGTTTAGGAAAGTTGATTTCGTGACAAATATTTTACGAATAATAAATAAAATCGATTGGATTGCGCAGGCAATATCTGCAAAAGATAATCTGATTTATAAATTCCAGTTAATGTGAATGCATGTATTATGAAACATTCAACAATAGCACATGGTACATATATTAAGTAACGTGTTAATTCAATCATATGAATATGTATAGTAGATAATTGTCAATGTTCTATAATAGTAGACAATGTAATCAATATAAAATGAGATTATATGTTAGTCGAATAAATGGACATACACAAACTGCATACACAATTGTAGGTTTCGTATTTGTATCTTTAAAGTGCTGTGCATTCTCAGTTCTTCGTTGTTATTGTTGTTGTTTGTAAGGATTTAACGGGTGCAAATGACGTTATAATGTGTCACATATCAATGTAACATTCTTCCTCCCTTCTCATATTGAGCCCTGAGAGTCAATCGTCAAAGATTGAGTGGTATAAACTGGAAATCGTAGTATTTATTAACAGACTTAAAGATATGTACACGTGTGTTAGAACAGGATTACCATGCACGTTTTAGTGGGGATTCTTCTGCACATTAAATACATCGCAAGCGAATTTTAATGAAATATTGAACTGAAACGTAAGTTTTGTTTTATTTTTATTCTTTTATATTTATGCAATATCATTTGTATCAATATCTGTAGGAAACAAATCTTATATAAACCTTATAAAAATGATTGAAATCATCTAAATCTTGAAAATGAAAGTATAAACATCAATTTACAAAAAAAGTAAATTTGATACTTTCGTCAATAAAATATCAGATATATATTTGTTGAAGTGTTATGAATAGTGAACGATTTTTGTATAAGACGGTTTGTAAGAGCAATTAGTAGTTAGTTATTTTAAGATGATTTCCTCTAGATAATAATTGAAACTTGTTTGGCATTAAATATGACCACTAATGTCAGAACATGTCAGACAGGCCAGGCCGACAATAACTAAATAAAACCCTAATGAGCCGTTAACACGCAAGCTTTGACCCCAAACCAACTACGTATCTACCACACCGAGTACCGGACACGACCAGCCATCAAACCACTCATTAGGTTCTAAACCCCATAGCAGATGTGTCACAAAAACCTGTATGTCAACGTAAATAAATTAAAACCTCCCACGGCTTTAAACTGTTTAAACCTGCCACTGTTTAAACCCACCGTAACGGTAAGTTTTGGCTCTGAACCTCCCGAGATACGTCCATGACGAGATTCCGCCCTCTAGGATCCAACCTTAACAGGGCTTTGACAAAGTAATTAACCGGATATCATTATACTATATATGCATTTTAATTGTTTTGATTGCATGGTATGTTTGTATATGACAGTTTGTAGATAGTTAAAATAAAATCCATAGATATTTTTCCGAAATATTTTGTACCATTTTTCGGGTTGAAATATACATTGATATAAATATAAGTTAGGGTTTCTCCGTTTGGACACTGATCAATGTTTCAAGCATATTAAACTTTATATGATCGACATCGAAAGAAGATCAAGAATAGTATTGTGTATAATTCAATATCCTATTACCGCATTTTTACATAAAGAGAATGCAAGTACAAATATTAATTATCCGTCTGCCAACTTTCCGGGACATTTATATCAATAACCGGTCAATTTGTACGATCATCCGTGTTTTTGATACTTCTTCAATATATTGGCAATTTCCAAGTACAAGTTTTCATCTGCAAATTGCCTTCTTCTGATTCTTCTGATTCATTTAATTTCATATTTTAATATAAACACGTGCAAATATGGAGTCATTCGAGAATATACCTGGTATGGTCAAATATTATTTGCAGTTATAGATGTTGTATCTGAATTACCTAAATTGATTAAATTCAGTATGTCTTAAACAACGTAGAAATATCAGACTGTAAGTCTTCTATTTATTTATTGTGATTAATTTCGATTCTGATATCAATTATTGTATGCGTAGGCTGATAACGGCTCTAAAGATCATGGTTCGGTATTTCTGTGCAAGTTATTATGTCCAGGACGAGTGTTTATTGTTTTTTAAGATTACGAACGTAATTTAAGCCAAAAGCACTGTCTGACTTTTGTACTTTGGTTGTACATTGCACAACAAACAATCAATTGTACTTAAGTTGTTGTAAAAACATACGTAGCGGTTCCAATTGTTTCTTTATTTGATATTTTCCGTATCCCATATTATTCTCAAAATGTCAACACAGAATGGACAGAGTTTAGAGTAGCAGGCAGGGGTGATGTTTTGTTAGCTCAGTTAAGTAACTTGTAGCACCTGCCACCTGGCCTCACTTCCGTGGTAGAAGTTCACGTGTTTTACCTTATTTGTCAGTTTTCAAAGTCTTTACTTACTCTGACTTTGCGATTTGGACATGTACCGGATTTTTTTGACTGATATTTATTTATGTGCTTACTCTTAATTTTGGTTTGATTTCTTATACCGTTGACTTTTGATGGAAACCTAAGTTTATTTTTAAGACTTACATTTTATTCTTAAAGTATATGTCCGTAAGTGACAGAAGAGATTTGAGTCAAAGTTAAAAATCACGAAAATGATGTTAAAAATTCCAGGCTCCTGTTGACTCCCGGTTTTCGTCTTCAAAATGAGGTGTATCAAATTCATTTTAGTTCAAGACTTCATTCAGCCTATATATATATATAATTTCGCTGTTTACGTTATATATGTTTATATAGTAAACGTACTGTGGTGTACTGTTATTAACATAATCACTAATTCATAATTAATAAAATTGTTTACAATTATCAGCAGTACGTATTAATCTATGATTATCACCATTTAAGTGCGAGAAATTGTATTTGATTCAACATTCGTAATTACACCACGTTTTCTAAACCACTAGATTTTTATTTCTATTATAGAACTTGTTCCCACAACGGGGAATTTATACAACGAGGCAAGATGCTTAATTATAAATTGTTTGCTTGTTGATATTGCAAGCCTAGGCTTATCAAGGTCTTCAAAGAGTTTTACGTCCGTCATAACAGTATTGATCAGCATAATGTCTCTATTATGTATAACTTTGACGTGTCATATTTCCACGGGTTCCTTGTTTCTTTCATTCTCAATTATTTTATACGTTGCTGGTGTTGCTAGACAGGAGTTGTTTACCCTTCAGGAGCACCCGACCTCACTTACCTGTAATTTACGTGTTTAATTATTTTTTCCAGTTTACTTTACTTTCAATTTAGAATTACATATTATACCAGTTTTAATTTTACAGCACTAGACGGTCGTTTCGGAATACAATTACTTGGGGACAGAATTTCAGACTTGTCATGGATTCCGTTGAAGCTAAATTAGAAGATGTTGAGCTTGATACTTTTCCGACCCGTAAAGGCTGTGAGATCTTTCGTTAAAACTAGGGTTGCCAAACTTAAAGGGTCTATGAGTACTAAACCGTCTTCAGTACTCAAGGATCCAGAAATCAAGGCAATTCTAACAGACATACACAACAAATATGTTGTTGTCCCAGCTGATAAGGCTTCCAACAACATTATTCTCGTTTGTAAGAGATTCTACCTTGAATGTCTTATTAAGGAGCTTGGTTTAGATAGTATATCAAATAACCCTGCATATACTACAACTAATTTTACTAAAGATGAATTTTATTCCAACCATAGGGGAGTTCTCGAGTCTTTCGGTATCAATCTTAAAGATGAAGATCTTGATCTTCCTTACTTGTATTGGATTCCTAAACTCCATAAAAATCCAAACAAGGAAAGATATATAGCAGGCTCATCAAAATGTACTACTAAATCATTTTCGGTAACTCTGACACAAATTTTGACAATCGTCAAAGATGGTCTTCAGTCTTATTCAGAAAAAGTTTATTCTACATCATCTGGAATCAACCAAATGTGGATACTAAAAAATTCTAAAGAATTACTTGAACATCTTGCTTCTAATACTTTATCGCATGTAAAAAAGTATAAAAACATTTGATTTGTCTACATTATACACCACTATCCCTCATTCTAAATTGAAAGAATGTCTTAAAGAAATTATTCACTTGTCTTTCTTTTACTAAAACGGTAAGCCAAGATACAAATATCTGGTGGTAAACAGGGATTCTGGTTATTTTGTCAAGCACCAGACGGATTCAAATCAAAAATATACTGAAGATGCCATCAACAGAATGTTGGAGTTTTTGATAGATAACATATTTGTTGTGTTTGGTAATATGGTTTTTCAGCAAACAATCGGTATACCAATGGGTACAAACTGTGCACCATTGCTTGCTGATTTGTTTCTTTATTCTTACGAAGCAGAATTTATGCAGAACCTTGTAAAATCTGGAGAGAAGACTGTCGCCAAATCATTCAACTCAACATACAGATATATAGATGACGTTCTGTCTCTTAACAATCCTAAATTTGGAGACTATGTAAATGTCATCTATCCTAGTGAGCTTGAAATAAAAGACACGACTGATTTCTCAAGTTCTGCTTCATATTTAGACTTATACCTGAATTATGACGCACACGAAAGGCTACATTTGAAACTTTATGACAAACGTGATGACTTCAATTTTTCTATTGTCAACTTTCCTTTTTATGCTGCAATATACCTGCTTCTCCTGCTTATGGTGTATTTGTTTCCCAATTAATACGCTATGGTAGAGCTTGTTCCCACTACGGAGACTTTGTACAACGAAGTAGGCTGCTTGCAAATAAATTGTTTGACTCAGGGATATTGCAAGCCTAGGCTTATCAAGGCCCTCAAAAAGTTTTATGGCCGTCATCACAGTATTGTTGATAAGTTTGATGCCTCTGTGTCCAGGATTGCCCTGGATATATTTGACGTCTCATAGTTCCATGTTCCCTTCACACAATTTTGATTACACACGTGGAGGGTGTAGCTAGCTAAACAGGAGGTGCTTACCCTTCCCGAGCACCCGGCCTCACTTCCCTGGTGGAAGTTCACGTGTCTAACATAACTTGTCAGTTCCAAAGTTTTTACTTTGCTTCTGGATTGTGATTCGGACATGGATTAGTATGTTTGTTTTTACTTTGCTTCTGGATTGTGATTCGGACATGGATAAGTATGTTTGTTTTTGATCTTCAGTAATGCTTGGACCAAAATTATGAAACCAAAATTATTTTGAAAATGTTGAAAAGCTACCCAAAGGACCAAAATATATTTTACCAAATTAAGCTAAGAAAATACTTTGCATGAGGAGTATACCTTAGTTTTTGAGAAATTGCAAATTTTAACTTGCAGGAAATTTAGACAATTATAGTATATTTCTGACAGTAATACGAAATTATTGCCTACTGAGTTTTTTTATATCCTTAGGGGCACCAGCCACCAGCAGAGATATCGGCTCAGGGGTTTAAATTACATATACCAGTTTTAATTTTACAGGATTGTGATTTCAACATAGACCAGTATAATTTGATGTAGTATTGGCAAATACAATTGACCTTTCTTAATTACGAATATTTATTATACACTAGTACATGAATGTTCAGAAAAACACATGTGTTCATTCCTTTTACATCATCGGGGAAACATGCATTGTTTTTGTATTAACTGCGAATTTTTACACTATGTATTTGTTGGATCATCGTAAATGAATAGTCCAAATGGAAGGTCAAGCTAGTGGGTTTTGTTTGCCTATGGAGCAATAACATCATTCAAAACAAACCGATCGCACTAGAATACATTTCAGAAATTAAAGACAATATTATTAAATATAAATGAATGGAACGATGCCTTTAACTGTTTTTGTATTTGCATCTTTTATGAAAGGTAAATATAGTAATACACAATCAATTAATAAAGCTTCATTCTGCATGTTATGCTATTAATTAATGCCTATAATTGCAAAATCAATAGTCAATATTTCTTCATGATCAAAAGAAAGACAAAACATGTTTTCATTGCATCCTTCCTCATTGGTGTTAAAAAGTACGATTTGATAACAAATTAATGAATTTTATATAAACAATATTTTATAGCGTAGCGTAAGTTTTCATTAACTGGTTATAGTGCTTAAAATGTGCATTGGTATTGAATGATGTGTCATGATTTATTTAATAATAAAACTCCACCATTTACATTTGGACATGTATAAGTATATTTGTTTTTGATTACATAATGTCGAGACGATAAAACTGCATCAGATATTTTAATTAATCATAATAATTGTTAATGACGTTTGCATATTGTAAAATAAAACAGTTCAACGATTTGTTTACTGCCTGTTCTATGTATACGTTTGTTTCGTGAAAACGATACCAATTTGTTACAGTTATGGCAATTGCTTTTTAATCATAATTTTAGGGCCATTAATTTGTTATATCAATGGAATCGTAGGTCTCTACATATACGTGAAACCCATTATTAGACACGTGTAGTCACTACCCCTAATGCCCGTTAGAACAGGTTTATTTCTTTATTTCAACAGCGTTTGATTATTGTGAAGTAAAAATATTTTGGTCATTATCTAGAAGTCATAACCTGACCCGAGAAAGATTAGTATTGGCTACATATTAAAGAAAAATCTGTTTGATGTACCTGCTAGTTCCAATTTATGTCTTATTTTGTGATATGTTATATTTCTGCATTCGTAAGCATTTATGAGTCAGATATTATGATCGGTAGAACCAATAAGTGTTAACCATGTACCTTATTAATTATTTAGCTGGTTTTGTTAAGGCGTTGTTCGTGGAATTACTCTTGGTATTTTCAAAGTATACATTTTTCACTGTAAACTATATCTCATGGTATAATGATGCTGTCGCCAATTCTAACAATACCATCTAACATCTCTTCTTCAACACTTAAGCATCTAACAATACCATCTAACATCTCTTCTTCAACACTTAAGCACGTTTATAATGTGCCATTAGGTGATTTATTGTTCATAACGTTTTTACAAGCAGCATTGTTTAGTTTCTGATGCTTTTTCTATCTCATATGATTTTTGAAGCGTGTTCTATGTTAATCTAGATTTTGACAAATTTATGTTATCCACATGTAAATTGTTGATCCAGCACGCATTCTTCAAATGTGCAAAAAATAATATCTGATTGAAGCAAACACTTAACTTATTTACAGAAGAAAATAACACTACATGATTTTGCCAAGAGGATATATAAAATATATTATATTTTAATCCGTTGCATTCATTTATTTATTCGATGTGCTTCTTTATATTATCATGGCGCTGATTCGGACAATGATAAGTGTCAGTATAATATTAAATGCCCTGGTTTGGTTTAATTTACATTGACTTAATAATTAAAACTTTGAAGCCAATGAAGATGATATCTCATATCAAACAGTATTTAATATTATGTGTATTGATGCCATAATTTTTATAAATATTTCAAAATGTTTACAAACAGTATGAGGTAAAATATTTCGAAAAATGAACTTATAAGTTCATCAAACAAATAATATTAATGCATTATATTGCAACATATTGCAAATATATCATATTCATATCACTGACCCTCGGATATGCTCAAAGTTAAAGGTTTTGATACATAGTGAACAATGGGGATAATTATATGACCTTTTACTAAAACACACAAACACACGGAAAAACGATAGACGGACATTACTATATTATATAATCAAAGTTATAATAACTCGATAAACATCTGCAAAAACATCAATAACCACGTCTGTTTCTCGTTAATGTTTAATGGTGAATACAACCTGCATTTTGCATCATATTTTGCAGTGTGTATGCTTGTATCAAAATATAAATAAAATAACACAAAAATTGGATACAGTAAGTGCTAAACTGGCGATTACTAATTAATATATATCAATATAGCCAATTAATGATAATAAACGTTTTTGATGTGTTTTATACTGCATACATGTGAAGAAAAAACTATATGTTCTTTATCTGTTTGTAATGCAGTATCTATATTTCAGATTATTTTCTTAACACATATGATGCGTTAGCTTTCAAAACATCTTGTTATCGGACAGATTTTTTTGTTTTTGTTCTGTTAAGTCAGAATATAATTAGTAATTATAGTATTCTGTAAGCGTTTATACAAGGTTTTCGAAGTATATCGTTAAAGCAGAACGTATATATATTTGTTTCATATACATTAGCTTGTAAAAAGGATATCATTAGATAAATAAAGACCGTTAAAATGTGTGGATGCGATTTCATTATATCTATACATCACATAAGTTATTTATTCCGTTGATTAAGGTTAAGATAAAAACAATACATTTCGCATATTGGATCCATATAATTCTTGTTTATTTATTATATATTAATGAGAGTAATTTGTTTAAACGTTGTTATTCCCTTACCTTTCATATTATACTGCTAATTTACTGGCATATGTAATATTTTCTAAAGTTGTAGAAAAAACTTATCACATTAAATTTGCAAACCGAAAACAAAAAATGTATATTCAGCAATGAAACTTAACACATATCCCATTGATATTAAAAGGTATAGCTATTATTTCCAATGTATTTTGATACGGTATATCTTTTTCATATCATATTTGCAATTAGTTTGACAATAACAGAAAACATGCGACTTGATATCATTGATACGATCGTTTTATTTCAATATAACTATAATACGGACATAATACCAGTGTAAAGTGATTTTATTCCTATAAGCGTTAACAACGAGGTGACGACCTCAATTCAGGTATAAAATTTCATGTCTCATTTGGGATGGTAATATTGAAATAAATAAGTTTAATAACACATTTGATGGATCATATCCATACACATAATACCAACTTTTAGTCTAGCCATGTGATTAGTGTGAAGGTGCAAGAACAATCAACGTGATAAAAGTCGCATCAAATGGCTTTAATGCAACAATTCGTAATTTTAATTAACTGATAGCAACGTTTGTTGTTTAATGTCAAAATTTCGATAAACATTTTTGTACATGTTTAATTACTTCACAAATACCGTAACATATTCTATGTTTTTGAAAATTTGCAACATTTAACAAAATGTTGTCTCATTCAAGGATGGAAATATCTGACTGCTGGTTTGAATTTTTGTCGTTCCAGGTTTAAATATGTAATTTTTAACAGTAGGTTATAAAATAGCATAATTATTCCAACTGCTGGTTAAAATGAGTTTAATCGGTGTACTCGAAGAATTCAGAGGGAATAAAAATACCAGAATGAAAACTACATCAACATAACCGTACAACTGTGTTGTCTGTATAAAAACACGAGAATTGATGGCATCTATCTATTTATCTCATGATTGATTAAAAATGAGTGATGGCGTCTTTACATCATTGACTGCATAAAAGAGTACTAACAACCCCAACACTCAATTATATTTTAACGAATTGGCTCAAACAATTTATTTGAGTATACTAATACATCAAAACAATTTTGTTTTGCAAATAAATGTTGTTTGTCAAACAAGTGCAATATAATAATGCCATCCCTACCTGATATAATTGAATATAGAATTTTACATCCAAAAACAAATAAACAAGTATGGGTTGTCATCGTCAATATCACAATAGAAATGACATAATTTAGAGTTATTTGTTAAGTGTTCAAAGGTGTTTTGCATGCACACTGCGAATCCATCAATTATCCCCGATGGTTTATTCAGATTAAGTTCTATTCATTGATATAAAATGTATACATCTAAATAATGTTTCCTTCTAACATAGACGGGGATGCATACCCACAATAATAGCTTCTTTTTTTCATCGGTATAACATGTAATAATCTCTAATCGTTTCCTTCGTACATAGCAGCCTGTACCTACAATATAAACGCTTTCATGAATTTCAATGAATTTGCGTTAGTCAAACTAAATTTTGACACTATATATGCATTAGTATAGTTCAAACATAACTGATTATTACTCTCTACATTTTTCATAACTGTTTACAGCTAGTCTCTTTTATATATCCATTTAGTTATCATCTGTTGATTTTGGTTAAGTCATCAATCAAACAGAAACATATTTGTTCGTGTTAAACACAATCCCAAAAAGAAAGCAAAAAAATTTGCCAAATTAAGTTAAACACGTGAGCTTACAAATATGAATTCGGGTCGTATGATCCGGTAGGGTAAGCACCTCCTGTTAAGATAGCAACACCCAACATATGTTAGATCAAAATTGAGAATGAAATATTTGATTCAGAGACATCATACTCATCAACAATATTGTGGTGACAATTATTAAAGTCCTGAACAGCCTAGGCTTGCAAAATGCCTGAATAAGCAAATATTTATAGGAAGCTTGCTTCGTTATATAAAGTCTCCGTAGTGGGAACAATTGGTTGGACTTATACAGAAAGAGAGTTATAACCAAATTTTATCTGAAACATGGCTTCAACAATCTATAATCGAGGTTATAATTTATTAAGATGTGTTAACATGATCATGAAATTCCTTCAGGTGTTATCGATATGGTGGATCAAACATCCATTGAGAGAGAACGTTAATAAAAAACAAACATACTTATCCATATCCGATTGACAATCCAAGTAAAAACTTTGGAACTGACAAGTCAGGTTAGACACGTTGGTTGGTTGGTTGGTTGGTTGAATGTTGCTTAACGTCGCATCAGCAATTTTTCAGCTATTCGACGGGAACTATTTTATTAATCTCTTTGATTAATCTATGAACAATTTTGTGTATGCATGTGAAGTGCGAGTGTGTTGTATGGTCTGCCTTGTACTAGCGCGCACTCAGGGCGACTTTAACGTGCTAGCTTACAGAGTCAGTACGCCGCAGACAAGCGTACCACTCCCCCAGTCCATTATACTGATACCAGGTAAATCAGTAAAGTCCAACGGCAAGGAAAATTCACTTTCCCACATGTGGTCCGAGCGGGACTCGAACTCACAGCGGTGAGAGACCCTGAATTTAAAGACTGCTGTCTTATCCATTAGGCCACCGCAGCCTCTAGGTTAGACACGTGAACTTCCATCAGAGAAGTGAGGCAAGGTGCTCCGGAAGGGTGTTTTAAAAGTCTCTAAGTTATAAGTGCCAACATAAGGAAAATGCAAAGTGTGCGAGCATTTATTTATCATCAAATGATTTTAAATATTGTCCTTTTGACAAAGGATATTGATGCATTGTACCCTTTTTGTTTGAGATTCATTATAGACTCCGTTTATTTGTAAGTCTTTAATACTGCTGTTTTATTGTAAGCTTCTTGATTAATAATTATCCTTTAATATAATAAATTAAATAATAAACTTGTTTATGATATAGTATGATGGCAAGTGCAATTAACATGGGAATGGAACATCAAATAGAGCATATAATATGTGCATGGATTTCAATAATGGAAAATTTACAATTTAGTACTTTAATTATTTTTATTTATTCCTGTCGAACACCTGAGGCTATATGGCGTCTTTCTATTTATCCCAGTTGATCAAAATGTAATAATGTCTGAACATCATCGGCGTCATATAGAAAATTTTTGCAAACATTTATTGAACATTTTCACTTATTACATGCATTTTGAGTATACAACTGTACTTGGCGACGTGCGATGTATCAAATAATTTTGTGCATGTACGTTGTAATTATGTCACTTTTTAATATTGAATAGTAAATATGTGAATATTGTACAAGGATAAAAATGCATATGCGTTCGATAGGCTGTTCATTTCAATTCCCTCTTTGAAATGGTTAGTCAATTACTTATATTTTGAAATGCGGTTCATGGAGACTTATATACATATGCTGCTTTTTTCAACAATTCTTAGAAACATTCCTTTATAAACAATCTTATTATGAGGTGCTTACCCTTCATGAGTACCCCGTTTTCCTGGCGGAAGATCACGTGGTTGACTCAATTTTCAGTTTTAAAAAAAATTAACTATGCTCTAGGGATTGTGATTTGAACTTTGACCAGTTTGTTTGTGTTTGTGTTTATTTATTTAATTGTCTCATAGTATTGTGATTTGAACATGTGTTTGATGCATAGTATTTATCTAAACCAAAACATAAATTCAATAAGAAAATAGAAATCTCAACATTACACCTAAAGCTGTTTTAGTTTATGTTTATTATTTCAAGATGAAATAGTTGTTGAATATCATCACACTTTTACATTTACAAGTTGACACCTTTCCTATGAGACTTAGGATCCGCGAATTTTGTTTATTTCGCAAATGCATTTTATTCATTCTAATAAATCTCAATGAACGCTTACGTAATATTTGACAGTTGGTAGTTATTAATACACATGATATATATTTGCAGTATGTGCCAAAACGTTTATCAAATTGCAAAGTTAAATCGTCATTATTTTTCAATGCCAAAATATCTAAATTATAGCGACTAAACAAATAACATGAATATATTGCCTCAAATCATTCATCATGTTTTATTCATTGGCACATTTTTTTCTCACCATTAGGTATTATGCATCATCCTAAAAAGATTTATTCTTATGCTACAGGCTTATATAATGACGTTTTCACGATCGTTATGTCCAGTGTTTGACGATATGGTGGATCAAACATCCGTTGGGGATAACAATAAGTCTATAAGGTTAAATTTTCTTGTACTTTTTTATTTTCGTTTATTCATTGGCACATTTTCTCACTATCAGGTATTATGCATTATGCTGAAACGATTTTCTCTTATATTTCAGGCTTAAATATATGCATTTTACACTAGTTATGTCCAATGGCTGACGATATGACGGATCAGACATCCACCGGGAGAAACAATAATACAATAAGGTTAGATTTTTTGTATTTTATATTTTCATATTAAGTAGATAGCTCATTTATCTGCATGAAGACATGTAGATATAATCAATGGATTCGGAACTCTTTTTGCCCTTGTGACAAAATGAATTAACGTATTGTAAAGGGTTTGTATGAACAATTTGATAGATCATATTAAAACATGCCAAATTTAATCTGATTTACACCCATATTATAAAAAATCATCATCAGACTATGCAAAAAATGACCGCCATGTTTATATGCTAGCATCCTAAATCTTAGAATAATCAAGGATTCCAAAATGAAATTGTGATATTCCGAGTGCTTTCATTTCTATGGTTAAAACAATCTTTTTTCAAGTATTAATCTTTATTAATATTATATAATATACTGGCAGAAATAGAGGTCTACATACTAGTATTATTTATCAAATACAAACAATAATCTCAGAAATAATGTGGGAAAAGCATACAGACATCTACATACACGAAAGAGACCATATGTAGACTACCTGTCCCTATTTTTTTTTTCCATTTCACTTCAAAAATGCCATAGGCGTGACTTTTGCAATGTAAAGGTTTCACAAAGTTGCTACAATAATGGTTTATAATGTTGGCCATATTTATAAATATCACCATGGAACTGTTAAAAAATGGCGAATAGACCTACAACTTTCACTATCGTGCTAAGCAGGCTGTATTGTGAGCGCAAATGCAATGTGACTTATTCCTTTGCACTTCAGTGTATGCTTTAGAACCAAATATCAATATCATTTTTTAGCATTTTAGATATTAAAAAATTGCCGCTTACGATAAACAGGCCCGGTCACTGGAACAGTAAAAAAATTACGTTACACGTATATTCATAGCAAGCGCGAGGTCAAAAAAAGTTATAGACTTACATTACGCAAACTTACAAAGTGAACTAAGAGGAACAAGTTCTACGTATTATTTTCGTATTATTTTCCTCGCTGATTAAACCGGAACACTGGCTGGTATGATAGATACCGCAACTGTTTAACCTAATTAAATCGGTTGATCATATCACACTATGCTAGCCACAATTGATTTACTATAACATACGTGACGTAAAAGCATTACGCCAAGACTCTCTCTCTCTCTCTCTCTCTCTCTCTCTCTCTCTCTCTCTCTCTCTCTCTCTCTCTGGTGTATTGTATTACTAGAAACGAAAATTATATGAATATAAGTGATGTATTTTTTTAACTTTTAACTTTTCTACACAAATTATTTTAGCATAAACATAACTTTCTATTTTCTTTCTTAACATCAGTCACGTGTTAGTCCATTTCATATTCTATAGCTTTATTTTACTTTCAGCCCCAACACATTTCAGTTTGTGTACAAACATGATATTGTGCATATTGACGTTTAATTCAAAATTGTTTAAAGTGGATAATTCACATTATTACCATAACAACATAAAATTTATTATGTTTTTGGATATTAAAAATTGTTTAGTTCCTCTATTGAAACATAGCAATTTTATTCAAAATCAAACAAATTGAATACCAGTGATAATGTGGAAAATCCATTGGCCTCAATTCGTGAAACTGGGTCATAGACATATTTTACTCGTTACCTGTAAACAAAAATATAAACAACTTCATGTCAATAAATGCAATTAACAAATAGAAATGCTGGTTATATTCTTTTATACTTGCATCTCCAATCGTTCAACAACCAAAAGGATAAATGCATTACGCATATAGCAATTTGAACACATCCATATGCATTTGCTAACATAATATAATTGGTTTAATTCTTTCACAAAAGGCGAATATTTAACAGTTAATGGACATTTATAATCTTCATAATTGAACCTTAAGTTGTACCATGTCTTCGCCAAATACGTAGCATTGTAGAACAATCGACATGACGAATGTAATACAGACAATGAACGAACGGAATTTTATTCCGAAACGGACGTCTAGTATTGTAAAATTGAAACTGGTATAATATGTTATTTAAACCCCCGAGTTGTTATCTCTGCTGGTGGCTGGTGGCTGGTGGCTGGTGCCCCGAGAATATTATAAATTCAGTAGGCAATAATTGTGTATTATTGCCAGAAATATACTATTGTCTAAATTTGCTGCTTGTTAAAATTTGAAATTCATATAAAAAACTAAAGTGTACTCCCTCATGCAATTAATTCCGTTTGCTAAATTTGGTAAAATATACTTTTGTCTTTTTGAGTATCTTTTCAACATTTTGATAACAATTTTGGTTTCACAAGTTTGGTCCAAGCATTACTGATGAGGAATTGTGTTCCGAAACGGCCGTCTAGTGCTGTAAAATTTAAACTGGTATAATGTGTAATTATTGAGAGAAATTGGAGTCGTTGACCATTTTATAGACTTAGCAAATGAGTATACAGCTGTTAACTCATTTTGTTGAGCTTTTTTAAAAAAAAATACATATTTAAACAATGCACATATTTAGGTAGGTTAAGTACCTCAGTTATTTTCTGGTCCACTGATGTTTGTACATTAAAAACGTCAACATCAGTACAATATTAGTGTCAGATAAAACGACAATCATGACTGGGTGCTAATGTAAGGCGACACGACATTTATTTTTACTTGGCCTGTGTATAAGGTTGCCATAGAATTACAACCCCTAGTGTATCTTGATGCATATTATTTCAACGTCAATACAACATTCAGTTAACCAATAGTGCTATAATAGCGTTTTGTAATTGTCTAAAGATGGTATTTTGCTATTTTGAAAGTGTTTCTAAATATGAAAGTTTCATTTTGCCATAAATTAAGCAAACATTTTTCAGAAAATTTGGTGGAAAAAACTCGTGATTTTATAAACATACTTTTTGCTGTAATTTAAACAATATCACGGAGCTATTGATTTAGACCTTTATTTCATGAAGTAAGTTGAATTAATATGCAATTAAAAGATGATTTGCACTTTTACAATTTTTTAAACAAACTCTATCTACATTTTCTCATAGCTCTGTTATTTTGCTTAGTATATGTGGATATAATAGGCGTGGATCCATAACACAGTGGATAAAATAACATTGTCGATAATCAAGAATTGATCGGTAATTCACGCATTTTATGTCATGTATTATAAAGTTCCAACAGTTATGCTATTTTAACACAAAGAAAATGTGTCATTATTGTTCCTATAAGTACATTTTTGTTGTTTCCAATTGTTTGAAGGTCAAATAATGCAATAAACTGGCATTAATGACAAGACTATTAGAAATTACTTGCACTTGACTCCAAAGCACTGGACGTCTGGTTTTTTAAATCAACGATGGAAGCTTCACACCTGTAGCATGGGCTAAAGGTCTTTTTCAATACAGTGTAAATAAACTAAATATATATATATTCTTATTCAACAACACCATATCATTGTTGTTTCTTTACAAATAAAAACAAACATATACATTGTACATATCGCAATCTAATTTCCTATATAGCCATTGGAAAACCTATTTTTCTCAAGATCTGCAATATTCTAATACGCACTCTTTTTTGTCTTTATCGTTCAAAGAGACAAGGGTTTCTACGAGGGCTCTTCAAAAAGTTTTGAGACTAACAGAGGAAAAATAAGAAAAAGCATTATTTTGCTTGTAATTTTTATTTTAATCCTTCAAAGTACTCTCCTTTAACATGTATACACTTTTCCATCCGAGAAATCCACGATTTGAAAGCAGCAGAGTAGTCGGACTTGGGTATCCTCTTTAGACACTGATGCACAGCACTACCAAGCTGACTTCGAGAGTTATACCGACGGCCTGCGAGCATCTTTTTCAAGGTAGGAAAAAGGAAAAAGTCGCATGGGCTTAGATCTGGTGAATATGGGGGATGTGGAAGTTGTATTACTCTTTCCTCGTGAAGAAACTGCTGCACTACATTACTCTTGTGGGAGGATACATTATCATGGATGATGTGTATGCCTCTTAAACCAGTTCTAGGGCGGAAATTATTATAGTGTTTTTAACAGACTTTAACACCTTGTCCCTATAAAATATCCCAGTAACAGATTTACCTGGCGGAGAAGGAATCTGAACAACAGGGCCATTCGAATTGAAGAAGACTGTGTACAGAACCTTTTTTGAACTTTGAAGTCGTTTTGCTATTACAGGTCTAGATTGTCCTTTTTTCAACCACTGCTTATTATTTATTCTTCTTTGGGGCTCAAAATAATGTATCCAAGTTTCATCTCCTGTTAGTAACTCACTTAATCGCCTAACACCAGTATTTTTGTATTTTTTCAATATTTGTTTGCAACTTTTAACTCGTTGTGCTTTTGTTCTTTTGTTGTGCGCATACTTTTTTCAATTTCAGGTGCTTTGTTAAAATTTGATATGTACTACCCGTTAAAATACCGAGACACGAAGCTATATCAGAAACTGTATACCTAGCGTCTTCGTTCACCATGTCTTCAACAGCAGCAATGTTTCTTTCAGACGATGACGATTTTGGACGTCCTGAACGGGGGTTGTCTTTAACAGTTTCTTTCCTATCTGTAAACACTTTCACCAATCTATAAACAGTTGCTTTAGACACAGACGATTCTCCATAAATTATTTTAAGTTCACTCAATATCTGTTTACTTGGTATTGACAAAGCACAACGGTTTTTGATATAGCTTCTTATTTCAGACTTCTCTTCAGGCTTCATTTTACATCAAAATATCATTAGTGTATATGACTAACCTTTGTTTAAGTCCAAATATCTCTGTAATTACTAAATATTTTTTACGAAATTTCATACGTATATCATCCGTGATTTTACCTATTCAATCACGGTTATCTTGTACATACGTGTCACTACAATTTTATGGAAGCCAATAAGTCTCAAAACTTTTTGAAGTGCCCTCGTATTTTAACCCAACACATGCATAGCAATATATACATTTTTATTTGTAGCTTCTTTCAGTTTCAGTATGAAAAAGATATGATATGTTACCTCTGAAAATCATTAAACAACGTAAAGACTTGAAATCATGACCTAAACGATAAACTGCTATTAGTGTGTCAATCATAGAACATGCACCTAGGTTCCTTAAAATAAAGATACTTCAAAAAATAAACTATTTACTGATAGACGACCAGCTCTTCTGTAATAAGAAAAATAGGTGAAATGTTGATGTTCTAGTAATGTCATGTTGAAGGAGCGGTTACTTTTCATTGTCCAATATTTCCATCCTAAATTCAATAGTTTTTCTCAAATAAGTATAGACATTTGGTAAAATTTTCAATCAATAGTAGACCATTAAGTCTAGGTCAGAAGTAATTGTAGTGGTTGAGTAGGTTAATTTGTGATTTCTGAAGTCAAGGAGTTAAATTGGTCTCTTATTGAATCTAGGAACAAGTACACTTGTCAAAACAACAGCTTATGATTCAACAGATATAATTGTGTTGTAGAATGTTGCTTGAAGATGAACACAGCTAGTTTTGTAATACGATGGTATATTCATGAAAAAGAGTCACTTTCTTGTCATATCTAAGTTAATGTTTAAGTAATTGTTTTTTTCAAAAAACATGAATTCAAAGTAAGTTAATAGAGATAAATATTATATTATATTTACAGATTTCAGTTTTTTGTCATTTTTATTGGTTTGTGAAATTTGGAAACCATTGTTTTTACAATGCAGAGTAGAGTTATAATACCAGATTTTAGTTAAATAAACAAAACAAGAGGATGTTATTTAATATGTGTTTTCCCATAAACAATGAAACCATAATAAAATACTCTGTATTTTGTAATAATTATATTTATTACCATCTTTTCTTTATTAACGTGATACGCAAAATCACATCCCGATTGTAATGGCAGTATAATTCGTCTACTTTAATCGATGATTTTTGGAACCAACAAGCGTAACCATAATCTAAAACAGATTTTTATAAGGCGTACGATAATATAAAACAAGATGATTTGAAAATAAATTAGAAAAAAGATATGGATTATGTAATATAGTGTTTAAAATACAACATGCTGACTACGTTATAATAAAACTAGAACTGTCGGTAAAGTTGACTTATACCCCAGTAATGGTTTTGTCATTTAAAATTAACCTACAAATGTTTGGAGGTTTTTTATCACCAACAAGCGTTATCATGCTCTTAAACAGAATTCCAAGATATAATATGATAACTGAAAAAAACATGAATTTATAGATGAATTATGAAAAATAAAAAATATCTAGCTAAAATTGACGTCAGTGAAGTTGACTTATATCCTAACATATACATGCGTTTTGTGAGTTTTTTATAACCACTAAGTGTTATCATACTCTTAAACAGAATTTTAGAAGATATAATATGATAACTGAAAAATCATAAATTAGAAATAAATTAGAAAAAATAAGATAATGTAATAGGGTGTTTATACTACAACATGCTGACTACGTTCTAATAAAAACTAGAACTGTCAGTGAAGTTGACGTATACCCCCGCAATGGATTTGTCATTGAAACTTAACCTACAGATGTTTGGAGGTATTTTATTACCAACAAGCGGCGCCGTACTCTTAAACAGAATTTTACGAGTTGCATGATAACTGAAAAAACATTAATTAAAGATAAATTAGGAAAAAATAAGATTATTATGTAATAGAGTATTTATACTACAACATGTTGACTACGTTCTGCTAAAAACATAGTACTGTCAGTACAAGCTGACTTATACACCTGAGGATAGGTTTTTTCCATTGGAACTTAACATCTACAAATGTTTGTGGTTTTTGTGTTATCATACTCTTAAACAGAATTTTACAAGTTTTATGATAACAGAAAAAATATGAATTACAGATAAATTAGAAAACAAAAAATAAGATAGATTGTGTAATACGCATGTATAATGTTTATATAACAACATGCTGACTACGTTCTAATACAAATTTAATATATATTTACCAGACATTTCCTTCTGGTGCATGTATATATGTTATTTTATCTGTGTGCCTACGCCCATACTTAGTTTTTCTGCTGCTCGATAAGTTTTATACTTGTCTTTTTTTTACTTTGATTGGTGATCATAACCTGACAACTTTATCATGAAACTATAAGATAAAACTAATATTTAAAACTAGATGTTGAACAGAAGTTTTAGTCTTCAAGAAAATTTAATGTGATACCAAGCAAGAATAAAATTTCCCCTAAAACACAACAAATGAAAAAAATCATGTCATTAAAAGTGAATGGGAAAAAACTTCGACAAAAAGTAAAGGCGTATGCTATTTTTATTTCAGTTTAAAGTTACTTTTGAATATTAAAATGATTACTTTATTATTTTATATCAGAACTATTTGATGTGCATATGGTACTTTAAACAATAACGCATCATTTTTTAGATTTTTACCGTAGTGACAATTGAACAATAGCTGAAATTTATTTTACTACTTAAAAATGAATGCTTCAGTCGGGAAGTGCTTGTAAAATAAATTTTAGAAATTTTAATAATAAAAGAACGTTCACGATTTAAATACCTGTAAATAAACTGACGCTAACAGGTATGATATCATAAAAGCGACGAACAATGCACATCAGATATTGCTAAACAGTATATATTGTCAAAATATTATGAAATAGTGTATTTCAAATCTTTACTTGGAGCCATGCCCACCATAAAACATAATGAGTCGTAATATGATTCAAAATTTGCTTTATACATGTATTTGGATTTTTACACCAATTTTTGACACCAATAAAAGGACGTTTCTACTGTCAGGTTAGGAAAAGCTTATGACATAGTTTTACTACGATGGCCTTTTGCATTATTTTGTCACGAAAGGTAGTAAAATAATATGTATGATCATTTGGTTGAGGATACTATTGATAAGCTGACCCCCTTGGGTGATGTAAAACCAAGACATTTCCCTCCTTAGACTACTTATTTGATTTGAATCTTATTCATTGCTTTATGTAATCGTTAGGACTTTGCATACTGTACTTGTTTCATCTAATAAAATGACGGCTTCCATAGTCTCTGTCTTCAAAGTATACTTTGTCTTTTTTATTTTGAATACATGATACATTGTGGTTGATTTTAAACATTTATTGCTAACATATATTTGAAAATATTTAGTAATTCCAATTTTGTAATTGTAATTCTTTCTCAATTATTTTCAATAATTTCAATTATTAAGTAACCTGCTAAATGAAATTCATTGACCTGCGATAGGTTAATACAATTCAAGGTAAAAATCTTAACATATATGCTGTAAAATAGCATAAAGAACATTTGAAAAGGCAGCTGTTCTGTGTAGGAACTATTTTCGCAGTGTATGATGCTTGTGCAGCATATTTTGTTTTAAACGAAACAGCCAAAAACACTGATTAATGTGCGACTGACCATTGTATCAGGGGGCCAGTAGAGCTTTATTAGGGAAGGTGGTAGTATAATGCTAAACTTTCTCATAAGTCATTTTCCTTTCTCAAAACTTTGATTACACGCGTGGCGGGTGTAGCTAACTAAACAGGAGGTGCTAATCCTTCCGGAGCACCCGGTCTCACTTCCCTGGGGAAGTTCACGTGTCTAACCTGACTTGTCAGTTCCGAAGTTTTATGTATGTTTATTTTTGATTATGATACATGGTATTCATTAACAATAAAGACCTTTATTTGTATACTATTTTATCGTTTACAATACCTACGGCTTAACCTTCAGCGCTACGGGGCATTTTGCCACTTAGAATTTCAGATACTTTGATAATAAAAACATAAAACATAACAGCATAAACATATAGGTGAAAAACCAAGTTTTTGAATTGCAAATTATGATCAATTTGTTTTATAGAATATTAAAATGATTACTTTATTTAATATCAAATTACTGTACAATTGTTATTGATACTAAAATATGAAAGATACGATCTCAAAATTTGTTGCATGCGTGTTTATAATATATGTCGGATCAATATTTATTAACATGAAATAGAATAATATGATCAATGATGAAGAATTAGTCTGTTACATAGATTGGTTGTTCCCACTACGGGGACTTTGTACAACGAAGTAGGCTGCTTGCAAATAAATTGTTGACTCAGGGATATTGCAAGCCTAGGCTTATCAAGGCCCTCAAAACGTTTTATGGCCGTCATCACAGTATTGTTGATAAGTTTGATGTCTCTGTGTCCAGGATTGCCTTAGATATATTTGACGTCTCATAGTTCCATGTTCCTTTCACACAATTTTGATTACACACGTGGCGGGTGTAGCTAGCTAAACAGGAGGTGCTTACCCTTCCGGAGCACCCGGCCTCACTTCCCTGGTGGAAGTTCACGTGTCTAACCTAACTTGTCGGTTCCAAAGTTTTTACTTTGCTTCTGGATTGTGATTCGGAAATGGATTAGTATGTTTGTTTTTTATTTTAATAATTTTTTAAACATATAATAAAGGTATGAAAAATTAACTAAATCGACCCTCTTTTGCAATTTTAACAACATTGTAAGCAATAAAATAATTGCGGGCAAGACAGGGAAACGTTTCGAAAAATAGTATTACGCCAACAATTAAATTAAAAAAAACAAATTATTTACAAACCGATTAAGGGAATAGGTTGTGAATCAAAAACATGTCCAAATCACAATCCCAAAACAACAACTTTTAAACTGACAAATTAACTTTCACCAGGGAAGTGAGACCAGGTGCGCCGTTAGAGTAAGCACCTTCTGTTTAGCTAGCTAGTGAATAGAATATCGCTCTGGTCTTTAGTTATTCATGGGTAATTGAATTTTCAAAGGTATCACCACTGTTTTGATAAAATGCATAGTTTATGCACTTTACACACAAATGTCCGTCAAATACCCATAACAATCGCATTTCTCGAAAACGTATATGAAGGTTATTCAAGAAAGCTTACAATTGACATTAGATCTTTCCCGTTTGATTTGTATATAAACATAAGGAAATCTAACCTCTGAGATGATATGTTGTTTTACCAGTATGTTTGTAGTTGATTTGAAAATTCTATTGAAGCATCGTACTGGTCGCAATTAGGTTTAAATAATTTGATAAATGATGAAAAGATAAATATATTTAGAAGATTAAAAATCCGGAGGAAATTATTATCTGGTTGATTCTGATACATTAGCTAATTTTGGTAGTTTGAAATATGCCTACTGTGATCTGTTTCGGAATATTTCTATATAGAGTTCCATAATATATCTATAGCGGCGTCAAATAACACAAGATGATACTTCAAAGGGAAACTCTTTATGGCAAGTTTTTACAAAACGCTGCTATGCAAAGATGGTAAATCCCATTGAATATGTCTTAATTCACGGAAGGATAGCAGTAACTTACTACACCAGTATGTCTGTCCTTTTCTTTTGTCGATTTTAATGGTTATACTAGCTAGTCAGTCCGCTTACAGAAGTTACTTATTCTTCTAGAACAGCAGACAGACTCACTTTCCCTGGTTGAGGTTCATGTTTTCATCTTAATTTGCTAGTTTTTTTTAAGTATTTATTCTGCTTTTGGGATTGTAATTTAGACATGGACAGTTTTTTTTTATTTTTTTTATTTTAAGAAGAATAAATGCTATATTTTAGAAATATCATGGCATATTCAAATATTCAAGGAGAAAATGAAAAAAGTATTTTAGAGGTATAGATCATTTAGACCATTAGATATTGTGTTGGCATCATTTATGTCCATACACTAGTAATTGGTTACTTAGGTATTGCTCAAATATAGATCTTAAACGAAAGTCTGATATAGATCGGTTAACTTGCTAATTGTCATTCTTGAATCAACAGAAAACGTTAATTTGGTACCGTAATGAACCTGATCTGATGGCATATGACAAAACTATACTGTATGATTAAAAAAAAGAGTGGTATACCAAGAAAAACCACCGTATACTTACATTACTGTAAATGCATTGTATCTATCCAATATAATTTGTATGTTCAATTTTAGAATATGCAGAATATAATAAATAAAGCTATTTCTTTATAAATCTTGATGAAATTGATATAGAATGCAAGTGTAAATAGATATAGGCAGAAACGTGGTTATCAAATAAAATACAAACTAATAAAATATCTTTAAAAATGCTTCTTATCATTGATTAACCAATGAATTATGAATAATTCTTACGCTATAAATACAATAAAATAGTCGGCTATATAATACTTATTTATTACTAACTTTGAGAAATACATGGGACTATTGAACTATCCTTAAAAACCTACGATTCAGATTTAAAAGGATGTTTGAGTTTTGTCTCAATAAAACACGATACATTGTAGGTGCAGTTTTCACAAAACAATGATTTTGTTTCCTTTTTAAATTTACTGCCTAACAGATAATGGCATTTCAAGACTGTTAAATGCACATCTTAACCCGTTTGATTTGTAAAACAAGGTATAGGGTTTGATGTCATCTCTGCCTTGATACATGCGTGTAATGTTTAATGTGTTTTGAGAATAAACGCGCTTTGGGCAGGTTTGTGTGAAATCCGTATTTAGGCTGATTTGAAAATTAGTGTTTTATTATTATGTCAATATTCTTTCAATTATATCAAGTCACAAATAGTGAAAAATAGGAAAATACCGACTTACGACAACCGAACTGAAAACGTTCTAAAACTAGGGTGTGAATGGCATGTAAAGGCGGTGACAGGCGCTTTGATCAGTAAGCACGCGCTATAGACCTACTTCACCAAACGTTTTATGAAATTTAGTACAAACTTTACAAATTTTTTAGTAAATAAAAATAAAACAAAAAGGAAGTCAAAATAAGAATAAAAAGTTTATACTTATTTATGTTGAAATATGCTGAAGTCCTACCTTTTGCTAAAGACTAAATTGCCTCCCTGTATGTCAAACAGTATAGATATATCATCAAAATATTGTTTTTCACTTTAATCCTGTTAACTTTATTCATCACCTTCAATACTGGTTTTTGTATAGGTTTTGTGCAATTTAATCAGATAAAAGGTGCATTTGTTTTTATTGTTTATAACCAAGAGATGAAACAAAGTAAAGATTGAATTTCAAAAAATTAAAGTACAAATCATTAGATATGATCGTGATGACAGTACATGTTTTAAAGATACGCTATAAACAAAACATAAATGAAAGATAACAACAAATCGTTAGCGTAAAGATTATGTAATATTCATTTTTAATTCCGTGAAAAGCTGATTACATGTACTTTCTATTTTATTGTAAAATGTCTTTTCTCTTGTAATACACTATCTTGTTACTTTTTTTTATTTCCATGCGTCATACTTGACGAGTATCATTAGTTATGGTGGGGTCAGCGGTAGAGTTTGGTGTCATTTTAGAAACTAAAGGATTATAAGTAATATTAAATGCTAATTGGTATTAGATAAGAAATTGTTAATGCTTAACTTTTTGTTGTAAATACAATAAAATAGCTGGCAACATAATACTAATTAAAAGCTTTTGTAAAACTAAACATGAGGAATATATGGGACTATTTACCTTAGTAAAGAAAAACTATTCTAAGAATACCTACGATTAATATACAATCAGATAGAGTCGTCTATATTCTATTGACTATTAAATGATGACATTTTAAAAGCATTTAATGCAATCTTGACAAAGTTACCTGTTCCATTTACAAAACAAAGGACATGGTTGGATTGCATCTCTGCTTTGATACATGTCTGTGGTGCTTAATGAACTTTTAGAATAACCGTCTTTTGGACAGGTTTGTATGTTATAATTGTATATTTACATTTTCAATGTGTTTGCTTTATATAACTGTGTTTGAGACCAATGGTAATTATATCAGCTATAATTACCAATGATATCAGCTATAATTACCATTGATCAGCTGACCGGCGTATGAACACATTGTTACATACGGAACTACATTATCTAAGGTAAACAAACATGGCTGCTATCCATAACAACATACCTACACAACGAGATTAGAGATATTCTTCACTTATTTTTTACGCGATAAATATTCGTAAAAATTAACATTTCAATGAAAAAAATATAAAATAAAATCCACCTATATAAATATTTATTAAAACTAGACCAAAAATCATCGAGCAACCCATCACCATGACAATAGTATACCGTCTGCTTTCATGATATACCAGGAGCAATACACATCCAGGTAGCCAAAAATAATAACGGTAAAAAAAAAATGGAATCCGATTTCGAATTACAGTATGGAAATTTTGCTGTTTACTTACCTGACAACCTTGAGCTGTCCAGTGATGATGAATATTTAAGAGATGTTAATCTGGACGAATTGGAAACAGCAGCCGCCAGCTCTGTATCCAGCACAATAGACCAGCACATATTGCAAGAAATTCTGCAGCAGCCGGCAATAGAAAATATTCCAAAACCGGAAATGCCATGCACACCATCACCTGTCAATAAACGGTTTAAGTCTGTGTCCAAAGAACAGATGGATGAATTGTTTGACGCTAGGCAGTCCAATGCAACCAAAAAAAACACCATTTGGGGGATGAGAATTTTTCAAGGTATGTATATGCAAGTACCGTAGGCGTAACAGTAGACACTAAATCAAACATGCACACATACATAAAAGACGATTGCGTCACACTGTGTAAATACCAATCAAAACAAGTTATTGTTGCATTCATAAAACAATCAAAAACCGTTTCAATCGTTACACAATGGACTTTTTTTTGTTTCCCAATAACAATAAAAAATAAAAAAACCACAAATAAAACAACCAAACTGCCAAATTTGTTTATACAATGTACTTGTTTTTGTTGAACAAGACATAGAAAATTTTGTACCTTTATTTCAGATTGGAGTAAAGAAAGGACCGGCTTTATTGTCGACATGGAAAACATTGACGCCAGTAGCTTAGATGACACGTTAGCTAAATTTTACTGCGAGGTCAGGCCACAACCGACAAAGACATCAAAAGAAAACCAGGACAAGACTGAGGAAGTGTACCACAGGAGTTCTCTGATAAGCATAAGAGCCGCAATCAACCGACAACTCTCAAATATACATCGGAATATGGACATAGTGCGGGACAAAGAGTTTAAAAAATCAAATGGAGTTTTAGATGGACTTCTGAAACAAAGAGTTAGATCCGGGATATCAAAACCCGTGAAACATAAACAGATCATAGAACAATCTGATTTAATGAAAATTTCAAATTATCTTTCTAATGCCCCCTCATCTCCCGTAATTCTTAGACAATGTGTTTGGTATCAACTGGCTGTCAATTTCATTACACGTGGCAATGAATTTCATCACCAATTAAAAACCGACTCATTTGTATTTCACAATGACGACTATGGTGAATATGTATCCATAAAACATGAACACAACAGAAAAATTTTCAAGGGGGGTTGACAAGCACACACAACATATCCGATAAACGGATGTATGCAACTGGTGGCACGATTTGTCCGGTTAAAATGTTGCGCTTACTTATAAACAAAACACACAAAAATGCAGAAAGCCTGTTCAATCAATATAACAAAGAAACACTATGTAATCCGAGAGATAATGAAATTTGGTACACACCTAAACCACTTGCAAAACGATCTTATTTACACTTTCTATCAGATATATGCAAGGCGTCACGTGTTGAAACCATGTACACCCCTCACTGTTTAAGGGCCACAGCAATACAACATCTGAATGACGAAGGTTATGAAGCGCGACATATAATGTTTATGTCTAACCACAAGAATGAATCGTCACTACGCTCTTACAATAGAACTGTGTCTACATTTCAAAAAAAATCACTCAGCACCTCTCTTGCCGCCATTACTCACCCACATGTCGACGATCGGTCCAATTTAACAGTTGACATTCCTTCGTCTGAACCAATTTCCTCAACAAGGCAAATGAGTAATAATCCACAAAATGAAAATATAGTAGTTAAAATTCCAAGCACATGTATAAATCAACACAGTAACACATACACACCAAGTTTCTTTGGTAATTCCACATTCACGTCCTGCACGTTCAACTTTCATAACTAGACTGGTGACTGATAAGACTTTTTACACCGTCTGCAGTTGATCCATGCGCGGTTGCTGATAGGGCCAAAAGCTATTTTTATCGTAATTTTATATTGAAATAAACAGAGAACATTTGCAGATTAAATGTTACAATAAAACAAATTGTTGAAAAAAGAATGATTAAATTAATGATGTTATCTTGATTTCACTGTTATCTGTTCCTATTTCTCACGCACTATTTTGTTTGGCTGTTCCAGTGACTGGACATACTTGTCGTAATCGGTAGGTATTTGGACATTTTTTTAAAGATTAAAAATATCAAAATAATTTTTCAAAAATCGTGAAATGTAAATATAACCATTAAACTGTTTAAAAATGAGGCTTCTAGTCGATATAACTTCCAATGCCGTGCAATGCAAACTAATCATAACGCGCTAGCGCGCGTTATTCAGTTTGCATTGCACGGCATTGGAAGTTATATCGACTAGAAGCCTCATTTTTAAACAGTTTAATGGTTAAATATTAGAGATTCTGTCAGACGGTCAGTTCAGGAATGGTGAAGGAAATCGGATTACTCGGAGAAAATCACTTACCTTCGGCAAACAAACTAACAAACTGTCCCATAATAGAATCTGTCGAGAATGGGATTGGAATCTAGGTTATGAGAGACATTTCATCAGTAAACACGTGCTTAAGACCACTCAACCCGAGTACAGACAAACATCAAAAAGATAAAAAGAAAATAAATAGAAGCTTTGTTATATACAATGTTTCCATTTTGAAATATGCTGACCACGTTTTGCTAAAGAGTATATTGCTTTTCTTTGTTACATACAGTCATGATTTCACTTCAATCATGATTATGCATTACCGGACATACATGACTCAGTGTGGTTTTATAATTTGATAATTTTAAGGGTGCATTGATTTCACATAAAACATAAAACATAAAATTCAATTCAAAACCCTAATTTTAAAAAAATAAAAGTTTACAAAGAATTAGATATGGTGATGGATGTGTACATGTGTTAAAGATACGATATAAACAAAACATGAATGAAATATAACAACAAATCATCAGGAAAAAGATTATGTAATAATCAAGTTTTTATTTCGTAACCAGCTGATTACTTTCTACTCTGAAGTGCAATCTCCTTCCTTTTGGAGTACATGATCTGTAACTTTTTTCATTCCCATGCATCAGATTCGACAGTTATCATTGGTTATGGTAGGGTCTGTGTAAGGTTTTTACGCAATAGGGTGTGTTTTAATTTGTCTTTATAACCGGGAGATTATATTTTGCGGAATTCATCACTAGTATTTCACCATCAACTAATAATGACACTCAATAGGTTACTTAGTGGGGAAAACCTTACAACTGCTTCTAGTTAATGGAACAAAATAATGTCGGCGATTACAATTGATGCTGAACAAAAAAAATAAGGTAACCTAAATTATTTTCATGTAATATTAAGGTATATATTTTAGCATAATAACATATTTTCATGATAATTATTATTTTAATTGATAATGAATCAAACACAATCATCCCGCTCCATGTATTTATGAATTTGGCTTTCTTTTTTAAAATTATAGAAAAGATTTTAGTAAGTTATTGTATGGTATTTTGAGGTTACAATTAACTTACATCAAGAAATATTCTTTAAAAATAATTAAATTGTCATAATAATTATTATTTTAGTTGATAAAATCAAACACAGTAATCTCGTTTCATGTATTTGTGAATTTAGTTTTCTTTTTTTTTTTTTTTTATTTTAGAATTGATTTGTAATTTGATACTGTATGACATTTTAATGTTACAATTAAATGGTATTAAGTAATATTTAAAAGTGTATGTATAACTAAAACTAATGCATACGTAGAAAACAACAATATGAGGGTTTATCAATGTTCGTTTTCGATGCAGATAGATATTGGGCCATTGATCTAGATTCAGTTGTTAAACGTCAACAATTCAAAAAATTAAAGTGAAAAATTGAAAGCCACCAAGTAATGTTCAGCACGTAAACCATTTAAGTAAGGATGTGTACTTCGGAAGAGAAAACACCTTCTCGCTAGCTACACTTTTGACAAGTGTACAGCATAATCAAAACATGGAACAACTATGGGGTGTCAAGTATGTTGGTAGGTAGGTTTGGATACAGAGACATCACACTTATCGAATATATTGTAATGACGGCCAAAATCCTTGATAGGCCTAGGTTTGCAAATTCCTTGAGTCAACAGTTATTTGTAGGCAGCTTGCTTTGTTGTATAAAGAACAAGCTCTACTATAGCGTATTAACTGTGACACAAATACATCATAAGCAGGAAAAGCAAGTTAATTGAAATTAGTTTGTAAAAATTGTTGAAATTAAGCAAATATGACAGGTCAAAAATAAATAATTAAGAATATTAGTACGGAAAATTTGTTAGAATTACATATTAGATCAGTTTAAATTATACCACACTAGACGGCCGTTTCGGAGTACAATTCCTTATCAGTAGTCCAAATTTGTGAAACCAAAATTTATTTTTAAAGATTTTTAACTAAGGATGTTACAGGTATATTGGTCAAAAATAAAAAAATCAAGGAAATAAGTTTGCGACTAAATTTTGATGGAATCAAAGACAAATAAACACAATTAGGAAAATGTGCTACATAAGTTGTTCAGGTATAAAAAACAAATATGGAAACAAGTCTGTTACAAAAGTTTAAGACATTGTGGTGGGAAAGATGGCCAGATATAAATTTATGTCCATATCGATCTATTGTTTACTTTTACGATGTTTACTGGAGAATACTTCAGTGACATTGGAAATTTTTATTTTATGACGCCTCATAGTTCCATGTCAATTTCATTCTCAATTTTGATTTTACATGTGGCGGGTGTAGCTAGCTATGCAGGAGGAGCTTATCCTTCTGAAGCACGCGGTCTCACTTTCCTGATGGAAGTTCATGTGTTAAACGTATTTTGCCAGTCTTTACTTTTCTTTTGGGATTGTGATTTAGGACATGGACTGGTAGGTTTTTATATTTTGTTTATGAAAAATTAAAATAAATTTGTTGACAAGTAACCATTTATTGTGGTTTCAATAATACATATGCAGGTTGTCTTTTAAACCACAACTCTCGAGATTTATAGACGAAGATGAAAAGTCATATGCATACGGGGCCAGCATTTTAGAAGACAATTAATTATCAGTTGCTAAAAAGACAGGTTTGATGTTAGATGCGTTTATTCATTCGATATTTAATTCCACACAATGCCGAATTATTCGTGGTACAAAATTTGTTTAATTAATTTTTTCATTGTTCGTGTCAATTTTAATTGAGTTGTATCGATTTATCTTAAATTTGTAATTGAAAGCATCAAATTCTTAATTTGTGTAATTGAATAGTTTCTTAGAAAGAATACGTCTTATCAACCAAACAATTACATTGCTTTAATTATGAAATCGGTAGCGATGTTTACTAGTATCTTTTTCACTCACTTGAAAGAGACCAAGTGTCTCGGTAACACGTTAATTCAATATGTTAATTGTGTCAATGAAATAAATGTAGCCGAATTTCTTGCAAACTTAGCATACCGTTTCTTCTTGTTTATATTTTCAAAGAAATGCTTCTATCGTTTAGAAATTTATATATTCAAGTGATTAATTTTGGCTATGCTTCTTTTCTTTTTACATTTTTGTCATTAATTTCTAAAACGTAGAGCTTGTGAATCAAAATACAAAACTTCCGTGTTCAAATAACAGTTTAAAACAAAACAACAAAGTGAAAACGTTAAAAACTGGCAAAGTTAGTTAAACACGTGAACTTTCACAAAGAAAGGCAGACCGGGTGCCCCGAAAGTTTTAATACCTCCTGGTTTGCTATAGCTGGCAACACCCAAAAAATGAAAATAAAAGGAAAATTGAACTTATGGGCGTCAAATACATCCTGAATAATTTTGGATACAAGACACAATTTTATTTATTTCAGAGACGATTACACCTTTTATAAACCTAAATGTTATAATGCATTCGAGTAAATAAACGACAGGTCAACCTTAGAAATTGACTTGCAATATGGTCTTGTCATCTGACCAGCGTGAATTGGCGATTCTCTGATACTAGAATAATAGGCCTGGTGCGAAATCACATCAAATGACATCACTAAACATTTCATCATTCAATGTAGCTGACAGCATCATTTGTTCTCTAATGTCATAATGCGGACAACACTTATAACAGGATACAAAATAAGTATCTCAAACTAAAAGTAAAACGCAGAGGTCAAAATTATACTATAATATTGTATTCAATATTTATTATATAATGTAGATGTGCAAATATACAGGTATATTGTTGGTATGGTAGAATTGGATGTAAAACTTATTGATTTCACAAACTCAGTAAGCAACAATTGTGTATAATTTTCAGAATTATACTATTGTCTAAAGTTGCTGCTAGTGAAAATCTTAAATTCCTCAAAAACTAAGGTATAAATCTTCATGCAAAGTGTTTCTTTTGCTAAATTTGGTAAAATATATTTGGTTCTTTTGGTATCTTTTCAACATCTTAAAAAAAGATGGTTTCCCATTTTGGTTCAAGCACTACTGATGAGAAATTGTATTCCAAAACGACCGTCTGGTGCTGTAAAATTAAAACTGGTATAGATCTTATATGTAATTTATGCAAGTTTAAACCATTAAAACTTGATTAACTTTATTTTAACTAAACATGAAATAGACTTTTAAAAACATATTCGTAAGCCTATTCTGTCAGTTTCAAAGTGAACTGTTGGGCGACATGAATTAGTATGCTTGGTTTTTTATTAGCTACATAATTAAAAATTTCGAGAGTATGTTTAAATGTATTTAAAAAGGCAATGTTTTGCATTTTCGTTTACAAATTGTATGTTAAAATATTTGAAAATAAACATGTTTTGTTATTTTAACATTCGTTTGCAAGGGATTTGATATGATAACCGTGTTTAGTAGCAGATTTGATATGAACAAGCATGGATAAAAGATAACGTACAAAAACATATATAAAACGCATAGACAAATATAAAAAAATGAAAAATATGTAATACACACATGTATGCTGATGTTTATATTTGATACAAGGTACCTTTCCCTCAGACATAGAAATTAGAATACTCGATCATGCAATGCTTTACTTAGTGTTTGAGATTGTATTTCAAATATTTTTATACGATCACTGTGTTAAAACAAGCATGAATGAAAAATAACATAAAAACAAAAGCAAGAATTAATAAAAAAAATATTCAGCATCGGATCAAAGTAAGAATTGTTTTTATCTTTTTCTCATGTCACGATTACACGATGATCTTGTACCGTTTAAAACCAAAGGGATTTGTTGGTACATTCTGTCGCTCTTATAGGCTAACAACATTGACCTGTCAGTTTGACCTTTGATTTAAATTTTTATTATGGACGAGTGCATTCATGTATAGACAACACAAGTACATAATTTGAAACACTATTTTCCATGAGTTAACATGTGAATTAATCCTGACATTGCCCATATATTGGGTATTGAGGAGATCCTCCTGAATGTTCTCAATAAAAGGTCAAGCGGAAAGGTCAATGTTGTTTGACTATACATGTTGTGGTACTTTGGTAGGTAAAAACAGATAACATTGCGAGGTCCCCTAAAAGGTTCATAATGAAATAAATGGATTTATAATAATATCAGACTTTACTTTGAAATATCCAATACAACTAAGAACTAAAAAACAAAAACCCAGCGAATCAAAAGTGAAAACAAGACAAGATAAACATTGTCTTTTAATAATGTGAAATCTTCAATTCCCGTGGCTTCGCAATTGGTTGTTTAAGTGAACACCCTAAAAACGAATTTACATATCAGCGAAATGATATATGTATATTACGAACTTACTTTAAAAGGGTTACCGCAATCGAAGAATTTAATTCCCCAACGAAATACTGACTTTTCTTAACACCATAAATTTGGACATACAAAAACGAATGATAACAAAGTATATCTGTTTTTCTTTTCGGGGATATAGACACTTAGAAAAAGCCATGTTAGAATAAAAGATGGTTTATGAGAACAATGCAATTTATCATTGAATCACGAATTGACACGACCCTGCGTGGTGCCGTGGGCAGTATTAACAAATCAACATGTTGACAATTTAGGTTAATGGTAAACGTTGAAAATGTTTAAAAAGGAATAAAGACCTTAAAGCATTTCAAATAACATAACAATTGAATTGTTACTGTGCCCAAATAGGCAATTCAATTTCCGTACCAATATGTCATGATGGGATGTGTTTGATTAAATGTCATAGAGTTATTTATCTAAAAAGTACTCAATATTTTGGAGAATATAGTTTCTAAAAACAAAATATAATATTGCAAATATTTTATTTACTAGCCTTGTGTCGGTTAGTAATGGTCACAAAAACAAGTTCATCACATAATCGTGTTCTGTTTTCGTGTATACTGTAAGCAAAAAATATACGTGTCAACAAAATGATATATATTACGGATTTACTTTAAAGGGCAAACACAAACTACGATCTCTTTCTAAGAACCACGAAAATAAATGATTTCAAAGATATAAGCGTTGCGTTTCTGGCGCAGATACAACGATACAGAGTACGAATAAGCAATTAAAGATAGTGAACAGAGAACAATGTGATTAATCATAGAATCACGAATTGACACGACGTCTCGGTGATACCGTGGGCAGCAGTAGTATATCAACATTATATGGTAATTGCTCAAAATACGGTCAATCAGAATGATTAAAATGAGCTTTAAGCATTTCAAATAACATAACAATTGAATTGTTACTGTATCCAGATAGGCATTTTAATTTCCTTACAACACGATTTCTCCAATGTTGTGGGCAGTAGTAGCATATCAACATGCTGACAACAAGTTGATTGTAAACAGTGAAAATACTTTAATCAGATAGTTTAAATGGAATAAAGAGTTTTATTCAGTTCAAATAACATAGCAATTGAATTGTTACTGTATCCAGATAGGCCTTTTAATTTTCTTATCAATATTTCATGATGGGATGTGTTTGGTTAAATTCATAGAGTTATTTATCTAAAAGTACTCGAGATTTTAAGCTAAAGAGAATATAGTTTCTCAAAACAAGATATTTTATTGCAAATGTTTCATTTTCTAGCTTTGTGTATAGTAACGGTCGAAAAAATACTAACATCACGGAATAATATTACTAGTATGTTTTCTTAGACGTCCTAAGCCACTAATATATACATGACAGGAAAATTATATACATTAAGAACTTACTTTAAAGGGTAGTGCAAACCACGATTTTTTACAGCCGCATATATTGTACACAGTAAAAATATATTATTTCAAAGTAAATCTGTTTTACTTTCCTAACACGGAGATGCAGAGAGTTCGAATGAACAATTTTTGGAATTACAAATGGTTTAAAAATTCATTAACAATACAATTTATTAATGAATCACGAATAGACACGACGCTTCCGTGATGCTGTGGGCAGTAATAACTAACCAACATGATGACAATTTCAGTTGATGACAAACATTGAAAATACATCAATCGAAATGTTTAAAATTGGAAAAAAAAGGGTTTCAAGCATTTCAAATAACAAAACAATTATATTGTTCCTGTATCCAGAGAGTCAATTTCATTTCCTTACTAATATGTCATGATGGGATGTGTTTGATTTAATAATATGGATTTATGTTTCTAAAAGTACTCGATATTTAGGAGAATATAGTTTCTGAAAACAAAATATTTTATTGCAAATGTTTCATTTTTTAGCTTTGTGTATAGTAATGGTCACATAAAAACACGAGGGAATAATTAATACTTAGACATGTCCGAAACACAATCCAGAAACAAAGTAAAAACAAGTAAAACTTTGGAACTGACAAATCAGGTCAGGCACGTGAACTTGGACTAGGGAAGTGAGGCCGGGTGTTCCGGAAGGGTAAGCACCTCCTGTTTTGCTAGGTACACCCGCCATGTGTGTAATCAAACTTGTGTGAAAGGAACATGGAAGTATGGGACGTCAAATATATTCAGGGAAATCTTGGACACAGAGACATAAAGCCATGTATTTTTGGACATCCTAAGCCACTAATATACATGAAAGCAAAATGATATATATTAACAATTTACTTTAAAAGATAACGCAAACCACGATATTTTTTTCTTAAAGTCACGGATATTGAACACAATGAAAACAAATTATTTCACGGTAAATCTTTCTTACTTTTCTAACTCAGAGATGGAGAGCGCTCGAATAATTCATTTCCGAATTTAAAATGGTTTACGGAGAACAGTACCATTTATAATCAAATCACGAATTGACACGACGCCTTAGTGGTGCTGTGGGCGGTCATTACCGATCAACATGTTGACAAAAAATTTATGGCAACATTGAAAATACGTAAATTAGATCGTTTCAAAAGGAATAGAGAGCCTTGAGCATTCCAAATAACATAGCACTTGAATTGTAACTTTATCCAGATAGTCAATTCCATTTCCTTAACAATATGTCATGATGGGATGTGTTTGATGAAATGTCGTAGTGTTGTTTATTTAAAAATCTTTATATTTAGGAGAATATAGTTTCTAAAAACAAAATATTTTATTTACTGGCCTTGTGTATAGTAATTGTAATCAAAACACGAACATAACGGAATCATAAGAAACAAATATACCATACCCAGTTAAAAAACTTTAAGAATGTTTAAGTTAAACACTTGAACACCGGGGCAGTAAGGTTGGGCGCTGCAGAAGAGTTAAAACTTCCTGTGTAGCTAGCTTATACCGCCACGTGTGTAATATAATGCTATGTTGGCTAAAAATTAAGTAAAATTGCTTGTTATTAAACGACCAAGAACACAATAGAGAAGTGTTATGACAATCATGGCTAAGATATGAAATAATCCGTATTTGTATTATGTGACTGTGATCCCGTTTCCGCGTTTATCAGTGAATTCAATGCTGTTAGCTTATCTCAATTACTACAATGACTATTACCAAGTAATTAGACTTCATTTCGGTTAACTCAAAATTTCACATGGTTTCAAACTTGTAAAATACAAAAACATAAAAATGTGCTTAAATATTACAAAATAAATTATAAAACTCCGAAACGTGTTGTTGGAAAGCATGGAATGTTGTTTTAAGCCACAACAGCATAATTTCAGCTATTCGCGGCTGAAAAGTTTGGAATGAGTTTGCTATGTCCATTTCCATATACTCTCTGTACATACGGTCAATGATTTACTTCACTGGCCTCAGAAATTGACATTTTGACTGCGCTGATGATGTAAATTAATATATTAATTTATTCCTTATGTAACATTAAATACGTCTATGACGACGACACCTGTGTTTGATTTGATTTGTGTATGCTAATTAAGTTTGTTCTATATTGGTGAAACTATCACATGAAATATTGAAAGATTGTATAGGACTCTGACAGAAATGTCAATGTACGAGACAGTAGCCATGTTCACCAAATATTTATCAGAATAAAGAAAACAAAGAAGAAACGGGATATATCACCTGTCAGGCTAAATTCGAGTAGACCTTTAAGTTTACCGGAATTTTTTCTCTATTTCAGTATACAAGATCATATTTTCAAAGGCACATATATTTCTTAATGTTCTGAAGTTTAATTTAACGCTGAATAATGAATTAACACTTTCGTATTGAATGCACTTATTAATAGCATATATATACTTAATATGTTAACCCACACAAAGACGGACTCAAAGCGCTACATTTTACAAAGTTAAATACAAAGACGGACTCAAAGAGTAACTAATGATAACAGATGAAAGCTTTTTAATTTCCCTCGTTTGTGTAGTGTGTTTTGGTTGCTTTAGCTTTCGTCACATACATGTTTTTCACTTGCATATTTCTTCTTTCATTATTTATGAATCAGCTGCAATACATTGCACTTGAATGCTTTCAGAAATGAAACATTAAAAGTTTAAAATGCACTATTAGTAATATTTGCGTTCGTTGTGTGCGTAAATAACCATAGATTAATAGCAACTACTTCCGTCTGTTAGTGGTAATTAGCCTGATACTGTAAATCTATCTGCACCATGTGTCACAAGTGTGATTTACGTTCTAGTTGCGTGAAACCAACAATCCCCGGACATGATTGTAGTAATTTACAAACAGAACAGACATGTCAAAAATTTAACATTGAGCTAACGAAAAGAAGTCGAATCTCGGCTGCCGACTGGTCGATATATGGATAGCTAATGGCAGAAAAGCCGCTTATAGAAAATATATAGATAGATAGCAGCTGCTGAAATCTGTCGGGATATACTAGTAGGTAGCGAAAGGTCAAGATGAGCCATCAATGCGACCTTTAGAGTGATTAAGCTTTCGACAGGATTGTACTGTACTTATTAATACATGAATAACTTATTTAAATCAGTAAAATTCAATATTATGTTATTTATGAAACACTTCAAAAGTCTTTGATTTTTTGCCTTGATATTGGATGAATAAGCGTCATGATGTAGTCTTGGTGTTTTCACATTCAAAATTGAGTGTGTTACGGATCTTTATCATGGTAACATTTATTAGACTAAACTATCTACTAAATGGTCTGGTAAGTACACTAAACTGAACTATTTGATGTAAATGTTGATATATATTAAAATGAAAACAAAATTTTTTGTAGGGGCTACGCTTCTGAAGTATTGCAAATTTTACATTTTAAAAGCAATGATCTGAATGCTCTTGATCATACATGTCCGTTTTATGGTGTGATGTTAGTTGCTATTGCAAGGTTTAAGATCCATTTTCTATAGTGATTTAAAGTGTTTATACATAAGTGAAAAATTTCCATTTTCAGATTATCAGATGCATAATTTAAACAGCATTTTACAAGTCATTCTCTTTTTCTGGTCACTGGAAAATGAAAGAAGGACACACTGGCCGAACGTCTAGATTTAAACGCATGTCCTAGTATATGGATCATAACGTCTCTAATAGTCTTTGTGTCTATATTCTGACCATATCTGGGTCAATCTTAGTGTTAGAAAGTTTGTCAGTTCCCTTGCTGAATTGGTTTGCTTTTCTCCTTCTATTTCAGTACTCGCCGCGTCAAAAAAGTTGAATAATTTGGTTTGGGCTGAAACATTCAGTTTACCAACCACATGATTTCAACAACCTTTTTGTCATTTATAAAGTACTTTTTTAAGACTCTGCTTTAATTAGGTTTTAGTTTTATTGAAATCCATACATTTTCCTAAACTGACTTCGTTCTAAACAAACATCTGTTCTTATATTTTCTCAACATTCTTAGAATTTTAAGAAAAATCAGTTCAAGTAGTTCTAAGAAATATCGTTGTCGATTTAACAACAACAAAAACATGGTCATAAATATCTTTTTAATGTAAGTCAAAAAAAATTGTATTTGAGTGGCTTCATTAAGAAAACATTACGTACAAACATGAACGCCGATCAATTACATATTCTATTTTGTTTATGCAATATCACTATGATTTATGTGAAAGAAGGTGGCTAAGTGCGATTTTACAACATTAGGATTATGAAATATTAGTATCGGTGCAAATGCACGTTACATAAACGGTATAAACATCATTTTCTCTTGTGTTAATGGTTTTGGCGTGTCTTTTGTGATGATGAAATTTTTTATGGGAAAATAAAATTTAAAATGTCATGATATATCTAATTATTTTGGATATCTATTATTAATATATTACTTTTTCATGATATTTTTTAATATTATCGAACTGCCTCAATAGCAACCTTTTTATAAGGGCCAGATGCTTTTAAAGGCCGGTAAACTTTTAACCAGAATGCAATTCACGAATGTTATCAAAGCTAGATATAAGGGTCACCAGCTCATAAAGTCCACTATCGTGGTTCCTTTTAGTGACCTTTATAGACTGGTATGACTGTAATTGGATTTTTTTAATTTTGCTTTGGAATACAAAATGTGGTTTAGAACGCGGGAATTGTACCTCATTGTAGTTAATTTTCAGCTGTTTAAAGATAACCACGTGTACTTTTCGATGAGTGTTTGTCTTGGTTACGTTATCATTTTACTTGAATCTTTTTTAAGTTGTGAGAACCTGTGGATTTAAGTGGTGATATAAATCTGATCAGCTGCATGCTGCCAAATATCATCCTTGACTTTCTTTTTCTCAAAGTGCACATTGCTTTTTTTAAGATAAGCATGTAGAGTTTCAGTTTAAACGTCTTAAAATATTTACTTCAATGCTTATTGGTAGTTTACAATGACGTATGTTTAAACGCTCACCGCATGACGTCATGCGCATTAATGATAGCAAACCATGCGTCCTTTAAAGTCGCAGTACAAAACATGGATTCGCAGTTCATCATATTTGCATGTTATGAAACGTTCATTATATGATGCCCCAAGAATAAATGAATTTCTCAATATTTGGTGGTACTTATTTGGTTCATGAATATTATCATGATCCTTGTGATTCGGACATGGATTAGTATTAGTGTGTTTGTTTTTGACCAAATAAACAAAACTATTAATTCGTCAAACAATAGCACACATTGGACAATTTATAGTGCATGTATGTAATTCTTAGATGAATTAAAATCTGAATGAAATACACGAGTCACACTGGTGGCAATCGGTAAATCTTTGTACGTTTACACTCGCTATCTTCTTTTCTGATTATTTCGAATTTACATTCTTTATAAAAACATTACTATTCCAATGTTGTCGGATTTTTCATTAAGATTGGTATACAGCTATATCTGTTCTATCGGATGCATTTATATCCGTCTGTACTATATGCCTCATATTGGCTTTATGCTTGGTGTATTTTTATTACTATTCTGCTTTTGTCAATGCCGTGAAACCTTGAAGATTGACTTGACAATATAGAATCTAATTGAACAATTAATTCATTAAATCAAACATAGACATATTCGTCCATATTCTAATAGCAATTCCAAAGGCAAAGTAGAAACTTTGAATACTGGCAAATTAAGTTTGAAATCAAATTGAGAATAAAATGAACATGGAGCTATTATACATAGGATGTCAAATGTATCAAGACTCATAAAATCCGTCACTAATGTTTAATACGCTACTTGATAAAAAATACCTAGAATAATACATCAGCAATACAAAGCAACTTAATTCATGATTTTGTTCATGAAAATGATGTCTCTGTATCCAAAATCAACCCGAATATATTTAATCTCCCATAGTTCCATGTTCTTTTTAAGCTTTGATTACATACAAGGCTGGTGTACCTAGCTAATCTGGAAGTGCTAACCTTTCCCTAGCATCTTGCCTAGTTGTCCTGGTGGAAGTTCACTTGTTTGCAACTTACCAGTTTCAAAGTAATTACTTTGCTTTGTGATTGAGGATTCGACACAGATTGGTATATTTGTTTTCGATTGAGTGTTTGTTTTCGATTTATATTATGAAAAACGAGACAATGGAAAATATATACGTAAAATTTATGACTTAAAAACAACCTGTTGTTGTGATTGTGTAACATAAAGACTGTGTATTATATGGTTTTTACTTTATTGATTATTTTCATATTTACAGGTTGGCGGAGCTTGACAAATAGAAGACATAAGTTATTCTGAAGACTTACTAGAGACGTTTGAAAGCATTTTGCCATAAGGATTCCTTTTTAAACACTCACCTGATCTGATTAATTGAGAAAAAAGTATATTGAAGAAATACAATGTAATACAGATGACGTATGTTACCATGGAAACTGAAGTTTTATTGCATATAAAAATTCGTGATCGGATGCAAAACGTTTAGTTATTCATAACATATTATAATACGTTGTCTGAAGTTAAATTCTGTTCATCGAAATGAATTCTACAGGAACGGCGAATTTTTCTTACCAGAGTTTGACGATTGAGACTCTAAGCGCGGAGAAGTTACAACGCCTTATTCCTTCTATTGTATATGTCACAATTTTGTTAGTGGTTGGAACACCCGGGAATACGGTAGTTGTGTACGTGTATTACAAAAGATGGAGGAAAAGTTCGACAAGAATTTTCATTCTTTCATTAGCAGTTTTGGACTTGATAAATTGTTTTTTTCACTTCCGATGGAATTAGCTAATATGTTTTTGTATTTAAAATTTGATTATGGTTGGATATGTAAGTTATCGCGGTTTTTAACTTATTTCTGTAATAGTACCGGTGCTTTGGTGCTGATCGCCATTGCTGTGGATAGATACCAAAGAATATGCAAACCACATGGCAGTCACATGACCACAAAAACTGCTAAAGTCGTCTGCTCTGTCGCTTTCATGCTATCATCTTTGACAACATGGCCGGCGCTGATCATCTATGGAACACAACATATCCCATTATCAATGACACTTACATTGAAAATGTGCCTTATTGAAAACGCCTTTGTTCATACGCCATATCCATTAGCATATTTTGTGTTCATGTGCATCGCTACTTTTATCAATTTCATTACTTTGACTGTTTTATACTCCTTTGTTGGAGCCAAAGTTTGTCGTAGGAAGAAAATGTTTACAATGCTGGTTCGAAGTACGGAGAGTTGTGTTCCGGACGAGTACGAAGAAGACCGAGTCTTCTCGAACATGCTGGACAAAAATAAAAGACAACATAGTTTACAAAATGGTAAAGAAGATAGTTTAGACAATAGTAGGAATAGTTTACAAAATGGAAATGGAAGTGACAAATCTAGACATAGTCCGGGACCTTTCAGACTTGTCCTCATGAACGCAGCAAATACCGTCCGAAAACAAAGGATAGTATTACAGATAGACGTATGAGGCGTATAGGAAAGACGACATTGATGTTGTTCATTGTAACGTTGGTATATGTATTAAGTTTTATTCCTTTTCTTGGAATTGTCATTCATAGATCTATATTTCCAAAACATTTCTCAAATTTATCATCAGGTGGCGAAACAGCATTTCAACTGTTTTTGAGATCCTACCTGTTGAACTGTGCGGTCAATCCAGTGATATATTCGTTCTGCAACGACCTGTTTAGAAAAGAATGTTGTAAACTGTTTTTGAATGTTATTTGTGTTCAGAAACGTAGACGGTGATTAAATATATAACGAAATCAAACAAAAACTTATTTTGATCGACAAAGAGGTTCGCCAGTGTACCATTACCCCTTATGGTTGTGAGGACCAATTATTTCCATTAGATATGGAATCATATATCAGTCCTTGTTGTTCCGTAAAAATGACGTTATTCGAGACGTAACCGTTTTCAAAAACGCCCAGCACAAACGTTAAGGGTTGTTAATCACGTGGTACAGCGGCGGATCCCATTATTCTGTGGAGTCTAGGGACCAACCAGTAAGTAATTCAAAGTTGTTAAACATATTAAAAGCAATGGATAGACCTGATATTATTGATCGAATACGTGTTGTTAAGGATTTTCATGAATAGAAACGAAACCAAATCGAAACTTTTATTCTTACTTGATATTCCAATGTCAAAATTGTTGTTTGGTTACAATCGTGTGTGTGTGTGTGTGTGTGTGTGTGTGTGTGTGTGTGTGTGTGTGATCTACATGTATTAATTACATTTATTTATGTATATATTTATTTGTTTAATTATACTGTTGTTAGTTTCGTTTTATTGATATTATATACAAATACTTAAAATAACGTTGTATGACGTCGTGTGTTTATCTATTACAATAAAGAAATATCATTTACTACACGTATATGTCTATGATCTAACACACACACACATACACACACAGATTTTTTTCAGTGAGAACCTTGGATGTATATGTGTAACAGTTCTGGTTCTTTTATCACCTTTTGGTATGGTTGCGTGGTTTTTTTTAGGTCTATGGAAATTTAGTTGTTAAATAAACAAATCAAATACCAAAGCAAAGTAAAAACTGAAAATTGCCAACCCAAGTCAAAAACAGGACTAATAAAATAGGAAACAGAAAGCAAGAAAAACAATATTGACGATAAGTATGGCGTCCCTTTATCAAAGGTTGCCCTGATTATAGTTTCATGTTCTTTTCATGCTCAGTTTTGATTTTACGCGTGGCGGGTGTAGCTATCTGAAAAGTAGGCACTCATCCTTCCTGTGAAACCGACCTCACTTCCCTTGTGGAAGTTCACGTTTTCAAAGTTTTCACTTTGTTTTTGTTATGTGATTTGTACATGGACTCATAAATGTGTTTTTGACGCATAACGAGACCACTGATTATAAAAATGGAGAATGTGTCAAAATAACATAACATAGTAAATCGCGCTACATAAGTAATTTAACTAGTCCATTTTGTGTCTCACTGTCTAAACACAGAATTTATGTTTATATTAGATGCATTAAAATGCTTTAAAATTCAGTTTTAATTGTTATCAGCCAAAGACATGTGCACATAAAAATCCAAATCAATGGATGATTTTGAAGCAAATTTAATTAAGTCATTGTTCCAAAACTGTCATGGAAAGTGTGGCATTTAAAATAACGTAGGCACATGGGAACTTAAATGATAGTAAAATATAGAGGTTTTAACATTTATTTCAATTTTAATGCTAATTAATCCAAACATATAGCACTTATACTTTTTGTAAATCACACTTTAAACAATAAAAGTACTAGCGTGTAGATAAACTGCCTTAAACCTCAATTGAAAAAAGACACAATTTTTTGTACGAAAATCCATTTCAATTTTAGGCACTTCTAATTAAATAGCTTTTTAGACATGAAAAACGTCGATTTTAACGAGCAAGCGTATTTATTGAAACAAAAAGCTTCCAATGACCCAGATATCTGACATTATTTAATGTTTCATGTACTCATTGCTTAGATGACTTGTTGTTTATAACTTAGTGACGCGTGTAGTGATCTTGCCTAGAAAGTTTTTGTACTTCCGGAGCACCAGGGCTTGTTTGGTGACAATTTGAATGATTAAAATAGTTTGTCAGTTTTCAGTTTTTACTTTGCTTTTGGGATTGTGATCTGGACATGGACTGGTATTTTTGTGTTTGGTTAAAACGGATGCACGCTACGATTTTATATAATAAATAGCTAAAACACTTTTAGTACTAAATGCAGAAAACGCACATCATCAAAAGAGGAATTGAATAACAGTATATGAATTTGAACTTGGCAAAAATCAGATACAACCAGAACACAACATTAAAACATTGAAATAAATTATCGAAAAATGCATGGGAAATGTTCGTCTAGTAGGACTCTGTGAAATCTTAAATATAGATGAAACCTTCCATGCAAATTGTAAGCGAGTTATTCTTCTTAGAAAGAGATGTGTATAAATGAAATGACTAGCACCACGATGCTAACTGAATTTGATCACCATAATCCTCATTAACTGGCACTTTAGATGTGTTTTGATGTTTCCCAAGAGTTAATAATTATTTAAACCATCACGTGAATATGGCAAAATGGTATATTTGTTATATATAATCACACAAGACATAAAATATCACCAGTTAGATGGGTTTTAATTTAGTGTTCATATAAATCTTAAATTCTGATTTCATCTTGTATTTCGATGAAGGGTTGACAGATTTATTACTTCTATGAAAAGTATTGATATAATTTATCTTTTTATGAAGATGAAAATCTAAAAATAAAAAAGGTTCTTACATAAACAAGATAAATAGTTTATTACATTTTTAATATTAAAACCTGAAGTAATATCTCCAATACACTATTTGAGGCGTTTAGATAGCTAAACAGGGTTTTATTAGTAGCTATATTCACATTAATAAATGTATGATATTCAGCTTCCAAGTTCTCATATATTTCATTTTAAACCCTTTAAAAATGAAAATAAAACAACACAGTGCAATCATGTTCAATTTCCTAGTGTTCAGATAGAAAAAACATGCTTAATTATATAAATTACATATTATACTAGTTTCGAAATACAATTCCTCATCAGCAGTGCTTGGACCAAAATTATGAAACCAAAACTTTTATCATGATGTTGAAAAGATACCTTAGTTTTTGAGGAATTTCAAATTTTAACTAGCAGTAAATTTAGACAGTGTTATATTTCGAACAATAATACACAATTATTGCCAACTGAGTTTCTGATATCCTCGGGCCACCAGCCACCAGCAGGGAATCCGGCTCAGTGGTATACCATAATTACATAAAAATCAACTAGTTCTAAGGCATACCATCTCTATATTTGAATATATTGTTGCTCCCGTTTATAGTAAAAATCTACAGTTTTCTTCAATAAAATTTAGAAGAGTATGTCTTTTTTCTACTGCATTAATTTAAAGTGATCGTGCCATCTTGATTATTGTCTACTAGTCATTATTATATAATGCATCAGAGAAGTGTGTAGCTGGAAAACATGCATTTAACAATAAACAATGCAAAGAAGAGCAGGAAACAACAAACGAACAAAATAAAAAAAAATTTATAGACATACTGAGACCACTGATTATACAATGGAGACTGTGCCAAAATAACATGCACGCAGTATTTTTATTAAAGTCAATTACAACGCTTCATTTAGTAATACAAATACATTAAGTTCTTTTGTTTCTCATTGTCTAAACACAGTTATTATGTTTACATTAGATGCATTAAAATGCTTTAAAATTCAGTTTTAATTGTCATCAGTCAAAGATATGTGCACATAAAAATTTAAATCAATGGATTTTAATTAATATTTTATTTAGTCATCGTTCCAAAGCTGTCATGGAATGAGATGTATTTAAAATTACGTAAGCACATGGGAACTAAAATGATGGTAAAATGTAGAGTTTTTAACATTTATTTCAATTTTAATGCTAATTAATCCAAACATATAGCATTTATACTTTTTTAAATCACACTTTAAACAGGTAAGTGCTCCTGTTTACATAAGCTGCATTAAATCATCAGATAAAACAGACATCATCCAAAGTTTTGCACAAAAATCCATTTTAACTGTACGCACTTATAATTAAATAGATTTTAAACAAAAAACTTCAATTTTAACAAGCACTCAAATTTGTTGAAAAGACCACACGAAAGCTTTCAATAAATCAGATATAAAAAACAAAAAAAAACAGTCAATGTCCAAATCATAATCCCAAAAGTAAAAATTTTGAAACTTTAAAATTATGGTACTTTACATCCAATTAAGTTTAGTATGTGAAGTAAGTGAGGTCGTGTACTAGGAATATTATAGAAAGAAGTTGTTATATATACCTAGTGTTAAGAAAGCTTGTAGTTTGTATTAACGGTGTAATTAGCTAGCTAGCCCGGAGGTTCTCGCCCTCTCTGAGCACCTGACCTCGCTGTGATTTGGACATGGACCGGTATTTTTGTGTTTAGTTAAAACAGATACACAGTAACACACAAGACCAATAACACTTATTTAGTCCTTAATGGGGAAGGCTCATGTCATTATAAAATGAAGCAGGAACTGCATGTATCATGAATTTTAACTTGCCAAAATTCAGATGCGTCAAGACCACAACATAGCAATATTGAAATAAATAATCTAGATTTATAATTGAAATGTTCATCTTGTCGGACACTGTGAGATGTAACCTTCCATGCAAACTTATTAGCAAGAAGTTCTTATACAACTGAAAATAAACATACCAATACATTTGCAAATCGCAATCCTAAAGGCAAAGTAAAAACTGGCAAATTAAGTTTATAACGTGAACCTCGATCGGGAAAGTGAAACCGAGTACTTCGGAAGGGTAAGAACTTCATGTTTAACATCTACACCGGGCACATGGGTAATCAAAATTGAGAATGAAAGTAACATGGAACTAAGGGGTGTTAAACATATCCACCATTATAATTAGGATAAGACAAGGTCATACCTATCATCGGTATTGTGATGACGCCCATAAAGCTTTTTGAAGGATTTGATAAGTCTAAGCTTGCAATATTCCTGAGTCAACAATATATTTTAATCAGCTTGCTTCGATGTGTAAAGTTTCCCGTATAGGATATGCATGAACCAATACTTTAGAAGATTATGTCAACTAATTTTGACAATTTTAAACATCATAAACTGGCATATTAAATATGTTTAATGTCCGACAAGAGTAAGTTGTCATTTAAACCATGTAACAATATATATCATTTCCTCATATATACACCAAAATGACATTGAATATCTCCAGTTAAATTGGTTTTAATTTAATGTTAATATAATTTTTAAATTTTGAATTTATCATGTAATCTATCTATGATTTAAAGATTTATCACTTCTATGAGAAGTAAGATCATAATTCATCTTGTTCTAAAGACAAAAATCTTAAAAAAAATGTTTTTACATAAACAAGAAAAGTGATTTATTGTTATTTTTAATATTAAAACCTGAAGGAATACGATGTCATCCATATATTATACATGTTTAAATCTGATCATATTATTACAGACTGAAATTCTTCAAAAGCATGAATTGTTGATTGCATTATTCGTGTATTTTTATTTTTATTGAAAATAATCTTGTTGCATACATTTAGATAAAGTTCAGATATCAACATTTTCAAATACTACAGACAGTTCAATTTATGACATTTGGGTTAACAGATGGGAAGTGTGTTAACATAGCAGATACACAGCCATGCGATTCATGTGGTCTAGACCTATGTGTTAAATCACAGGATTCTGTGTAAGTATTGGTAAAGTAGTAAAGATGACTACCACAGGCCATATAAAACAAACCATACAGAAGGACAAACAACAACAGTCATTGTTTAAATATCCATGGAGTATAGCAGAAAATATAAACAGATCTAGAGATGTCTGGAATGCTGAATATAATATATATTTATGGCAAATATTTTGTATAACATTTATGAAAGGCAGTGTTTCTCCATTACACTATATAGGAAATATCTTCCACACCAATAAATAATAACCTGATGCATTGACGTTTATATTGTCTTATTGTGTAATCAATGATGGCGGTTGATTTGGTAAATACAAGCAAATGATTATTGAATTTAATGAACCAAATAAGACTTTCTACCAAACTAGACAGCAATTATGTGAAACTTTTATTCCATAGAGCATTTTATACTGCGCAACTGAGAAATATCTTAAATGTACAACAGACACTCTTTTCACAATCAGGTCTTCTTAACCTAAATGTAGCAAATGAACGATAAATTAATATTTTGGAAAAAAATTAATCAAAATGTCATCAGCTTAAAACGATCTTCAAAATGACATCTTGAATCCCTGAATTTCTTAGAAATTAACCAAATTATTACGATATAAAATATTTAACTTAAGGAAAATCTTAGTTAAGGAATGATTGTAAAACTGGAGCCAGGAGTTCTAAAATTTAAAGCTAAGTTAAGCATTGATTCTAAAGTTGAAGTAAGATGTAAATAGATGGCTTGAGCCATAAACTAATGAATGAATAAAGTGATTACAGATCAGCAGCTACAATAGAGATGGTTGCAATGTCGGAAAGTACAAAGTTCATAATAAATTAAATATTTATTTCTCTGACAATTTAAGATAAGCTCTTTTCTACTGTAAAAGCTGTTTCGGATTGAAAAATCGGACACGAGTTGAAGAGTTTTTAAAAAATAATTAGAGACATTTTCCAACAAGAATCCACCTTCAGGCTTTTTGAATTTGTTGACCCGGGTTTTAGTGTATGATCTTTTGGACTAGAGACAAGAGTATTTCCCTTTTTTGGTGGTATAACCAATTTCTTAACGAGCAAGGGTGGTCCTTTATCTTTGTCCCAAGGATGATTCATTAATTCTTTCATCACAAGTCATTAACTGTAAATAAAATCGAGATCTCAATAGAAATGCCAAGAAGTTCTAACTTGTCTTAAGTCTTGAGTCATCCATCTTACGCATACTTTTGACATCCAAGGATGTTATCTTGCATTTGAAATACTACTCTCAAACTGTGCCATCAATCTTAATTCGACGATCATTCATTACGAAATTCATCAACATAAATAATAATTTCCGCTGTAATGTCATCAACTTTCCTATCTGAAGATGGACTTCGCTGGATAGAATTCGATACAGCTAAATGCAACATATCCCTGAAACATCTTTTTGTTTTCTTCATCAGGTGTCCGTCCAAAATATGATGTTTTAATATCCGTGGTGTCAAAAAAGGTTTATGTTGTACGTTTATGGTAAGCTTTGATATTGCTATATGTACATAATACAATTTCAATTCAATTCAATTTATTCCTCAAAACATCTCAGCCACTCACATTGAGTGGTACATGAGGGCATATTTACATTACACGGGACCTGGGTGGCCCCGTGGTCTAAAACGCGGCCTTACGGACCACAGTGCTTACGTCGCTAAGGTTCAAATCCACTCGGGTAGGTTCTTGTGTGAAAAAAATTCCTATGTTACTTTCTCTGAGTACTCCAGTTTCTTCCACCATAAATAATTTATGCAACCGCTGATACTCAAACACACACTAAAAAACAGTACTAAAACATTTGTTTTTGTTTATTTTTTTATGAAAACGGAATTTATAACAGTTACGTAACAATACCTGACATCCGTTAATTAACGATGTTAATCTAATACACATACTCGTGTTTTATTTTTTTTTACATGTAATGCATGTCTTCTGGAATACATATCTATGATATTGATATTCAATCTATTACGTAACATACTTAATACGTCAAACATGTGATTATTTTATGTACGTGCCAGTGCTTATTGGGTGACCCCCCCCCCCCCCCCTCGATTACTACACAGGATAGTTATTCCAACTTTATATTTCCGAGTTTTTCTTTGCCTAACATACTTAAACACGCCAGACAAGTAATTATTTGATGCATTTGCCAGTGCTTGTTGGGTGACCCCCTAGATTACCACACAAGATAGTTATTGTAATTTCATATTTCCAAATTTATTCTCCATGTCTTTTATAACAAAAACATATGCTGCATGTACTTTTCATTAGAAATAAACAAAAACATATTTTAAAAAACAATCTGTTTCTAACAAGTGCCAATCAATAAAAGTGAAATGGTGTGTAAAGAAAACATTTTCGGCTGGCTGATATAGCTAGCTAAACAGGAAGCGTTTACCCTTCCAGATCACCCGGTCTTACTTCCCTTCTAGAAGTTCACGTGTTTAGCTTAATTCGTCATTTTTTTAAGCTTTTTTTTTTTTTTTTTTTTGATTGTGATATGGACATGGATAGGTTTTGTTTGACCTTAAAAAAAAGCCTCACATTGGTCCATTGTTACGTACAATAAGTAATAAATTTACTGAAACGCGCGTCAGAAGGATCGCCAATGATGAGAACATTTACAAAAGGCTTAATCAAATAACCTTTTTACATTTTTATATTGTAAACCTGAAACAGGACATTTGACATGCATATGTGAATTTTGTTTCATTGTCAAAGCGGTGCAACACTTCAACAACGTATTGATCATATTGCGATCAACTGGAGAAGTGTTTGCAGAAACTACCGGGAGTTGAATGTTGACCTTTGGCAAGGAAATTTAATGCACATATTCCACATGCTATTTATATTATTTTCAAGCGCTATCACAATTTACCTTCGAAACGTGTTTGTGAGTGTGTTCATTATAGTCATGTGATTTTCACCCTTGAGTAGGGAATTTTGACAAAAAGGATATTTTCTCAATCTTCATCTAAAAGACCAATTATAAACTGCTTATCTTCATTTTTTATAAAGTTTGAGGATAAATTTTATAAATTATTTAAAAACAAACACGGATGTGTTGTGTATTTTATCTAATGTTAATGGATATGAAAATTTCACCATATATATCTTAAAAGACCATGTTAAAGATTTTCATTTTGCAAAAAATAGAACGGTATATGGTTAAAAAAATAACCATTGCAAGACCACTTGAACTGTAGTAATAGGATGGGTGTAACCATTTTTGGTGAAGGACAATTTGTGTCATATTGATGACTTTATCATGACTTATTATGTGTAAAAATCTCGAATTGAAACGGAGATAATATGATAAAGGAATCGATTATTATTTCTCTGTGTTTCATTATGTTTTCGTCACACATTCAGCAGTTTGATGCACATTCTTTATGGTGAAAGGGAGTTAACTAACATAGAGATTGTGCTGACGTGTTTACAATCACAAGTGATGAGGAGGAGAACGAAGTTTAAAAACCAAGTCAAAATAATTACTGTTAACCAACTTTTATTCGCAGCTATTAATTTTTGCGATGTCACTTTCGCAATTAAATTAAATACACCGAAGAAATAACTAATATTAATATAATTATTATTTAAGGTTCGCGACAATATACTTTGCGATTTTACTATCCTAGCGAAATGCGCGAAAATACACAGCAGGCGAATAAAAGTTCTTTTATCGAGATTTTACTTCATGTATTTGTAATTAAATAACTAACCGACAAAAGTACAGTTATGACAAGGGTTACTATTTTAGTGCATTTTCTAGTATATATGATAGTGAGCATTAGAAAGGCCCCTCTCATCCGAAAAAGGGGTCTTCTTTAACAAAGTCTAGGGCCAGTTTCACAACCATTCCTTAGCTAAGATTTTCCTTAACTAAAATTGAAAAAATGGCAATATATATTTGAAACTACGAATATTTTTGAAGACATTTAGGAATTTAAGGTATCATTTTGAAGATCACTTCAAGCTTATAACATCTGTATTTGGTTTCGTCAGAACTGTACATACATAGTTCCAATAGAGATTGCCAAAAATTTGCTAAATTTAAGTTATGGAAAATCAAAGTTAAGGGATGATTGTGAAACCAGGATGTGTTTAGGAAATGTACATAAACTGGTCATTTCTATAGTCTTAAATCTGGACTGGTAAGGAGTCGAAGGTGACTTCCACCTCGAACTCAAATGAGCTGGGTACATCAGTGTTATCTGTAAACCTGAAACAAGGCAGTTAACATTAATATGTGCATTAGGTTTTTAATTTCTATTAAAATTCAACTACCCGTAGTTTCTACATACACCTCAACAACGTTTTGATCATGTTGTGATCAACTGGATATCTAGCTACATCGAAACAATGTCGAAGGGTTTGCTTAAAATACGGGCAGTTGAGTGCTTTCCTTTGGCAAGGAACTTGTATGCACATACACATATTCCACATGCTATTTATATTATTTTCAAATTCAAGCGCTATAACAATTTACCTTCGGGCGAATGTGTTGATGTGCTAAATATAATCGCATGATTGTCACCTTCGCGTAGGGAATTTCAACAAAAAAGATATTTTCTCACTCTTCATCAAAAACAAACATACTAATCCATGTCCGTATCAAAATTCAGAAACAAAGTAAATTGTTTTAAACTGACAAATTTGGTTAAATTCCACCAGGGAAATGAGGCCGGGTGCTCCGGAAGGGTAAGCAACTCCTGTTTAGCTAGCTTTACCCGCTACGCGTGTCATCAAATTGGGAGTGAAAGGAACATGGACCTATGGGACGTCAAACATATCCATGCTAATACTGGTAATTTGGATATAGAAACTTTGACGACATTGTAATGATGGCCATAAAAAATTTTGAATTATACAGTGTATGGGCGTACATTTCACTAAACCGGATGTTGCGAACTATACGGCGAGCGAAATAATTATTGTAGCAAGGGTCAGCCTCAGCTGAGCAAGTAAATGCATGTTGTTTTTATAGTTTAAACCAGTGAAAGCGAGATTTCAACACTATTTGGGGGTAAGAACATATATATGACTTACTTGACTTATGTCCATCTCTCCTTGTGGAGAATTGGGCCAGATATCTTTCTCCTCCAAGAATCTCTGTTGGCAGCTATTTTAGCAGCTTCACTCCATGTCCCAAGTCCAAGATCCGATCTTTAACTTTCAACAGTCCTGCGCCAGGTCTCCTTCGGCCGCCCTCTTCTTCCCTTTCCTTCTGCTGGTGTCCATTGCAGAGCAATCCTTGGATGTTCATCTGGCTTCTGTCTTAATATGTGTCCAATCCATTTCCACCTCCGATGTTTAACAAGCTCGCTTATCTTTTTTGTTTGTGTTCTTTCTCTGATTTCCTCATTTGTAATTTTGACAGGCCAGTATATTTTAAGGATTCTTCTGAGACATTTGTGGTGGAAAGTGTCCAATAACTTTTCATCCCTGGTGGTCATTCTCCATGTTTCACAACCATATAATAGTACCGATACTACATTGGACAGATATATTCTGCTCAGTCTTGGTTTTCCTGCCATACTGACTGCTTTTCCACACCTTGCCTAGCTTGTTGAATGCAACTCTTGTCTTCCCTATTCTTGCTTTGATGTCACAGTCTGTCCCTCCTTTGTTGTTAACTGTAGCTCCAAGGTAAAGAAACTGGTCAACTTCCTCGACTTCCTCATTTCCGATAAGAACAGACAAATATCGCGTCTGTTACGACCTAACTGATTTAAGTTTAATGTTGGAGACGAGAACGGAGTGCTGCATGATTTACACATAGGTTGACGTCGTATCTAAATGATTTTTTTCACCCTTTAAAACTTTTTGTAGTGCCTTCAGGGAAATGTGCAGGAAGGGTTCTTTATCGTGTCACGCCTGTCGTGACACTGGGCATGGGTTTTAAAGTTTCTTCCGAAGTACCCCGTGACTTTCATTTTAAATGTCGAGTGCTTGTTGAAAGAACAGTCACTGCCTATTTTAAGTCTTGGTCAGACCCAACCGGCTGGGGTTCGAACCCACGACCTTCCACATCCGAAGCGAACACTCTACCAAATGAGCTACCGTAGTCATGGGAGTATAACGCCACGGTTGTCTCTGTAGCCGCTTTTCATATCCGCACAGGAGAGACGCGTTTGGTTTGAAGACGAATGCCTTAAACCAATCTCCAATAAGTTCTAAAATTCTGCACCACCAGAAACTGTCTTGTTTCTAAATCGCTTAATACTAGTAGTAGTAGTAGGCAATAAGTAATTGAACTAGATCAATGGTGAGTGTTATAACCATTCGTATCAATATGTGGTTATCTTGTTATTTTACTGTCGTTTTGGTGTACATAATGCTCATATTTGAGTCAATACTTAGTGCAGTAGTAGGCTTGCAAAGATTTGTATCCATAGAATTGTCATGTGCTGTTTTTGAATTTCTAATAAAATAATGCTTTCAAAAACAGCAACTATTGTTCGTCTTTTATACTTAGAGACAGTCCTAAACTAAAATGGCTATATTATCATTTGGTTTCCCATGAAATAACCACGATATTTGTGTTTAAAAACAAAAAAATACATAAAAAATCGAAATCATTACATTTATTCCTGTATATAGAAAAACAAATCAGCAAATTTACAATAACCGTGATTAAACTAAGAACTAAAACACCCGTTTCAGACCCCGTGTTCTAAATCATTTATATTCACGCCTGAATCACGCCTGTGCCATAAACTTAATCAGTTTGTCCACTATCAAAAAATGTGATCCTAATGCTTTTTTACAAATTAAAAACTTCAAATCTACATACTTCGCGTCATCTGAAATAGATATTTCTTCTGCATGATTTTGTCTAAACCGATGCCAATAACAAGCGTGATATAATTGGTTAAAAATGTAATTGTTGACCTTATTTGAACCTTTTAATATATGCATATGGGGTCACCAAGGGAACACACTACATCTGATTTTTAGTAAAAAATGTAAAATTTTCTCTATGTAATAGAATATCGGAAAAAGTAAAAATAAAACAAAAAATATGTTTATATGCGCTTTTTGTTTTCAAAACAAAATGTGACTGTTAGGCTTCAAAAATTTAAAAGGTGTAACAGTAATTTATGAATACGACTGTCTCTAAATATTAAATACGAACAACTAGTTGTCATGTGCTGTTTTTGAATGCATTATTTTAATAGAAATTCAAAAACAGCACATGACAGAATTAATAAGAAATAGTTTATAGTTTGAATTGGGAACAACCTGGACATAACCAGAGCGAATAATGTAAACATCATAGCCATCATCTCTGGTATCATTGGAAATGTCCAGTTGGTAGTTGATAATCAAGACTTAAGTTTGCTTCAAAGAAAGCATCTTTATGTCCTTAACCTTGCAATGAAATCAGTATTGTAAACAAAAACTAAATTTATTCTTTAAATTTACATTAATATGATAGCTTGTAAATTTATAATTAGAAGTGAGTAACGGTTACCTTTAAAATTTCTTGCTTTTTATTTAGTTCTTCGATCCACATCAGCATTTGTAGTCGACACGGACGCTGGTAGTAAAAATAAAAACATTATCATAATGCGAATTTTAAGCTACTTTTACATGGACGTGCTTAGCTACATCGGGCAAAATTACAACGTTTTTCTGTGTTTTTCGTGTAAACATTTTATTAAGATTTTCAATTATGTCCAAAAATTGAATGTCAATTTAAAGAATATTTATCTGGGAACAAAATGACACCAAGTTCAGACACAAATTAAAAAAGTAATGTAGAATTTTGTAGGAGCACCTACAAGTGAAAGATTCAATTCGTTGTTCTCCTTTCATGTATATACTTATGTTTTTTGGGGTAGGGATTTCCAAGATTGGATCTGTTAACTAAATTACCTACAGTTATATTATGATACATTTCACTCCAGAAAATTTCTTTTTCCGGGCGAACACTAATTACAGGCCAAAACCACTAATGGGTGTCCGTGTGAGAACATTGAAAAGAGCATGTGTTCACTACCGGAACTTTATACAACTAAGAAAGCTGCTTATAAATAAATTGTTGACGCATGGATATTGCAAGCCTAGGCGTACCATGAACCTCATTTTTATGGACGTCATCACAAAATTGTTTTTAAGTATGATGCCTCTCAAGTTTATCCAAAATTACCCTGGATATAAGTTGACGCCCATAATAACATGTTCCTCTCATTATCAATTTTGAAATTACACGTATGGATATAGTCCGACTAATCAGACCACTAAACCCCCATTTTAATTCGACTAATCAGACCACTAAACCCCCATTTTAATTTTTGACTTGTTGGAGGTTTCCAACAAGTCAAAAATTAAAATGGGGGTTTAGTGGTCTGATTAGTCGGACTAGTACTATGGATATACATGTAGCTATAGCTAAACGGGGTTACCGTCCTTTCTGAGCATCCGGTCTCACTTCCTAATGGAAGTTCGCGTGTTTCAGTAGTAAATTTGCCCGTTTTCAAATTTTAAAGTTTGTTTTTGGATTGTGATATGACTAGTATGTTTGTTTTTGGTTTAGTATATGTAAGTAACATAACCTCTGATGTCACTGTTTTACATATTTTACATTGCATTTTTACATTTTTAACAAGTTCAATTTTACGTTAGATACATATAATGATACCACAGTCCTATACTCATCCATCATTTATTTATTTATTTATTTATTATTAATTTATTTTACATATACAAAACATAAAACATTTTACAGTGTATAAAAACATTGTATTTTTACATATAGCGAAAAATTATTTCAACAGTTCATACGGCATAAAAAGTTATTGTTAATTTTACATATGAGAGTCCTACACTCGTTCATCGTTTATTTATTTATTTATTTATTTATTTATTTATTTATTTATTTATTTATTTTTATTATTATTATTTTTTTTTTATTATTATTATTTTTTTTTTACTAAATACTCCTTCTAACTACTGGTCAAAGGGAGGTAATCCATACTGGGATTGGCAATTCACCCCGGAAACGATTTAGAGCCTCGATGTGGAAACACAAATAACCAGCTGGTGATTGTCACTGGCGACTGGACAGTTGACAAAAAATTGGGGTTCATTATATTTTTTTGGTCTTACTCATATGGAGAAATCAAAAAGTAGTGAACCATCCCGCTGTCCATGCGGATTTTGGGGGTAAGTATTCCCATAAGAACATGTAGTAGGGTTTTGAAGTGGTTGACGTTGGAATCCATTTTGGCTTGCATGTCTACACTGGCTCGTCATGACATTTCAAACGAGTTGATAACAGAAAAGAAACGCCCCAAAACGTGGATTTTTATTCATTTAATGTTATAATTTATTATTGAACGTGAAATTAGTCTTACCCAATTTAAAAAGTTTGATATTTTTTGTAAAAAGTGGGAAAAATAGATGTAAATGAAAAGTGACAGTTTGTTATTTGATACAAGCCAGAATCAATCGACCAAATCCAACGTGTGATTGATCACCACCAGCTTAGCCAGATCTGTGTAAATTTGTCAGAATTTTGAATGATTTTTGCTAGAATTTATCAGATCTTGAGTGATGTAAACCCAAACTGAATATGATACCTACATGTATACACTACTAAATAATGAAATGATGTAATGACTCATTATTTTTTCAAGAACAGCTAAATTGATTAGAGATTTCATATTTTTTGCAATAAATCTAACCTAATTTTACCCATATTTGAATAGATACAATAGAAACAAGTCCTCATTTCTGTATTAAAATGTTCAGTTTTACAAAGCATTTACATCATGCATGCCAACATAATCAATATGACTATGGTCTGTTTCAAAATTCATTCAAATATAGGAACTTGGGGCTTTAGAACAATCAACTATGATTAATTTTTTTTTAAATAAACCGCAAAAAATAATTTTCAGAAAAATGTGTTTTTCACAACAAAATTTAAATAAAAAATATAGGCCAAAAATTATAGTTTAAGACTCCTGTATGTCATTTTTGGTGAGAAATTTTGATTTCATTAAAGACGAGAAAGCGTAGCTCTTGATTACAATAATAAACCTGTGTAATAAGACCATATAGACAACTTAAAGGTTAGTGCTGTTGCTTTTTTATGTCCTAACACGGCTGCGACATTGGAATATGCATCGTTATGGAAATGTTTTAAATTTTAACTCTTTCTATTTAGTGATTACCGTATGTAGGAAGAGTTGTAGTTACTGTTTATTTGTCCATCTTTATTGATAGCTATAAAAGTCAAGCATTGTGTGTTATTAACCCAAAATCCCAACCCCTAATGTTGGTGATCAGCCTTACAAGAAACGGACATTTCAGCTGAAGGAGTAATGGTGTTTTATACCCCAGTCAAGATTTGTTCCCAACTCAAATTTTTTTTGTTTATTTTACCGCAGTAGTGTCAATAAAATAATATAAAGTCCCAGTGGAACTTAGTGACAATCTGAAGAGTTGAGACAGGAAACCCTACAGAATTATTAGTTTATTATTCATTCTAGAAGGCTATGGGGCCATTTACCTTTTTTTTTTTTTTTTTTTTTTTTTATTTATTGCCAAATGGCTCCATTGTTATGGCCTTAGTGGGCCATATATGACATCAAGTGGATAAAAAAATTTCAGTGTTATGGTGTTTCCGAGGAAAGTTTTTTTTTTAAATTTCTCACTCAGAAAAATCCTAGATTTAACACTGACAACTTGTCCTTCCATCACGGATACTTGGGCTAACAAAAAATATTGTTCTATTAGAGGTATGATTTCCTCAGTCTATGATATTTATTTAACAGTGATGCAGGAAGTGTCTTTACTGATTTAATAGTACAATGTTAATTTTAGAAGGGGCCCTGGGGACATTGATCCCATATTTTGCCAAATGAACCCATTGTAAAGGCCTTGTGGGACATATATTACATGAATGACAAAATATTCCTGTTATGGTGTTTTTGAAGAATATTTTTTTTTAGAAAATTATCCCCTCTGAAAAATCATAGATTAAACACTGTAGCTTAAGCTTATGTTGGTAGTAGTAGCTTATGTCATCATGACTCCTAAATTACTTTAAAAGTGTCCCTATTACACTTAAAACCAAGTGTTAAAATCTTGATTGTATAAAATAAGTTTCTAGGAAATATGTGCCAGTTAAGTCCTGTTTTTACTTTTATATTAACTTTTCAATCTTTTCATTTTATGTAAAGATGAAATTGAAGCAAAAACGATACAGCAGATTCTACAAATGATAAATAAAGTGGAAAAATGAGAGATACATCTGTTGTAAAATGCTGGATCATGTAACATGACAGATGACTTGATCTAAGTTCAGTGATATTAATAATGCTTATTTTCCTAATTAAAAGGATACATATGTTTATATGTACATCATGTCTGCTCAGCTTGATTGATTGAATGGGGTTTGATATCCCAGTGAAGAATATTTCACTTATATTGAGATGCCACCAGTTATGGATGAAGATACAGAAATTCTTACCTTTGCAGTGCTTAGGACAATGTACAGGGAGGATTCCTTAGCATGTCACATCAACCATGACATAAGACATCAGTTTTTAGGGGCTTTCTTGAAGGACCATGTGACTTTCATTTCTACATATGAAAGAATATGGTTAGACATGGCTTGGATTTGAACCTTGTCCTCCCACCTACAGGACAATCACTCTACCAACTCATCTCACAATGAGACATTACATAAATATTACATGTCTAATTTACAAGAAATTTGATTGTCCATTGAGGCAAAGCGGAGGTTGACAATGAATTTCAAGGGGTGACAATCTGGACTGTCACCCTATCAGAAATATAATATTTATTATATTATACTGGTTGTTGGTGTTTATTATACTGTGTAACCAAAGTATACTGGATTGAAAATCATGACAGTCAGCTGGCATCAACCTGTAAGCAATATGTGAGACGCTTGTAACATTCATTATATTAAACATTAAGTTTAGAAAAGCATTTTACTGATTTAGAAGACGAATGTGTTGGAGCTGCATACACAGTTTTTCTGCACATGTGACATTTTCCGTAATGTCAACCGCCCAGGTAATGTCACCCTGTAACATAAGATCATCTGAAATTGGAGGGTGACATTAAATTTACCCAAACACTTCTTAATAGAGTTTTTATTGATGGGAATATTGATATATCAACTGAAAAATAAATCGATATATCGAAATATCTGAAAAGTGATTAAAGTAGTTTAAGTTTTTGGGAATCCTTTATAGACAGATTATTTTCCACAAATATTTGGCATGTCTGATGTCGTCTTATATGATTCTTATATTAAATGTTTTCTGTTTAATATGTCAGTTGGTTTTGATATACATTAAAATGATGGGTTTCTACAAGCAGTTCAATCTATATGTCATTGATTACTCCAACCTTAGCCATAAACTGGCAACCATTTTTGTTGATATCGATACTCAAAAATGCATCGATATATCATGCCAATGGCTTTTATCGATGATAAATTGATCTATCAATGACAACCCTACTTATTAACCAATCAAATTTCGAGAAATTTGCAAAAGGTATAATAAAGTGGTATGTCTACTCAGAGCAAATTGCCTGAAAAATGTAGTGTTCTGTTTTATAACTTGCACTAGACAGATGAATTAAAAACCCTTTTTAGCCCTTACATGTATATTACACAAACTGATGTAGAAGAGTTACATAAAACACAATAACTTAATCACAGACATGCACAATAGACAAGTTTTAATTCATTATTCTGTTTTTTTCCCCAACAAAATAAGTATAAATGTAAATAATTAAATTCCACATGTTTATGCTGTAGGTCACCAAGTACACTGGGTCTTTGTTCTACATGTTATAAAGGTAAGTTATAGTACTTTAGTAAAGTTTACAATGTATAGGTTCATAATGCTACTTTGGAATCGTAAATTTTGTTATGCCTCAATTTTCATTGTTTTTGTGAATACCTTCCTAACCTATGAATGTCAACGATTTACATAGCACATATATATTTTATATTAAAAACTTGAGACATTTAATGGAAACTACAAATTTACATCCCGACAAAATGATATTTTGTATGGCACCAAGTTTTAATTTTAATTTTTGAAAACATGGACCCAGTTTTTCAAGATCTGGGCTAAGTTGACCCTACTAACTAATTTCTGGATTGAATAATGGACTTGTATATGCATATTGCCTATTACAGGTTCTCATTCAATAACTTGGACAGATTCTAGTGCGAGTTAGTTGATCAATTTGCTTGTTGAAAAACAAAGCTGGTGTTATTCTCTAGGTACTTAGTTTTCTTTCAAGATTCCAGAACCGAGTCAAATGACCTCTCCAATATATAACATGTACATGTACATGTAAGTGAAAAAATCTGCACTGATACTGTGCCATTATACATCACAACCATCCATCCATTAACTGCTGATGGTAAATAAATGTCAGAACTTTTAAGTCCTTTAGCTTTGATGTGTAGAATGTGCAAACAAAAGTTTTATACTCATTAATATTCTGTACTTTCAGCACATGTGGAAAAGAAGTCAAACGAAGCATTAAAAAGTACACCAGATCACATGGTACCAAAATCAGGTACATGTTGTATTTAGTTTCTTTAAATGTGCACAACACAAAGTTATATTAATTGATCTGCATAAAAGCTAGGTTTCCATAAATTTAAAATAATTAGTAGCCAAATTTCCAAAATTTGTGAAAATATAGTCCTTTTTAAAGTATTTTTCCACAAATTTGCTAAAATAGGTTACTTTTTGAAAGAATTCCTCAGAAATTAGTAGCCAATGGCGATTTTGGCTACCAGGAATTGAAACATAGTAAAAGTGAATTACACTATGTTTTCATTCCTGGTAGCATAAATTGTCATTGGCTGGTAATTCCTTAGAAATTCTTTCAAAAAGTACCATAATAAACATTTTTTTAGCAAACTTGTGAAAATCTTTAAAAAGGAATATATTCTCATAAATTTTGGAAATTTGGCTACTTATTATTTTTAATTTGTGAAAGTCTAGATTACTATTCAGTAATGCAAATATATGCTAAAAATAAAACAGTACAAGCGATAAGTAAAGAAAGCATAGGCGTTACTTTTTCAGTGTTGTCATAAACAGCAACAAGTTATAAAATAACACCCCTTTTCATTTAAACTTGTTTTCTTTTTATTTTCTAATGAATGTTCTAAGTAAACTCATTTGTTTCTATTTAGATACAGGAATACAAATGAAGACTGGAAGTAATGGATTAAATTCAGCACCACCACCACCGCAGGCCAGTTCCTCAGAAGATGGTCCTAATATACAGAGTTCTGCAAGTTCATCTACAGAACAGCACACAACAGGATCTGTGAACATATATGTGCATTCATCACATCAACAGTCTGTGTGTTCTGATAATACTGATTCTATGGAAAATAGTAACAATTACAAAGACTCAGCATCATCAACTTTGTCCTCATCATCAGATAAAACGTCATCTAGCTCATCACAAACATCATCCTCATCGTCGTCTAATGTTATACATAATGATAAAGACAGTAAAATAGAATCATGTATAAAATATAATGTCACAATAGAACCTTCTAGTGGTGCTACAACAACTGCTGATAGTAATATACAACAACAACAACCTGGGGTAGTAGACACTGCTGCTGATGGTGATAAAAGAGGCATTAAAAGGTGAGTTAACTACACTACAGGCCTGTCCAAAATTTAACACCAAGCTAATGACCTAGTGTCAAATCAGTAGCCTCACATTAACTACAATGTATATAACAACAGCTTTATATGTCTCTGCAGCTTTTCTGTCACTAGCTACATGTATCCATATCTCGACCTCATGGCAGCCAAGCTTCGGGTCCTTTTCTGTAACTTAGTGTTAAACTTTAGACAGGCCTGTAGCTGTTTTTTATTATCATGTGGCCAGGGATAGAAATATTTGTTGATCTTATTATTATATTTTCATTAGCCTTGCATATTTCCTATATCTTCCAGTTTGAGACTTTTGGCATTCATAGGACTATAAATGCCAAACGATCGCATCACTGCATTTGAATATTAATATCAGCCATACTTATTCCTGGGGAACTGTAACCTGGTAAACAAATTGGCTGCCCCCATGTTCCCTGATGGTTTACTTCTTGGGGTATCAAATGCCTATGTGTTTAATGATCAAGTCGTTTTTCAACTTCACAATGTCTATCGGAAGTTTCCATGTGTAAATCAAAAATTTTCAACACCAAATTAGATAGTTCATCTAATGCATGTTGTGATTTTTTTCAGAATCAATGGATTTTAAAAATCAGTCTGGGCCCTGAAATCTTTACACATTTTAACTATGTAGTTACTATTTAAAACTTCTTAAATCTGAATTGAGCTGGGCCCCTAACTCAAAATTGTAAGCTTTTACCCTGCATGGGAAGTAGCCTTACCTCATTGCACTACAATAGTAAATAGACCCTAGTTGTACTGAAATATATTACTAGGTTTCCACACATTTGAAATAATTAATAGCCAAATTTCCAAAATTTGTGAAAATATAGTCCTTTTTAGAGTATTTTTCCACAAATTTGCTAAAATAGGTTACTTTTTGAAAGAATTCCTCAGAAATAAGTAGCCAATTGGGATTTTGGCTACCAGGAATGGAAACATAGTATTATAATTTATATAGACCCTAATTGTACTGTAATATATACACAGTATAGTATATATGATTACCTCTGACATTGTTGAAATGATAACATGACCATGTTTGTATTATTTATCTAGTTTTAAGTACTAGTTAACCCAGTTTTATAGTCTCATTATCTAGGACATGTTTTATTTTGTCTAGATCAGTTAGATGCTTGTATTACTATATAACTGAGTCACAGCTGTATTAGTAATATACTTTCTAATCAATTATCATTGATTTCATTGTTCTAATCTAACAGACAGTGCTGTTTTATCAGTAAACTGACTGATGAAAAAGCCAGAAGCATTGATTATACTACACATGTAAACACTGTGCTGTAGTATACCTGCTAATAGTGTCCACCTTTATATTAAGATGTATATTCTATGCTGTATATATGTACATATGTACCTGCTAATAAAGACTGCCTCTGTATAAAGATACATGGTACTTGTAAACACTGCTGTATACCTGCTAATAGTGACCACCTCTATGTAAAAACACCACATGTATATATATGCCGTGTTGCATGCCAGCTAATAAAGACCACCCCTGTATTAAGATACATGGTACTTGTAAACACTGTGCTGTGTACCTGCTAATAATGACCCAGTCTATATAAAGATACATTACATGTGTATGCCGTGCTGTATGCCAGCTAATAAAGACCACTTCTGTATAAAGTTCATGGTATATGTAAACACTGTGCTGTATACCTGCTAATAGTGACTACCTCTATATAAAGATACACTACATGTATATGATGTGCTGTATACATGTACCAGCTAATAGTGACCACCTCTATATAAATTCAAACCTACATGTATATCTATGTTTCCATTCCTGGTAGCCAAAATCGCCATTGGCTACTAATTTCTAAGGAATTCTTTCAAAAAGTAATCTATTTTAGCAAATTTGTGAAAAAATTCTTTAAAAAGGACTATATTTTCACAAATTTTGGAAATTTGGCTACTAATTATTTTAAATTTTGTGGAAACCCTAGGTATATGCCACCTAATAAAGACTGCCTATGTATAAAGATACATGATACATGTAAACACTGTGCACTGCTGTGTACCTGCTAATAGTGACCACATCTATATATAGATAACATTGCACACTGTACACATAAATTCTGCAGTGTTCATTCTAGAGTAGAAGGGAGCATGGGGCCATTGATCTCTTACTTTGCCAAAAAATCCCATTGTTAATGTCATATTGGGCCATAAATGTAAAAATTTAAACATTATAGTGTTTTACAGGAACAATTTTGAATAACCCCTCTGAAAAATCCTTAAAGTAAAACACTGTATACTGTGCTGTTTACCTGCTAATAATAATCCCCTATGTATAAAGATACACTGTACAAATAGTGTGTTATGCTGTATAATACACAGACCGTCGTTCGCTTGCATCAAATATATCACTCGGTGGCAAAGACACCTCGTGATATATTCTTCTGGCCAGTGTATTATTTGATGATATACCACAGGTAGATGTTGATTATTTCTTAAATATGCACAAGGTTGTTGCTATAAGGTTTGTTTTGTACAGTAAAACAATGTATAACAGGGATTAAGGTTAATATGGACCCAGTAGCCCATGATTCCTAAAATAAATCTGGGCCCAAATGTTTTTGGTATTCAATATCCTAACTACTGAAAAAATCTAATAAGTCCATGTGATTGTCATGTGATAGTAACATATTGCATCTGCAGTTCTTTCTATGACATCACAATATGGTCATTTGATAGCAAATTACTGCATTTGCAGTTCATTCTATGACGTCACAATATGGTCATGTGATATCAACATACTGCATTTGCAGTTCATTCTTTGACATCGGCAAAATGTTCATGTGATAGCAACATGCTGCATCTGCATTTCTTTCTATGATGTCACAATAGGGTCATGTGATAGCAACGTACTGCATCTGAAGTTCTTTCTATGACATCATCAATAGGGTCATGTGATAGCAACATACTGCATCTGCAGTTCTTTCTATGACATCATCAATATGGTCATGTGATAGCAACGTACAATTTACTGCATCTGAAGTTCTTTCTATGACATCATCAATAGGGTCATGTGATAGCAACGTACTGCATCTGAAGTTCTTGCTATGACATCAGAAATATGGTCATGTGATAGCAACATGCTGCATCTGCAGCTCTTTCTATGACATCATTATAGCAACACACTTTTGATGATATTGAAAATTAATGTGGACATAAAAAGGAGCTGGAAATTACACAATGTTAATGTAAGTTATCTGTTGTCTTCGGTTGTTATTTTGAACTTGCAAGATTTTTTTTAAAATTATAAAAATGTAAATATTTATTATTAATTACTGTTTTATAGGAATCATGATGTCATGGAAGAAGAGACTAAAACACCAGAATCTTCACCAGAAAAACCAACACAAAAAAATAAAAAACGATGCAACGAGTGCAAATGTAAACTAGAGCTTGCACAGAGACAAATAGGATTATGCAGATGTGGTATGTATTAACAATTCTGGGTTATTATACACCCACTGTACCAGTATGTGTAGTGCCAAATTTTTGCTTTATGAAAATGATTAATTTAATTTATTTTGATATAATTTTACACTTAAGTCAGTTATTTCACTGAAGTTGAGACCTGATTAGGTTCAGTTGTAGTTGAAGTTGTAGAAATTTATACCTATAGTTTATATTTAATTAATTTATAGTGTTTTGTACTGACAGATCTTTATATAGTGTCATGTCTTTTAACCATGTGTCACCAATGCTGAAAGCAGGTCTACTAGCTTTGCTACTCTGTCCATTCTTCTGTTTGTCTGTTGGTGTTGTGTACACACAATCTACCATTTTCACCATGTTAAAGCTATAGTTTTCAAACTTTGCATAGTGTTTACATGTGTAAGAAAAATGTATACCTCTTTTTGGGGCAAGTGAATTGCTTGTTCATCAATATATACAATGAAGGATACATAAATTCAATATGTTCCAAGATTAGAGGATGTAATTTCAAACTGTAAATACTTTAATTACAATGTCTTTTTCAAAGACAAGTGTGATTTTATATAACCTGCTTACCTTTACCAGAAGGATGTTACAGTTCAAGACTGGCCATGCTAAAATAACTACTTTCCTTTATTTAATAAACCTCCATCTGATCATATTTTAAAAACTTATATTTGTTATTATGTCATGTATGCTATTAATACATTCTGATTTTTTTTAATACTTTGAAAATTACTATTATTTTTACAGGATTTGTGTATTGTGCACTGCATAGACTTCCAGAACTTCATAATTGTGATTTTGACCATAAAGAAGATGGAAGGAGAGAAGCACGTGAGAAAATGGTCAAACCAAAACGACATTTGGGTACCTCATTTAAACGCATAGATTCTGATTCATGACATTCAAATTTATTTTCAAGTGCTCTATGGAAATTTTTTAAAGACAACAGCATTTTTTTTTTAAGTGGAGACAAGAAGATGATATCATTCCACCAATTTGATCCATATTTTACAAACTTCAAAGTTACATTAAGATTACAAGTATATTGGCATGTGTATTTGTGTAGCAGTCATGGTCTTCTAGATTCATCCTTACATTAATTAACATGTTAGTCTAATTTAAATATCCTATCCAAATACACCTTTTACTATGTACTGTTGGGTACAAATTAGTTCATAGTAATAATTATTTTGGTATTCGCAAATTGGACTTCTACACATTTTTGTCCATGCTGAAATTGATATTTAGTCTGTATATTAGGTACCTAATAGTACTCTTCTATAATATCAGGAAATACTTCTATTTTTCCCCCTGTCAGGTGTATTTTGATAAGATATTTTATACTAGATGTGGTTGATTTTTCACATTATTATATCCATGGATATTTATATAATTATTATACATAAACAACACAAAGTTAACAAATTACATATCTTGTATAATAATACATTGTATAAATATTGGTGTATTTAATTTGTGCTCCCTTAACTACAGTATTCATTACAGTTTTCTCATCACTTAATTTTCACAGATAGATCTATAAAGACCTCATAGATAATAATACAATGTTTTCATTTCTAGTAGCCAAAATCTCCATTGGCAACTCATTTCTGAGAAATTCTTTCAAAATGAAACCTATTTTAGCAAAATTGTGAAAAATTACTTAAAAAGAATTATATTTTCACAAATTTGGCTACTAATAATTTTGAATATGTGGAAATTTATTAAAATTTAAATGCATATATATTCCTTAGAGTATCAATGATTTACGTGTGATGTAATTTTTCTTCAAAATACTGGTGATAATGGACATTTTTTGAGCAGTCAGGGTATAATTTTTGTGTCTATTTATTCAGGAATAGTAAATGTGTACTATCTAACCGTTTTTTGTTTGCATAAAAACCACATATTTTTTTTTGTATTTGCTGGTGATGTCAATCCTGATTGGTGGTTTTTCTTATTTGTGCAAATGCAGAAATCTGGTGGCATTTGAAATAAATTCAATTTTTTCCAAAATTAACAAAAACTTAAAACTGGAAATGTGATTTTAAAGTAAAAGTCAGCAAAATTGAATTTTGATAATACATCCCATGCAAATACATAATTACTTTTAAGGAGTTGTCCCAGTGCTAGCTTTTTTTTTTTTTTTTTTTTTTTTTTTGAGTAATTCTTATTTTGAACTGTAAGCCTGAAGTCTTTTTCTTTGAATACGAATTAAGTAGAAATTAGTGTTGGGAGATTGAATTAATTCTTAACAACTTATTTGCCAAAACATTGTCATGGATTATCTCTAAAAAACTAAACCAACATTTTCCTATACTTGTAGTAAGTACTATGTAATAAAACTAGTTTAATAATATAAGCACATGTTGTATTTAGTCATGGATATGCTCAAAATCAACATTTCAAACTCCCAAAACTAAAGATGTATGAATGTTTCCTGCCTTTGTGTAGAAAGAGAAAGGGGCACCTTTTGGGAGAAACTTTATTTCAGTGTTCTGAAAGGCAAAAAACAATTTACAATTTACCTCAAGCAGCTAGATATATTGTATCACCGTTTATATATCCTGTATAAGTGTTTATACTGGGACTTAGTATTGTTTGTACATATATTAAGATGTACAAAAATTAATGTGTCGTTATAAGCATAAAATGCTTCAGCACTGGTTATTTTTTATATATCTGAAAAAAACTCTGGTTTATATATTTGTTGAAAACTCACATTCTATCAATTTGTTATATATTCAATGTCATACTACAACTTATTGTAAAGTCTTTCCAAAATTATACACTACAGCCCAGTAAATTCACATCACAACCAAGCTAAGTTGAGCATGGATTTATTATCAAGGTTGAAAGTTAAGGAAATGTATGGTTATGATGGCAGCAATGTGGTTAGACTCATTTGCTTCTTTACTTGTAGGAAATTTTAAAAGAACATGCCAAAAATATTTTAGCAATTTTGTAATAACAATGAACTAGAAAAGGTATTTTATTTCTGCATTGACAGACTAATGTCTTTTATCAAATTTTTCTATTTATGTCTTCCACTGTCCAGTTCTGTTAATCCATGGTGAACATTTAGATATTTCATCAGCTTGAAGCACAGAAACACATGTTGTCTTTTCATAATAGATGTCCATAATCATGAAATCTCCATGTTCAACCATGCTTTATATTACAACCATTATCTAGTTATAGTCAAGACTCTTCCTACAAGAGTACATTTTGTACATGTATTTGTTATTAACCTTTCAATTCCCACATGGAACAAAATCTAACTTTCAAGTTCACCGGTCTGTGAATGCTGCTTTCCTTAATCTATGAAAATGAATAATGGAATATATGTAGTTTAATTTAGGTGAAAATACATTTATATAATGTACAATAAAACCAATTTGCAAACATCAGTTACCAATGAAGAATGTTTTTAAATGATTTTAACCCAAAATGAACGTTAACTTCTTGGTAATCAAATGTACTGTGACAATTAAATAGCCATTTAAATCTGGCTTTACAATAGAACCAAGTGAGCTGTAAATGTCCGTTGGCTTCTTTATTTACATAAAAGCAGATTTTGGCTATATAAATTGAAAATGCTACTGGTAATGGAAAATGTTGTTTGGCTTTACATTGCAGTGTTGATGCATTGATTGCAGTGATGGCTGTGAATTCATCTATACTCAGTATTTAACAAATAGAGTAAATAAATAAATATATATATACATGTAAATGATACAAATATAATAAAAAATGAAGCCCCAGTATCTTTATAAAAATGTCCAGATGACATGTTGATGTATAACAAGATTAAACATGAATTTTTCCTATTTTATCTCATATATTGATAAATATATTATAAATTATAATAAATGTAAGATATACGTTAAGAAGTTGTGTAGATGTGATTATTTTTATCTTGGCGAATTTTAGCAAGTTTTATTGTTAAATTATCTAAACCAGGGGACTTGCATACTTTTTAGGCTTAACCTTATAAAACCTTGTCTAAAATTATTTATCCGATTTTAAATTATGAACTATTAAACCAAAATACAAAATAATCATATCTATAATACATGTCCCTTTTTGAGCGCATGGTTTCTTTGTTTTTATTTTGTGTATGTATACGGGTTTGACAAGGTATGTTAACCAGTGTAATTTTGTGATGATGAACAAGTTATAAAAGAAGAAATTTTATGTGTGAATGTGTGTACACATGTTTACTACACATACTTGGTACAAATGATAATGATAAGTGTATGTGTTTATTGATAAAGTTATTATTATTTTACATCATTTTAAACAATGACTTTGTTTTACTGTGTTTACAAACTGGTTTATATCAATTTTAGATGTATGTGTGATTAATTGCATGGATATTATATAAATTATTATACAATGCTTCATATAGTTGTTTTATTTTGTATACCAGCAAGAAACAGTTCTCTTGTTGCTATATACAGTAATGACACCCAGATAAGCACTGATCTTGAATCTGTAGGCTCAGGACACACTTTAATGTAAATGGACAACATGTAATAGGAACCAATAGTTAGCAGTAAAACTAATGATAACTTGAGCCAATGCCACTTGCATTGGAAGTTGGAACACAAGATTCCAGGGGAGTGGAGTAATGACATTTTCTGTCCCAGTAAAGATTCTCATATTGGCACAGTTAGTTCAGGAAAAGTGGAGAAAACAGGAATTCTCAGAAAAAATTTACCTTTGGTAATTGACCTGGCAAATTTTCCAACACTGCCTTGTCACTGAAATTTGAATCTATGCTGTGATAGGCAATGTGATCCAGAGCCATATTGTCCCCAGATTCCAATGGGAATAGCCAAAGTACATTATAAAGCGTCCATCAATGTTAAGGTTCAATTCTTACATGGAACAAAATCTAGCAAACCATGAGAAAGATTTCCATCTTGTGTGGCATCATGGTTTTCTCCAGGTATAAGTTTCTTCCACCACTCCATAATAGTCTGGTAGAGAATTTTGAAAAAACCGCTTATTTTTCGATGTAGGGAGGACAACGTGTTCAAAGGTGGCAAGTTATGTCATAACCTTCTTTGAACTTTACTTTGGTAGAATTGGCTTGTTGCCAAGCAAGATTTCACCCAGGGGCCATTGTGGGGGCAGCTAAAGGTCAATGGGTGCAAAGTTCAAGTGAAAATGCTCATATTGACCTATACACAAATTCAATGTGGCTTACAGAAGATTTTCTTTATACATTTTGTCTTCTAAATATGTAGGTGGTATCTTCAAATTAATAGAAAGTCATATCCAACTAATTCAGTCACTTATTTTCAAAGTATTCCATGAAAAATAAGATTAGACACTTGCACAAATTTGACCTTTACAAATATGATTAATTGTGGCAAATAAATACTAGTATAAACACATTTGTGCATTTGAAATTGTTTAACAAAACATTAGACTTCTGTTAAAATAATTTTACTGAATCATATTGCCCGTATTTATATAAGTATCCACTTTTTAAAAAAAGGAATCAAAGTACTGGTGGTACTGAAAGATTTGATTAGCTATAATGACTGTATCTGTATAATACTATCAAGCGTGTTCTCTTTTTCTGGTAGAAATATTAGTGAACTGTTGAAACACGAACTATTCCTAGTGTCGCCTATACCTGAGACATCAGGACCCTTGTTATCTACAGCCGACGAGTCGGATCTTCAAAATATCCCCGTGGAGGAAGTTTGCATGGAGACATTACTACCAAAATAATTAATAGTCAAACTTTAGTTGTAGCACTGAGAAAACGAAAGGTATCAATACATTCGGCGAGTTAGGAAACACACAAACTGTTTTTATCCACGCGAAAGATAAATGTATTAAAATTGATCTCATTATGATAGATATGACAACTAATCCATAAAACCATTTAGAGATAAAAGAGGATCAGGTCCCCGTTCTGTTAGAACAATTATTGATAATTAAAATTCCCCTCTACCATCAAATTGGTAAGATTTTATCAGTCACCAAGAAAACAAATAGGATCTCATAGTAATCCAAGACACTTCTTTGCTTAGCTGAAGGTACAAAACGTCTTGGGTACGAATTGAATTCTTATTGGGTACAAAACGTCTTGGGTACGAATTGAATTCTTATTGGGTACTAGTCTGGTAGAGGATTTTGAAAGAAAATGCTCTATTGAAAACAAATAGGATCTCGTAGTAATCCAAGACACTTCTTTGCTTAGCTGAAGGTATCAGGGGGTCCAACAGACAGTATGTTTAATTCATACAGAGGAAGGAGTGTAACCGTTTTTAAAGCTTTATATAAGGAAGCCGATACTAGAATTGTTCCCCATGGTGTTGATGCTTACATGCTTATAAAAAACAGTTATTGTCTGTCGTGATACTGATGACCTTATTCTTCTGTTGTTTTTAAATGAGGAAGTATGATTCCAGACCGGGACATCTTAAGTTCGTCCCTGTTCATAGCATAAAATTATCACCTCTGGAGAGAAATGAGCTCCCAGTATTCCATGCAATTACAGACTGTAAGACTGTCAATTAACTTTCTGGACATTCTAAATACAACATTCCGTGTTTCCAGGGAAAACACAGGTTTTCTTCCCACTCTTGCAAGAGGGAACTTTTTTGAACTTGTGAGTGCAGATGCCTTCATTGAATGTACCTAGCGTTTATTTCTAATCTACGATGTAAACTGTTCCTCTCAGGGGAAAAGTACAATGGAAAATTTACTTCCAACATCGTATGCAACTGACGTACATATTCAACGTGCACACCATTAAACTGCTGTTTGGCTGCATTTAGTTATACTTGGTATTTGTTCCGGATCTCCCGTCACCTATAGGACACGGATGGTGCTAGTCTCACTAACTTGCGTACTGTATGCCTTTAACTCCCTGTGGAGGTTAGTCCATCGACAAAATCCCTCAAACTGGCTCTGTTCTGCGCAATTTTACCCCCTCTGTTTCAATTCCAGAATATTGTCTCAAGGTGTCTTTTATTCTTGTGTGTTCCATTTCAAAGTTTTGTGATGTTGTTGGCAGGTGTCTTGATGGTGTGACCTATCCATCCCCAATGTCGCTTTTGTGTTTGTGTTTCAAAACGACCTTGTTTTGTGATCCACCATAAACTTTTCGTTACTAATTTTGTCTGGTCATCTGGCAACAGGACCACAAACAATACTAGTTTTTATACTTAAATCTGTGGTTTTTTTTCAAAAATTAAACTTATTATTAACATTTTTTTGCTTAAATCTTACTTTAAACTTTAACTTTTCTAAGACAATTACAGGTCAAAAGATCATGAACAAAACTTAACTTTTTGGATTTAAGTTAAGTATTTTCCTGATGTTCACGATTATTCTCAGACAGTGAGGTTAGTACGAGTCTGAATGTGATTTAAAAACCAGTGTTAATGAGAAAATTATAAATTGATTGATTGCATGGGGTTTTACGGGCTTTTACATATTTCAGTCATATCAAGACGTCACCAGCTATAGGTGAAGTGGCAGAAATTTTGACCTTTGCAGTGAACTTAGGGAAATGTGCCTTGGTACTGGGCATTGGTTTTTAAGATATCTCTCAAAGGATCTCGTGACTTTCGTTTCTAAATACCGAGTGTTTGGCAAAAGAACAGTCACTACCTTATTTCAAGTCTTGGTCAGACCCAACTAGGGTTCGAACCCAGGACTCACAACATACGGGGAGTGAGGGCTATACCAATTGAGCTACAGTAGGGGTTTTTAATGAGAATATAACCTTTACCAAAATCATGTAATGCATTGCTGAAATGTAAATATAAATCATGTTGCACTACAAGACATACAGTTTAAAGTGGGTGGCTGTATGCACTTGCAATGGGACCGTTGAACCGTTGATTGGTTGAACCCTTTGAATGATAATGACACAGATAGTGATATTGATGAATCAAAAGAAATCGTTAGATGTGACTGATATATTCCAGAGATTCTCGTGACTATGCCTTGCCGATTACAGTACTTGCAGTACTTTGATTTTAAACTTTTAATAAATTTCAAATTATCAGGGTTTAAACAATATATTTGTTTTAATCACAGTCATGTATTTACAAAGAATTATATTTTAGCATTTTGATTCATACTTTCATGTTGAATGTATACTTTTATTTTATTCTATCTTGAAGCTAGTGTCAGAATTTTGAAAAATAACATTGAAATATTTACATTTTAGTCAAACAGTCTCAATTAGCTTCCTAGTCAATGTTAAAATACATGAAATACAATGAATACATGAGGGCAGATTTATTGATTTGATTTAAATCTCAAAAAGTATATATTTGGACAGCTATAAACTAATAAAGATTATTTTTTTGAAAAAAACCACTATCTGACCTTTGACCTTTTATCTACTAAACCAAGGGTCGATCAGCTTGGCAACAGGTTGATTCTTGACCCCTAACCTATGATGATATAAGACAGCTATGTTGCTAGCTTTGAACACTCATGTCCCCCTATTGTGAAATTTCAATTTGTTTTCCACCAGACTATAACCTGTTATCTTTATCTTCAGATCTGACTCTAACCTAAAGCTAGGTTTGACTATATGTATCAATGACAGTACGGCATTATAAGTAAATTTTCTCTACTGAGGAACATGGTGGCAATTTCATCTTGACAAGATTATGCCTTTCCTATAACTTGAACTTGAGTAGAATTGATACGTGCCATTTCTAACAAATTTATTTTAGTGCCAAAACTCCATCCCTTTGCAGAAGTTTAAATCAAGTATTTGAGGGTTGAATAGATGCCCGTTTTGTTCCTGGCAACTCTGTCATGTTTATTGTGAAATCTAGAAGGCCCCTTAAGCTTTAGGGTGGGGCTCTGACGCACATGCTAACAAATCACAGTGCCTCTCACCCCTATATTAAAATCCATCATGCAGATCCTGGTGTGAGAAAGTTAATCAGTTTGCTTAACAAAGGTCAGTACTATTAATTTTATCCAGGCACTCCCGTTTCCTCCGTCATTTCGAACTGACCACTTTGCAAAAAGTGAGAGAATTTTGAATGGGAACTACTCCACTCCTTATGGATTTGCCAACATTCACACATCATTTCAAATGATTGTGTTACGACCTCTTGTTTAGTACACTCTCTGATTGGAAATTCCTCACCCAGACCCAGTGTACCTGTGAAAGGGGTTGAAACACAATGAAGGATGAGGATGTTGCTGAAGCAGCTAAACGCCATAGATGTATGCAAGTAACTAAACTCAATTGAAAACTTAATAAATCAGATTCGACCTTTATCTTATTTTACATAAAACATGTATCATATACATGTACAAAGAACGATGTATGTTTCAATGCTTGCCAGTTTTGAAATGTGGTCCCTCTTTTTATCAATGACTGACCAGAATTACCCTCACAAGCTTCAATTCTCGTGTAAAAAGGAAACATCTCCAAATATATGGGTTTTTACCATGAATAAGCCAGTTTTTGATCTCTTTTATAAAGTTCGGTAGAGTGCTCGCTCCGTAAGTGGGAGGTCAATGGTAGAGTGCTCTCTCCTTAAGTGGGAGTTCATGGGTTCGAACCCCGACTAGGTCTGACCTAAGTGGGTAGGGACTGTTCTTTTTGGACGAGAACTAAAATAAATGAGGTCCCATGTTACAGCAGGTGTGGCACGATAAGAAACCTGCTGTATACTGCCATCAGCACAACGCACAGGCAAAATTTCTGCACCTTCGCATATAGCTGGTGACATCTCGATATAAGTGAAATATTCTTGACTGGGATGTTAAACACCATACTACTCAACTCTTTTATAAAGGTCTGGCACAGAATTACCTTATGTACTTGGTTTCTGGATTGAAACTGCTCTTGTAAATTGAAACTTCAAAATATAACAATTTTTACAATGAATACACAAACTCATTCATAGAAACAGAATTTCCGACTTTATTCCAGATTTTGTAAGAAAACAACCTCTTTAAAAAATTTGTGAAAATAAAAATGAAAAAACTATCATGAATTCGCATATCAATATTGCATATATGTAAAGTTATGTACTGGTACAAACATTGTCATGCTTTCATTACATGAAAACAGAAACTGTTAATCACTTTGTTCTTTGGTCACTTTTTTGCAATGCCTCATGTTTAACCATGGCAACTGAAAAAGACCCATTTTTTTAATCAATGAATCAATCAGGCCCGTTGTATTGTATTTTTATAGAGATGACTCACAGCATGCCAAATCAGGATGAGAAAGAATTAACATGAAATAAATGCAAATCTTTGACAATATCAGGTGCGTAAAAAAATTTCCATATATTATTAACAAATAGACATACTCAAACAACAATATTTAACATTTAAACTGTAAGAGTTTTAGTTCTAGCTTCTTTATTTCTGTTACAACTCTTCTTTTCTCTCGATCTTTAAAAGTTCCACTTCAAAAACAAGAACAGAGCTGGCTGCAAAAGAACAATAAATAACATGAATTTATAACTGAAACAGCTAGCGAGTTGAAAATATTAAGAGTATATAATTTTGTTTCCATTCCCAATAGACAAAATCCCCATTAGCTAATATTTACAATCACACTGTTTTTGCTTCAATGCAGTGTTTAATCTCGATTCTACTTCATGATTCAATGCAGTTGAATGGAACACGCAAGTTTTTTCACAGCGTAGGAATACGCTACAACAGGGACTCTTGACCTTTAACATAGAAATGAAGCATCTGTTAGGAGCTTTTTTAGGGATATAACCACTGCACAAAAGCAATCAATTAGCTCAGTTTTGGCCAACACAGCAGATACATCAACACCCCAGCAACATGCTGCTCATCGCAATAATCGTGCAACTTTCCCGCCAACTGGCCTCATCACCAATACACATTTAAATCCGCAAGTAGATTTTTCAGTCATGCCATCGATGCTTACAAATTCACGTTCAGTAATTGTAGTTTAATTTTAATATGAAAATGTAACGAACAAGAACAGTTATAATTAATTGATTATTAATTATAAATGAATTAAAGCTTAGTAAAGTAATCATTTTCTTGCAGTATATCAATTTTCTGTGTGGGCGTGGTCTATTCAATGATCAATGATGCCGACAGTTGGAACAGTCAATTTTTAACGAGGTAGTTATAGTTGTTTTTCTTTTACGAAAAGTGTTAAAATGTCAGTTTATATTTAGTGTTTATTTGAAAAAGTTACAAAGGATTGTAAATATAAGGAATGACATTTGCTTTGACTGTACTGCATGGAGTTATGCAGTAGAATGGACTGTCTCAAATAACCATGAAAGACGAAGGCCAATGGTCAATGGCATTAATAAAAGAGAAGTCCAAATTTTCAGCAGTAAGAGCCAATTATATGCAAGGATTTTTGCAAATTTATTATAGCTTGTCCTAAGAATGCTACATATAACATATCTAAAGTCTAGCTACAATATATTATTTTTAAACTGCTAAAAATTCTATATATCAAATTAAACTTTAGGCCAATACCTACAATATTCTAACATACATGTCTATACAAAACGTTTATAGTTTTTGAGATAATTAACCATTTCAGTATTTGTTTGCATCTGAGACCTTGACCTTTGAACTTATGACCATCATTCATATATCAAAATGACCATTAGGCCATTACCTACAATATTCCAATATACATGCCTATACAAAAAGTTAATAGTTTTGCAGATAATTAACTACATGTATTTCAGTATATTTTTGCATCTGTGACCTTGACCTTTGAACCCATGACCTTCATCTATATATCAAAATGATTGTCATGTCAACAATACCTACAATTACCTGAAAAACCCATGCCATAAGCACCTCAAATTGTTAAAAAACAGCATTTTTATCAAAGGTCAAAAACTGGGACATCACCTTGACCTTTGACCTTGACATCTATTGGAAGAAAATAGCAAGATCAACAGTGAAAACTCCCTACAATTATCTTCAGCTGTTATTGAGTTATAACAATAAATGTTTCATTTTAAAAATTACATAATTTTACGCAAAAAACGTGTAACCTATTTTTTGCTCAATTTTCATAAAAACACAAATTTAATGTTCCCAGGTATCCTGAATCCAAATATCCAATCAAAATTTGCCTGCACCTTTTGATTTCAGAATAGAAGATTATTAGCTATTTTTAGTCATGGCGGCCATCTTGTTGGGCGTGGCTAAACCCCAAACACAATTTTGAAAGCCTGTTACCCAGGCATGGTATCCATCAAGTTTCATCAAATCTGTAGTTTCGGAGAAGATTTTTGAAAAATTGTTAACGGACGACAGACGAAGACGACGACAAGTGATGGCAATAGCTCACCTGGACCTTGTGTGCTAAAAAATTATATTTGCAAACAAACTTTGAAAATTTGGCTAATTATGATTTTAAAATTGTGGAAACCAAGTATTAATACATGCAGGAAATTAATACACATAAAACTGAATTCAACGTAAAAAATCTATTGTCCCAAACAAACTCTTTTTCAGTATTGTATTTAAAACCCATCAAGAAAACAAGACAAAAATTTAAAATTTTGTTTTTTACTTTCTGATTTCCAATTTTTATAAAAGCATGTAATATATTGCATTGCAAATTGCTGGTACCAAATAACATCAATATTTTGCATTCATGTTAAATATGGCCCACTAAGGACTTGATAATGGGATTGTTTTGAACAAAAGGAACAATGGCCCCTTCTAGAATGAGCACTGCATACAAAATTTTGCTTATTAGTATACATACGTGGTATTTTAGGTGGGGCTCCTCGTTCACCGTAACCCATATCTGGTGGTATAACTAACTTCCTCTTTTCTCCTTCACACATACTGAAACAAAACAAAATCAATAACAATCTAAATGGTGTGTGTGGGTGGGTGTGTGTGTGAAAGAGAGAGAGAGAGATTGGTTGTTGGAAAGTTGTTTTTCGTCATTTTAAGCAATTTTTCAGCTAGTCAAGACAACATAATTTTTCTTGTTAATTTCAAAGATTAATTCAAACATAAGTTCATGTGAAGCATGTGCAATTATTTCCAATCTGCTTTGTACTCTAGTGCACACTTATGTCAACCTTTTGGTGCTAACACACTTACCCACAAAGATGCTAATATACATTACAGAATATTCAGTGAAGTATATTAGTGCCAAGCCAACCAGTAAGGGCCTACTACAAGAATATTCAGGGGTCAAACCCACAGCGGTGAGACATATTGGATTTTGCCTTTTGAAGGCTAACACCTTAATCACTAGGCCATCATGGCTTCTGAAGGTGAGAAACAAATCAGAAGAGATTACATTATAACTATCATTGAAACCTTCACATAATAAGTCATACAAATCATATGTAAATATCAGCAAGTTGTTATGCTATCATCAACACTTAACTCAAATTCTTACCCTAGTAAACCTTGATCCCAGCCTTTGATAACCTGGCCCGCTCCAAGAGTAAATGAAAAAGGTTCTTTACGATCTAAACTGCTATCAAACTGATCTCCATTCTCTAGTCTACCCTGTAAGAAATTGTAAAGAAAAAATAATAATCAACTTATCGAGTAACACCAGCTAAATAATGTCTATGTTATGTCAATTACAGTAGATAGGATTTAAGAATATCTAAAAGTCTAACACTACTGACCACCAAGGTCCCAGATCTTTTATTGTCATGGTAACATGTTTAAGGTTTAAGACTGATCCTAGCTGATGCATTCATCACAGAATTTCCAATAAATTTGTTTTCTGAGAAAGCTAACAACCAGTTATACTTACGGTGTAATGCATCTTTAAGACATCTCCTTTTTTGGACTTCATTGTACATTGGACTCGTTTTTTAATTCCTATCTGCAACTTCTTTTTCTTATCCTCCTTATCATCTGCTAGTATACATGACACCAAAAATATGCTGAACAAAGCAATCTGGTACACAAAATCAACCTTCATTCTGATATACCGTTACCTATAAACATAATATAAATAATATGTAAATACATGTACATTTTGTGCACACAAAATTATCTTCATCAATTTATAGATGAAGAGCTTAAAAGCAATGCTAGGGCACCTGCGCTATTAGGGTGCCCCATCCATATTCTGTTGCAGCCACATGTTCCCAAGTATTTACTTTGTAGCAACCACAGTTGCCCTATCAATACTCTGTAGCAGCAACAGGAATCCTACCAATATTCTGAAGCAGCCACAGCAGCTCTCCATACTCTGTTGCAGTCACATGTGCCCTAGCAGTACTCTGTAGCAGTCACAGGTGCCCTAGCAGTACTCTGTAGCAGCCCTAAAAGTACTCTGTAGCAACCATATGTGCCCTAGCAGTACTCTGTAGAAGTCACAGGTGCCCTAACAGTACTCTGTAGTAGCCTCAGGTGCCCTAAAAGTATTGTGTCGTAACAATACTCTGTAGCAGCTTCTGGTGCCCTAACAGTACTCTGTAGCAGCCATGTGTGCCCTAACAGTATATTGTAGCAGTAACAGGTGTTCTAATGTTACTCTGCAGCACTGTGTGGCAGCAGCCACAGGTGCCCTAGCAGTACTCTGTAGCAGCATCACTGTAGCAGCCACAGGTGCCCTAGCAGTACTCTGTAGCAGCCCTAAAAGTACTTTGTAGCGGCCATATCTGCCCTAGCAGTACGCTAGCAGCATCAGGCCCCCTAACAGTACTCTGTAGCAGCCACAGATGTAGGGCTGTGACAAGCTGGGTACCCGTTCACGGTTAGGGTAATGACTGTACCCGGGTAACAAATTGTTTACCCGTTACCCATTAAAACATGTATCATTGTTGTAGACCTAAAATAAAATGTATATAAATTCAATTAAACTCTTGACTTTCATTCAAAATGGCATGACATGTCAGTAATCGTGAACATTGTTTATGCTTCTGTCAGTTTGTGACACACGAGGTAAGTATCAGAACACCTTGAGGAACTACATTCAACCCAGTAATACAAAATACAGTTCCGAACGGTGATACTGATACTCCGGTAATATCCCTCTTATTATCGGGGAACCACTATAAATAAGCAACTTTAAACATGACCGAAAGAAAATCAGAAATTTGGAAATTACTTAATTCAATAAAATCAACAAAACATTGAAAGTTATTGATTCTATTTAACCTTGCAAGACAAAACCTTTGAAGTGTAACTTGTATGAGCATTGCGCATGCATAATTAAGGTTTCATCATGGAGAGGCGGGATTCACGATTTACTATAATATACGTACAAGATGTCGATTTCTGTGGATTTATCTGTAATTTACTGCATTTGTTTACAGTAAAATTATCTATATAGATTAATAATCATTTATTAAATAATACATGTTTATTCTGGTTACTTATTCAGGGTTTGTGAAATAGATTCTTAATTGAAATGTGTGGAAGTTGAAAAGCATCGGGTACTCGGTACCGGTTAGGGTACAAGATTTCGGGTACCCGGATACAGAATTCTCTACCCGTCAGCCAGGGCCCCACAAACGCCGACAAGGTCATTTGGCGGTTAAGATCAGCGCTAAAAAAAACAAGAGGCCCATGGGCCTGATACGCTCACCTGATAACTAATGGCTAGCTGATAGATTTAAGGAAAACATAAATACTAAACCCCAATGACTTTTTTCTTTACATCAAAATGATCATTGTATCAATACCTACAACATTCTAATATACATGCCTATACAAAACGTTTATAGTTTTCAAGATAATTAACCATTTCAGTATTGTTTTGCATCTGTGACCTTGACCTTTAAACCCATGACCTTTTTCTATACATCGAAATGATTGTTGTATCAATACCTACAACATTCTAATATACATGCCAATACAAAAAGTTAATAGTTTTCACTGGATGCCATTTCTCTTTCCATATGTGATGGTACGCATGATCCAGTCTATGGCTAGAAGAAACAGAAAGGGTGAGAGGAGGCAGCCTTGTCTTACTCCTGTCCTGACCTGGAAGCTCTTAGTCAGTTGCCCATCATGTACTACTCTGCATGACATTCCCTCATATGAGTTCCTTATTATGTTGACAAACTTCTCTGGTACTCCATAATGCCGTAGCAATTTCCATAGTGTTCTTCTGTCCAAACTGTCGAATGCTTTTTCGTAGTCCACGAAGTTTACATAAAGTGAGGAATTCCATTCCATGGACTGTTCTATATTCTAATATACATGCCTATACAAAAAGTTCATAGTTTTTGATATAATTAACCATTTCGGTATTGTTTTCGCATCTGTGACCTTGACCTTTAAACCAATGACCTTTTTCTATACATCAAAATGATTGTTGTATCAATACCTACAACATTTTAATATACATGCCTATACAAAAAGTTTATGGTTTTCGAGATAATTAACCATTTTGGTATTGTCTCACATCTGTGACATTGACCTTTGAACCCATGACCTTTTTCTATACATCAAAATGATTGTTGTATCAATACCTACAATATTCTAATATACATGCCTATACAAAAAGTTTATAGTTTTCGAGATAATTAACTATTTCGGTATTATTTCACATCTGTGACCTTGACCTTTGAACCAATGACCTTTTTCTATACATATAAATGATCGTTGTATCAATACCTACAACATTCTAATATAAATGCCTATACAAAAAGTTTATAGTTTTCGAGATAATTAACCATTTCGGTATTGTTTCGCATCTTTGACCTTGACCTTTGAACCCATGACCTTATTCTATACATCAAAATGATTTTTGTATCAATACCTACAACATTCTAATTTACATGACTATACAAAAAGTTAATAGTTTTCGAGATAATAATTATAATCAGAGGTAAAAAAAATTAGGTCACGACCTTCACAATTAACCTTGACCTCATTTTGAAGATACTAACAAGAAGATGTCAAAACTGAAAACCCCATGTCATTATCCGGTCAATTAGTCAAATAACAATTTGAAGCTATTTTCAGATTTTTTCAAAATTAAACGCAAAAACGCGTAACCTATTTTTTGTCCGAATTTCACAAAATGAACAAACTATAGGCTTAAGACCCTAGAGAAGCCAAATATCACATCAGATTTTTTCTCCAATCAATACTTTCGGAGAGAAAGATTTTTTAAGATTTTTGCACCCCTAGGTCACCTTGACCTAGTTATGATAGCCATAGCAACGCCACGAACAAATCTGAATTGCACCGGCCCATATATACTTCTGACAAAGTTTCATTAAAAACTGTCCAGTAGTTTCAGAGGAGAAGTCGAAAATAGGTGTTAACGACGCACGCACGCACGCACATACACACGCTGCGCTATGCCATAAGCTCACATGACCTTCGGTCAGGTGAGCTAAAAAAAAAAAAAGGCATGGCATTCATACCCCCCCCCCAATAATTCATTGATTCTTAGAGCTGAGCTTATTTTTTGGTGCTTTTTTCGTATGGAATGTTACACAGCAAAAACCTACTTTCAGATGCTTCCTTTCTTTCTTCATTTTATTTATGAAAAACTTTAATCATCCAAACAGTCACCAAAAAGTCGAGTAAGCAGATCCATGTGCTCAGTTTGTTTACATGCTGTCTGATTATGTCCCTTTAATACATGTTATTCAAAGCAGAGTGAGTAACGACTATTTATCGGGTTAAAGTAAAAAATATGGCTGTCACATGTTTTACTGTTTACATGGTCTAAATCATTAAAATTTGCGTTTATTTAGAAGAATATTAAAGAGATCATGATTTTATTATCGCCATACAGCTTTCCTATGAATAAGGAATATATAGTAAGGTAATTATTTTCATCTGTCTTATGCAATCCACATCGTTTGCCTAGGTCTGTTCCAGAACAGATGGAGAGTTTCTCTTTGGTGTCAAATATTCTAATAGGGTTCGAATAACAGCCAACTAATATTCAAATGCTTAATTTTGGTATTATTTTTAGCTCTATTGATCCACCTCGCTGTTTGAATCATCTCCATGAAACAAGGCATAAATAAAACGGGCCTCGTACGGGATTTTGTTTACACGGTTTGTTGAACACACATGGTCTCGGTAATTAAATGATTAGAGGATTAACTCGGGTGTTGATTATACACTGTCACTGATTACTTATCACACCGATTTTACATCGGTGGGACAATATTGAGAAATGTGGCTTCATCTTAAAGTCTTGTGCGATTACTCGACCGTTAACTAATCTCAATTAACAAGACAAAATTTAGTAGGTTTATTGGGGAAAAAAACCGAATGACCGATTTTCAATTTGGCCTTTTATTTGCCAATTCGGTGATTTTTAGCCGATTTCGGCGATTTGTGGGGCCCTGGTCACAGCCCTATACAGATGTCCTAACAGTACTCTGTAGCAGCCATGTACTCTGTAGCAGCATCAGGTGCCCTAACAGTACTCTGTAGTAGCCACATGTCATAACAGTACTCTGTATACAGAGGGTAGCCACATGCCCTTACAGTACTCTGTAGCAGATATGTGGGTCCTAACAGCACTTTGTAGCAGTAACAGGTGTCCCAATGTTACTCTGTAACAGTCACAGGTGCCATATCAGTAATCTAGCAGCCACAGGTTCCCTTGCAGTACTATATAGCAACCGGAAGTGTACAAAACTATGTAAGTATTCACAGTGACAGGTACCCTAGTAGCATCCACATGAGTCCTACCAGTAGTTCGACCCAATTTGTCTGATTTGATACTAGGACTGGGGGGGGAGGGGAGTCACACAAAGCTGAGGTCTGAACAATGTGGGTATTAAATGTCGGTTAATGTTTACGCGACAGTAAAACGTGTACATCGCAATCATTTTTGTCAATATCATTGTTTCTACTACTATATACTTACTGTAGCTGCCTAACTCACAGTAAAGTTTAAAACGTGTACCAATCAACTTTCAGTTTCAAACTTCGGGAAGTACCATGTACTTGAACTTATTGCGCATGCGTAGCATTTTTCGTACGAATTACGTTTCCGGTCATTACAGAAAAGCCGGCATTAATTTTTTAAAATCGTGAATAATCACAAACATAATCATGTCGTAAGTAATTATTAAGCTGCATATAGATTCTTTATTATCGTTATATTGCTGTGATTGACGCATTTTATTTGTATCGTTAAAAATAAGAGTCGTTATTGGCCTTAGGTGGGGAGGGGGATGGATTTGAAGAAAATACATAGCTTTTGTTTACAAAAAAATGATAGTTCCCGTGTGCGTTTGCAATGTTATTCCCTGAATCTTTCAGAAGCAGTTTCATACGGTTATATCACATCGATTCACGCCATTAACCACCACCAAGTTCGACTCTTGAGTGTGCTTCAACCGGTGTCAAGTTGTCAAATTTTCATTTTTGGCATAATGATGAGAATTTATAGATCGGTTTCTTATGTAAATAAGTTAAATAGCAGAGTCTAAGGGTATCCCAGATGGTGCTTTGGAAAATTGCATATCTTTTTTAATAATTCGTTCGATTTGAGAACTCAAGTAAGTCGCTAAGAGTTAGCATTACCCAGAATATTGTGTAGCGGGACTGAGCTAGTCCTGGTGTTGTTGTATATATGGAGGACTTACTGTCCGTTTACTCAGTTGGAGAGAAAGGAATAACGCTAATATTTCAAAGATTTGAATGGCACGATTAAAAATCAAATAATCATCTACTTACATGAGCCGTGTCGTTGCTAATAATCCTTATTTCTATCTAATCCGTGCATTATAACTCCTTTAATGCACCAAAACGTGTTTTGGGTGGGTGTTTACAATGGTAAAAATTTTGACAAAATGGCGGAGTCTTTCGTGTGATGTAATGATGACGGAAGAATTTATTATTTACGTAGGTTCGCGAGGGGTACAATGAAGGGTAGTTCAAAGATCGGGTTGAGTTTAAAAGTTTGAATTTACGTCAATTATTTTCAAAAGTTTGAAAATGCAGAAAGGTAGTTCACTTTATTACTTTATTAAATCGATTTTTGGCATCCCAGTTACGCAAAAATCAATCTGTTCTTGAGCTGCACTAACCTACGTAAATAGTCGACTCTTTCGTCATGACTACGTAACATAAAGAACCCCGCCATTTCGTAAAAAAGATTACCATTGTAAACACCCATCCAAAATATATTTTGTCGCATAAAATGATATATTAAGCAAGGATGGAACCGAAACAGAAATTTTCAGTTACGACTCGGCTCATGTAAGTAAAAGAATCATTGATTTGTACCCGTCGTATTGAAATTTATAGAGTATTTTGCAATCTTGCTTTCTCCGAAATAGGCTAAATAAACAGTAGGGGATTTCGATCACTTAGTGGATTTTGGAATAATTTTTTAGCTTGCTAAATAAAACTGAATCAAATGTACATCAGCGTAGTTAATACTAATTATTATGGATGCTTTTATACTGACAAAAGCTCAATCAAAGCATTACACAGCATGTTTTATCTAAATCCCTACCGGTCCCCATTTCTATGTAAACAAAAATGGCGGAAAGGTGAATCCGATCACGTGATGTAGTGACGTATTACACAAGAAAATAAAAGTGTTTGAGGCTCAAAACGGGCCAGTGTTAACATGAAACATGAACATTATATCTTACCTCATGTAAATCCTAAGGTAAGTAATATTCCAGCAACCATTCACCCATCTGTGTGTCATCCATCGATTTCATAACAATTAGAAACCTTATATTGACATATGTCTATATATATTATATAAATATATATACTGATGCAACATCAATAGTTTTAACTGTAAAAATCTGTTGAGAATGTGCTGTGAACCATGGAGCAGGGAGCAGGTAGCGGTTATCACTTTATGGTGTTGAATTGCATTTATAGAACCAAGTGCTGTATAATCTTGCTCCCCATATATAACAATTATGCTATAACACGTGGTGCCACTTTGCAGCCTCGTTACAATTGCACCGAATGGGATGTTGCTGTTTATCAACAAAACAGAAACTGGTAATAAACCATACAACAAGTTGAACAACCCATAATCTGTGTAACAGGAAGGAGAACAAATGCAGGGTCAAACCGGAAATCAAACCCGGGACCTCACACATTATTACTATTTAGAGTTGGAACCCTTATTAGTTCCTTACCAGAGGATGGAGGATACTTGCTCTCCATCTGTCTGTCACAGTTGTACGGTACATGTGTTGTATGGGCAACTCCTACAGATTTCTGATAATAATCAATTTTATGGAAGTATCTACAGATACTAAAGTTGTACATGTGATCAGAATTTTTAATTTTTCAGGTAGTCCTAGTTGTTTAAATTTGCCACTTTTTGGTGGAAATTTGCTATTCCTACCGGTAGCTTATATGCCATTCCCTCTCCCTATGTAACCACACCTCACCCAGACTGACCCTTCATCCCCTACTATGCCTAGTGTTTATTTATGGTTGGGACTATGTATTGCTTGCCAATACTGACTTGTAGGAGTGATCTTCCAAATTACTATGTTTCCATTCCTGGTAGCCAAAATCGCCATTGGCTACTCATTTTTGTGAAATTCTTTCAAAAAGTAACCTATTTTAACAAATTTATAAAAAAATTACTTGAAAAAGTACTATATTTTCACCAATTTTTGAAATTTGGCTACTAATAATTTTAAAATTGTGGAAACATAGAAATTAGCTACCCAGACCGCTACATTCGGATGATTCCTCTCCAGTTATTTTTGAGTTTCCCCCCAGTCCCACATAAGCAATCTTGCTCAAATCCCTCGGATGCACATTAATGGCTCGTAATTGCCTGTCCAACACTTTCAAGAGCCACACTTGCCACCAAAATGTAACTGGCAGTACTTACTGTAGAAAAACAAATTGTGAGTAGGACCAGGAATTGAACCTGGGACCTCCCACACAATAAGTGGCCTTAGCGCTCTACCAACTGAGCTACATGTACCTAGAAGGCTACACACTAAACAACCCAAGTTACTGTTTTGTTTATTTCATCTCATTGAAGCTCCCAACACTTCCTTACAACCTGACACAATTAACTAAACTCTTTCCAAATATTAGAACCATTGTTTTACTGTAAATTGATACAGCAATTTAAGACAACTCAATTTACGCCAAAAGCAATCCGTCCTTGAACAATTATTTCCACCTGAATATAGACAGTCTGGCATAGAGATTTTCTATGACATTGACAAGTGATTACAACATAAAAACTTAGTTTCATGTTTTGTTATCTTGAGTGTTTTTGAAATTATTTCATTTTTCTCTACTTACTGATATAAAATTTATATTTATATTATTTTTCAGGGCCTTAATGCAAAAACCCAAAAGTGAAATGACACCAGAGGAATTACAGAAAAGGGAAGAGGAAGAATTCAACACAGGTCCTTTGTCTGTCCTCACACAGTCTGTAAAAAATAACACACAGTTCTTATCAACTGCAGAAATAACAAAAAATTATTAGCCAGAGTGAAGGCATTTGACAGGTATAGTAGAAATTCTATCGTTTTAAAAATTGAACCTTTCATTTAAAAGCATTCATTGCAAGAATTGGTTTAGTTACAGCAAATGAAGCCAGAATTTGATATAAATTCATAATTTTTATCCTCCACCTTTCAAAGAAGGAGAAGGATATTTATTAAATTCACACTTTCATCCATCTAAACATTCCTTGTTGGGAGTAATTTTCCAAAATCATAAAGCTTTATTTAAAGAAACTTGGTGCAAAGCATTAATTTGCCATCAACATTGATATGAGATATGAATCTCATTACCCCAAGTTGGTTTGCTCATTTTCCTGGGATTTATGACCCTTTGAACATACCTGCAAATCACAAAAAGTACCAACTGACAGGATATCCAAATTCTCTGAATTTGCTTGTTTTATTTCAAATTTTTATTTGATGATAATCTTTCATTGTTATTGTTATTTCTAGACATTGCAATATGGTATTGGAGAATGTTAAAGAGATGTGGACAGAAGTACCAAAAACAGGAAAAGGAAAAAAGAAATCAAAGCCAGTTAACAAAGACAGATATATCTCAAAAATGTTCCTTAGAGGAGATTCTGTCATCCTTGTCCTACGTAATCCATTAGCCACAGCAAAATAAACTTGTCATCTGTCAATCATTGAAATGTGTTTGTAAATGTGATGTGACATTCATCCCGATGATCTTGATGTGACAATGTTGGGTACATTTATATGATGAATGTATGGTGGAGAGATTCTCACAAAGTCACTGTTGTCATAGACATTCATTGTTGTATATCATGTAAATATTATCGTCATTATGTCTCACGAGAACATTGTATTCAGTAAAATCATGAACTGATTAATGTCTTTGAACCATTTCCCATCTTGTCTGACATCAGATTTCTCTTAACAATGGTAATTTCAGTTTTTAAGAGAACATCACTATTATTAATTATTAGTTTTTGTTTTTATTTTACTTTACATTTTACAATAAATGTAAATCTGATAGACAAACTTGTCAAAGATGTTATCACATTTTATAGTATGGACCTTAAGGTGAAAATAAATGGTTTTCAAATTTACCAAATTTTATGAATATTTTAAGTCTGTCTGAACAGAAGATACAGTGTGAGTAGAAGTAGTTTTTAGATGGACCAGATGTGTAGGTTGGTACACTAGCTGGTTCAGAAGGCTGTTATCAACATAGTTTTTTCCAATTTCCTCTATAATTTTGGTCTTATGGCCATCTGAATTAGCAAAACACAATAACTTGCTACCAAAAGTTTGAAGTCATTGTAGAAACATGGATTCAATTTAGCATACAAACATGACATGTAGGAATTGTGCTATTCAAATTATTTCAATTTTAAATCCATTGATTTACTGTAATTATTTAGATAAATTCTTCATGAAACCTGATGCATTGCACAAACTTTTATCGTGCATTGTTTCAAGGACTGCTGAAGAGCCGAAAATGTCCTGCATTAATTTTTTTTTATTTACTTATTTTTTTTTTGGGAAGATATGACTATAAAACAATGATTTCTGAAGAGAATATTATATGGAAGTGGACTACTTTTTTTGCTATAGTCATGCAAACACCATTTTTTGGACATTTTCTTTCAAAATTTCAGAGTTTCACAATATCGGTAAACTTTTAACAGTGAACTCCCACTATGGAAGTGAAGCTTGGTACCCTAGAAGGATAAGCAAATGTTTAGCTAGCTACTTCCACCAATGTGAAAACAAAAGTAGGAATGAAAGGAATAATGTATCAAATATATCCAAGACAACTGTGGATATAAACATCTTGATAAGCCTACATTTGTGATATGCTGGAGTCAACAATTTATTTGTAAGCAGCTTGTTTCGTGTATGTAACATCCACTTAGTGGGAACAATCACAACCATAGCATATTAACTAAATATGCACAATAAGCAGTAACGGTAGGTTACAAAAGTAAAGTTGACTCTAGAAAAATTTAAGTTATCCGTTTGTCACATAGCTTCAAATGTAGCCTTTTTTGAGGTTCACAATTGAGGTTTACAAGTATGAAGCAGATCTTGAGAAATCAGTTGTATCCCTTATTTGAAGCTTGCTAAGAAAAAGCCTGCAATTCCATGCTTCTGGATGGTAATTCCTTTAATGTAGTTAAACAGATTTTGATAAAACAAGAAGTGTAATGTCCAAATAGATGTCCATCAAAAATGTTAGAACTCCCTTTAAAATGAGCTTTTATCTTGACAAAGATTTGCCAATTTTAAAAACAATTTGATGGTTTTTTTAGCCCACCTGAGCCAAAAGCTCAGATGAGCTATTGCAATCTATCATCGTGCGTCATGTGTAAACTTTACATTTTAATCTTCTCCAAAACTACTGGGCCAAATTTGATGAAACTTGGTGATTATCATGCCTGGGTAACAGCCTTTCAAAATTGTGTTCGGGGTTTGGCCATGCCCAACAAGATGGCCACCATTACTAAAAATAGCAAAAATACATAAAAATCTTCTTCTCTGAAACCAAAAGGTGCAGGCAAATTTTGATTGGATATTTAGATTCAGCATACCTGGGAACATTAAAATTGTGTTTTCATGAAAATTAAACGAAAAATAGGTTACACGTTTTTTGCTAAAATTATGTAATTTTGAAAATGAGACATTTATTGTTATAACTCAATAATGGCTGAAGATAATTGTATGGAGTTTTCACTGTTGATCTTGTCTTGCTATTTTCTTCCAAAAGATGTCAAGGTCAAGGTCATGTCCCTGTTTTTGACCTTTGAAAAAAATGCTATTTTTTAAACATTTTAGATGATAATGGCATGGGATTTTCAGTTAATTGTAGGTATTGACATGACGATCATTTTGATACATAGATCAAGGTCATGAGTTCAAGGTCAAGGATGCACAACTATTACCGTTAGTTGATTATCTGCAAAACTATTACTTTTTGTATAGGCATACATATTAGAATATTGTAGGTAATGGCACAATGATAATTTTGATATATAGATAAAGGTCATGGGTTCAAAGGTCAAGTTCACAGATGCGAAAGAATACCGAAATGGTTAATTATCTAGAAAACTATTAACTTTTTGTATAGACATGTATATTAGAATATTGTAGGAATTGATTTAACGATCACTTTGATATATAGATTAAGGTCATGGGTTCAAAGTTCAAGGTCACAGATGCAAAAATACCGAAATGGTTAATTATCTCGAAAACTATAACTTTTTGTATAGATATGTATATTAGAATATTGTAGGTTGATTTAACGATCATTTTGATTATAGATTAATGTCATGGATTCAAAGGTCAAGGTCACAGATGTGAAAGATACCAAAATGGTTAAATATCTCGAAAACTATAAAAAAAAATTGTATAAACATGTATATTAGAATATTGTAGGAGTTAGATTTAACAATCATTTTGATATATAGATTAAGGTCATGGGTTCAAAGGTCAAGGTCACAGATGCGAAAGAATACTGAAATGGTTAATTATCTCAAAAACTATAAACTTTTTGTATAGACATGTATAATACAATATTGTAGGAATTGATTTAACAATCATTTTGATATATAGATTAAGGTCATGGATTCAAAGGTCAAGGTCACAGATGTGAAAGAATACCAAAATGGTTAATTATCTCAAAAACTATAAAAAAATTGTATAAACATGTATATTAGAATCTTGTAGGAGTTGATTTAACAATCATTTTGATATATAGATTAAGGTCATGGGTTTAAAGGTCAAGGTTACAGATGGGAAAGGATACTGAAATGGTTAATTATCTCGAAAACTATTAACTTTTTGTATAGGCATGTATATTCGAATATTGTAGGTAATGGCCTAGATGAAGGTCATAGTTTTATACTTTTGTTTTTACTTTTTTAGCTGTTATAAATAATGTATTGTAGCTAGACTATATATATATTATATGTAGCATTCTCGGGACAAGGTATGATTAATTTGCAAAAATCTTTGCATTAAATTCTGCCTTACTGCTGAAAATAAGGAGTTCTCTTTAATAAATGTTATTGACCATTGAACCTCTGCATAAGATATGTACTTAGCCTCAGGTGAGCGTTAAGGCCCATGGGCCTCTTGTTTTGTTTTGGATGACAAAGAAAATATTTGGTGCAATTGCTCAGGACATAATTATCTCCCCTTATTCAGGCACATAAAGACGTAAGGAGACTTGGAACAGAATAATAGTTTCAAAAATATTATTAGAAATGGTATAAAACTGCCCTTTTTCAAAAATTGTCCTATAGCAAAATTTGACATACAGTATTTATTTTAGCATTTTCATTTTTCCAAGTCTCAAAAATTAATGTGGCACATGAACAGAACGTTTTGCGTCTTAATTGGGAGATACATGTAATTGCGTCTTTAGAAATTCCTGTGTCTCAAAAAAATTCAGCTGCTATATTTATTGGTGCGTCACTATTAGTAAATTATTATCAGATCATATAATCAAATCAGTGTTAAACCCAAATCCAGCTTATTTTGAGTTGTGACAAAAAACATGATTTAATTGTGTAGCATACTGCAATTCGGTAAGTGCTAAATTTTTTCTTTAAAAATTATAGCGATTTCTTAGTGTTATTGGTCCAACATTTAAAATCGATTGCTTTATTAAATCGAACACAAACTACCCAATCATGTCCAAATGACAACCTCTAAGCCAACTAAAAACTGGCAAATTAAGTTAAACACGTGAACTTCGACCAGGGAAGTGATCCGAAAGGGTAAGCCCCTACTGCCTAGCTAGTTAAACCCGTCACTGTGAAATCAATTGAGAATGAAATGAAACAAAGGGACGTCAAATATATCGTTTTTGATACAGAGACATCATAGTTTACAATGTTGTGCTTACGGCCATTTCACATGCTTCCAACATCCCCTAGTCAATTTATTTGCTAGGGGCTTGCTTCGTTGTATAAAGATCATATAGTGGAATCGGGGTCTACCGTAGCGTATTAACTGTGAAATAAATAAAAAACACATGCCAATCCATGTCCGAATCACAATCCAGAGACAAAGTAAAAACTTTGAAACCGACAAGTTCGGTTAAACACGTGAACTTAAATACCCGGATGGGTAAGCACCTTCTGTTTAGCTAGCTACACTCGCCACGTGTGTAATAAATTTGAGTGAAAGGAACACTGAACTATGGGAAGTAAAATACATCCAGGACAATCCTGGACACAGTGGCAACAAACTTATCGACACTACTGTGATAAGGGTCCAGATAAGCCAAGGCTTGCAATTCCCTGGGTCAAGAATTTGTGTAAGCAGCTTGCTTCGTTGTATAAAGTTCCCGTAGTCGAAACAAGCTCTACTATAGCGTATTTATTGGGAAACAAATGCACTCTAAGCAGGTATATTGCTGCATAGAAATGGAAAGTTGAAAATAGAAAAAAACTGAAGTCATGTTTGTCATATACTCGTAGCTTCAAATGAAGTCTTTCGTTGATGTCTTAACTGAGGTATAAGTCCACATATTAAGCAGAACATAAATAATAAGCCGTGTATTTTATTTGAAGCTCATTAGGATAGTTTACATTTACACAATGTTAAGATAATTATAAATAAAATGTCATTTATATATCCATGTGAAGTTTAATAATTGGACGACAGGTTGCTCTATAGATGTAACGAAGTTCTGCATAAATTGTGCTTTATACGAATACAAAATCAAATCAGCAAGGAATGGTGCAGTTTGTGCAATCGGTATACCGTTTGTTCGTTAAAAAATTACATTGCACAACACTGTAACATTGTGTTGATTGATTTATCAATTAGCCACATGCACAAATCACAATCCCAAAAGCAAAGTTAATACTGAAAACTAGCAGTTAAGAAAACGTGAATTTCCACCTGGCAAATGAGACCGGGTGCTCCGAATGGTGAATACTTCTTGTGTAACTAGATTCAACTTGGTTGTAATCTTGAAATGTGAAGTTGATACCCCGGTAATCAAAGGAACGTGGGATTTTGAGATAGTTTTGGATACAAAGACACCATACTAACTGACATCATTGTGATGACAGCCATAAAACTTTTTGATAAGACTAGGGTTGAAAAATGCCGGAATCAACAATTTAAGTTTTTTTTCTAGTAATACAAACTGAATTATTGTGAGGTTATTACGTATACCAGAGAGAGAACAGAGTAATTTTTGAAGGTTGAAATCTCATCAATTGAAATACTTGGAGATAAAGTGTTTTAAAAGTTAAAGGGATTGGGCCTGGTTAACATCGAACCTGTATATAAGATAATGATTAGAGACTGTTTCTAAAATTATCTAATAGATGAAAATCGGACATGTACGCGCCAACATTTAATAGCTAAACCCGTTAAATGATTTGTTGCAGAATATCAAAACGTCGCCAGCTAGCATATGAACGTTTTTAAAGAAATCCTTGCTTTTGCTGTTTAAATAAAAACAAACATACTAATCCATGTCCGAATCACAATCCATAAACAAAGTAAAACTTTAAAACTGACAAGTTAGGTTAGACACATGGACTTCCACCAGGGAAGTGAGACCGGGTGCTCCGAAAGGGTAAGTACCTTCTGTTTAGCTAGCTACACCAGCCAAGTGTGTAATCAAAATTGGGTGAGAGGAACATGGGATGTGAAATATATCCAGAATAATCCTGGACACAGAGACATCAAACCTATCAACAATACCGTGATGACAGCCATAAAAAATTGAGGGCCTTGATAACCCTTGGCTTGCAATATCCTTCACTCAACAATTTATTTCCAAGCAGCCTGCTTCGTTGAACAAAGTTCCCGTAGTGGGAACAAGCTTTACCATAGCGTATAATTGGGAAACAAATACACTATAAGCAGGAAATGCAGGTATATTGCTGCATAGAAAAGGAAAGTTGACAATAGAAAAATTAAAGTCATCACGTTTGTCATAAAATTTCAAATGTAGCCTTTCGTAGGCTAATACTTGAGGTATAAGTCTAAATATGAAGCAGAGCTTGAGGAATAAGTCGTATCTTTATTTCAAGCTAGATATTTTATATCTAGGATAGATGGCATTCACATAGTTTCCGAAATTAGGATTTTTAAGAGTCAGAACGTCATCTATAAATCTGTATGTTGAGTGGAATAATTTGGCGACAGTCTTCTCTCCAGATTTATCAAGGTCCTGCATAAATTCTGCTTCATAAGAATAAAGAAGGAATAGTGCACATTTTGTACCCATTGGTATACCGATTGTTTGTGGAAAATTATATTACCAAACACAACAAATATGCCATCTATCAAAAACTCCAGCATTTTGTTGATGGCATCTTCAGTACATATTTGTTTGGAATCCGTATGGTGCTTGACAAAATAACCAGAATCCCTGTTCAGCACTAGATATTTTATCTTGGCTTACCGGTTTTGTAAAAGAATAAGTAAATAATTGTTTAACGTTCTTTCAATTTAGAATAGGGATAGTGGTGTAGAGTAGAAAAATCAAACGTTTTTATACTTTTTACACGAGATAAAGTATTCAAAGCAAGATGTTCAAGCTATTCTTTAGCATTTTTAAGAATCCACATTTGGTTGATGCCAGATGAAAAGTAGACTTTTTCTGAATAAGACTGAAGACCGTCTTTGTCGACTGTCAAAATGTGTTAAGAATTACTGATAATGATTTAGTAGTCAATTTATATGAACCTGTTATACACTATATAAGAAGAAACATCCGCGTGGAAGAAATATGCGCGATTTTCATGGTAAAACTTTTACCGCGAATATATCTTCTTGACAACAATTATTCATTCCCCTTGTTTCCCTTTCTCTACAGTCTGAACCGTGAAAAATGTTGCCGTGAAATAGTTTAGAACACCATAACCGCGAAAGTTTCGAAACGCTAATATCTCTTCTTATACAGTATATGTTTCCTTGTATGTATTTTTATGGAGCTTAGGAATCTAATATAAATAAGGAAGGTCAAGTTCTTCCTCTTTAAGATTAATACCGAAAGACTATAACTTCCCCATGGTTGGAAAGAACTTCATCTTTGATAAAATATAGGGGTTATCTGATATCCTATCTAAACCAAGCTCCCCAATAAGACATTCAAGGTAGAATCTCTAACAAACGAGAATAATTTTGTTAAGCCTTATCAGCTGGGACAGAAACGGGTTTTCTCCAAATTATTATATTTATATCGAGGCAAACAAAACCAACAAATAAAATGTGAGTAAATAATTTCGATTTATTATTATGAATATCTTTTTTGTATAAATAAAACTGCAAGTTGTTTTAAGAAAAATATTCCTATACTTCAAATGTACCATTTATAAATGGTTGTTACACATAATGTTACATCGTATTAAACTCTGGAAATGAAAACAAAGCTGAACAAAAATAAATTAAATATATTTACATGTACATAATTTGTTGTCTAATACTGATTTATAATCTATTTGAGCATTAACAAATATATATATCTTATGTGCCGGTATTTAAATTAAATAGCGAATTTGAATACAAATGAAAAAAACTAATGTTCTACAAAAATCACAGATAAACGTGTGTAACACATTAATATATCACAACTAGTTTTGTAAAAATATATATTTCTGAAAAATATATAACATATAAAACGGTGTGTGTGTGTGTGTGTGTGTGTGTGCAATATACACCATGTAACTGACAATTATTAAACCTTTAGATTTACAAAGCTTCACCAATAGCAAAAAGTATGTCAGAGTCCAAGAGAGAGAAACAGCGAATTTAATAGTGAGGAAAACGTTAAAGTAGCTAATTTGAAAATTCCATTGCAAAAGTTCATCTTAAAGAAACAAGTATATAAAGTGTAAAATGTACATGTCCTTCTATCCAAATATTTGGGGAAAATCCTTTGGATACGTAAATTAACTTTATTGTAGTATTGTATGATTTATCACAGATTAAGCACTGACGTTTTCGTCATCTGTACTTCTCAATATCCAAGTCCAATTTGCCGTGCCTTTAACCGAAGACGGGATGCCACTGGAAAAGAAAGTATACTACAGTATGATAATATATGTAAAAACACAAAGCAAGTCTGTAAAACGGAATATTTGACAATTAAAAATTCAAGCAGAACCCTCATTTTTATAAATTCGTTTCTTTTTAAAATACTAAAGAAGTTATCAATATACATCGAATTATACATCCAAGTTTAATAGTCAGGTCAACACATTGAGTTCTAGTTTTATAGTTTAAAGAATTATTTCTCTATTTTTGAAAATCGGTCCATATTTAACTATCGTTAGAAATGGATAAATATCTAAACAAGATTTTAAAAACAAGCAAGCACGTGCGCATGCCGTCAGGAGCTGAAAACACAACTTAAAACATGCATGGTTTAATTTCTAAAAACAAGTCACAATATGCATTTTGCATGCTTTTTAAATAATAAATGACCATTAAAAGCAAATTGTTGACATTCATTATTGGAATAAAAGTTATTTTTATAAATCATTAGTTTAAAAACTTTAATCAATTATATTTGCATCATGCATTTTTCAAACTAGCAGTTTAATTGCGAAAAAAAATACATGTTGTACTTTAAAATAAATAAACTATTAACACAAATAATATAACACAAAAACATTTTTTTTCTTTCAAAATACTTATAATTAAAATATTCCAAGTTGATAATATCAATTTGGCATAATTGTTAAAAATTACAGGGAGTTAAAAGCATAAAAATAACATTAAAGTTTATACATATTACACATAGTGTTAAATTTTACAAAGAAGTACATGTTAGCGGTATATATTAGTCCAAAAGTACATTAGAACACTAAATACCGTTAACTACACAACAGTTGGAGGGGCAATCAATGCCTCTCCTGGTATGCCCATCCAGCGACCAAAAGCACCTAAGCTAGTCCTTAATCCAACTGCCAAAACAATTAAGAAAACGTTTTATGTAAGTATACAAATTAAAACATTGTGTATTTTCTCCAACACTTAGCCGTTTCCACCACCCACTAAGTACTTAGTCTGACACTCAAAAATCCCAAATAACCATTAAGTACACTAACTCTGCCACTCAAAATCCCCTATCTGTAAATCGCAGCTTGTAAGGATTTTGTTTTCGAGTAGAGAAATTAAGGTTAGTAGTTTCTTCATGGTATATATGGATGTTATTTCTAAAATAAATTGCTTGGGGTTTTCCATATATGGTACAACAACTGCACAGGTAAAATCCAACCGAATAACTGAATTGATATCAAAGATATGTCTTTTCATTTATTATAAAAATAACTGCCCAGTTTAAATGATAAATCCAGAAACAATTATATACATATACACGTTTTTTCGATACTGGCTTGAAAATTTGAAACATATATTGTACATATATGTATTTCTTGCATCCCAGATAGCAAAATCCATAAAAAAGAAGTGCAAGATATTTCCATCTTGTACCCTCCTGTGCAATATAGCCTACACGCTGTTTTTCCCGCAAAATTTTATCAGCAAAGCCAGAGGTGTATCGAAAGTTGAAATTGGTTCAAATTGAATAATTGTACTTTCTGATGCAAGAAATAGAACCAATCACTACTTGTAGTGCCAGATAAGAGAATCTCAACCTCGTTCTAATATATTTGGTCCAGAACTCGGCAAGCCTCGTTCTAGACCAAATATATAAACTCGGGTTTAGATTTCCCTATCTTGCACCACAAGTTGTGATAGATTTTATTAATCTTTTCATATACGTGTTTTCTTTATGAATTGTCGAGATAAATTCTGATGTTTTAGTTGCTTAGAGCTTACAAACTGCGAAGTCATACTCAAATTGAAGAGAAAACATGAAGCATTTTAATGCAGAATGTTCATTTATCTTGTTAGATATAACATAAGGACCAATCTGAATAAACCCACAAACTGGAATGTGTACATTGTTTTTTGACCAGCAGTCAAAAATCTTTTTTTTTCTCTCGAAAGAACGAATTACAAATATATCCCAATTACAGGTATTTAAATAAAAATGTGCGAAAATTCTATAATTGAAGAACATAACTTACCACGGAACTAACATTTTAATTTTGACCATTATGAATGAAACAATGGTTAAATTATTAACAAGCCATTTTCAATTGATATTGTCTACAGTCATGGATGTTAGTAACATTTATAATTGGTATAGAAATTGCTTTGATATAGAGAAGTAAGAAGATTGCATTACTATTCTGTATGTTTAGATAACAGTACCCTCTGTAACCATTTTGTTTATATTGTATTAAGCTTATGTTTTATTTTATATACTGCAATATAGATTTTATTAGTGCTTTGTACTAAATAGTATATCTACAACACATATAGCAATATCTGCTTATAGTGCTATTACAGTTGCCTAAAATTTAATCATCATGAAAACCCGAAACACTCAAAATAATAGTTTCTGTAGCAAAGGCTACATATTTAAAGTTACAGTCAGGTATATAAAGAATACCAAGTTAAAACTTATACAAATGTGAAGAAGCCCATGGATATTTATAACGTCATATATCAATGAATACCAGACTGTTTATTTTATTATAAATCAATTGGCCAAAAACGCAGCATTTAGCTTGACAAAACAAAACTATACTAGTGTTTGGTTTCTAGCATGTATCTATTTAGTTCACAAATCAAGCAGATATTACTGTGTATATATACATGTTGTAAATACATACATATAAGATCAAAGTTCAAAGGACGTTACCGAATTTGGCTGATCCCATAATGTGTCATCATGATATTCTAAATGAAATATGAACAAGATGTACGTTGGCAACAGTCAAACCAATCAAAAACGAGATTTTGGTAATGACAATAAGACAAAAAGATTAAAGAAATTATTTAGGCAACTCTGAAATCTTCTTGAAACAAAAAGATAAAAATGCGCATGTTTTCGATGAACGGACGTATTAATAACTTTGATGATGCATGCCATGTTGCTCTCATGAGCAATTAATGAAATAACGCTTATAAACCATTATTCCATGATAGATTAGGACATGATTTTTAACATGCACATGTTTCATAATTACTCATTTTTAAACATTTTATCCTTAAACACTATTTAGAAAGTTTTCAGTAAAGGGGTAATTAAGTAAACACTGAATTAGGACTACCAGATGTTTGGCAACACAAATAAAAACACTTTCTAACAGTGGCACATCTACAAATAATCATACATATATACTGTAAACCGACTTTTATTCGTTTGTGATTAACTTTCGCGGGTTTCGAGAGGAAAAAATAATCGAAAAAGTTAATCGCGAATTTGTTTCTGACAATAGTTTAAGTTACTAGTATACCAAATATTTAGCTAAAGTCTATATTGCGAATGTAAATAGTCGTGAAATGGTTTTGGTAAGAGAATCGCGAAATTTAATAACCGTGAATAAAAGTTGGTTTACAGTAAATGAGAAACATACACAAAAATAAGGGGGAAAACAGCCAATAATGACAGAAAATAAAAACTTACATGTATCAAAAGGTATATATGTGCAAAACAGTCGATTATTAAAGACAAAGAAGATTGTGAAGAAATAGTGAGAAAAAGATGCTAGTTGAAAGGTATTACTTTGTATAAAATGTAAAAGTTATCATATACACGGTAAGTTAATGATTAATTATGCTGATATAGTTAAATCATGAAGCAGGTATATATATGTGTTTCAACTACGTACTGTAAATGACCACTTACTTATGCGTTAATTTCATCAGGGAGCAAATAATACATCGGGTCTTCTATTAAAAGTAATGACTAATATATTAGTACTAATTTAGGATTGAATGTATATGCAAAAGGCTCATATCAGAAAAAGGGAAATACAGGCCTGCAAGTCTCGTTTCAAATAAAAAATAATCATACCGGTCCATTGTTAAATCACATTACATAATAAAAACTTTGAAAACTGGCGAATTTAGCTACACGCGTGTACTTCCACCAATGAAGTAAGACCAAATGCTCTTTAATTTTGTAAAAAGCTTTGATTTCGTACCAGGACGTTAAAATTTGACGTCAAGGACAAGCGTTACCGTGGATTACAACAAATAATCAATTGTTACGTGACATCATTTTTCGAGATTTCTCAACACGCCAAATACTCTTCTTCACGTGACGAGACCTGCAGAACCTACACTAGCACCATGTCTGACCAACCCAGTGGAGGAGCAATAGTTATATATTGGGATCTAAAGGGTGCTTTTACGAATTTGGACAAGTTGCAACAATGCAGAACCTTAACTAAAATGTGTATTCCACCACAAATAGACAATGATTTCATGTTCAATAGAAACAAGTTTTGATTACGATATACGCTTAACTGAAGTTTTTATACAGGAGTCATTGTGCAATGGTATTGGACTCATGTCAGGTGGATAAATACATCAGAATTTTAAACTTAAAATACGTAAACACTAACATTAATTATTATTGTCTATATCTTTTAATACAGGTTAATAACAAAAATCTGTACTTAATCATCATTTAGATGGCCAATGTTAGATATAACTAAAAACATCATTAAGCTTGTTTGAGAATACACTGGTAGTGAAAACTGTAGAGATGTGTATATAATGTAGTGGCCAGACACAACCATTTGCTTAAAATTAAGAAATGCTTCAAATTAAATTCCCACATTATTTGAATAAATATTTTATGTTTGATAACGATGCAATATTAGTTGAGGCCCATTTCAAGTTGTTTGCTGTTATATTGGCGATAATATGGTAACAAGAAGCATGCAAAGGTGAGAGAAGCATGCGATGCAATATATATAAAATGTATATATAGAGGTAAATAAAAGGTAAATAAATAAAATAATGTGTATATTATAGGGATAATAATAATAATTAAGGTATATGTGTTTATATAACAATTTCAGTTGTACCTTTATGTCATCTTGGCTTCCAACCAATAGGGTCGTTCTGTTATGTTAAAATGAAACATGTTTATTGGTGGAAAGACAATAATACATGTACTTAGCAAATAATTGACTTTGTCTTTATGATGAACAAAAATGCCTGTTTGTTTAAACTACTTTTGCATTCTTACAAATTATCAAACACGGCTCATTCCGCATTTGAAATAATCAAAATTAACCGAATGAAAACCAAAATGAATTTTGCAAAAGTAGAATGATCAAAGTTGTCAGATATAGTTCTTAGAATACAGTATGTATATGTAGAATAAATGACATGCAGATTGAAATAACGGTGATAAAATTACTCGTAATGATCATTGTTGAAAACCATATCCTAATGTTAGTTGTGCGTTTAAAAATAACCCTAAGTACTGATACCACATCACCTATATCTACAGACTTGTGATACCAAACATTTAAGGAGGTATATATAATAAATGTGCATTGAATCAGATGTGATTGTTCAATGTACTTTATATGTGTGACGGAGGTCGTTTGTTTAACATCTTAATAAAGTGCAAGCAATAACATGCAAATGTATTACATTACGTTTGTATGAGAACGTTTACATCTATGGATATACATTGTATTACCACCGAAAGCGACTTCTTCAATTTTGCGCAGAACATTCACATTTAGCTTGATCTAAATGGTGCTTGCACTAAACTAAGACGTTTCCAGTAACCATGGTGATTTGTCTTATTGTTACAATGTACGGACACAGAAATATACTTACGATCAATTGGTTTTTGTTCCTGGTACCAGTATTTGAAGCCATTCTTTGCTCTTTGATTGAACTGGTTGTTATACACCTGTTTGCGTTTTGGTGATTGTGATCTTGTAGGTGGGCGTGGCATTGACACGTAATGCTGGTTAAACGAACTTCTGTATTGTGGATTTCTCTTTCCTATATTGTCAACTTGTTTGACGGTACCTACAGTGATATATGGAAAGTTACAGTAGAATACAAGGCATGTAACATTAGCCAGAACTGTCATGTACTACTTTTGAATTTTTATAAAATAATGCATACTTTTGAGTGCATTATTTTATAAAAAATCAAAAGTAGCACATGACAGAACTACCAAAACAATGAATAACATAACTACATAGATTTAAATTAAATGACCAGCGTGAATCAACTGATGTCACAAAACAACTGATTATTTGACTTTAATTTCCGACGTCACTATTTATCCGGATACAAAATAAAAGATTTCAGACTAGACTTACAGACCCTATATTAAGATTTCATTCGTGACACAAAAATGTTCAGTAGATTTTACAGGAACATTTTTACCATCCACAGTCACCACTGTTTCTATAGTGCTGGCAAAAAATTAGAATACTGACCCTTACAGATTCTATATTGTCAAAAAAGAATAAATGATTGGATAAAAATACGGTTGTATTTTTTATCTTTTATCTTAATTGATGTGTAATGAAATATGTAACTGTAATTGTTAATGGTCAATTTCAAATTATATTATAAATAAAAAAATGTTTTTCGAATATTGAGCACATTTATAAGTACTAGTTTTATAGATAATAATGTGGTGTCATCGGATTAAAGGTAATTCATTATCTTTTTACTTTGTTAATTGTAAATATCAGAAAAGGCATGTTTTTGCATAAATCGTGGAATTTCGAATACCAATGACTTGTCAAAATATACATTGAGGACCGAGAATTTTTATTATACTTTGCTAGATGGGATATTTAACATCTGACTTGGCGATTGTTCCTGCTTGAATGCAACATATAACCATTTTGAAAGTGCTAATGGTTACATCTCAGCATAAAAGACAACATTATTACATCTAAGTGGTAATATCACTACATTAAGTGATATGTTGTATATGAGGCATGTGCTTACAAATACAAAATATAAAAAAATAACATAATAAAATAGCTTTATAAATATTGTGGAAATATTTTCGATGCAAAAACAAAACAAAACAAACGAGCTATTCAATACATCCACCACCATTTTAAAGCTAAATGTACGAAGTGTATGTACTCTAAACTATTACAAGCAAAAAGCGCCTAAAACAATAAAAACATTCTCAAAACATATCGATCTGCAAAACATAATTATGTGGTTGCTAAATGTTATCTACAACAAAACAATAGCCTGTTCTCTGATCTTGTCTACATGTATAATCCACAACACTTTTGTGCAACAACAAATATTTTAAATGGTATGCTGAATTCATTCCAAATGTTTTAGGTATGGATCAGTAAAACGTTATCTATTGTCTCAAAATATTCAACAAAATCGAATAATTTAAACCATGTTTATATCACAATCCAAAAGAGAAAGTAAAAATTTGAAAAATGACAAATTTAGTTAAACACATAATCTTCCACCAGGGAAGTTAGGTCGGGTAAAAATTCATTTTGCTTATTTTTGCTTTGACAATTCTTGAAATGTATCTGAAGAATTGCACTTTCTAGTTGTTTACATTTATTTTCAGATTTTGTATTTAAACTTGAAAAAGATAAAAAGATAAGAAATAAGCATTAGAGTACAATCAACTGCTCTGTTTTTTCATATATTAGGTATTGGAGTTTGTAAGTTTGCAACAGTGAAAATTTCCCTATTACCAGGTTAGACAGAGTCAAGTCTTTATGTTAATTAGACATCAAATAAATGTGCTGCCACCACTTCCGATCAATCATATTATTATTACTGGTGTACGCCATATAGTGAACTACATAACATAGCTACAATAGCAATAACAACAAAACAATATAGGATTAATTTCCCGTCCTGTTTGACGTTAAACGACAAGCAACACTACTACACAGAATAATCGTAGCCAAAACATGTTGGACATTCAAGCCGCACTACAAACCCTCTATGAAGGCTATATTGCTGCCGGTTTGGCCTATCACAGAATGAACATGGCGCCATCGTCCACCGGCTCTTCCTTTACGATTGTCTCTGTAAGATTAAGTATTACAATTAACAAAAAACTTAATAAATAAAAACTAAATAAGAAATACTAAAAGGCTTATGTGTCCTGCTGCATTGTGTAGATAAAACCTATGTGCATATTATTAAAATCATTTTGTGCTTTGTCGCAGAGCGAGCTTACATACCCTCTACAAATGTTATATGACTTCCAGTGTTAGCTGTGCATGCTGATATATGTCTCCATCGTCCACCTGCCCTTCCCTGCCTGCACAAATTACTGAAAACAAGATTTTTACCTTCAACATTAATATTAATTGCACTTTCTTTGCCCCATGCCCATTATAATGAGATAATCAAAAACGAACATACCACCATTCCAAAGCATGTAAAACTTTAACTTTGAAACTGGCAAATTAAGTTAAACACGTAAACTTCCACCAGGGACGTGAGGCTGGTTGCTTCGGAATTAACTTAAACGAACCTTCACTGTTTCGATGTTTTTGTTTCCTTTAGCATGTGATGGTATATACTTTCCTTAAATTTTCTGTACTGTGTTTTGTGTTCTATTTTTAACTGTATTTGCAAATTTTTGTCTGAAAATTGGAGTAAATATTTTCCAGAAGAATGTGTAAAGGTATAATCTCAGATAACTCGTTGAACATCATTCTAAAAATCACTACTGATGGGAATTTTATTCTGAAACGGCGGTCCAGTGCTTCATTACAAAGCTTTAAGCTGACGGTTTTTTATATCTTTTACGGTAACGTTAATACTCACGGATCTTTAGGTGCGAATTCGTTTCTCCATAATCTGTCGTAGTATTGCTTAGTAAAGGGGTCCATTCTTTCCCCTTCCATCGGGTACATAGTTAATGATCTGTCCATCCTGGCAGGTGAAGGAGGCGGCAAGTAATTGTCATACCCTAACCTAGAATCTGTCTGCAATATCATAAGAGAATAATGCCAAGGGATTAGTTTGGTACTACGTATATAGTTTGCAATAAACATTAGTGTAATAATCCAATCAAGACAAAAGAAAGCGTGGTGAATCGAGAACCACAAAACTTACAAATTCCGGTTTTTATGAAGTATGTATGGATTCTGCAACGATCTTAAAGACTTTAGCGGCAATAAAACAGAACATCAATTGCCGCATACATTTACTTGATCTTCTGGCTGATTTTTATATATTCTATATTTATAAGATAAAAGTATCCTGAGAAGTGCAATTTACATCTTTGTACCAATGATAAGTGAGAACACAGGAATGATTTCTTTAGGAAACAATGCGTGTTTTGTACTTATTAACCACATAATTACAATAAACATGCACAAATACTGAAATAAAAATATTCTGATATGTAAAAATTCCAGTTGTCACTGAATACAGAAAAATAACGTCTTTACAATTCCATAAAAATTCTCAGCTTGGATGGTTGTTCCTGAAACTAAAGGGTAGTCGCATTTTATATAAAGCTTCATGTATTCCAATATAGATAAAATATAAAATATAGCTTTCCACACAGATACTATTCAATTAGTCATTATTAGTCGATATACCAGGTTGGCAGGTAAGGGCATGGTAATCTCAAACAAGGGGATTTGTTACCTTTCCCTTAACTTAAATAGAGAATAATAGATGAAATAAATTAAGTAATTTGCACTCTACAAACATGAATTTGAGCCATAACCAATGTACTTTAGCAGAAAAGAGTAAATAGGACATGATAACACACATATTACAAAATCACTACTCTAGATAGGCACTGGATATAATGACAAAACGATGTCCAGTGGTGTGGTTACAAAGGTTAAAGGTCAATTGTTGTGTACATTTAAACTTTTACCAGACAATAAACCAAAAAGCCCATAATTCATAAATATCGATTCATTATTTTTATCTTTATTGTACAAATTATTGAAATACGTTTTTATATGAAATCCAAAAAAATCAAACATTTATTTCCAATACTTAAATGTCTCTTGCGTATTTAAATTGAATTTTTATACAACTTCATATGTAAAATCTATATATTTGCCAATCGATATGAGGTTTTATTTATTGTACATTGTAGTATATGCATTCAATTAGAATTGTTCTAAAATGTAACTGGAACCTATAATGAGTAAAGAGCAACATTTACATAATGTAAACACATCGCTTATTTTAATGGAATATTTAATGTTGACAGAGGTTGAAATATTATACTAATTGCAGTCTGCATTTTAAAATAAATCGGTTATATATGATAAAGAATGATTTAAGAAAAAGCAAATTCGTTTCAATGAAATATTAATTCCTCGTTGATAAAATGTTTTATAAATATAATAAAGTAGATTACAGATAAAGAATATGTATTTGGCAATGAACAAGCTTAACTCACTACATGAAAAAATAAGCAAACAAAATAAAAACAACCAAATAAGATAAACAGATGGAAACAACTGATTATAAAACTCTCGACGGACAATGCGTCAAATAACAAAAAGGTCTTGCTGCAGCGGTGTGTTAAATGCTTTTGGAGGAACCAACGCCAAAAATACCCCGTTTTTACATCCAGTATTCTCTGATGAAGGAATACTGTTGTTAAACAAACAAAATGATAATAATGGCAAAAAAAATAAAACAATAGGCGTATATAGCGTTCTTGCTGGCCTTTCTTGTATTTCTTTTTTCAAATGCAAACTATTTTTTTTAAATATTCCAACTTATTATACAAACTGAATTGCGTCAAACCTATTTCAACTTGGATTGTTAAAATGAGTTTACTGTCTAAGATGTTAGTGAGAAGATGTCAGAAACAGTTTTAAAATGGCGCTAAATAAATCAGCTCGTTAATATGTCCATAACATAACACCTGGCTAAAGCTACACTATATAACTACCACACACAGAATACATAAGTTATGTAGTTACCTGTCTGTATAGATCCATATACTACGAAGCATCAATAAAAAATAAAAGATATATGCTTTATACATTTGTTAAATTATTGGAAATTAATCAGTGTCTTTTTGTTATTTTGAATTGTGCCATTTTATGTATATATAAAGTACAAACCTTTTAAAGTTTAACATTGGGCTAGGGGAAAGGACTCAAGGTGGCAAATTGTTGAAATGCTGCTGGCAGATAGATATCAGCTGCCTGCATGTATAGCTATACCAAGGGACCGACAGGTCCATGTATGTATTGACATTCACAAAACTTTGGGCCCTTATTACATGTATGTACTTGCATTGCATTGCATTTTTTATTTCAAGAAAGTCAGCACTCTAAATAACTTTCATGATTTTTAGGCTTCTTAAGAAAACAGCATCAATTTGAGTGGCATTATTATGCATATCAAATACAAGATGTTTCATGGAAATTTGGAAAGAAGACCAAAAAGATATATTTTGCAGTTTACTATTGTCGCTGTTTGACTTTTTTCAAATTGGTTAACAAATTGGTTATACATGCATTGTTACTCTAAAAGTGTATACTTACCACAAAATGTGTTGTTTTATCAATAAACCTAATTTATTTGAACTAATTAGCCATAGTGGGTTAAGTAAGTGCTTGTTAGGTAGTTACATCGTCTATTATTCATAACGTGTAACGTGATATAACATTCATATCTACATAATTACATGACTCAATCATCTGTCAGGTACTAAACCAATTATCTTTATATTTTCTAATCCCTTATTTCATTTTAGGTACTGTATAAATCATTACTACCACAAACATTTTCATTATGATGTTAGCTAAACAGGAGGTACTTACCCTTCCGGAGCACCTGGTCTCCTGTCCCTTGTAAAATTCAAGTGTTTGACAGTTTCAAACTTTCCGCTTTGTTTTAAGATTGTGATTTGGGCATAGATTTTTTTGTATTGTAATATAATGTTTAACTTTATATTATGTCAATGAAACATAGATATACCGGTCCATGGTTAAATTTTAATCCCAAAATCAAAGTTAAAACTTTGAAAATTAAAAAATTAAGTTAGGCACGTGAACTTCCACCTGAGAAATGAGGACGGTTGCTCCGAAGAGAAAGCACCTGCTGTCTATCGAGCTACACCTACCGCGTGTGAAATCAAATGGAGAATGGAATTATATGCGATGTCTAATGAATCCAAGATAAATTTGGACACAGAAAATTCATACTTATCATCCTGATACTTATAACCTGATAAGATTTTTTTGATTATGTGTATGTGGATTTGCCGTCAGAATGAGAGGTATATGTGTGTCTTCACTATCATATAGGAGTCCATCAGTTCATCATAAGCAAACCACGTCATACAGAATATGTTTCTCTATTTATCTCTCAATTTGAAGATCGGAAGTTTGATCTATGCAATAGCTTAAATGAAACCCTTGTGCTTACAAGTCCTGTGTATTTCAAAAATTTCTATCCACTAAAACTACATGAACAGTGTATATATCATTATTCCCACAGGTGTTTAACCATTAATAACGTGGTAGTATAGTCATATAATTATGTTAATACACAATGTGCTCATTCACATGCAAATTAACAATGCACTGCTATATCCAAACATTTCTTAAGCATTTTTCTACCTTACCTGTGTTGCTACATTGTTTTGAGAAGGTGGCCGTGAAAGCTCAAATAGTTTTATGGCCGTCAGCACAATATTGCTGATAATTATGATGTCTCTGTGTCCAAAATAGCCCCATATATACTATTTGACGTGCCATAGGTCAATGTTTCTTTTTTTCTCAATTGTGATTACACACATGACAGGTGTAGTTAGCTAAACAGAAGGTACTTACCCCTCCGGAGCACCTGGTCTCAAGGGCTTGACTTAATTTGCCAGTTTCAAACTTTTTGCTTTGTTTTGTGATTGTGATTTGGGCATAGATTTTTTAATTATCATTTATTATTATTATATAATAATATAATATCAGACTATCAGTCATATATATATATATATATATATATATATATGTGTGTGTGTGTGTGTGTGTGTGTGTGTGTTTTTTTATTTACAGTCAAACCTGTCTACAAAGGCCACCCAAGGGAACCAGAAAAACTGGCCTCTATGGGCAGGTGGCCTTTATATACAGGTTCAAATAATATGAATAAAGAACAATTGGGATACAATTCTACTGGCCTTTATAACCAGGTGGCCGTTATATAGAGGTGGCCTTTGAGGCAGGTTGGACTGTATTTGTAATATAATGTTTAACTTTACATCATGTCGATCAAACACACCTGTCCATGGTCACAATCACAATACCGAAAACAAAGTAAATACTTTGAAAACTGGAAAGTTAAACATGTACACTTCTATCCGGAAAATGAGGTCGGCTGCTCCGAAGGGAAAGCATCTAATGTCTATCGAGCTATACCTACTAAGCGTAAAATGGAGATTGGAATTATTGGACGGCTAATAAATCTAGGATAATTTTGGACACAGAGACATAATACTTCTCAATAATAACCCGATAACGATCATAAGAACGTTTTGATCCCAACGATGACCGTGATTTGAATATGTGCATGTGGAGTTGCCATCAGAATAAGAGGTATATGTGTGTCTTCATTATCACATAGGAGTCTATCAGTTCATCATAAGCAAATCACGTCACAAAAAATAGGATTTTCTAGAAATAATGCGCATTTGCAGATTGGATGTTTGACTAATGCAAAAATTAAATTGAACTCTTGTGCTTACAAATCCTATCCACTAAAGCTACATGAATAGTGTATATATCAGTAATCCCCACAGGTGTTTATCCATTATTCACGTGGTAGTATATTCATATAATTATGTTAATGCAAAACGTGCTCATGCACATGCACATGCAAATTGACAATGGACTGCTATATTCAAACATTTCTTAAGCATTTTTCTACCTTACCTGTGTTGCCATATTGTTTTGAGACGGTGGCCGTGAAAGCTCTGATTTTGCCCGAAACATTGGCGTGTGTTTTCCAGATGCTGGTGACAACCTTCCATAATTGTTGATGTCATATACAGGGGTAATAGCACCATTTCTCTGCTGGTAATCCGACGGATAGCTAAAGTGAAATAAAAAATTATGAAAATATTAATAGATAATGTTTCAATGTTAGTAATTGGATTATGAATGAATGACAGTCCGACGGATAACTGAAATGTAGTTTAAAAACAAAAATGATAAATAGATAATATTTTTAATTGATAAATGCCGTGGAATCATCATTTGTCATGGTGATCCATTTTTGTTGCTTTCCTGAACACACTCTTACCACGAATTTACATGGCAACAAAACACTGTATATTAAACCTACCTTTACGACAAGCCACGAATTTATCAACCCACGCAATGTATTTTTCTTAGATCCACAGAAATAAATGAGTTCACAGTAGATAATGAATAAATGTATTGGTGAGAAAATGGACAGGAAGCAGTATATTGCGGTACAGGTCTGTCGAAAGTTTAATACTAAGCTATGTAATTAGTGCCAAATCGGTACCTCATCTGGCCCTTCCTTACCAATATCTCGACAGATTTTTGGCAGCTGCTATATATCTATGTCTGCAAATTTACAGTCTCTTGTTATCCTTATCGTGGCAGTCGAGATTCGACTCCTTTTCGTTAGCAATGTGTTAAACTTTCGACTGGTTTGTACTGTATATAAAACAAAATAACCTGAGGACTTTATTATAAGGTTTCTTTGGTAGAATAAACCCTTTGTATTTATCTATTTACTTAAGACTTTCTGTCACATGGTGTTACCGGTTTCAGATGTTTGTCAAATAGATTCCGTTTTGCTCCAACTATTTTGTTTCTAGGGCAAAACAACATGTTATATATTATAATACTGGCATTGTCAATGTAAATGATAGCGTTTACTCGCAAGGCCAGTAATATTGCTATATATTAATGCTTTTCCAAAATGCACTATATTTTTAATTTTTAATAACTTCCACAACTCTGAGATATATAACTACCATGAAATCGAATCTATAGCAACAATAAGCAGTTAACAATGTGGTCAACATCATTATTTAATTTTTGAATCTGGTTGAACTCCACGTGTTTCACTTAATATGCCATTTTCAAAAGTTTTTATTTTTCTTCGGGGAGGATTGTGATTTGGACATGGACCGGTATGTTTGTATTTGATGTTGATATCTATGATTTGCCCTCAGAACATGAGAGGTATCAGCGACTTATCGTCATGGTTACTAAGATACGACAAATTCATCATCAGCAAATCAAACCTAACAACACAAAACTCGGCATTTACAATATGCATGTATAAGATTCCAATTACATTTGTGTTTGTAGAAAGATCTAAATGCTCAGAATTGTGACTTAATAATTTATACAAAAGTGCATGCTGCGAATTTTGCGAGAGTGTTTCAAAGTAAAGAATATTGGAACATCACTGATGAATTGAGATTTTGATTGATTTCTTATCAATGCTATCACATTTGTATCAACCCTTCAAACTCTTGGTACCATACCCCACGTCCAAAAGAAAAGGGTAAAACCATTACTTCTAATCCATTTGCCTGGTGAGACCATAAGCAATACATACAACGCTTCCAATGGATGTTGTCAAAACCACCCGTCAGTGCAAGGCCAATCGGGCCATGTCATTTTATGCCCCCAACCCACTCCCCACCCCACCTCTCTCCTCTCTCTCTCTCTCTCTCTCAAACACACTTTTATATGTATGTATATATTAATTTAATATGTACATTGTATGTCCATTTAGAATCATTATTGAATGTACGTTTTCAAAAGCGATTTTTCGTTAGCGTTTATTATTTTATTCCAGCAACAATTATTTAAACAATCTAACGAGTATTCTTTATCCTCTATATTACAATGACTTAAAATATTTTGTGATATTTAAATTTCATATTTTAAATTTTACAATCTGAAATCAAATAGGGATTGTTTTACAAGTGTATATTTTGAATTGAAGTCAAAAGTTGAGTGTTTTACAAGGATGACGTTTATGATGGTCATAGTTATGATAATAGGTGGGTGGGCGGATTATTACGCGTTATTGACATAGATCTTGACATTAGCCGGAAAGTCAGACGTTATTTAAAAAGGTGTAACCTAATATCGTTTTATGTCATTTTATTCATACCCAGGTCCTTATTCAAACATTGGAAACATTTATCAATTATTGAGATCATTCCAAACAAACAATTTTATATAATGTATATATATTTATGAGGTATTCTGACAAATAAACAATAAATAAAGTTTGTCTTTAGAATTTCCCGTGTCTCAAGTGTGTTTAAATGTCGCTCAAACAATCGAAACATACGTCTGGCTTAAACATCCACATATATGTAGAGAATAATAAAACTACCCAAGAAACATCCAGCATAAAGACATACAACAACAAGTCCAGCAAAATGCAGCAAGCACAAAGTCACACTTCCAAAACAAAGAGACAGAGAAACATTGCCCATGCTGTAATAACAAGATATATCTAAAGAATAATAATAATATAAAGCAACACATCCAGCAAAGAGTGCAACAAATACAAACCCACACTTCCAAAACAAAGAAACAAGGAATCAGAGTTGACATGTAATGAATGTTTTGCAGTATGGGTCATTATTCTAAAATCGCTTAAAGTGCTAGTATCTATCCTAGTTTCAAACAACCAAATCATGCGGCAAATAAAGCACCAAACTACAATTTTTTCAACAAGGCTTAGTGAACACTGTCTGTCTCGATGATTTGAAGTTAATATGCTCTTTCATTCTTGTATGATATGAAGGTACGAAACTGTACAGAAAAACCTCGATTCATTGCCAACATTTCCTCAGTCAAATGTTGGCATTATAAGAAGGTTTGACGATAAATTGAAAGGAGCGTATAAAAACAGAAAAAATTATTTTTGGACTTCAAAATAATGTGGCGATAACTAAGAGAACATATTATCGAGGGGCATTAAAAGGGCTTTATTGAATATGAGTTGTTTTACATATTTAAAGGTTTTATTTATGTATAATAAACTGAATGAACTCTCTATTGAAAAAAGTGTTTTCGCGCGTGAATAACTATTTTCAAAATGGTTGTCATATTATGATTTACATGGATTAATAAAGATGTATGCTTTATAATTTAAATGATTAAAAAACAAACCAAAGTATTTTGTAAACGATGTTTTCCATTATCTTGAATTTCGAATTAATATGACGAACATTTTTACATATTCCAGAATCAGAAGGCAAACAATATTTAAATAAAATAGGCCGTTGATGGGTGTATATATTTGGTTAACGTGAATGCAAACACGTTTTGCATCAACTGGATGGCTAGAGTTAGAGGGTTTTGGGTTTTGTAACCCATATTGGTATAAATCGACTAATGTATTACGTTGACCTAATACCCCCACAACTTGAATTTACGTGATATTCATAGTTACAATCAACCGTTCATTTTGAAGCAAAGAACATTAAAACACTAGTCTTTATATTAAGGTGGTCGTTATAGCGAGTTTTGCTATGTATTAAAGCAATTAGATTTTGTACTCTCCCTGTATTTAACACACATGTCTGCAAAAACAACATGACGGACAAGTATGTGTTAATTTTTTACATGCATGGTAATAAATGATATGTAATGTTCAATTTATAAAGTTTCATTTTAATGATTTAATGTGTTAATATAAATATTACAACTCTTATCAAATACTTAATAAAAAGTACTTTATACGTGTATTTATTTTATAAATTGACTATTAAATGCATACCTCAGTAACCTTGATCAAAGAAATTGAAAGTTTTCCCTTTAATTTTATTCAAAACTTTTATTGACATCCACTTAATTAAAATTGGAGTTTTATTACATTTTAATGTCAAACATGTTTTAAACACTATTAATATACTTGCCAGAATAAAAAGACAATTTTAACGAACAAACACTGAAAACGTAACGATTTTCTTTTTTAACTCAATCGAAGCAATGCTCAAAGCAAACATTGCCTAATAATGCTTTTCACTGAGCAAATTATTCACAGAAAATTTTTTAAAAGACGTGGATAATTTTAAGTACATTTTAATGCTGATCGTAAAAGTAAGTTGTTGAATCATGTATGTAGGTATGTCTATGGCTTTGTCTTACTAAACGACCACGTGATGAAGTGATTTATTGTAGGCCGAGTGTGGTTGATGTAAGGGGGTGATCGATTCAACCTATACAGAAACTGATACTCTGGACAAAAGTAAGGTAACGTTTGTATATGGGTTATGTTGGGTCAATAAATAGGTCACTAGACCAAATCATAGAAACCCCTTGCCAACACCCTTGAAGCCACAGATTAAGTACAAACTTTATCAAACTTGAACAGAATGCCCCTCTTGACAATTTAAGCAAAGTAAGCTTTGTATAGACATGGGTAAGTTACCTTACGATTAAGTGTGCTAGCATTTCAAGAACAAGACGGGTGACACTAGATCGCAATGACAATAGGACAACAAATTCGCAATGATAATGGGACATTAATAAATTTGCAATGACAATAGGACAACAACAAATTCGCATTTATTTTTTTATGTCACACATGACAGATGTAGCTAGCTAGGAAGAAGGTGAGTACCCAGCTTCACTCGCCTGTTAGAAGTCTGCGTGGTTCACTAATTTGCCAGTTTTCAAAGTTTTACTGTGCTTTAAACATACTAGTTTACCGTTATGTTTGTATTATCGCTTGTCTTGTTCGACTGTTTTATCGTGTTTGTAATGCGGTTTGTTCTTGATTGTATTGGGTGTTGCCAATTTCATGTTTAAGTTGCAATTTTTTCATCTATTGCAACACAGAGAGAGAGTGTGTGTGTGTGTGTGTGTGTGTGTGTGTGTGTGTGTGTGTGTGTGTGTGTGTGTTACAATGCAAAGTAGAAGGGGTGTTGAGAGTAAGTGCCAGATAAAAATTGATGATTTGAAAATCAAGTTATTGGAATAATTTGTGAGAAATTTAAAACATGCCTTCTTGCACGACCTGGAATCAAATATATATAGTGGTGCTTGTCTAAACCTGTATACTGATTCCAAACTGTTTCAAAAAATACATTCGACATGCTTTATTAAAGTAAAGACTTAAGTGAGGTGGTTTAATTCAAGCCGTACCGATGTGCCTTATTTACCGTAATTTTTGTATTACGTTTTTCATCAAATTTAATAACAAACTTAAATCAAACGTTTTTATACTTTAAACTCGTGTATATTGATAAAATATATAATTTACACTTAATTTTTGTAAGCTATGATAAAGTATAATTATATTTAATCAACCTTCCATGATGAAGCAAATCGCCCTCTTCTTTGGAAATACATCTATGTGTACATGCCGGTTAGTCAAATATATAAAGTTTAATGAAAAAGTTCCCTTAACAGTTCATGTGATTGGTGTTCCCACGCTTGCTCACTTAAATTTCGCATTATTTAGTATTTATTTTAATTAAGACATAAAATTTTAATCATCGCATAAATCTGCTGTAGCTAATAAGACAATTTTCATCAGAACACTGTTTGACTCCGCCCTTTGACAACGGATAGTATGTTTATGTTCCGTAATGTCATCAACACTTTTGCGAATTATCAGACAAATACCTTCTGGGTCTTAGTTTGTTCAGGACAAATTTCCTTTTACAAAGATTCTGCAAATTTTTGAGAATCAAAATGGTCTTACATTGCACAATTGCTAATTTAAAATTAAAATTATTTGCCAACGTTTTGCTTATAGCGTTACCTACAATATGCTGTTTTTGTTGGGTTTTTTTCTATGCGAGCATAAAAACGCAATGTAGAAAACCCCAATACAGTTGGCTTCGGAGTTTCTGTAAAATTCTCAATGGCACTGAACTAAACGTATTCAGGTAAATTCCCCAGTCCGATCTTAATATAGTAACTTGTTCAATATTGAATAAGTAAATGATTCTTGCATAAGTAACGTACTTGAGTTGCGACCATTTGCAGATAAAAACATCCTAATGTTTCTGTAACCTAAAACTATCAACGTATTAAATAGATCTTCATTAGTGGCAACTATTTGGACAAAGCATCCAAACATATAAAAAAAATTATTGCATTTAAATAAATTATCAGAAATATTAATAATGAAAATGAAAATTTGAAAATGGGACAAATCACTTATTAATTATACATCAAGCTTAACCCCATGTATTTCTTAAAAACGAATCTCAATCCATTGATTTTGGTGGTTTTTTTTCAAAAAGAACCTTGTTTTCAGTCGGTGAATTTTTTGGTCACATTTATTTCAAAATATTAAGTGAAAATTGAAATAATTACATTAAAGTACATACCTGTTTGAAACAAAATACATCACGGGGTTACATGAATTCCGTGGGGTGATTTTATATTCGGCTTTAGACACGCCTAAATGTAACATCCTTGCTCCGTACCACTGTATTCAGATTAAATACTATTATACAATGTAATGCTGGTGTTCTCAAGTAACTAGACTGTTTGTATATACCTTATCTTGGAGGGTGTGATAGTTTATGTACGCGTTATGATGGAGATAAAATTTTGTAGTGGTGGTTACGATCCAGATCAATAACTATATAAATTGGGTAAGAGAATAGGGTAATTGATAAATAAAGTCAGTAATAAATTACTTATTTATGACTCCATTAGGGGTGTCTGTAGCTTAGTTGATAGACAGTCTCAAGGGAAATTATAACAAATAAACTTGTTACCATTGAAACATGCACTTTTTCACACGATTTTACACTTAGTGTGTATGGTGCTGAGTAAACTATGTCAACTATGCCAATGATTTTTTGATCGATTCAAAGAATGGTTAGAATCGTTAAACTTGTTTGTTATTTTGGTTATAGACTACCAAACCCGACTAGACGAGCACCTCCAATCAAACCAATACTTATAGTGCTGAGTTAACTATGCAAAATATGCCAATGATTGTTTGATGAAAGGATAATTGAACTTACTCGTTAATTTGGGAGCAATATTTGGTTATAGAGTGCCAAACCCGACTAGATGAACATATCCAATTAAACCGGAGATGATAAATAATTTCGAGTTAAAATTATAAGGTAATGGTTTGATTTATCAAATATTCTTTCTTTATTACTTATTTCATATCCCTGTCACAAAAGGACAAAAACAACCGCCTTGATACTGTTCATTGTCTTTTGTGTTTCCACGAGTTAAGCTTTTAACAAAATGAAAACTTGTCAAAGTTGTTACTTGTTACTTGTGCAATATGCTTTTTTTAAAAATTAGATAGAACACTAGACTGATGTCCCAGACTGCAAATAATAACACTGGTATTAATTGTTTTATTATTATAGATGTTATTGCTATGCTTTAGCCACCTATATTTCTATATTTTGCATTTAAACAAGGTTTTTAAAGTATCCACTAGAATAGACGAAATCTATAGATAGAACTCCCCTAGAACACTGATTACTAACGGTTTACAATGGGCATTTACTTAACAAGGGACAAGTAACCATTTTAAAGCACATCAGTGATCAACCCCTAATATTATCCTCTGACCATGCCACTAACATTATTGACCGAAAGGCAACTTGAAACCGAAAGCAAAATGTGTTTTAGCTTTGAATGTTAGAATGCTTTTTTCAAAGGAACCGAGGTAAAACAATTTCAGCAGCTAAGGATAGCTTAGTTTTCTTGTATCAATAATGATAATTGTCCAACAGCGTCTTTAATACTGAATTTGGGACTCGCCTTTATAATTATTCATGTGACCATAGTGAGAAACCATAAAAAGAAATCTATAATTTATAATGACAATGCATGGACTACATTCCATATACTGCACAGACCTGTCAAAAGTTTAACACTAAGCTAACGAATTAGGGCCGAATTGACAGCTTATCTCGGCATTTGTTAGCTATATCTCTACAGCTTTATGGCAGCTGTTATCATCTATCTCTCGGCCGCTTATCTCGGCCTTTGTTAGCTATATCTCTATAGCTTTACGACAGCTTTTATCATCTATCTCTCGGCCGCTTTTTGGTCACAAGCTTTTCATATCTCAACAACCGAGCTTTGACTACGTTTCGTTAGTTCAGTCAAAAAACTTTCAATAGGTCTGTACTCTGCAATGCTTAAATAGTTCAGGCTATTTTCAATTTCAGTGTCTTCATTTATATTTATTATCAAGTTTTAGTTTCACTTTAAGCTGTATTGATAGATCCATTTAACAATAAAGACAATTGGTTTTATTTCTAAAAAACATAAATTATTGATTAGATATTGAACTTGACCATCTATGAACAAACATACTAGTGACACTTTGTTAATATGGCTAATTTATGGGTTTTTAGTGCCTATTAACCATATTAATTGAATTCATTAAAAAGAAAAATTATCAATGAAAAAAATTATAAAGGGCGGATTTGTTGCAGGATTATAATTGGCATATTATCCTAAAACTACTGAAAGACAATAAAACATGCATACCGTGTTGAATAACTATTTGGTATGATTGGATTCTTTTTCACTCTGGCGTAAGTGGTAGAATTAAGGATAGGTATGGCCGTACTGAATAAGATGAGCCGCAGTTTTTGATACTATTTTTTCATAACGCAACTCTCATCCAAAGTCGGATATCTTTAAAAGCATAAATATGGATGGATCTTCCACGGCGATTTCACACGAAATGTGCTGGTCTTTGTTCTCAATGTCAGAATTGAGAGAGCTATATTGGGTCTCTACAAGTTTTGTCATGTGACCAGGGTTTAAGAACAATGGGCATGACTAGAATCCAAACTAAATGATCCCAGCAACGTTACGTTATCTGACGCCATAATTTGGGGAACGATTTGATATCTCTACAAAATCAAACCAAAAGCCGTTATATACATATGTATTGGGAAGAAAATGGAAGAAAGTAACCTGTGACTGGCCATACAAACTCACAACAATAGGTAATGAAACCAAAAATACGGACACACCGAACGAATGAAACAAACAACACAAGATTAGATAAAAAAATATACCGGGTATTGTAACCCGGCTTAGGATGGAAACTGGATCTAATTACAGATCGTATGGTTAAAACACTATAGGGAAGCCCAAAAATACAGTACTTATTTACAACAAGTGTTGTAAAAAGACCGAAAATAAATCTGTCCGTCTAAAACCAAACATAGGTACAAGTTAATAATGCGTTGTCTCTTGGTCATAAAGTTAACTTGATAGCCATTTGTCTAAGCAGATGCGTCATAGCATGTTCTCTTTTTTTCTGAAAAATTGCATAACATTGCATTAAAAATAACGATATGGCAGGTGTGCAATCGCATGTTCACCTGTATAAGAAGAATTTCGAATTGTAAATGGTTAAACTTGACAGTTAAAACTTAATCTCTACCTGTCAGAATAAAATGTAAGTATAAACGTTACACAGAAGATATGTCAAAGCTTGTATTATGCACATAATATTATTTAAAATTGTCTTATTGAAAAGGGAAAGGAGATGTATATCTCTTTAGTTTAAAATTCGCTAAATACGGAACACTACGGGGCAAAAGTGTCATTTTCATTGTGTAATCATGTAATGCAGGTAATGTGTTTAAACCAAATGTAATAATAGAGATATAATTGGTAAAAATTGGCATAACCATTTCTCTTTTCCGTATTGAAAATGGAAAGAAAATGTATATCTCCTTAGTTTAAAATTCGTTAAATATGGAAGCCTACGGGGCAAAAGTGTCATTTTTCATTGTGATCATGTAATAGATGAAATCTGTTTAAGCGGTATGTAAATAATACGGTTATAATACGTAATTCTTTGGTAAACATTGGTATAACCGTCATTATATAATAGACTTTGGTAGTCAATACACTGTAGAACAATATTATCTATGATTATCGATCTTAATCTGTGAAGTTTGGAATCAATCCAGATTATGTTAATCTGGAAGGTTTAAACCATGTCTGTATAAATAGAATTAAAACTTCACCACGTGGACGTAACAGGACAATTAGCGATTTGCTAATTAAGAACTTAACTCTATATGGCGACGGGCTTTATTCCGTTTTACAGATTGGTACCACCCGTTGTGGTTATAACTCCCACGGCATGAACAAGTTTAGTGAAACAATGTTAGACAACAATGTATTGCAAAAAGGAAACCGGTACCTATGACGAGCCAATGACAAATGCGCTATCTGCAATCTAGATTTACGTTGCTCAGCAAATAGCAATGAAGTATTTCAAAATATTCAACAACTCATATATTCAGACGCCAAAAAAAAACGTCTTCAGTTCTAACTAAAGTTTTTACATCTTTTTGTCTTACATGGCTATTTTGTCAAAAGCTACTTTTAATTTCTTGCTCTTTCTCGACATATTTCTACATGGTAGGATTTATTCCGTAACCATAAGCCTCATCTAAAGCTTAAAACTTTTTGTGGATATTACAGGACTCTATAGTAGATATTTTCCGTCTCTCTCGTATTTCTAAATATTGTGATTATCAACTATTGTGATTATTCAATTGTCAATTATAACTAGGACTGTCTCTTGAGAGCCAACCCCCCCCCCCCCTCCCTCCCGCCGCTGAAACATCTACAAGGGTTTAATGTTTTCCCGCGGCCTTGACTTTTTCTATCACGTGGATTCAAGACCATGACACATCTTTGGACCATGAAGATTATTCACGTGACAATCGTTTAAAGCAATTATGAGATCACACGATTTTACACGTACAGACGGACGGAAGGACAGACATGGTGATTCCTATATACCCCCTCAAACTAGTTTGCATGGGTATAATAAGAGATTGGATGGACAAATCGCGTGTTAGATATTTTACCACCCACACATCTCCTATTTATTGAGGTGTACATTTAGCAAATCGTGGTCAAGTCTTCAATGGAACATATAGGTATTCTCCATACCTATAAATAATACGATTCGTTACATTACACAAAAACCATAAAGGGTCTACAGGGAACACAGGACGATTTATATATACACTGTTGTTCAAAGTGTTCTTAAATTTCTCACTTAAATTTCGAATTTTATAAGCAGCTCTTGTTACAGTTTGATTAATTAGTTGTGTTTTAATGTTACGTTCCAGAGGAGTCCAGCACAATAATGGAAGAAGAGAACAACAGCAACATACAAGAACTACCAAATATCATACAGATCGAACTAATGATCATCCAATGACACATACTACAATAAACAATTATATGAACACAATACAAACAGTAAAATAACAAACGGTTTTATAAGCAACTCGCTACCTGGAGACGTTTGAGAAGGCTTTACAAGCTGGGAGGGAAACGTGCGTTTGTACTAGTGAACGAAATGACATATATATCTCCATTTAAAACATATCGATCTTTCTGTATTCGAAAAACTTTATTTAAATAATAAAAGAATAGTCGGATTTATTCTATAGTAAAATTTATGCTTTTCATATCGCACTTAATACATACATGAATTGTATAATACCTAAGTATTCCTAATATTAAAGGGGTTAGTCAACTAACACTCTGTATTGATAAAAACAAAACCTTGTAAAAGTGTGGGTTATGGCAACCAACGATTTCAATTATTAAATTACCGATCAATTTATTTAAATAAATGTAGACGTTTATTTATTTAAACTCTACCTGAATCGTCAGATCAGTGGAGCGATCACATGGCGATTTAATTGAGATCTTACACCTGTATTTTATGGGTAGAAATATAATTAAAATATAATTTAATTAAACAATATAAGCCGTTTACAAAAATTAAACAAGAAATTTAATTGACAGGAGTTATCAGATATTAAAAAGGTCAACTTTATAACACGTATAGACGCATTTTATTTAGTGTTTTAACTTATTTTACAAGTCCTACAAGCCGAAAACAACGTGACGACTAGGACATTACGGAGTTTTTTATGAAAAGATTGAGATGTGTAATCTAAAAGCTAATCCTAACAGTTAATGCGAATTTTAATCCGGTGTTAAATTTGTACTCATTATTTAGACGTAATTTACAACATGTTTGTGTTTGTTATTTTGTTGTATGACTGATCATTTAAATATTTATGTATCTGTGGCGCCTAATCCAATGCTTGGCAACCGATATTCCTGTGTCTAAATATACCAAATATTTCTCGATGTAAGCTTTTTCTTTCGATTAGTAAATGAATGATCGATCTCCAGTTTCAGAAGAGAGTTTCTGTTTAGCAAGCCGCGAACTTTGTTTTCTGTTGGAAAAGTATGTACATGTTTATGGAAATCGAAATAGGAAAACGTAGTGGTCCCCAACACTAAAGTTTAGGTTCTTGCATTTTGATATAGACACATCATGTCTTTATGTTTAAAAGCACTTGGTAGTAAGATAGTAACGGGAACGTAAAAGTCATCTGTTAATGAAATAAACTTTGATTACTAAGCAAGACACAACACTAACTGTCAGTTGCCAGACTTGACACAATCGAGGGACAGATTTGACCATAAAGATGGTAATCACTTGTGCTTAGTTAAGCAAACATGTTAAACCAATAAGCAAAACAAATCCCGTTTAAATATTTGGCTTTAGACAAGAACAATAAAATTCAATTCCTATTTTACTTTCTCTATAGCAGTAAAACTGTTGATGTAAGATAATTTTAGAAAAAGTACTGTTGTCATAGGCCAATCCTATGCCACCAAATGAAGAGGGTCCCAATACCATATATGTCCTTCAAGAAAAAGATTTGTTACAAAAGTGTTCATAAGTATAGTTTTATAGTTTAGATATTAGTAATCGCCATAATTCATTGATATAAAGTGGACTTGTCGGTCCAGTCATAAGCTGTTTCAAGCAAGTACAAGAATCCACTGACGGAAAAGTCAAACTTTAAAACACGACTTTATAAAACCATAAAAAATGGAAATTGAAAATATTTTAAAATATGACCAATAAAAACGCTAATAATAACTTGACTACTTACACGTCGTATCCCTGATAAACATCATAAGATGTCGCTGGTCTCCGTATAGATCCAGGCATGATTGAAGATAAAACGTTTTATAAAATGTGTTAATATCTACCCGTACAGACACCACACTAAGTATGCTCCTATATAAGTTATGTTGTCCCAATCAATACACAAAAGTACCCCGGGATCAATACATAACGGTAGATATAATTTTACATGGTAAACTGAAGTTTTTCACTAGTTAAAATAATTTAACGTGCGTTAATAATAACTATTTTAACAACAAAATTGAATATAATATAATGAATAGGAGTTCAAAATGAAAAACTGAAAGAATTATAAAGGCGAAGTAATAATGGTATAATACTACTTGATTAAAATGCCAACAAAACCGGGTTTATCCATGTGTGAATTTAAATAGGGGTGTCAAGTCTTAATCCAAATACTATATACTATTTAAAAACAAAATTAAAGTGTTATTAACATATTTACGAAACATATCCCCTCAAACCTAAAAATAAGATTTAGGAAAATATTGCATAAATTCATGACAAATGTTGTTTTTGGGGGGAGATTTTAGACTTATCTTACCCACGACTTATAGTAATACCTACAGTTATATTTGCCTTCTATATTTACATTTAACATGAATATATGATATAACGTATAATTAAATACCCCTTTATAGAATCATTGAAACGTATACCATGACATATCATATCATTGCTGCAAGAATGGAAATAATGGATGGATTTTACAACAAGAGCTCTTCTCAAAATTTAAGCATTCATCATTTCTGTTATTTCTCTTTCATGTGCTGTTTTTTATTATTTATTTTTTATAATGAAATTTATACATCAAAGAATAAATTGAGTGAACCACGTGTTATTTATTAACGTTTTTGTGACACAACTTTTGTGTGTTTTACTACTGTATCGTGTCTCCCGCTGTCTCCAACTATACGCAAGACCACTACTTATTATGAGAGCCAAAACCACTGGATACCGTTTGTGTCATTAGATCAAGTAACCGTCCAAAATGGGAGTGCTATAATCAGTGCTCATAAAATACTTTAGTATATCCCTATCTTATTGTGTTTATTGTCTTGTGTTCATTGTTGCTTTGGTTATTTTTAAGCTGCAAATTGCTTTTTGTCTGTTACCAAATTGTTATTGTTGGTCAATATGAAAATAGCAAAATACCTATATCACATGTTTTTCCATGCGTTATCACGTGCACATTGTTTTAGCTATTATCGATATTTCTTTATTTCATACTGACATATGTTTTCCACATTACCTATATGCTATCAGGGTTATACTCAAGTTTTTCACCGTGTGTTTTCAATATGGTTGTGTTTCAGTGATATGAAAAGCAAATAAAGTGTCAAACTATAAACGCTTTTATAAGGTCAAGACTGGCTATGAATGATAAATATTTTGTATACTAGTATTTATAGATTGCCTGGTTGATATATATTATATGGTTCATAAATAGTGTGCTGGTAACAATATCCGTATCGAAATTTCGAACTTTAGATTTTTTGCAGAATTAGATGCCTATACTTGGTCCACAGTTTTTGAAACTTTATCATATCCGTTGACAAGCAAGCGGGTGATTAATGACGAGTATAAAATCAACTATTCCATAAGTAACTTCTCTTGAAACTGAATATATAATTATCAAGCTGTACATGCATTAGATGCATTAGTTCAATAGATAAATGCTTATTAATTATTATCCATGATCGATTCAAAAATGTAACGTAATTTGAACAAGAATATTAAGCACGTTAGCAGTACTTGAGAACATAATGAAAAGACGACGAAAAACATGTCTAAATGACAATCCAAAAGCAAAGTGAAAACAAACATACCAATCCATGTCCAAATGACAATCCAAAAGCAAAGTGAAAACAAACATACCAATCCATGTCTAAATGACAATCCAAAAGCAAAGTGAAAACAAATATACCAATCCATATCCAAATGACACTCCAAAAGCAAAGTGAAAACAAATATACCAATCCATGTCCAAATGACAATCCAAAAGCAAAGTGAAAGCAAATATACCAATCCATGTCCAAATGACACTCCAAAAGCAAAGTGAAAACAAATATACCAATCCATGTCCAAATGACACTCCAAAAGCAAAGTGAAAACAAATATACCAATCCATGTCCAAATGACAATCCAAAAGCAAAGTGAAAACAAATATACCAATCCATGTCCAAACGACACTCCAAAAGCAAAGTGAAAACAAATATACCAATCCATGTCCAAATCACAATCAAAAAACAAAGTGAAAACAAACATACCAATCCATGTCCAAATCACAATCCAAAAGCAACGTGAAAACAAACATACCAATTCATGTCCAAATCACAATCCAAAAGCAAAGTGAAAACAAATATACCAATCCATGTCCAAATCATCACAATTCAAATGCAAAGTGAAAACAAATATACCAATCCATGTCCAAATCACAATCCAAAAGCAACGTGAAAACAAACATACCAATTCATGTCCAAATCACAATCCAAAAGCAAAGTGAAAACAAATATACCAATCCATGTCCAAATCACAATTCAAATGCAAAGTGAAAACAAACATACCAATCCATGTCCAAATCACAATCCAAAAGCAACGTGAAAACAAACATACCAATTCATGTCCAAATCACAATCCAAAAGCAAAGTGAAAACAAATATACCAATCCATGTCCAAATCACAATCCAAAAGCAACGTGAAAACAAACATACCAATTCATGTCCAAATCACAATCAAAAAACAAAGTGAAAACAAACATACCAAATTTATGTCCAAATCACAATTCAAAAGCAAAGTGAAAACAAACATACCAAATTTATGTCCAAATCACAATTCAAAAGCAAAGTGAAAACAAACATACCAAATTTATGTCCAAATCACAATCCAAAAGCAAAGTGAAAACAAACATACCAAATTTATGTCCAAATCACAATTCAAAAGCAAAGTGAAAACAAAGCAATAACTTTGAAAACTGACTAATTAAGTTTAACATACTCAGAAAACTTCTCTATGACATGTCAGTTTAAACTATCAGTTTACTTTACAAGACACCAACTTTATTTTTAAGCCAAATATTGCCATAAATTCAGGAGATCAATAAAAGTCTAACGTGTAATATTAGTAAAAACAATATGCTTCTACCTGATGGAATTCCATTTATACATGGTCCTTTAAAAAATCATAATAAGTTTACAACTGTTTGAACTTTACCACCATTTGTTCAAGCTATCCCGACTATGAACTTTACCACCATTTGTTCAAGCTATTCCAGCTATAAACTTTACCAACATTTGTTCAAGCTATCCCGACTATGAACTTTACTACCATTTGTTCAAGCTATCCCGACTATGAACTTTACCACCATTTGTTCAAGCTATTCCAGCTATAAACTTTACCAACATTTGTTCAAGCTATCCCGACTATGAACTTTACTACCATTTGTTCAAGCTTTCCCAACTATGGATTTTACTACCCTTTGTTTAAGCTTTGTTTTTAGGCTTTGACATACAAACAATTTTAACATTGGGTACTTTGTTTTATGTATAATCATCTTCGCGTGTTTCTAATTGTGACTTTACGCCATTTGTAACATACATGACACAAATTTATAGATTTACATCGATTCTTGAAAATCCATAAATGTCAGAACCACAATTGAATATCACGGTTCAACAATAATAAAACAGTAATAAAAACTCACTATCTCCGATTTCACTGGATTCTTCATTTAGATTATTATTGTAATCATCATATCCCATTACAGTATGGTAAAACAGACATTCCTAGCATTGTTCAATAGAACTGTGTAAACAAGTATACTTATAAATGGCTTATAGCTTTTCTGAATACCCCCTCGCATAATAATTTGTGGGAAGAGCACAAATATTCCATAATAACAAAACAATAGCTGCTCTTTTAACAAATCTCAAATTGAAACTCAGTATTTGTAGGCATTTGCTGAAAACAATGCAACAAGAAGAACCAAAACAAACGAAAAAAGAAAACAAAACCAGAAAAACACAAACAAGTACTGAGAAAACTGATCATCACTGACTTTGACGGATGAGTCAACAAAAAAAACACCCGTAAAAATGTATATTATGTATTCCAAAGAGCACACTATTTATTTTTAAATTCCAGGCTATTTTCATAATTTTGGTATGCTAGTGAGTTTTCCATTTGTGTTTAAAGTCTTGCATCACAAAAAGGGAATTAACTCTTGTAACCATTTGTTATTTATGAACTTGTCGATTAATATTGATCATGCCAAACAGTTAACTAAATGAGATACATGTACACACATCACATAAGCCTAATGTACAAACAAACTGATAAATAAACACAAATATTTTGATTTGTCAATTGAATAAAGAAACGTGGTTTTGGCAAAAAGCAAAACTTTACCAATCAAAACTCTATCATAACACGAATATAATAAGAAAACAATACAAGTTAAAAACCTTGAATTTGAAGGAGCACTTGACGGTAAGAACCTATCAAGTGAGTTTAAGTGTACTAATTTTAGTTTTGTTTATACTGTGCTTGCTCATTGCATTTATATGCTGTATAATGGAATATCAAGGAAATCTACATAAAATTTGAAACTAAAATGTCCCAAAAGTCATTTTCCATTTTTATGAAATAACCCCTTTTTATGACAGATGCAGAATCCCTACATTGGTGCAATTTTCAAATTATCCCTATTCGCCACTACTAATTCCAAACAACCAACCATTAATGTTAATGATCCCCAAACATTGTCAAAAGCATATTTTCCCTGACCTCAAGCTTTATATCGATTATGGATAAATTAAATACTTCACTTTGAACATTAAACCTGAACTGCCTGACATTGATTTACTTCATTCAAGACGTGCTTAAGCGCTAGTCTCTAATAAATGCTTGACCAGCAATCCCATTTCAACAGGAAGTGCTTACCCTTTCGAAGCACCCGGCCTCAGTTCTCTGGTAGAACTTCACGTGTTCAACTGCCAGTTTTCAAAGTTTGACTTTTCTTTTTGGCAATGTTATTTTAACATAAGAACCGGTATGTTTGTACTTCATTGACCACTGGCAAAAACACTGATCTCCAAACAAGTGCCTAAACTTAACTTATTTGAAAAATAAACCACAACTTAGTTCAAACTCATAAAACATTAGGATTTTCCCTTGATGTAAACATATTTATCCTACACTCCACAAAGCCTTGGGTCTCACCTAAGTCGATTTTTTTTCTGTTGTAAGAAATATTAACTATGGGACAAAATGCTTGGTTAAAATAGCTATTAGATAGGGCAACATATTTGACTAAGCAATGGAGAACAAAACAAACTTTTGGGAAGAGAAAAGCAGTTCTCAATGTACTAAATCGATATTATCTTCATAAAAATCAACGGTTTCCATGCTATATGATTAGTAATTACAGAAAACACAAGTTCCTTATTAAAATTATTTAAGTCAGAAATGTATCTATCAGAAGTATATGAAGTGGGTTATTTTTCATACACTTGTGTTTCTGTGTAGAAACAAAATATTAGGATTTTTCAAAAAAAAAATTGATACGTACCCCAAAAATCCGAGTCTTCTGGCTCTGCTGATGGGCGGAGAGTCCCTCATTATTATATACGGTTATATTATTACTGTAACTAACGAATAACTCATATGTGTGATTTAAAAGTCAAATAAAAAATATCCCAACACTTCAACACTGTGCAACATAAAACATAATAAATACTAAACAAGACCTAGTATGAATTATATAAATTCAAATGTTATCAATCATTCAACTTTATCGTTCTTAAGCTTTTAAAACAAAATATATTTTATAAATTGATTGTTGAGTTGTTCCCGCTAGACAATGATCAAAGTTTGCTCAACACATTCATGCGTGATTGAGTATGCTCTTATCAATAAGGTGTACGTTTAAAGTTTCAGATAACCATTTTTGACTTCAATAGGGTTTGTTTGTTTCTGTTAAGTTTATATCTAACTGTAACCAGTGTAGACGATTAAGTATGGTGATAATCAAGTGTATTGGTACTACCTTGAAATTTAAAACTTGACACTTTATATTATAATCAACGAACTCGTCTTCACATCATTTGAATTAAGACCTTATAATTAAGTTGTAAAAAAAGAAACCAAATTTTAAAACAGGTTTAAAGAGACAATGAAAATTTATAGCTTAATAAAATAATTACATTATTCGTGTTATTCCTTAGCCTTGAAAGTAATTAAAAGTAACAATATTAATTACAGGAATGACTATTTTATCCAATAAAAACTGTTGTGTTAATTTCTTTATTTCCAAAGCTTGTGTTTTGTCTCACGTTCTTAAATGTTTTTAATCAAAATCTGTACATGAATGTAAAATTGAAGGCAAAATTATTGCACTGGCCCCGGTTTCACAATCATCCTTAGCTAAGATTTTCCTTTTATAAAACTTTAATTCAGCAAATTTGGGAAATTTCTTTTTGGAAATACTGATGAATATTTTTGACAAAAGTAAATGCAAATACATTGTATTTTAATCTAGCAGTGATCTTAAAAATAACACCTTAAATTCCTGAATATCTTGAATATTAATACAATTATTAAGATTTGAAATTTTGCAAGATTTAAGTTAAGCAAAAATCTTAGCTAAGGAATGATTGTGAAACCGGGGCCTGACATGTATTACTTTTGAATGACATTAAACTCATTCATGACTAAAAAAAACCATGGTATCTCGGTGACCAAATGGTCTAAAGCGCCAGTTTACGAATCCTTGAAGTCGTTTTTACCACCAAAGGTCGAACCCCTCTCCGGCAGATCTTTGTTTGAGAAAGTTTGGTATTTCATGTACCAACGGCTAATAGTTTTCTTATGGCAATCCGGTTTCCACAACACTTCAAGAACCGATCATCGATCTCTATATATATATTAATAAATCTTGAATGGGCGTGAAAAATTACTCCACACTACGGGAAATTAAATAGATGGACCAGTATAAGCACATAGATCACAACAACTGGAACGGTTTGAATCATTTCTAACTATAAGCAAAAACTAATAGTTTGCAGTTACGACCACCAGCTGATCCCCATAATGGTACCGCACTAGTATCGTCATTCAATAAATGGTTAATGGTTTGACAAAATGTTTCGTTTTCTAAGTGTCTGCAACTTGAATCTAAAACATTCCTTTTGCAATCATTACCCGTGTCAGCTACATCGAAATTTATCTCCAAGTACTGTGAAGTATGAACTTGTAAAATATTTGAGGATTATTTTCATTTACAATTCACATATTTTCAATATTAAAACAGAGATTGTTTTAAACCATCATTAAGGCACAACTATTCTACTAGATGATGCATTATGATAAAAAAGGAAAATTAAATTTAAAAAAAATCAATATTGTCCATGCTAGCTAAAATGACTTCAACTTGAATCGAATACATATATTCGCTTTTTTTACACGTGACTATTGGGTTTCGTAAGCACATTTTTCATTGGATATTGCATTCACTTCCGTTTCTTGTTTCTATTGGAACAATAACGTCACGTGACCTCATTCACAACCCCAGCTTACTTGAAAACAAGCGAAGTTTTTTTGGCGGGTTGATTTGGTTTTGATAATTTGATAATACGTTGTTTTGAAAAATTTGAATAATTCCCATGATGAGTTTTAAGGCAAAAGTTACTGCATTAGGAAAAAGAATCGGACAGGCGTTGAGTTGCTCAACGGTGAGTAAAGTTTGATTAGAAAAGGGGTTGGTGGTAATTGTCTGTAAAAAAGTTTTGTTTATCAACGACGTTTCCAAGATTCTATGACTGAAAATAATCACGGTTTTGAAATTTGCATGAGAATTCATGAGAGTTTTAAGGTGAGAGTATAAATGTGGACATTTTTTCTCGAATTGGTAATTTATTTTGCAAAATATGCTTAGTAACAGTGTTATTGTTGTTGTTGTAAGGGTGCATTACAATATGGGTAACTTCCGTTATAAGAGAACCATGGTCTTGTTTCTATTGGAACAATAACGTCACGTGATCTCGTTATCAACATCCGTAGCATTGTAAAAAAGTTATTCGGCGGGTCGTTTTGATTTTGATAATTTTTATTATGGGATTTAAGGCAAAATTTGCTGGAATAGGGAAGCGAATCAGACAGGCCTTGAGTTGTGCAACGGTAAGTTCGATTCCCAATCCCAGTCAAAGTGAAACCAAAATAACTGAAAATTGTCAGAAAACAAAAGTGAAACTTTATTGTTTTTAGAATTTTTTTTTGTAAATAAGCATGTAGTTTTACATAAAGATATAGTGATGCAAATGCTTAAATAATGATACAGAAACAATAAATCGGTAGTTCTTGCTATATTATTTATTTTATTAGATCTATTTCATTTTATTTGGCAGGTAAACACTACAGATTCAATAAGGTACGTGGAAACATTTTTATTAAGTATCCTCGACCGTCCGTGATTCGAGACTCTAATAGAAAACGAACTAAATACGCTAACGCAACAAGAATTTGAGAGCTGAAAAATAGACAACTGATTTTTCTGGATAGTTTCACAGCAAATACCTAAATTTTGTCTTTAATGCATGAAATCGTCACTGCAGAGACGATACTCACGTATAATAACTGAAAACAAAAATGGCCTCGAATCTTAGGACGCTCTCGATTTTAGGACGGTCGACGATACTTCAAATCTACAGCATTACTCCACATTAACAAAACAAGGAAACAGGGAAACTACTGTTGAAAATTTGATGGAGACGATAAGTTGTATTTAAATACTTCCCTATCACACACCCACACACACAACACACACACACCTACGAGGACTTATAGATAATTGAACAAATGCTGATTTCTTTTTCTTCTTTCTCAAAAACTTGTGTCCTGTTTATTTGTGCCTACTTCTAGTACTAGTGTCAGTTTATGGTATTCTGAATTGTTTTTCATGCCTGTAGCCATTGTTATAATCTGTCTTTTTATTTCAATTACAGAAGTTGTTTGCAAAGAAAAGCGGCATATTTAGTTGGAACAAAAAGTAAGCTTACCACATCATGTACAATATTTACTGATTAAACTGAAATTTTAGTAGTCTAAAATGAACAATTGATATTGAAATGAACAATTGATTATCAATAACAAGGTTTGGAAATTTAACTTTTGAAATTCGATTTTCACAAGTTTTTAACATCGAACCAAATCTATACCATGGTTGATAGACATTACCGTGGAAAATCACCCATCTAAAAGCTAAATAGGCGCCACACTGAGGATGTTCATAACCTCTTTTCAGATTCCCTGGTTAGACAGAGTGTTGTAAAATGCTTGTATAAGTGGTAATTGGCTCTCTTTAAAAACATGCCCGATTGATAAAAGCATTTGCGAAGACAAACAGACTTAAATTATCCTTTAAAATGCATCATCTCTCTCTCTCTCTCTCTGTTAATGTTTTGTTTTAATTAAAAAAAATTCCATACTTCGACGAGGATTGGTGTTATATAAGATCACTATACCCACTCCGTCTTGTTATACAATGTACATGTCTACAATGTATGATATTATTTATTTTTAGAACCATTTCGTGTAGTCCGTGCCCCAATCCACCAGGGCCAGACCAAATCAAAATACGCAGGGATACAGTGTACCTCGATGGCCGCCACTGGGCTCATGCTGGGCCATCTAAAAGAGCTGAAAACTTGGGGCTCCAAAGATATGGCTAGATGGCTTCTTCTGGGGGATGAATACCATCAAATTCTCCGGGAGAAGCTTATGGTGTCACTGGATTCGGATGGAAGGGTGGGTGTCGACGAGCTTCCAACAATGTTCCCCTTTCTGATCGGTGGCAAATACTATATTGCCCAGCGGGAAGGAGAGGAGATTTTTGGAAACCTCTTTGAGACCACTCTTTTTGAACTGGGAGATCCCAGTGTCCCCAGAGACGTACCTGTGGAGCACCCAAGTTTGGAGCAGTATTTGAGCACAGCTCTTTTGGAAGACGGTTCCATTATACTATCCATAATGGATTATTCTGTGGCCATAAAAGTATCTATCAACAAGATCTATTTGCTAGATAGTCACTCTAGGGATGCAAGGGGTCGCCCAGTTCCGGGGGACGAAGGCACTGCCATACTGATGAAGTTCAAAAATGTCAAAGATATAACTGACTACCTTGTGTCAACATACGGTCCCTATCTAGCGAATGAGGCCCAGTTTTCTGCCGTCAGGCTCAGCTTTTTTGAGACCGATGTGGCGACCATCAGAGATTTGACTGGAGCTATAACTAAGAACTCTAGTAAAAGGTAAGTTCAACTGTTAGAATGCGTTATTATTTTTATATCTTGTTTATGAAATTGATTATGTAATGAGCTATTATGCAAAAAGAGTTTGTTTATGACTGTCAGTCAAGCAATGGACTGCTAAACACGTATACTTGGCAATTGCCAATACAACCGATTTTCAAGAAAAATCAGCAGTCAAACAAAAGTAAGAAAGCAAGATAAGATCCCATTGCCTAATAAAACTGTATATTACTGCTGATGATAGACTTAGGGCTGGCAATGGATATAATTGAAAAATTGGTATCCAGTGGGTGTTTGAAGAACTTGGAAAACCGAGTTTTCAAAACCCTTACCATTTTATTGTGGGTTCTAGTTTTAGAAAGGGTTTTTATTTTACCGAACAGTGAACAACAATTCGACGTGCATACAGTTTATTTATTTATTTATTTATTTATTTATTTGTTTGTTTGTTTGTTTGTTTGTTTGTTGTTGTTTGTTTGTTGTTTGTTTGTTTGTTTGTTTGTTTGTTTGTTTGTTTGTTTGTTTGTTTGCTTGCTTGCTTGCTTGCTTATTTATTTATTTATTTATTTATTTATTTATTTATTTATTTATTTATTTATTTATTTATTTCAGAACATCTAAAAACAGTTCTAAAAACTAGCTCCAGTCATTATAGATGGTACATTAGCTGTATTCCCTGGATTTCCAACCATAGCAATAACTCCAGGTAAATAGTACTAGATATTCACCAATCTAACCAATTGTATGTCGACAAGCTGTAGTATTTTCCATAGAAACCACAAACAAAGGAAATGGGCGTTTATCCTGTTGCTTAAAGTAGCTCTCCTAAAAAGAAGAGATAGCCCGGTAACCTTACTAAAACCCCGGCTTTGGAATACCTGCTATGAACAGATTTGGTTAACGCAAAATTGAACCAGAATGTAACTTGGAAAACCGAGTTTTCAAAACCCTTACCATTTTATTGTGGGTTCTAGTTTATCTATTTTATGTCCATGGGCATGCTCTTCCTTATTAAATAACAGTTACCATAGTAACAAAATAATTAAATCTGCATTATTTATTAGAGAGACCGTGTATAGTCTCTTGTTTTACATGTATTTACTGAATGTTACTGTTTTGTATTTCTCAACAACCATAATCATTGATGAATTGTTTATGGAGCCAGTTTTAATTATTAAGTCTTTCAAAATAATTAATTTTGTTTTGCAGGTATCCAAACAGTATATAAAGAAGTACATAAGATGGCAGTGTCTTCGCCCCCGGAGCTGGTCGACCCCCTGTGGCAGTGCAGTACTAAATCACCAGATCAAATTCATGATTCATAAAATGGTCTATTGGCATTATTTTCTTATGTAAATTAAAATTTTGGAATATGTATATACATACTGAATGATAAATACATCATTTGGTCATCTATGACTGATAATGCAGACACAAGATGACTGGGTGATGTATAAATACGGAATTGTAATTTGAAACAACAATGTAAAATATAAAAATATATTTTGGCCTAATTTGAATTATTTAAATACAATAAGCGCTACCACAGTGCATCCCTAGAGTGTCGGACGTCAAAACGCAGATACAACAGAAATCAGGTTGGTTTATTTTTATAGTATGGCACTAAACAGTTAGATATTGATATTCACATTGATATGCAACCGACAAAAGAGTATCTGTGGAGTCCAGTCATATTGAATTGTCAATGTATATAAATAACTAAAACACAAAAATATCATTATATATACCCGGTACTTAGTAATCACTTAGTGAATGTAACCAACAACACAACAAAAATCATGTACTAGACGATAGGCAATGTAACTCAAGAACACCAAATACTAGTAACAAAAACACGAACCTCTCATTATCCAAGAGCAGCAAACATCAAAAACCGGTACTTGACAATAGCCAATGTAACCAAAAACACAAAACAACAAAAACATTCTATTGAAAACTTTATTTATTTATTTATTTTTCAGAAAATTAACTAAGATATCGATGAATTATAACTGGGTCAAAAGAACAGATAAGCAAATATGCTGATTGTGGAGAGAAAAACATGGCTAGATACGGGATAAATAGAGAGTATGAAATGTTAAAAAGGACTGTTTGCAAGTTTCTGTATATGAAAACTTTATCAAAGACTATCTGCATTGTTTTGTGAAAACAATAGTAAGGAACAAAACTATAATAATTTATATGTAAAAGTTTGAGCATATTTTTGTAGTCGATTCAATAGGAATATTATGTACAGCTTAAATGTTTTTAATCCGTTTTTTTCTGTTTTTGTTAATGAATTTATTGTTTTATTTTTCTGTTGTATGTATATTAAATTCATTTATTGTTTTATTATATTCAAATCACAACAAATTAAATCATTGTTATTATTCTAATTTTTTAGTTTGTTTTTTTTTAAATCGGGATGTAAATATAGAAGCGTAAATGGTCAGGGGAGTATGTGATTAAATATTTTTAGTGATATAACAACCACACGCTTTCTTGGTTTTGGTTGCAATGTTATAGCCAAGTTTATAGGTATTAATGTTATTGGTTTTCCAACTCTAGGTTCATTGGAAGTGTTCATCTGTCGGTCAAGACATGTACATGCATACCTATAAGCATTTGCTTACACAATGACACACAAAGGGAATTTACAACAGCAATGTTCAAGTTCCACAATAATCCATCACTCAATTTTGTATTCACAATACAACGGAATCATGCAAGGCTTGGCGGCCATGTTCGGTCTAGTCAATGATGAAGTTAATCCGTGGATTTAACATTTTAGAAAACATCATCCTCACATCCTGCAAAAGTAAAAAGAGACCAAAATTTGCTTTTCGGAATTTGATAAATTCTTATGAAACTTGGAATAGGGAATTGTCAATGGTGCCATTGCTCTTACAGTTCAAGTATTTTTGTTTTTATCCCAAATCGCAAGAATACAACATTGTCATAAAAATAAACAGGATCCAACTCACATCTTTCTTCATTATGCTTATATCGAGACAGTTAGTTCTCGGATGGTTGGGGAAACTGGAGAACTTTGAACCAGTGGCCTTCGACACGCGAATCGAATACTAAACTTCCACATACTAGAATCTGTCCCTCAATGGGATTCGAACCTGAGTAATAAGGGACGTCGTGATCAGTAAGCTGGTGTTTTAGACCGCTCAGCTGCCGATGTCCCTTTCCGCTTTTGAATCACGGGTGCAAATCGAGCATAGGGCCCAGTAGTCTGGTAGAATATAATTGTATTCACCTATTGAAACGAATTGGTATCACTATTTTATATTTAATACTTGTGTTCATTACACAAACAGCTGTTATATCAGAGACATATGTCTTTAGTTATATTAATCATAAATCAACTCTTTTAAAATAGATAAAAGTCTACACAGGTGCGTGATCAGTGCTCCATGCAAATAAGGAAACACACTTAAAATTATCGCCCCTGTTTTACTCTCGAAGGCTGGAAGACGCTTACAACTAAACCGCGGGAGTAGCTGCACAACGTTTTCGTTGTTGTAATATTTATTGTTTTCTTAAAATCAAAATGGGGGTAAGTTCTACAAATAGCATTTTATTTTTTTCAAAAGACCAAGCAAAAGTTTTACAAATCGTTTCATTTATAACTTACCGATTAATGGACAAATTATTCTCTTTGATTTGTATCCTTGTTTCAGATTTGGCGCGTGGCAAAAGATATTTTATTCGGTTGCTATCGTCCTATTTAAAATGAAGCATTCAAGTGGGAACTTTGTTCCATTCTATATCTTTGAGTACCGTCTACAACCATTGATGTGATAATGTGACTCCACTGAAACCCATAAATAAAAGACATTACATACTATTGTACACTGTTATAGTGCCCATACAAACCATGCTTATTAAAAGCAAGAATGTCGGGACCCATTCTCAATGCAATAAGTGCAAATTTTTCAAATTCTGCAGGTATTGCTGCAACATTTTTGGGGGCTGATGTTCTGCCCCATTCATAATTCAAATTCTTGTGTCGTTTTTTTCACAATCACTTTGCCAATTTACACAATTTTTTGGCATTTTCGGTGACTATTTCTTTTCACAGTTTTGGCCATTATGATGCTTATTGTCACAATTACAAGGTCCACGGCCCACTTCACAAAAGGGTGAGAAAGAGATTCCTGTATAAAAATTTAGGGGAAAAATTGACAAGAACCCCATATTTTATTATTTCAGCAGTGCTTGTATATCTTCATAATAACCTAATAATTAGGCATGCAGTGATGACTATTATTATCACAAGGTACTGGCCTAGTGAAAAAATCTTAACTGGGGCTTAAAACTGCAGTACCGTAATCCTTCTTTGTATTCGGCCCCTCTATGTTTTCGGACACCCTAATTTTTTAATTTCTTCTAATTTCGGACGGCAATTTTTTTGCCCCTAAATCTGGACAAGATTTTGCTGGAACTTATACACATTGGTTACAATTAATAGTGAATAAAAACAAGAAGAAATGTTGTTGTTTTGTTGTTAATTTACATTAACGTCTGTTGTGTTGTGTGTTTGCGTGATGGAGTCATGATTGTAACTTGGAGGACAAGTATTTTATTATGTTTTACGTTTTTCATGTAAGCTCAATAAAGGCATACCTGTATTAAGTGCTTTAATTTTCTTTGAAAGTGAAAGTTGATTGAAATTAAAACTCTTGGCTAAGAAACATCGTATGAGACCATAAGTTCTGTCGGTACACAAATCCAACATCAAAGACATTTTTTCAGAAGTGACGTTATCAATGAATTTCATTGGACAAAAACTTGTGGAATTCCCTCTGATTCAGTGCATGTCAACTATGGGAATTCCCGATCCCTCAATATTTTCATTTGCCTAAAAACAGGGAGATATACATTACGATGTATTTTTTTCAAGATAAAAAATGTTTGAATATGTGATTTAAAACAACGAATTTGTAAATAATTTTGTTCCGTGAGTGGTAACTTAAATTTTTTAAGAAAAGCTATATTGATCACAGCGAACCCCATTCATACATGTCCTGGTTCTTAAGCGTACAGAAATGTGGAATTTTCTTGACCGAGAGATATTCTTGATTATTAATTATTAAAATTTTGACTGTGGACAGTGACAAAAGATGAAGTGTGTTCATGGTGAATCTCAAATGGTGGGAATTACTGACAAAATCACACAATTTTCATAAAAACAAAATGGCGTCCCTCAATGTGTATTGCACATTGGATCATGATTATTGGTCAACATACACTAAAAAAAAAAAGACTTTTTTGTGAAATAAACAATACAACAGGTAATTTTAACATATACTTTATTTGAAAATTTACATTTGATATGGTATCTGTGTGCGTATGGTCGTTGACAGTGTCTTGCATTACTGAGAGGACAGCGTGACTTGCTTTCAATCAGAAATCGGCTCCAAAATATCTGACACCTCTAAATTTTCGGACACCCCCATTTTTCCAAGTGTATAATTTTCGTATTTCCTCCAAGTTCCCGGACACTTGAAAATGAAATTATTAAAATTTGTCTGAATACATAGAAGGATTACGGTATTACAGTCAAACTGCACGAACCAAGCCTTGGAAAACTGGTACATTGTAATATTGACATATTTTCTGTATACCGGTACATACATGTCTATGTTTCCATTGGCTACTGCTAGGTTTCCATAAATTTAGAATAATTAGTAGCGAAATTTGTGAAAATATAGTCCTTTTTAAAGTATTTTTCCACAAATTTGTTGAAATAGGTTACTTTTTTAAAGAATTCCTCAGAAATTAGTAGCCAATGGCGATTTTGTCTACCAGGAATGAAAACATAGCTACTGAGATGTAATGTATTATAGCAAATGATTTATATGTGAAAAAATACTTAAAAAAGGACTAACACATTTTTGAAAAGTTTGCTACTAACGACTATAAGTTTATTTGGAAACATAGACATGTGCCATTCACTTAATTTTGTTTTATAGAGAAAATCAGCAAAAGGTAAAGAAAGAAAACAAAAAAGGAAAGAGGTAAGTCTATAATATCATATCATAATGTTCAGTACAAATTGTTCATAAAAGTTGGAATTTGACAACCACCCACATAGTTTCTTGAAAAGGAAAATTGCTGGTAAGGCTGGCTGCTCCAATGGCAAAGCACACGGTCAGCCTTTCTAGCTTGTGGTCTAATTTTGTGAATATTGGTTTTAGCTTGTGACAAATACCTATTAGCCATGCAAGCGAGAGCTGTGTCTACTCTTGGATATCTACCATAATCGGAATGTCATGGGTCTGATCGGGCTCAGATAGGGTTTGGTCCAAAACTTTTTAAGTATTGTCCAGGTATATGATGACTGTTCTGGTAGAATTCTTGGAATTGGTTTTCAAGTCTAGCCAATATTTATGTTCTAGTCAGACCTTATAGACACATCCAAATTATAAGTTAGAATAAGACTATGTGCATACTACAGAGTTAAAAACTTAGTGGCATTCTGTAAGTTAACTTCACCAGTCAATTTTTATGTTTTTTTAAGGAACCTTTTATCAAGTTTTAGAATTAATTTCAAAATTTGTTCAAGTTTTGTAAACATTTTGACCTTAAGAAAAGAAATAACGTAATCATTAGTGCACAGTGACAGTCATAGGAGTAGGGGATAGACAAACTTCTTATTTTGATTCTTATCCATGACTATTATGTTTACATTCCTGTTTGCCACTACATGTAAAGTCTGAGAATTTTTTTCAAAAGTAATTCTGGAAATTTGGCCACTAATAATTTTGAATTTGTGGAAACCTAGCTCTTGCATATAACCTTAAATGTTGCTTTATGATATTTGATGTTCCTCTTTTTCAAATATATTTATTTTCTATTCCTCTTTATAATAGGAATCGGCCAAACTAGATGCTGCAGTTGCAAAAGTAGATTTAGCAAATAAGGTAATTGATGATAAATGTATTCTGTGAACTTAGCTCACATATATATTAAAACCTTGTGATAATGCCCCTCAATTTTACAATCTTGCTTATTGCTACTTTTGTTAGTCCAAAACCAATTTCTTATGTAATTCTCACAGTAAATGATGCTTTCATGATTGATTGAATGGGGCTTTATGTCTCAGTCAAGAATATTTCATTTACATCAAGACGTTACCAGCTATAGGTGAAGTGGCAGAACTTTTTACCTTTGCAATGTGCTCAGGGCAAGGTGCAGGGAGGGTTTTTAGCTCACCTGGCCTAAAAGGCCATGTGAGCTTTTGCCATCACTTTGCGTCCGTCGTCGTCGTCCGTCCGTCGTTAAAGATCAACTCCTCAGAAACCGCTGGGCCATTTGCAACCAAACTTTGTCACAATAGTCCTTGGGTGGTCTTCTTTAAAAATTGTGTCTGACATGTCCGCACCTAATTCAAGATGGCCGCCAGCGGGTACCATAGATTAACATTGGACCCTATGGGAAAATATGTTTAAAGATATTTTTCTCTGAAACTACTGAGCCAATTGGAATCAAACTTGGTCACAGTAGTCCTTAGATGGTACCTTCTGAAACCGGTGTTTTTCAAGTCTGCACCTGATCCAAGATGGCCGCCAGCGGGGAACATAGGTTAACATTGGACCCTATGGGAACAAAATCAAAGATCTTTTTCTCCAAAACCCTTTAGCCAATGGGAACCAAAATTGGCCACAATACTTTTTGGATGGCCCCCTACAACATTGTGGCTTTTGAGGGCCACACCAAATCCAAGATGGCTGCCAGCGGAGAACATATTTTAACATTGGACCTTATGGGAAAATACGTTCAAAAATATTTTTCTCTGAAACTACTGAGCCAATTGGAATTAAACTTGGTCACAGTAGTCCTTAGATGGTACCTTCTAAAACCGGTGTTTTTCAAGTCTGCACCTGATCCAAGATGGCCGCCAGCGGGGAACATATTTTAACATTGGACCTTATGGGAAAATACGTTCAAAAATATTTTTCTCTGAAACTACTGAGCCAATTGAAACCAAACTTGGTCACAGTAGTCCTTAGATGGTACCTTCTGAAACCGGTGTTTTTTAAGTCTGCACCTGATCCAAGATGGCCGCCAGCGGGGGACATAGGTTAACATGGGACCCTATGGGAACAAAATCAAAGATCTTGTTCTCTAAAACCCTTTAGCCAATGGGAACCAAACTTGGCAACAATAGTCTTTGATTGACTCCCTTCAACATTGGGTTTTTGAGGGCCGCACCAAATCCAAGATGGCCGCCAGCGGAGAACATATTTTAACATTGGACCTTATGGGAAAATACGTTCAAAGATATTTTTCTCTGAAACTACTGAGCCAATTGGAACCAAACTTGGTCATAGAAGTCCTTAGATGGTATCTTCTGAAACCCTGTTTTTTTTAAGTCTGCACTGATCAAGATGGCCACCAACTGGGAACATAGGTTTACATTGGACCCTATGGGAACAATTTCAAAGATCTTTTTCTCTAAAACCCTAAGCCAATTGGAACCAAACTTGGCCACAATAGTCTTTGGGTGGCCTCAGTGTGTGCCAAACTTCGTCGGACCGTCGGACAAGTCCGATAAAATTACCGCTGGTCCGATAAAAAATCAGATTTTTCCGGACCGTATGTCCGGTAACCAGTTCGGAAAATAGAGAGCACCAAAAATTCGGATTTATAGTTCCGATCCAATTCGAATTTTATTATTGCCATCCGACTTCCGTTATTACAAAAAACATACGTTCCAGGAGCTATTCCAGGGAAACCAATAAAACGGAAAGCAACAGGAGGCGCAAATTATGAAGAAAACGTGAAAGAAAATTTAAGCAGCATTGGATGGAGGGGCGACCATGGTTGCAATTTGACGAGGAGAAATGTGTAATGAAATGCACACACTGCTTTGAATTTTACAGGTCGGGAGGTGCAGCACACAATAATAATTTAAAAGGCCAGAGCACATTTATTTGTACTTCCATAAATAAATGTATTCTGACCTTTTAAATTTTTATTGTGTGCTACGCCTCCCTAACTCGACCCGACCCGACTCGTTTCTCCTTGTCAAATTGCAACCATGGTCGCCCCTCCATCCAATGTTTCTTAAATTTTCTTTCAAATTTTCTTCATAATTTGTGCCTCCCGTAGCTTTTCGTTTTAAAGGAGAAAATAAGTAAATATTTACAAAACCGAATAATTGTTTTCTTTTTATTGAAGAATTTTTGGTCCAGTAAAAAACTTTACGGTCTGGTAAAGTTTCTAGGTTTACCAGACCGAATGTCCATTAATCATTTTGAAAGTTTGGCACACACTGTGGCCTCCTACAACATTGGTGTTTTTGAGGGCCACACAAAATCCAAGATGTCCGTCAGTGGAGAACATATTTTAACATTGGACCCTATGGAAAATACGTTCAAACATGTTTTTCTCTGAAACTACTGAGTCAATTGGAACCAAACTCGGCCACAATAGTCATTGGGTCTTTACATTTGGTATTTTAAAATAACATCTGCATTTAAAAATCAACTCCTGGGAAACCATTTGGCCAATTGCAACCAAACTTTGTGACATTAGTCCTTGTGTGATCTACCTGAAATATTGTGTCCGACATGTTCTCACGTAATCCAAGGTGGCCACCATAGTACATCAGTCAGACTGCCTTATGGCTTTTGTCCTTGACCTTAATTTCATGGTCCATTGACCAGTTTTTGGATAAGGTAAATTTCTCAGGTATTATACATGAAAAGCTGATGATACTTGGTATGTATTGTCTCAAAATTTTGAAATATGGTTTAGTTTTGAAAATAATATTGAAATTTTGTGATAGAAATAAATATTGTGTAATAAATTTCAAGCATTTATTTAAACATTAGACAATCTGTTGATTTTCATTCTGCAACAACTCTACCTAGGTGAGCTATACAGGCTCCTGGGAGCCTCTAGTTTAATGTTCCATGTCTGCCATGACAGATTTAATGTCTCTACTGAAGGATCCAGTGACTAAATTTCTTAATGCCATGTCCTTAGTGAAAGAAAAGGCACTACCGGTAACTATTTTCAAGTCTTGGTCAGACCATGGCTGGGGTTTGAACCATGACCTCCCACTTAGGAGTGAGCACTCTACTTTTTTCTTGCCATTGTTGCATGGCTGTTGTCCAAAATTGTAGACTATAAAACACAATTCATCTTGTTACAGATTGAAGATCCAATGAGTTTATTGGAACCATTCAGAACATTTGAAAGAAATGGGTGTGTATACTTATACTTTCACATTGTTTGATTGAATGATTGATTGATTGATTGATTGGATATTTATGTCACTATATCACTATATTTCACTTATTTCTTATATTTACAATATTTATAAAAATAAATCTTTTGCCTTCTCAAATTTTCCATGTTTATTTGAAAACAATGTTGGTTCACCTTCTTATAAAATGGATCGTCTCCTGTCAGTCAACGAGAGCATTTGACATCTGACATCATAATGAAGCGTGTGGAGCAATGTCTGTATGAAGTTGCAAAATTTAGTCGACGTCAAATACTTTATTGAAGGAAAGATACATGTATTGCAATTGTAATTATATCAAGATATTTCTGCTATAGGTGAAGTGACAGAAATTTGTACTCCTAAAACTATACAATATTCTAATTAAGCTGGTGTATGCAAAGAATTACGATATTGAAATGTATTCTACTGTAAAAATTGCATTTGCATATATGTTACATCTAAGAAAATAATGCGATGCTTCTTGATGTATATATTACAATTTGCAGATGTTGATTGTCAGTGTAAATTATCTGTTGCAATGAATCCATGATGTATCAATCATCATTATGACAAGATGTGTTTTCATTCATGGAGAAACTTTCTTGCATCATTTTCTCCAAACATTAGGGAAACAAAAAAGTATGGTTTTGCTTGAAGTGGTATATATACGTGAAGTATTTTTTTTTTTAATTCCAGATTAAATCTTACAATTGAGAGCACCAGAGTTACAGACCTTGACAAGGAAACCATAGATTGGGCGTTTGATTTGACCAAACAAAATATGGAGGACTTGTAAGTTTTACACTTCAATTTATTTTATGCAGAGAAAATCCTTTTTTTTTCGGCACTAATGTTTGTTTTTATTTTGTAGTTATAATAGTTCTCAAAAATTGTGAAGTACATTCGAACCCGGTTAATCGCATAGGCTCCGTGATTCAAAATTCTATGTGATTAACCGATAATCAAGGATAACGAATGTCGGGACTCGAGATGCATGCAATCTGCATCTACAGTTGTCATCAAGTACATTGTACTTGTATATAATTTCAGAATAAGTAACATGTCCACACTTCTTGTGTTAAACAAAAAGAAAGACGATAATCCTGAGAATAAAATAATTTAAAAAGTGTTTGTTGTTGTCGTTTTTTTAGCCACGAGTTGAATAGAATACAATATAAAAACTTGATAACTTCCGTTTTCAAAGTATTACTAAGAAGTGTAACATGTGCTCGATAATGTGTCATGAAACGGCATCTACATCAAGTTATTAAAACGATATTTTTTTAAATAATTTTATTAAGTTGTAATAATAGACACTTAGGAAAAATTGCATGAAAATAAATTCCGTCTATTGGTGAAGTAACTTAACTGAACTTTTTTAGCTCACCTGAGCCAAAGGCTCAAGTGAGCTTTTCTGATCACAATTTGTCCGTTGTCTGTCGTCGTCGTCGTCGTAAACTTTTCACATTTTCATCTTCTTCTCACGAACCACTGGGCAGATTTCAACCAAATTTGGCACAAAGCACCACTAGGTGAAGGGGATTCAAGTTTGTTCAAATGAAGGGCCACACCCTCTTTAAAGGGGAGATAATTGAGAATTATTGAAACTTTGTTGGTATTTTTCAAAAATCTTCTTCTCAAAAACTATTCGGCCTGTAAAGCTTAAACTTTTGTGGAGGCATCCTTAGGAAGTGTAGATTCAAGTTTGTTCAAATCATGGTCCCCGGGGGTAGGGAGGGGCCACAAGAGGGGGATCAAGTTTTACATAGGAGTATATAGAGAAAATCTTTAAAAATCTTCTTCTCAAAAACTATTAGGCCTGAAAAGCTCAAATTAAAATGGAAGCATCCTGAGGTAGTGTAGATTCAAGTTTGTTCAAATCATGGTCCCCGGGGGTAGGGAGGGGTCACAAGAGGGGGATCAAGTTTTACATAGGAATATATAAAGAAAATTTTTAAAAATCTTTTTCTCAAAAACTATTAGGCCAGAAAAGCTCAAATTAAAATGGAAGCATCCTCAGGTAGTGTAGATTCAAGTTTGTTCAAATCATAGTCCCTGGGGGTAGGGTGGGGCCACAAGAGGGGGGTCAAGTTTTACACAGGAATATATAGAGAGAATCTTTAAAAATCTTCTCCTCAAAAACTATTAGGCCAGGAAAGCTCAAATTAAAATGGAAGCATCCTCAGGTAGTGTAGATTCAAGTTTGTTCAAATCATGGTCCCCGGGGGTAGGGAGGGGCCACAAGAGGGGGATCAAGTTTTACATAGGAGTATATAGAGAAAATCTTTAAAAATCTTCTTCTCAAAAACTATTAGGCCTGAAAAGCTCAAATTAAAATGGAAGCATCCTCAGGTAGTGTAGATTCAAGTTTGTTCAAATCATGGTCCCCGGGGGTAGGGAGGGGTCACAAGAGGGGGATCAAGTTTTACATAGGAATATATAAAGAAAATTTTTTAAAATCTTTTTCTCAAAAACTATTAGGCCAGAAAAGCTCAAATTAAAATGGAAGCATCCTCAGGTAGTGTAGATTCAAGTTTGTTCAAATCATAGTCCCTGGGGGTAGGGTGGGGCCACAAGAGGGGGGTCAAGTTTTACACAGGAATATATAGAGAGAATCTTTAAAAATCTTCTCCTCAAAAACTATTAGGCCAGGAAAGCTCAAATTAAAATGGAAGCATCCTCAGGTAGTGTAGATTCAAGTTTGTTCAAATCATGGTTAAATAATAGTGTATTTTCCATGCTGTATTCTTTTATATAAGTATTTTGATATAAAGTTAAATATATTGTTCATGAGAAATATATTAATTGTACTTGTATTTAAAAGCTAATTTTTAATGTAAATCCTGCTGTATTCTATAATTTCTATTTGCCATTTCCCGATTACAGTATTCGGCCATGCATTTTCTCTCTTTTGAGATTGGTAGATGTCATGATGAAAATTTTTTTTTAAATTATTTCATTGGTTGAAATGCTGTAAGAAAAAGGTAACGGAATAAGCCGAGGCTTGTCGAAACATCAACCTTTTACGGTACATAGAAATACTTACAAATTGTTTAGTGAAAAGCATCGGTAGGAAGTATAGATTTCAGTTTGTACAAAACCTCCCTCCCCTGCACTCACTTCAATACTGAACTCATTTCGGCTTCTACCTAGCAAGTTGCTCAGGTGAGCGATGTGGCCCCTGGGCCTCTTGTTTCGGATCACCATCAAAGATCGTGATTAACAACATTAGAACTTTTTCTAATTATAAAAGCAGTTTTTATTCCAATCGTTGTTATTTTGATAATCCAAGTGTTGACTCCTGTGATCATAGAATAATCCCCGATGTTTACTTTACTATCATTGGTTTCAGTTTCTTAACCTACCACTGTGTTTTTTTAACAATTAAAATTATAACTGACATAAGTCACTGAAGTTACTGCTGTTTGTATCAGAATATTTACACAATAAAAACTTCAATCAGCTCTAAATGGCTAATCGGAATGACCCATTGTAAATAAGTTAAACACCTGAGTTCTGTTAGGTTTTGTGTCATCAGCGATACACATTTTAGTAAGTTTCCGATAAGGGAGACAAACCAATAAAATATTCAAAATGGCGGCTGTTTTACTGGAGTACCGCGATATGTTCAGAAAGAAGGAAAAAATACAAAACACAAACAAGTAAACACAATTTATACAACATATTTTATTCATTAAATAAAAATGTTCTTGTACATCTGTATAATATACATATTTGATACTTTCCCTCGATAACGGTGACGATCTTTGGTTTGTCACAAAACCTGGAAATGAAATGAAGTGCACATCGTATTTTGAAGAAAAATTATGATTTTTTTTTTTTTTTTTAAATCCTAGGGTTTTGGGATCGGGTCGGGAAATTTTCTATGCGATTAACCGGAGTTGGGCATTTTTATACGCCCGTCATATGACGGGACGTATTATGTTACGGTGCTGTCCGTCCGGGCGGGCGTCTGTTAACAATTTGTATTCCGTTCAATAGAGACCACAAACATTTATGGATTCAAATAAAATTTGGTATACAGCTTTACCATGGTAATACCTTGTGCAAGTTCGAATTACAACTTTTTCGGATTATTTTTGGAGGAGTTATGCCCTTTTTTAACTTAGAAATTTTTGTATGTATGACCATGTGGTTTCCGATCATTAGAGCCTACAACTATTTATGGATTCACATGAAATTTGGTATACACATTTACGATGTTAATATCTGGTGCAAGTTCGAATTACAACTTTTTTGGATTATTTTTGGAGGAGTTATGCCCCTTTTTTAACTTAAAAATTTTTGTATGTATGACCATTTGGTTTCCGATCATTAGAGCCTACCACTATTTATGGATTCAAATGAAATTTGGTATACACATTTACGATGTTAATATCTAGTGCAAGTTCGAATTACAACTTTTTCGGATTATTTTTGGAGGAGTTATGCCCCTTTTTTAACTTAAAAATTTTTGTATGTATGACCATGTGGTTTCCGATCATTAGAGCCTACCACTATTTATGGATTCAAATGAAATTTGGTATACACATTTACGATGTTAATATCTAGTGCAAGTTCGAATTACAACTTTTTCGGATTATTTTTGGAGGAGTTATGCCCCTTTTTTAACTTAGAAATTTTTGTATGTATGACCATGTGGTTTCCGATCATTAGAGCCTACCACTATTTATGGATTCAAATGAAATTTGGTATACACATTTACGATGTTAATATCTAGTGCAAGTTCGAATTACAACTTTTTCGGATTATTTTTGGAGGAGTTATGCCCCTTTTTTAACTTAAAAATTTTTGTATGTATGACCATGTGGTTTCCGATCATTAAAGCCTACAACTATTTATGGATTCAAATGAAATTTGGTATACACATTTATGATGTTAATATCTAGTGCAATTCGAATTACAACTTTTTCGGATTATTTTTGGAGGAGTTATGCCCCTTTTTTAACTTGGAAATTTTTGTATGTATGACCATGTGGTTTGTATTCCATTCAGTAGACAATACAAACATGGATTTAAATGAAATTTGTTATACATTTGGTATACACATTGACGATGTTAATATCTGGTGCAAGTTCGAATTACAACTTTTTCAGATTATTTTTGGAGGAGTTATGCCCCTTTTTTAACTTAGAAATTTTTGTATGTATGACAATGTGGTTTGTATTCTATTCAGTAGACAATACAAACATGGATTTAAATGAAATTTGTTATACAGTTACACCTTAATCATGGTAATATCTCGTGCAAATTTGAATTACAACCTTTTTGTGTTACGAGTTATGGCCTGAACACGGAGTTGGTAATATATTTTTACATACATATATCCTAGTTGTACTTATACTTCTCAGTAAATAGTACTACTCGATCAATATAACACGGGCGTATAATGCTCCGCTCGGCGGTGCTCTTGTTGGCTATGCAATTATGCGGTAATTTTCAATAGAACAAATAAGAAATGGTTTTGGATTTCAAAATCCTATGCGATTAACCGATTTATGCGATTATCCGATATGCAATTAAGTGGTTTCGACTGTAATACATTTTTCTTGACTAAAATATAAACTAAATTAATTTTTAATGTGTGCTCACATGAAAATTACTGCTTGATCATGCAAAAGATATTGCATGCTCTGTGACATTTTTATCTGCTCATGTAAAAGGTATTTCGTAATTGCAGGCTCATGCAAATATTATCAGTTCTGTGTGAGGAAACAAACTGCTTTTGTGTAAACATGCAATATCAAAATTTTTCATGTCACTTCAGTGCAACCATACTAAAGTCGTTTATAAATTACACAATGTAAAACATTTTAGTTACTTTACTGACAATCAGCCAGTACCCAGTAGTTTCTCTTATTTAGTCACTCCCCGAGGAGAATCAGTCCGTTTACAAGTCCTCTCCACATGCCTCTGTTGCTACTTTGGTTGCATCAGTCCTTGAATTGTACCCTAGCTCTTTTTACTATCTTTCGATGTTCTTCTCCAAATCCTTTGGGTCGTCTTGGTTTCCTTTTCCCCTCTGGTGTCCAGGTAAGTGCCAGTTTTGCGTACCTGTTGTTTCAGTAGATAGACATTTCCACCTTCTTCCTTCTTATGACTCTGTAATTGTAATAAAGATATTCCAACATTTCTACTTAACAGATATATAGAAAGTGAATGGGGATGGAAAGATAAAGAAAAGTATGAAGAAATGACAGAAGATAGAGCTGTATTTCTTATTGCTAGAGACCAGGATAAAAAACCAGTAGCATTCTCACATTACAGATTTGATATTGAAGATGAAATAGAAGTTGTATATTGGTAATAGATTTTGTTATTGCTTTCTATAGTACATGTATATTATGTATTGTTAAAAATAATGATTCAAGAATAGAATATTGCATCACAGAGGAAACAAGACTTAAGTAAATTTTACTATTCTGTCGGCAGGGTAATATTTTGTCAAAATTTTTGCCGGTCTCAGTTTTCTTTTGCTCCAATTTCTTTTTTATTATTCGACATAAATTTCAGAGTTTAGCCAGTTTTGGTTTGATACTTGCCAGGCCTACTATTAAAAAGTTATCAGTCACAAGCTAGTGGACTGACCAATATTTTCATATCTAGACTATCAGCCTTTATGTCCCTAGTTTTCAAATTTGGCCATATTTACTTTTAAGCTGTAGACTTGAGAGACATAATTATGAACACCTTTTGTCTGTCAAAATTTTGTGAATTAACCAAGAGTGCACAGCATCAGTCATTGGTAAATGAACTGAATATCTTAACTTGGATTTCATGTTAATAAATACTTATTAAAGATATTTATGTTTCATCTGGAAACCTTGAATTTAGAATGTTCAATATTATTAAAATAAAAATAATCAAGTGTAGAGTAGAGTAATGTTGTTATATTCTCCAGTCAAGATTCTTCCACTTATATCGAGTCAGTCGTTGCTAGTTTGGGAAATGGTATTTATTTTGTTCCCTTCAGTTATAAGTACAACTTGTAGAATAAGTTATGAAATTAATTAACATTATAAAATATTTGTCAGCTTGTAATTAGTTGTATTTCTATGGAGTTTTATAACTTTATTTTATAGTTATGAAGTACAGGTAGTTGATGAAGTAAGAAGGAAAGGTGTAGGAAAATTTTTAATGCAGATATTAGAATTATTAGCATATAAGTAAGTTGTAGCAAGAATGAAGTAAAAGCCTTTGGTTTGTTGAACCGGTTGAGTTTTTGTTGTTCAAATCATACATGCTATATGTCCTGGATTGTCTAGGACGTTCCAGACTTTGTTCCTGTTCCAAATGTTGGAGAACCCACCAGTCTTGAAACTCGCCTCAATGTGATCCCCTCCATAATGTATATGGCAATGTGTCTTCTACTGGTTATAGAAAACATTCTTTAGCAAATTTATGTAATTTAACTATATTTAACAAATAAAGACTACCATAGTATGTAGTTTTGCATTGACCTTGGAGATCACTATTCCAGATGCTACTTTGGGGAATGTCTGGATTGTATGATTTATTTATATTATCCAAGTGAGCGATGCAGGCCCATTGTACCTCTGATTCATGTTCAAGTTTCAACTAGTTTCAATTTCATATGTATGATTGCAAGAGATATCATTGTAAGAAATTCTTGTTTCATTTTTTACAGAACAGAAATGAAGAAAGTCATGTTAACAGCATTTAAAAATAATGACTTGGCAATGAGTTTCTTCAAAGATGCAATGAAGTAAGTTGAATGTATTGCAGAATAAATTATGCATGCTAAAAGGTTGTATATTTCAACAATTTTAGTTTCCTGCAGAATATACATGTATAAAAGATTGTATGTCATTAGCAAGTATCCAATATAAAAAATGTTGTTTAAGACACAGTTACAGGATCAATATTCATTAATCTGAAGTATGAATTCAGTGTGAATTTGCAGAACAAATCTAGCTATTTTATCAGTTCCCAGTTTGGCCCTGGTTGAGACCGATCACACGAATAATCTCCCGCATTAATTGGATCTCTGATTTAAGTCCAATTCTATGAAATAATAACAGGTATTCTGGATGAGACACAATCACTTGCGCACACTAAATTGATGATGTCAAGGGACGATAGACACCATATTTGATATGCACCAGATTTTTCAGAAATCTGTGGCATATCATGTGAGAACAAATTGTCATGGTAACCATTTTAGCCAATCATAAAAATGGAATTGATTAATTATTTAATTACATGGTTTATGATTAATATTTCAGGTACAGTGTAGATGATACATCTCCAGATGATCCAGTATTTGCTGAGGGATACTGCTATGAAATACTTAGTAAAGCAATTAAACCTAAATCTACACCAAAAACATCGCCAAGATCAGAACCCATGCATTCTTGTCCAAACTGCTAAAACATAGAAATGATGAGCGAGAATAACCAGGAAAATTATTAAAAAGTTACCTAGGTTAGGCTATGTTTCCATTTCTGGTAGCCAGAATGACTATTGTCGACTAATTTCTGAAAAATTCTTTTAAAAAGAAACTTATGTTAGAAAATTTGTGATAATATATACTTACAAAGGACTATATTTTCATAAATTTTAGAAATTTGGTTACTGATAATTTTAAAATTTGTGGAAACCTAGGTTATGAATAGCAGACAACACTAGTACATTGTTTTATGACATTACAACAGGTTCTACAACATTGCAACATGCTTGGTGATATTGCAACAGAAGAATGTAAATCTGATTTTTGTATTTTTTCGACGATATCCATATTAAGACAAAAGTACTTGTAGCACATATATGTAACATAATCATGTTTAAAATCTGTCGTGAAATGATATAACTTCTGGATTTAATCTGATGACGCAATTATTTTTGATAGAAAAAGAACATGGGTTGTTAGAAAAATGGACATATGATTATAAAATGTTAGAAAAAAGCAGTTCAGTTTAGATATCTGATGTATATTTAGTTGTTTCTGTGATGATGCAGTTGGTACACATTGACGATATACCCAGTATTTACAAGTATAGTCTGTCAAGTGATATTTTGGCAGAGTGCTTATAAACATGGAAGTCTATATAATGTAGATAGGGATATATAAAGGTGGGATTGACAAATGAATGCATATAGGCGGGATATTTGTATATGATAACAGTATTTATACCTATTTGTGTATAATAAACTAGCCCATGTTTATAAACACTCTCGCAATATGGCTGACTATACTTAAATGTACTTCTCTTGAAATTTAATCTACATCACAGATGACAAAAAACAACCAGATCTAATGTTAACTTCATCTGGTTTGGTCATTCTTTCAGTTTTATTGTTGTAGTACAGAAATTTGATGTAATACATGCATTCAAAACTTCAAAATGCTGCTTACATTTCTGAACTTTATTTTTGAATAAACTACGAAATGGCATACAAGTGAATAGAAAATATACATTGTATACTTTTAGATTTTATTTCAAAGGTATCTGTGTATTTTGAATAATTATGAAGATTTGAATAAAATTTGTAACTTATCAATAGATAAGAGTTACTGGTAAACCGTAATATCAATTTTCTACCGTTTAAGCCATTTAAAAATTATTGCAAGTTGAGTGTTGTAAATAGAGGATCTTGCATGAGTGTTTATGTAATATTGAATTTATTAAACGAGTTGAATAATTTTTTATGCAACGAGCCTTGGCGAGTTGCATAAAACATTATTCAACGTGTTTAATAAATTCAATATTGCATAGACACGAATGCAAGATTCTATTTATTATATAATCCCATAAAAAATGTTTTTTCGTAGATTTTAAACTTGTCTTCTCATTATAAAGAAAACAGCTGATTGGCCGAAACACAACAAGTTCACGTAAATGTGTACATGCACCAAAATTAAGCTGAAATATTAAAAGTAAACAATAGTCTGTCCGCAGGATACAAAAACAAAACAAACATTTTTAATTTAAATACAATGTATCCTCTTTTTAGAAGAAAAGTACAAAAGTATCAGCTTAAATTAGAATCAACAAACAGTGTCAAATGAAACAAACTGTGGATCAAGTCAATTGTGTGACGTCACTCTGAAATGACTTTATGCTTTATGACGTCACACTCATTCAATACGATTTTTATTGTATGACCGTATTACATGGATTATTGAGTAGATTATATAATAAAAGTAATTATATATTTGTCTCTATATAAATTTTGTTTTGTATATGAATTTAGAAATGAAGTGATTAATATTATACAATTATGGACTTTTTAGTGGTTGTATATGGTGTGATATTCACTGGAAAAATAAATATTGATCGAGGCGACAGCCGAGGTCAATATTTATTTTTCCGGTGAATATCACACCATATACAACCACTAAAAAGTCCATAACTGTTTTATTATATAATTCAGCCACTGTGGAACTTCGGTTGACAATGTTTTCTCAAACCTGTGACCAGACAATCTAACAATTTTACCGATGTTAGATTTCCCTGCCCACCCTGGTTGATCACACTAAAATTATCCCTCATTAGTTAGATCAATCTGGCTTTTTAAGTCTGACTCTATGAAAAAATAAATGGCATTCCGGACACTATCAATTTACACACTACATTGTAAATTGATAATGCCATAACGTCAACGTTCTATGAAAAAAAAAACAAGACACAATCACTTGCGTACACTTAATTGATGACGTTCTAATCATTTTACGGAGAACGTCAACAAAAATCGATGACGTACACCGAATTTGATATTCACCGGAAAATCCGTGGTATATGATGTGAGATCCAATGGTCACGTGTTACCGTTTTAGCCAATCATAAAGATGGAATTTATTAATTATATAATAAAAATTTTTATACAAAAACATAATTTAGTTTCTTCTCCGTTTCTTTACTAAACTAGCTGGCACCATAATAATTATTATGAGAACATTTCAGTGGTATAGTCTAGATTTAGTTTTTTCTTTGTAAAATACCAGTATGTTGGCGATATTTTGGCACGAAGTCTGGTGGCAATGTTGTGGCAGAGTAAATAACAGGTAAGTTTTTCTAACAGGGCACACTATGATAACAAAATAGAATGCCATATACATGTATATTTCTTCCTTGTTGTTTTCACCACTACAGTAGCTTGGTGGGTAGGATGCTGAATTTGTATGTGGGAGGTTGTTGGCTTGAAACCCAGCCCAGGTCTGACAGTGTCTTGAATATGTAGCAACTGTTCTTTTGCCAAGCACATTACTTGGCAATTAGAAATGATTGTCTTGAGGTCCTTCGAAAGAGACCTTAAAAACCAATGCTCAGTGTCACTGCAGATGTGGTATAATAAATAACCCTCCTTGCACTTTGTCCTCAGTGCACTGCAAAGGTCAAAATTTCTGCCATGTACCTATAGCTGGTGATATCTCTATGTAAGTGAAACATTTTTGACTTGTTAGAAAACCCCATTCAATCAATCAATCTGTTGTTTTCATCTGCTCACCCATTGACCTTGTATAGACATTTCATATACATGTATTATTATACCGAGAATAGGCTCACTGAAAACTTTAAGTGCTTTTGTCGGTGCTCTTAAATACATATACATATACAATGGAACTTTACTCACTCAAAATGCATTGATCTTTGATTTTGACTTCAAATATTAAATTGATTTATTTTGGTAGAACCTACTTTTGGTAGTTTTGCTTTATTGAATTATTTTAAATTTATTTCTAGTAAAATTTGCATGTAAAATAATAGAAAAAAATATACCAATCTACGTCCAAATCACAATCCTTAAGCAAAATAAAAACTTTGAAACTGGCAATTTAAGTTAAACATGTGAACTTCCACATAGAAAAGTGAAGCAGTGCCCTCCAGAAGGGTACCTGCTATTTAGGTAGCTGCACATTCCATGTGTGTAATCAAAACTGAGAATAAAAGAAACTAACAGGACACGTGTTTTCCTTTACATAAATAGCGTACTAATTGTGATACTCGAGTCATGTTAGAATTGAAATATGAGGAATATTTCTTAGAACTATGGGATGTCAAAATATTTCCAGGGTAAGTTTGGATATAGAGACATTGTACATACCTATAAATGATGTTGTGATGACGGTTGTAAAACTTTTTGAGAGCCTTGATAAACTGGATGCATTAATTTTTGGTTAAGACAGATAACACCTTTAGCATTAGAAAGTCGGCATTATTGGTCTTTTTGGGCAAAAAGTCTGTGGTATTCTCTATGTACAAATGTATTCTGGATTTATTCACAATTCTAGACCTGACCATTCAGATATTAGTGAAAATACTTGATTGTGGCATACAACAGCATTACATCCATCCACAAAAGTTAAGCTCCAGAGGCGTGCGTGTTATTTGCTTTATGAAAAAAAGTAAGACAAGATTATGTGCATAGCAAGTAACACAACTGCAACCCGAGACTGCCATAAGATTGATGGAAGAGGTTAATGGTAAAAAAGTTTTTATTCTTTTGAGTAGGATCTGGACAATAATTATTAAATTGTATAGCACAAATCGAGTGCTGTTCAAACAGCAAAGTTGGTATGGACGTCAATTAAACAAGAGGCCCTATAGGACCTGTGGTACTGGACTACAAACCATGTGGAAACCTTAGTTGGTTAACTGGTTCTGAAGAAGTAGATCTGGTAATAAATTAAGCTATGTAGGCTTTAGACTTAAAAAGAATTGACTACACACACATCTAACATGTCAAAAACACTGGATGTTCACCAGTATGACACTATACACTCTGTTGTACTTTGTACAGACATTATTTAACAAGAACAAAAAATCCTTTTTATACCAAATATTTATTAATTATCAATACATTGCTGTATGTATGCAGTTATTGCCATTTAATACAAATAAATACTATGAATTAAGGTGGCACATTTCTTCATAATTCTGCATAGATCAAAGCACATTCACATATATCAAATACCATACATAATATAGTGAAGCAGATAACGTTAGTATTACAATGATATTAACATCTTCCCCTGCCTTAGACAGTCAAAATATTATAATACAATTGAGTAGATAGCATTGAAATGTACAAAAAATTACAGCAAAATAAACTGCTTTTCACCCTTATGTTAACATTGAAACGATCCAATTTTCTTAATTTTAGATCATTCTATAGTTTTGAAGGGAAGAAGAGAGTTCATTTACATTAATAACCATTTACATATAATTCATATATATTTATTTAAAAAAATAAATAAAATAACCCAATGCCCAAAAATACCATGAAAGCATACTCGCAGAAAAAATTAATTCATTAAAGTCACTCAAATCTTCAAAATTTTAAACAAGCTTTATTTTATTATTTTTTCCACAGGTTTTATCATAATGAGTAAAATCAGTATATGTAACTGAAATTAACTTTGAACACCATAGAATAGTATACATATAGGTAGCAGTCTTGGTTAGTTGATTACTTGCATGTAGTTCAAGTTTCTAAAACACTGCATTTTCCCCTTTTCCAGTGAGAAATGCAATTCCATACAACTCCAAAAATTCTATATCAATTTTAAAACATATTTGACAATGCAGGGCTGCCACTTTAAAAAATCATAAAAGATGGATTGCAATATGATAAATTCTATGACCAATTCTTTGAGGTCACAGGAATATTTATGTACATGTATTAGAATGATTTATTAAGTTCATAGTGATAACACACAAAAATTGTATGATCTAGTTAATCTAAATGTTTAAACAATGAGAATGGATGCCCCCATTTATGCTGGCTGGGGTATCACATAAGCTTTTCTGTATTCTAAAAAGGGAGATAACCACCACAAAACATGCAAGTTTAGTTGAGTAATGGTGTTTAACATTCCAGTCAAGAATAGTTCACTTATATTGAGACATCACCAACTATTTGCGAAGGTGCAGAAATTTTGCCCGTGTGTTGCACTGATGGCATTATACAGCAGAGTTCTTTATTGTGCCATGCCTACCATGACATGGGACTTCGTTTATTTTAAGTTCCCTTCCAAAAGAACCACCGCCATTCATTTTGTAATTCTGAGTGCTTGGCAAAAGAACAGTTACTACCCACTTTCAAGTCTTGGGTCAGACACTTAAATTGGATAAGATCACTGGGAAAACCAAGGTGTGACAATTAAGATCAATTAACCCCAGGTACAAGACGAGAGAGGGAGGAGAGACCATTCTCAATACACTGACAATTTGAAAATTAGGTGACAAAAAAAAAGTTGTCAGATGACAATAATAGCTCTAAAGAAAACATGCACCAAGAAGGAAAATACTTAACAAAGGCATGCCTTATTTTACATTTTTGTATTGGAAAACACGGGTGAGCACAAAGGCTCTTTTGTAATGCAATCAACATAGTATATAACTTATGGCTAGATATTTTTTCTTTCAATATAAAAATGGCAGCCCTGCATTAGTATATATCATTTATTATTAAGAAATTTTTGTAGTAAAAAAAAATAGTGTTTTTAGAGAATTTTCTGTATTGAAAAAAATTAAACAATGCACATTTAGACGATATGTTTAAAATCACCAATATGAATACCGGTACATTTATAATGTAAATAGCATGGAATGGTTAAAATGTTCCAACTGAAACATCATATATAAAATTAAACTGAAAGTCATGCTGCCTTCATATTACAATACAAATGAGGAAAACTGTTTATCTATATCATAACTGTATGACCTTTCATGATTAGCAAAGCACTACATCTAGATTCAGCACTTAAACTTAACTACAGCACTTTCAAAAACAACCTTACATTTCTTTATGACGAGCCTTTTTCTGAATACAATTTTGTTTAGGGTAACTGTTTCCATTTCTAGGTATAAAACTTTTGTCTTTACTTTTCAAAATCCATGTACTAAATAAAATATAACGATAGATTTTACCCCACCATGTGATGTCCTTTAATATTTGGTGGAATATCAAAGGGCACACTGAACTGCACTAGCAAATTAACAAGTGGGTGGGAAATGCCTACAGGGCTCACCTGTATAGATGCTGACACAGTGTTAGGGGTATATGACAATAACTGTTTGGGCACTTTGTGCAGGTGAGCTTAAAACATATCTTGCAACATTTTATAATGGAACCAAGCAACATACAATAGAATGTAACCTATTGTAATATTAAAACTGTTCATATATCTTTCTTTTGAACTTTCAATCGGGCTAACAAATGTAATAAAAAAGTCAAATGTAAAAGTTTAGATAGAAGATATGTCAAGAAGATTCTACACATAGGTCAAATAACAAAATATTGCACTGAACAATACCACAAAACAATAGGATAACGCTATTAACACATGTTCTACAACCTTTAAATTTATTTCACTATTACATTGATAAACAGGGCCAATTTGTACAACTTTTAATTAAAATTAATCATTAATTAAACCACAATTAGCCAATTAATTAGTGTTGTACTAATTATAGATTAATTAATAATTAACCATAATGAAGCTTTGTGCAACAAAGCTCCAAGTTCCACAACCTTTTCAATCTTTTTTTCACTAACTAATACAACATTCTACCAAGATTCTTCATCTTGATAGTAGCAAAGTATTCTACTGGCTTTTAAACAATGGTGATAGTCAATCAATATTACTGGGTGGGTAGGTCACATGTGATGTGATGAAGATCTAAGACCCTTTTAAACAAAAGACCTTGTCTGAACTGAATACTTCTCATGATTTTGAGTTTCTGTCTACATGTGCTAGGTTATCAAATATATAAATGGTATTTTTTACTCAACAGTTCAGTATAGACAGGCTTTTATTCAATCAGGGTTCAGTATAGACAGGTTTTCAATGAACTCTGGGTTCATTTATGGTCCATATATAATATGGTTATGTAGAAAATACAGTTAACACACTAAAGAAGAACTCTATGATCTAATGTATCTACCTGTACAAAACTTGGAACACATTTGAACGATAATCAAACACATGGAATTGGAATTGGAATTACTAGTAGTTTTGGCGAGAGTTACGGTACATACACATGCATTGGTTAAAATATTTCGATGTGATAATATCTTGAGGTAGATAATGTCAATCTTTTTTAACCATTGTCTACTGGCCTATTACATTTGAGACCTGAATGTAGCTCACCTGGGCACACCTACACAGCAAGCAAATCAATAGTGAAACATGATTAATTAAAATTTGTGTCTTCCAAAAAAGATGTGTCATGTGTCACCTGCTGTAGCAGATATACTATTAACAAAACTGTGACATTGCTGACAATGGCAATAGATAATAACCCTTATATATTTACCATGCTACATAGGTGACACAGAAATTTCAAGCAAAAACTTCAACATTTTCCATTAAAAAAACTTATGTGATAACAGGGACAGAGCATAAGCTTTTTATACTTTAAACATTTAGAAATACCTGAATGGGGTAGTAAGCCTTATTTAATAGTTGTAAAGGTTGCTTAGAGATCAATTAAGCATGCAAGTGGTATATAGTCATTAAAAGCAAATGCAAAAAGAAAGGCCCAACTGATTGATGGTGAATGTAACAACACCTGCTGAGAAAAATACACCCTTTGAAAAAAATACGAAAGAAAACATACTTTTTAGTACAATGTTTAAACAATTGCCTTGGCAACCATATCACTCTTAGCACTTTTCAAACTTTACTATGACATCATTTATACATATATTTTCTTTTTTTTTATCAGTGAGATTCAAATCAAGAAAAAATCAATAATAATAAACATGGAAGACTTGTTTTATACAAAATAAGAAAATAAAATAGATTGATCACATTGATATCTCTGTCATTTCATCAAACATTTAACTTATTTATTACAATCAAAAGTTTAAGAGAAAAATCACAGAAGTTGTAGTACTAACATCATCATAATGCTCAGTAAATAGTGGGAAAAAGCAGTTCTTAATTTTTGTCATACTATTTTCATCATATAGTAAAAACTGTATAAAACTAAATCGTAGAACATAAACTCCACCAATGTAACACTGTTTCATCTGCCAATCAGCTTGGCATATTTCAACAGTGGATATCGTATTTCTGAAAACTAAGGAAAAACAATGAGGCAAATGATTAATTTTTTCATATTTTTTGATAAAAAATGTATATGAAAATTTGACTAGTTATATTAAAAGCACTTACAGTAGTCACAAATAAACAACAACAATGTACATTATTTACACACAATGTATACATACATACAGTAAAACCTTGTTATAATGCCCTCCATAGGTTTGCCACCTTGCTTATTGTCACTACTCTGCATCCAAGTCTTCAATGTTTTAAGTCCCTAAGTCTTTTTTGTAATGTTTCTTTCCTGCCAAACTCATTAATAACACCAAAATCTGACTGAACAAATTCTGGCAAAGAATCAAGGTTTTACTGTATACATACCTATACAATTCATGATCGGTGTTAAATGGCCAGCACAAATATACCAAAATCTTACACCTGAATGGTTAGTATCATACAAATGATACAAAACATGATTATTGATATGTATTTTTTTGACATCAATTTTATCTACACACAAATCTGTATATTATTTAACCACATGCAATGCTCTGCAATTCACCTGATAATGATTTTTTTTTTTAAAAGTTGATCACTTTCCACAAAAATAAAATGCTCACAATTATTTTTTTTTACAGTACATTGTATTATACACATAGTTAATTACCATAATCATATGCAAGATACCATATAAATTAAGTCAATCACTACTTGTGGTGGAAGATACAAAAAACTTATCCAGAGTTTTAATACATCCAGTCCAGAATGAGACCTTTCTGGACCAAATATATTAGAACTGTGGTTGAGATTTCCCTATCTAGCACCACACGTAGCGACTGATTCTGTTTCTTGCACCACAAAATCCTGAAGAAATGAAGTGGTTCTCAACTTATCAACAGACCTCAAATTTCATTGATTAATATTTGCAGGAAAAAAAGAGTATGTAGGCTATCTATCTTGCACAGGTGGTTGGAGTGGGGATGTGGTGTGGGTGTGCAAGATGAAAGATAATGACAAAATGAGTAGGACAGACAAAACAATATTATGAATATTGTAGGTATAGTTTACATTATGTAATTGGTTTTTTTTGTGAAATTGTGCCCAAATAACAAGTGCAAATATTGAAAAATTACAAAGTACATGTAAAAATGTATATTATAAGGTGGTGATATGATCATAATGGACTGGTAAACCTTTTAACAAATTTGAGGCCAGTTCTAAACTTGAGGAATGAATTATTTATTAGATACTGTATTTCCGTAACCAAATGCATGTATACACTGAATACACTGGATATATATCGTATTATAGTTTTCCTGAGAGTACAAAAATATACATGGTTAAATATATATAAAAATTTCTCTTTTGACCTTTTCCTGGGTTCATATCCATTCTGATTCAGATATACTAAAATGCACTGACATTTTCAGATAAATGAGCAACCAAAACTAACTGACAAAACAAAGGTAGTGAGAAGTTATATCCAAGATCTCAGGTCTGATAAAAACATGCATCAGGAACTTAAAACTTGTATGCACCGTGCACATGTTCTTATTTTATCATACTTTGTTTATTACGAAGAATTTCACAAATTGGTCAGTTAAATCAGAGCATTTGTAACTGTGGGAAGATAGAAAACAAATTCATATGATAAGTCTTATTTTTGTACCTCTGCCCCACAAACACATGAGACAATGTGTGCTGATAAGTTACGCATTTCAAAAACAGGACAATAAATTACTAAAGTTATGTATAACATAACTAACACAAATAAATCAAAACATAATCACTAAATTCATTTACATATTTTTTACAAAAAATATTTTCAGACCAATGAAGTAATGAATGAGTGACAAAACAAAGTTGAGCTAGAACACTTAACATCAAATCACCAGCACATTCTTACGACCAACATACCGGTACCTTGTAACATTCTTACATACAGCACATTCTGATGTACCGGTACCTTGTAGATTTCTTACATACACCACATTCTGACATACCGGTACTTTTAACATTCTTACATACACTACATTCTGACAACTTGTCTATGTCAAAATTAAAAGTTGATTTATAATGAATATATTGGACCTTGATTGAATTAGGAGTTTCTTTTTCTCGCACACCAATTATAGACAAGCACAAACACTTGAAACTTATTCCTGTCAAATAAATCATGCCATACTTTTCTTTCTCAACTACCAGCAACTCAAATATTAACAACACTCCCTATAAAAACATGAAATTTATTGGGTTTCTTTTTTTTACTACAAAAAGCATCTGAAGTATAATGATGAGTAATGTTGGGGTTATTCACAGCACAACCATATTTAGATGCAAATCTTAAAACTTTCATAACAGTGAGTACATTAATTCACACACACACACACACACAGTTTTAACAATCTCTTGCTAGCATATATCACATGAACTAACCCAATTAGTTCACACATACATTAAATATTTCATTTTGTTTTGTCAACATACATTTCGGGGGAACATGTCAACACCTAAGATGTAAGAGAAGTGTATCAGATACATCATCAGACAGATACATTCCCTCCGTTGATATCTAGTGATTCTAGCTACAGATACTATAATCTAATTGGTCCCACCATGTGTCAAAGCTTTAAAAACTTGTCAAACATCATTATATTGTTTTCTTGCCCTTATCTATTTTTTATAGTATTAAAAAGTATTGGCAACAGGATACAATTGGTGTCAAACAATGCCTAGTCCTTTGTATTCCTCAGACATTACAGTGAGACTGGTCTACAGACCTTTGTGATCCACAAATATTAAGACTGGCTCTAAGAGACCTTTTTGTAAATCTATGCCATAGTAAACAAACACTAACGTACAAAGTACATAAATGTTTATTTAACATATATAAAAAAAACATCAACTACAGACCATATGCTATAATGACATATAACTGTTTGTCTGAATATGACGTCTGCATTTGTTCCCATGATTGCTATTTGTGTTCCCAACATACAGAGGCTAGTCACATTTATCCGACACCAACTGTTACTCGTTACCAAAGTTAAATAATTTGTGACATAATATGTAGTGATAAATGGTACATATATGTACACAACATCAAACAAAATTTTTGAATTTTTCATCAAAAAGCTGATCGACTTTCTGAGATACTTTTCTGTTAATAATCTCTTCTACATGTTCATCTAATCTCTTTATTAAAGCACCTGTCACTTTATCATCTATTCTCTTTATCAAAGCGTCTGTCATTTTATCAAAGAGTGGTTCTAAGTCATCTAACGGCACAGTTGACTTATGAAGAGCGGATTGGTCCCTGGTAGAACTGTCTCCCTGTTTGACAGAGCCTGATGGTTTCTCAGATGAAGGGTCCGTGTTCTTTGACAATAGATCTGTTAACGTATCCTTCTTCTCTTTCAGAGCGTCCTCTAACAGTCTGGTTGTTTCAACAGATTTTTCATCCTTCATATGAGAAACCTGAAATAACATCAAAACCAGTAAAAAAACCACGAAATAGCAAGGCCAGGCTTTACAAGAAGAATAGTATCTAGGGAAAGGTCAAACAACAAGTACCGGTATTGTCTGCAACATTAACTCCAAAAGACAAATCAAGGCAACTGATCTTTTCTCCAAATGAACTTAAATTGATGCCATCAAATTTTGTAAATTAGAAAATATAAAAGCAAATACATGTGGATTGTTAAAAAAGAGCTCCATTAGGTGCAGTAAGAGCAAGATATGCTGTTGAAACTTTTGCTATTAAACTCTTGTTAAAGATCGCGAAAACCATATCAAATTTTCAAAGTGGCACAACTCTTGAGAAATTTGCAGTGTTACACCTTCCTTCTGAAGATACAGTGTCTAATGCTTTGTTCTAGCAAAAACACTATTATTGTATATATAGACAGGTTTGATTGTGGTTACACTTACTTGGTCATATAACTGTAGAACTTTCTTAAAATCTTGTCTTAATTCTTTAAGAGCTTCCATACATAACTGTAAGTTATCTGAAATCAAATTAAAATTTAAATAATAAAACATAGATAATCATTTACCGGTACATTTGTATCAATATATTTTTGTGGCACATTATGTTAAGCTTGTTTTTAAAAGCCATTTCTTTGTTTTTCCTTTTTTCATGGTTTATTTAGCCTGGATTATTTCAAACAAGAAACAATGTGTAACCACACCATAGAACAACATTCTATCATAAAGTGAATATGTCCATATTCAACCTTTAAATTTGAGCAACTGCAACTTATTATAGTTTAATGAAACATCTTTATACAAAATAACAAGGAATTAAATAAATATAGAACCACAATAAGTCATATGTTATGTAATTATACACATGTTATGTACGAAGTCAACTAAGAAATCAAAGAATACCATGCCAAAGGACTGTAGGTTTAAACACATATTATTTTGTTTAATGTTACCTTGGCATTCGGCTGTGCGATTCTGTTAACCTCATAAATTAATCTATACATAAGTTCACATGGTGTGCAAGTTACATTGACCTGCTAGTAAACTGGTGTACATGTATATCATCACAACCAATGTTTGAAACTAAGCCAACCTATAGAGAGGGTTGGGATTTTGTAAAGTCTCCAAAAAGAACAATAAAACCTATTACAGTGACCACCTGTATATAAAGACCACATGCCCATTATGAGCACAGTTTAAGGACCATTTGCTTCATATTTCTAACAATCACAACCTCTAGATTTAGACCACCTGTCCATGTTACCCCTGTTTAAAGGTCCATTCCCATCATATTTCGACCATAAGGAACCTCCATATAAGAACCACCTGTCTATACAGTCCTTATTTCTTAGGTCCACCCATGGGTGATTTATATATAATGTAGTGTTCAATCTGGAAATTCAGACGAGACCTTTCCTAAAAACTTTCCTCTTAAACACCATAACATCAATATTTTCATATTTGTAGACCACTAAGGCCTGAAAAATGTGGTAATTTGGTAAATGGTAAAATACGACATCAATGGTCCCATGGTCCCTTCTAGAATGAACACTAGTACACGTTTTACTGTGTTTCCAATGTTTTGTCCTTACCTTTTCTTGGACTTGATATAGATGATGGAGATGACATCAGGGTTGATCTAGAAGCCGACGATGAACAGGACCCAGGTCTACCTGTGGGTGTGTCATTATTACCAGTTGTCCAATCAGAATTCCCTGTAGTATGCGGTAGTGATTGTCTATGATCATCTGATTGTGATGTGGTACTATGTGACAGGTCTGATTGGACGAGATGTGAAGAACTTGTTTTTAGTGGCCGGTTTTCTGGTTCTGACACTGAATGCGACACTGCAGCACTGTCACTGGACACTGCAGCTAAGGCATCAGCAACTGACATATTACTGTAAAATACATACAACATTTACAATGAATACAACATAAAATTACTACAGATGTGCTTTAAAAGATTTTATCATATGCTTAGTAGTAAATACGTAGTTTCTGCATACTTAGATATCGCTAAAATGATGCATTCATATCAGCATATGTGACTGGACGGAAAAGCTGTATCAACAGTCTGATATCGATATCAATATCAGACAGGCTATTCAGAAAAATTTGGTCAACTTTTGCCATGTCCAGTTCAAATGTCTGTAATACATGTATTTGTTCTGCATGATGAAAGTTTAAGCATATGATAAACAGAATAAAGCATGGTGAAAGCCATATTATATGCCTCACCAAACCTCAGCCAATATCAACCTTGGGTAAAAACCCTTAGTCTGATATTGTGGTCTGATATGGTATATTATATAAACTTCATCATGTATAATTCTCTATATAATGTATTTTTATAACTTTTATTTATAATATTTACTATATCAATTATGACAAACACATTCAGAAGCTATTTATAAGGATGATGTAGTTAAAACCAGATGGTGTGGTTAATTGATCAATATCCTATACATTTAAATATTAATCACTACTGGACAGAATTCTGTAAACATAATGGAAATACAAACTATCTACCGGTAAATGTCTATTTAATACACAAAGACAACAGCCTAATAATATATGAAGTTTCATATGATATTTTTCAAAAAAGTTATGAAGTTTCCTCTGCCAATTAATTTAACATATTATACATGTTATAATTATCATAATTTAAAAGTTACCCATTTCTTGGCATTTTGTTATGGTACTTCTATATCCATCCCAGTAGTAAGGTGTTAAAAAGTCCTATTTTAGGTGTAATATCAATATTTCCTACTGTACAAAGTAGATAGTGATTGATTTATGTTAGTAAATAGCCTGAAGGAGTCACCATGACAAATCACTCATACATCTAGATCTGCAGTGTGACCTCTAACCTCTGATTAATGCAATCAAGTACAGTTGTTTCACATAAATATATTTATTCATATAAAAATTCATTACTAATACATGCATTTGTATAACATACCGTTTTTAATTAGAATATTTTTTTTTGAAATAATTTTAAAATTGCTTTAAGGGTTTTAAATTCATATTTTAAAATTTCATTTAAAAAATTGAGAAAAAATTAAATTACCATATATATATAGATAGATAGATATATACCGTATGATATATGTGGTAATTTTAATTAAAAAAAAGGCACGATAAATTAGTAATATTGTATGGAAGTACATGTCTTTAGTATATGGTAATCAAATCATAAGTTTTAACATGTTGCTTGCATCTTTTAAGTCTGAACAGATTTTAAGTTAATAATAGCTGCTTTTCTATCGATGTCACAGCTGTCGGGCCAAGAATAATTTAGTTGAAAGAAACAACTATTCTTCTGCTATTCAGACAAATCATATCAGATTCCAGTATATTTTAATCAATTTCAATAGTTTTGTGATTGTAATGCCTAATGGTAATAAAAAGTTTTAAAACATTTAATCAAAACAACAATGTAACCCCAAACCTCACATATGCTTCATGACCTTCAGGATGACCTTTAGTTAAATGGCACAAAACAACATTGGGTCATGACAGAAGATTGTTCTTCATTAGGTTTCATAAAATTCCTGCAGAAGATTGACTGATCGCAGTCAAGAATATTTCACTTATATCAAGAGGTCACCAGCTATAGGTGAAGTGCAATATATTTAAACCTCTTCTCAGGGCAATGTGCAGTTCTTTTAACATGCTACACCTGTCATGACACAGGGCATTAGTTTTCAAAGCATCTTCCAAAGGACCCTGGAATTTTTATTTCTATATGCAGAGTGTTTTGTGAACAAACAGTCACTACCTGTTTTCAAGTCTTGGTCAGACCCAGCCTAATCAAGCATACAAAGTGAGCAAGCTACCATAGTGGTGCATGCAGAGGAGTGATGAGTTTAATAATCAAAGATACAAATTGAGTTTAGTGAGGTTTTCATATAGATTTCATTTACAGAGATAGGTAAAAAGTATTAGGAGACTTTGTAACTTTTTACTAATGATATGAAATAACCACATGAGAGTGGTGTACTAACAAGTCTAACCCCAGCCTCAAGTAACCCAAATAGAAAACCTGTCAAACTTAACTTATTACTGTAAATAACTGACAGGTGTAAAATGAAGTCAATAAGATGTTCTGATATGACAGGATATATTTTATCTGGTAAATTGTTGAAAATTATGTATAACTTACTGATTATCAAATTCTTCTTCTAATCCAAGAGTAGTTGGACTGAAGTGGGAGGACAAATTTAAAATTTCCTGTAACGAATCTTTAGATGGCGAAAAGTCTAATGTTCCTCTAACCGGTGAGAATCCTTGAGTATTTCTTAACGACACAAAGCCTTTCTGATGTCCTCCCGGGGATGTTTTCCCATAGATATCATCCACGTCAAACGTAGGTGGATTATCAGTTGTACTCTGTGGACTCAAACTGCTTCCTGGTGATGCAAAAACTTTAGCTGCCATTTCAGAATCTAAACTAGAGCCAACACCAGATGAGCTATGAGGACTCAATGTCTCTGTGTTGGTCACTGACACCTTTGTCGGGGTACTAACTGATGAGAGAGTAATATGTGCTGAAGAAGTCAGCCGAGGCGATTCCGACCTTGGAGAGGATACCTGAGCATTTAGATTAGCTATCCTTTCTTTAACACTAAGAGAGGAAGCCAGTTCTTCCTCAATTTCACTGTCAATGTCAGGTTTTATCTTTCTAACTTCAGTCTTTACTGGTGATTTTCCAGTTCTAGGTTTAGCTTTCGGTTGAACAGAACTGGCAGTCTTACTCTGGTTAACATTGTCTTTTGATGAGGAATCAGTTGTTTTTCTTGGATTCACAGTCACTTTAGATGCAACATTAGGCTTCTTAACATCTTTTCCTCTTGAATTAGATCTCTTTACCTCTTTTTTAGTTGTAGGTTCAGGTTTAGCAATAACAACATCTTTATTATAGAGGTAATTTTGTCCTATAGAACCAGCATTACTTGATTTCACTTGTGAAGTATTAGTATCTCTTTCTGGTAAATCATTAGGACTAGCATCTAATTCACTCAAACGATTGAAAGCAGAATCGGTGACAGTTTTACGTTTTATCTCTGCGGCAACAGAGTCTATTTCAGCAGCTACTTCATGAATTCTAGCATTGTTATCTCTAGGTGGAGTGACTTCTGATTTTGACTGACTGTTACTTATCACAGTAGAAGACACTGGACCAGTGTGAGTATACACTGTGCTTGTATTAGAACTATTACTGGGTAGTGATTTTCTTGAATCGCTCACTGACTTAGAAGCGGTGCTGGATATTGAAAATGTTGTGGTGGGGGATGTTGGACTATTATCTGTCTTAAACGTTTGCTCTCCATTTAAAATACCAGATTTTCCTAACAGAATATTTTTAGCCTGATCCAGCGTCAACTCTGATGTGGTTCTTCGTTTTGTTTGCACTGCTCGCTTTAGGAATGTGTCTTGTTTTGATTTCGTTAAGATGACAGTTGTAGCCGGTGGGGGCATCAATTCTCGGTCATCTTTAAGATCAGGCTTTTTATTTGATTTCATTTCACTAGATCCTACATTAGAAGGTAGTGACATTCTCCAAGTCTTTTTCCCTTCATCTGATTTTTGTTTCTTTAGTACGTTAGAACCAGTCGACAACCTTCCCATACTTATCTTCTTCTCTGGTTTTTTCACTTTTTTGTCATCTACGTCCAGTAAATGGTACACTACTTGATAAACTCAGATTAGAACACAGTTTAAGATTAGATGACATCTCTACACTACTGTCCTCACTGGTTGTAGTATCCTCTGCTGCCAGCAAGTTTGGTACAGAAGTATACATTGATGATGTTTTAGGGGATTTCCCTTTACGTTTCGGAGCTTTAGGAGCAGTCAGTGATGAATTGTTCAGATTCTGTAGTGAGGAACTCAGTGAGGAACTCTTTGTTAAATTAGACATTCTTTTAGAACCACTGTCTCGTCTATCCTCAGTTTTATGTAAATTTGTGGTAGACTTTGAGTTTGTGCCAGACATTTTAGCTTTAGAACTTTCCGTTTGTCTGTGAAGAGAACTGGAAGAACGACTTCTCGCGTTGATAATCGTTGATTTTCTTTGTTCAGGGACAAACTGTCAGGTCTAGATCTTGAGTAACGATTGGTTGGTGTTTTGTTCATATAGGAATCGTCACTTTCTTCTGAATGTGTTTCCCAGACACTCACTGAAATATCCAAAGTAGTATAATTAAGATCTTATATAGACTCAATTTTCTTACTTATCATATTAGAGTGGATACTTAATTGACAAAAATAACATATTGTGTACACTTGAAAACAGAAGGCATTTTATACAAAATTTTGGTCACTACTTAACAAACAATGAAAAAGCCCTTACATATACACAATTATTCCTTTTTTTAACAATGGCTTTTTGGACAATCCATTCATCAAATTGTATCCATATGTAACATTTTTCTATTGTGTAATGTAAATATAATACCCGTTACTTAGATTAGAAGTGCTGTGACTTAATTAAAATGAGCTGGATATTCTTTTATAGAATATGTATATGCAGAACAAGTAAACTTATGTTAAAGAACAAATAATGATCCAATTATGTTTCAAATGAAACTAAAATGGTTAAATCTGGTCAATAAAACAACATTAGCAAAGGGGAAGTAACTCCAGCATCTCTGTATACTAGATAGGTAAATTACAACACTAAATAACAAACAAGTTTCCAGCATTTTGAAAGTTTATTCAAATTCTATTTTAAAAATATCTCAGAAATATCTTATAAGGAAATATCTCTAAAAATCTTATAAGAGTTGTCGCTGTCATAAATGAATTGACCTGTTAAAATATAAGTATTATGGCTTTTCTGATTAAGAATTAGGTAATATCACAATTGTGAAATTTTCAAAAGAAATACTTAAAATTGTCTGTTTTACCATTTAAGAAATTATACCAAACCCTGGTGCGGAATATAATTAAGGATAAATACAGGTAAATATTTTTGCAAGGTGCTCTATGTTTATAAGCTTATAATTTTTGTTATTTATATATACATATATATTTCAATTATTTGTAACATCTTCAACAATGTCATAGAATCAACAGATTCTGTTCATGTACTACATAATACATCATAACATTTACATGGAATTGACACATCGCCAGCCACGCCCACTATGTTCCGACAAAGGGTCGACATGCTTGAATTACACGCAAAAAGAATGTAAACTTGGCTTGAATTGTGCGGTTTAATGACGTCACTGACACTAGAATGTCATTAGTTGCCGTGACACTGCTTTGGTACCATGATGGCGGCCAGTGTTGGAACATTATGGGCGTGGCCGGCGATCCGTCAATTATTGTTTCCATTGGAATCATAGTTTTGCATTCAAGCCAAAATGATGTGCAGTAATATCATGAATGTGTCGAAGGATTGAATTTTCAATCATGGCAATACAACAATGAAAATTTTTACTCAAGGTCCTCTTTTTTTACTTTATAAAACCACAACATTTTAACCCCATAGATACTAATGATTCTATAGTATATTCATGATATTTCTGTTTAACCATAGCCAGTGAAAACAATACTTCCACCTAAACCTTATGATGTATTACAAAATACATAATTGGCCTCTATTAAAATTTCAACTTAACATGTTCTCACAATACGGTATTCAATAAAGACACAAAAATTTACAATATAAAAACAACAACAACAAAAACAACAAGTTCTCACACATGAAGTAAGCAGGATAAAAGACAACATCTATTTTACAACACAGAAATGGAAGGTTTAGCAGAAATCTCTCTACAACAACAGGCTGGATTTCAGCAAAAAAAAATATCAATCTTTAAGACATTTAAAGCCATTACAATCAGGAGACCAAGATCACAGGGAACATTTGTATTTTGATATTTAAATATTTGAAAATGTAAAACATATTTTTCATTATTTACTGGATCTTTAGATGTATAAACACGTAAACTTGCAGTTAAATATTACATTGAGAAATGCTCTTTTGCATTTGAATGTTAAAATCTCAAATCATAAAAATTATTCAATCAATCAGTATTAAAAATTTTGACAAACAAACAAGCGCTTTCAACTTCGCATTGTGCATGCTTGGGAATTTTTTCGTTTTCTTTCTCTCACCTATTTTTTAATGCAAAAAATCCTAAATGTACTGTAATATAATAATACAAGAGCGATGTCTTTGCACCATGTGATGTTTATATTATCCTTAGCAACCAATACAATTTTATTACTGATGTTGCTTCAAATGCATATTCACTTATTCAAATTAAATCTGTTGTATCAATTATTCTAGTTATATATGTCAGAATATTGTAAATAGTTTAGTTACATGGCTTGTATATAATATAAATAGAGGATCTTGCATGAGTGTTTATGTAATATTGAATTTATTCAACGAGTTTAATAAATTCAATATTGCATAAACACGAATGCAAGATTCTATTTATTATATAATCCCATAAAAAACGGGGTTTTCGTAGATTTAAAACTTGTCTTCTCATTATAAGAATACAGCTGATTGACCGAAACACAACAAGTTCACGTAACTGTGTACATGCGCCAAAAGTAATCCTGCTGAAATATTATAAGTAAACAATAGTCTGTCCGCAGGATACAAAAACAAAACAAACATTTTCAATTTAAATACAATGTATCTTCTTTTTAGAAGAAAAGTACAAAAGTATCAGCTTGAATTAGAATCAACAAACAGTGTCAAATGAAACAAACATCTGTGAACTAGGTCAATCGTGTGACGTCACTCTGAATGACTTTTATGCTTTTATGACGTCACACTCATTTAATACGATTTTTATTGTATGACCGTATTACATGGATTATTGAGTAGATTATATAATAAATATAGTTATAATATGGAGTGAGTTAATACTAGCTTGTCCAGGTATAACTCTAGTTGTAGATGTATGGCTTTTTATAATGTTATATATCCAGATTTTATGTCCTGTAACTTGCTTATTTTGCACTTCTTTGGCATTTTTAAGTAGTTGAATGTCAATGACATGGTACACCATGAATAATTCCTGTATACAACGAGTAACTCCTGATACACCATGGATAGATTACCATGGATAACTCCTAGTATACCATGGATAGCATCAGGTTTATACCACAGATATTTCCGGGTATACCATGGATAATTTCAAGTACCATGGATAACTTCAGGTATACCATAGATAACTTCACGCATACCACAGATAATTCCTGGTAAACCATGGATAATTTTTAATAACCAAAGAAAATTTCTGGTATACAATGGCTTACTTCTGATAACCACATAATTCCTGGTATACCATGAATAAGTCCTGATAACTAAGGATATCTCCTGGTATACCACTGATAACTTAATATGGTACACTTAGTTTTGCCATTCAAGGATCTCTAATTTTAACTATTCTTAATTAAATTTCACCCTGTGTTGGTTATAGATGTACAATTTTGTCCTGTGATAATAAGTGACATGTCAAAGTTATCAACTGACATTATAAGAAGGTTTTACTGTAAACCGTAGAACTGTAGAATGACACAGAACTCTCTCCTACACCTGCTGAACACAAATTAAGTTTAATTATTATTATAGATTATATGACTTGATATGACTTATATAAAAGTTAGCAAAGCGTTCTACTGTTATTCAGTTATTAAAATAACATAGGGGTAATGTTACGTCAGTCAGAAATATCTGAACTACAGCAATGCACAAATCTAAATATTTATCCCAAAATATTTCAATTTACGAAATCTGAAGTCAACATCTGGCGAAGTATATTCTAAACAATAGTTTGAAAGAATTGAAAAAAGAAAAATTAATACAAAAACAAAAAACTTTATGAAATATTTATAAATTTTCTTCTTTTATTTTTATTTTTATACTGAACAAATATACCATACTATTCAGCTGGCACAAGGAATGCAAAAACTTAAAACACATCAATTCATGCACAAAGCTTAATTCAGTCAGCTTTAATCACAAGCTTCAAGCATTACAAAAAATTTAAAATTCTTTCTTTTTTCATTAAAAAAAAATAAATAAAAATAAAAATCAGGAAAAAAGAAGCAGACATAAAAATGACACATCATCATCCATTAAAAGAAAAAAGGATGTTACATTTATTAGTATAAAAAGACAGTTAAAATTGGAATATCTAAATTGGTTCATACTTGTATATAAAAAGGTGTATTTTTATATACATATAAATCATATTTAGCTTACAACATGATATAAAATAGATTTTAGAATCATGCATTGCATTAAGCAACGTTACCCCTTTGTGGGTAATTCCTAGGCGAATGCCGCAGTGAACAGGAAGTTGGTGTAGGTATCCTGCTCCGCCATAGTGGCAGTGTTTTACTGCTGCCATAGGTGAGAGCAGAGACATTTTTACCATTCAGTTTGGATATAGGCGTGCTGGGATTGGATTTGCAATGCCGCAAGGATGATCTCTCCTCTAGGATTGGCTGCTTCGGCAGGTCAAAGGTTGACCAGCATCGTCTCAGTGATTTATGGTTAGAGGGGCCTATAAAAATGACTACAATTAATGCATCTGCTTCAAATATGTCTACCTAATTATCGTTTTAATTATTATAAAACATGCAATAATAATATTTATCCTTCAATATATCACCTACAATACAATGTATAATAGAATTTCAATTCATCTGTAATCCAAGACTTGCAAAAACTACAATCTGTATTCCATTTTCCTATGTTATCAAACAAACACAAACACCGAAACGAATTTTAACTATGTGACTTTCATGTGCATTTCCATGACAACAAGCCAAATACTTTGTAAAAAAAAAACCCATAAACCAGAAATAATATTGATGCCACCAGTTTACATACACAACCACAACTTAGTGAATGTGCAAAAAATATGTATAATTCATATAAAGAATAAAAAAATTTCTTCGTCACACTGTGGATTTTACATCTATGCATGGAGAAAGCTGACCATCCAGACGAAACAAAAGTGGGTCAAGATAAAGAGAAACATAATTATGAATTAATACTATTAGAATGTATGAAAAAGAAAAGGGTAATCTACTTGAGGCTTCTGTAGTTTATTAAAAAAATTATTTGTACTAAAGACTTATTATTGGAGCTAACTATTATTATTATATATGTATTATATATCAAAAATATCTGAAAAAATGTTCAAGCTAAATTACCATAAATTAGTTTAATATTTTTTCTTAATAATTCAATTTTAATTAAAATGATCACAGTGCAGTAGTTTGTTAAAATTATTCTAAAGAGAAATGTATGAAATGTATATTGTAGATCCAGTTTTGTCTATACAGACTTTATTTTCACATATATTTTGTAATATGCAGAGGCACAATTTCAAATTTCACATCAACATGTTTTTATTGAAATTTATGTTAGTCCCATCAGACTGGTACTTATTCTGATTTCAGTAATGTGAAGTCGCTAGTGATGAGTTTAACGTCTACATGTGGCCTGTTGTTCAATGTGCAGACTGTTTAAACCAGCTTACAGTTATAATAGTAAAATACTCCACTAGCATATCTGTCAGTGTACATTCATTTGTTAGCTGGGTAGACTGAAGCAATGTAAAATTAAAATGTCTTGTTTCAGGAAATACAAAACAGAATGGCTTAGAAAATTCAATATTCTGCAAATAGGTCATTGTAAAAATAAAGTTTCACAAAACTCGACTAGATCTACAAGTTTTTACAACAGTCACAAAACAAGAGGTTGGATGACCACCACTACACTGACCCAACAGGATAAAGACCACAATATGTATATATATAGATACAGAAATATACTTACTTGGTGGAATGTCTGGAGGTAGATAATCTGGAAGAGAATCTCTAAAATCAGTTGGTGTCCTATCTTCTTCCAGAGGTATGTCCTAAAATCAAAACAATGACATGTATATTTATATATATATATAATGAAAGCAGTCATTTTATACTCATAGCAAACACTTTACAAAAGTAGTAGACATAAGTTATACAGTAAAACCTGGATTCATTTTTTCTGTCAGGTTTTGGAGTTATAAAGGGGTTTGGCAATAAATCAAGAAAGGCTTATAGAGAAAACATTGAAGAAACAGGACCTTGGGACTTCAAAATAGTGTGGTGATAAGTGCAGTGTCAAAAGTTTCAAGGGGCATTATAACAAGGTTTCAAACTAAAAATTTCTATCCAAAAAAGTGAAACCGATTTATCAACAATTTTCAAACAATTGTAAAATGTACCAAGTAAAATACTTCAACTTAAAGACTGAACTACAAATTCACAAAATTCTTATTAGCACCACTTAAAGAACCAACACATATAGGTTCTGTTTTAAAGCATGTCCACGACTCATCCAATATCTGGGTTTCTGCATTTGGTACAAGTTTCATTTATTTACAAGCATGTCTTTTTCATTATAGTTTTGGAAGTCAAAGTTCTTGACAGTTTTGGTCACTGTGGTTCATAGACTACTTATTTATTTATCATATCCTTTAAACAATATCCAATATGTGAAAAAAATTTAAACTAAAATTAAGAACAAATTGGTGATATACATACAGGTTTATTATGGTTTACTGGAGATATATCAGTCATGTTGTCTCCGTGTTCTGATTCCGCCTGGTCATTCCATCCCATCTATAACAGAAACATGTACATAAATATAATACCATAACACAAATCAATCCAACAAATTACCTACTCACAGAAAATATATTCAGAAAAACAATTATTTAACTCCTGTTTTACTATGTGATTCCGCAGACCATGTACAGTCACTTATTTATTATATGAAACCTTGTTGATTATTACAAGAGTCAGTCAGGTGATTGATTCAATATGAATAGGTGTAAATTATATTAATATTGATGACATCTGTCTGGACACCTACTTGACTACGTTTTAATTTCAAGCGATGATGATTGTTGGGGTTTAATGTCTAGATCTGGCTTGTCGGCTAAAGTGCAGACCATATTCAATAAAAATGTAATGTTGTTATTTATATCAGTCACTTATCTGAATTCTGGACAAATTTATTTCTCTGTGGGGATACATGTGTTGGTCACTACAGAAAACACTAATAAAAAGTTTGATACCAGACAGATACATATGTACAAGTGTACCTTTAACCAAACCCTACCCATTAAAAGAAATCAATACATGTGTGCTAAACAATGATTTCTTAATAAACTGTACAAAGAAAACACAGTGCATAGGTGCAAAATAAATATATTAGTAGCAAACTTTTTTCAAACTAAAGCACATTTAGCTAAAATTGCATGGTGTAAATAAACAAACAATTCATTAACTAAAAATGTGAGAAAATTCTGGAAAATAAATCATTATCAGTAAATAAATTTAAGTACATTTAAGTACATAATAAATCTAAGTACATTTAACTTCTTTACCTGCAATTTCAGACACAATACCTGGTAGCAGACACTTGTGCAGCTTGAAAATTAGTTGTAAGAAAACTTTTTAAATCAAGAAACTTATACAGAAATCATGACAGAAAAAGAACCAAAGTGTAAAATAAACATTCATTTTCAATAAGAACAGTTTTCAGAAGAAAGTGGAGAGTGTATCATACAGTAAGACAACTATTTTTGGTAAATAGACAACAAAAGGGTAACACAATGTCTGTAGTTTTTGATTTCTGGTGTATGGTAAAACTTACAGCTAGTAGTCTTTTCCTTGTTTCATCAACAGCTCTAGCCATTTCATCTTTTCTTCTCTGTACAGACTAAATACAAAACATAATGTATATACATAGACATGCCTATAATCAAATGTTTTTACTTCTTTCTGTATAAAATTTATTTGTTTGGAAAATGCATTGTAGTAGAGGTCAAGGTTACCGGTACCAATTTAATCCCAATTTAATGGACAAGTGGACTAAAATGGAATAGAGTTTATGCCAAAATTCTTTCACTTACCTACCTTATATTGAGGCTAGCAGTCAATTTGGGGACAGTGGAGGAAAACCACAACCTTCCACAAGCGAACTAACAAACTTTTTCGCATTAGGATCTGTCCCGAGTCGGATTCATACCTTAGAGGTGAGAAGTGCTGCGATCCGAAAACACAGGCTTTAGACCACTAAATCATAGAGGCCCTAATTTTATGGATGAGACAATCTACAAGAATTACTAAAGTGATACATAAATAATACATGTAAAATTCAATTTAATCTTTTCTTTACCCTCTTTTTTTTCTACAGAAACAGAAACGTTTAAACCAAGTAAAGGCCTATCAGACGTACAATGTAGCTTAACTACACATAAAGTCCTAACAAAATACAATTGATATCGATTACATTAATCATAGATATGATGCAAGCTTTTTTGTATGACATAATTATAACCCTCACACACTGAGTAGAAAATGTTGTAAAATGCTTACAAAACAAATACCAAATTGAAGAAAAATAAAATTTTTATCTACATGTTCTTTTAAGTCAAAGCAATTCCAAAATTCCCAAATCAAGCTCAGTAAGGAAGTATACTTGAAACTATTCCAAAATTAAGCTCAATATGAAAGAACAAACTTCAAACTATTCCAAAATCAAACTCAGCATGGAAGTAGTTATATAAAAATGTTCACTACCATATTTACAAGACCTCACCAAGGGACTAAAAATATTGTAAAAAAAATTTTTTATCTAAGCAGGAAGATAAAATAAAAAACTTAAATCTGGTGTCTGATATTTTTCTTTTTGCAAAATAAACAAATAAAAAGGAAAAATTCTAAATTTCTCTAATGTAGGTTAAAAAGGAACATATGCTTTAATTGGATTACTTCTTATTCATTACACACCACTAAGGTAGCTCAACTGGTAGTGTTTGCTCTGTGTGACAGGGAAGGGTATGTGTCATGGCAGGCATGTCATACTAAAGAACCCTTTTTGAGTGCAATGTAAACATAAAAATTTCAGCCACTTCACATATAGCGACATCTTGATATAAATGAAAGTTTCTTGACAGGGACGTAAAACCACATTCAATCAATCAATCTTCAGTATGCTTGGTCAAGCTAAAAATTTACTCTCCATTGATTCATGTAAACCTTAACAAGTATATACTGTAAAACATGAAATTTTCGCGTGCATGTTATTTTTGCGTAATTCGCGAGTTCATAAAAAATCTCGAAAATAATATGCGCGAAAATAAAAATGATCGAATAAATATGAATGGACTTTTACGACCTTTACATGAGGGGCTCACGATGGGATCGGGCTCTTAACGGGATATCGTGAAAATTTCATGCCGCGAAATGACTTTGATACAAACATCGCGAAAATAAAGTGTTTTACAGTAAGGGTTTTCTTTCCTGTTTCAGTATTATATTTACTTTAGTACTACAACAAATTGTGAAATAACTTGGAACTTTTTTGTTTATTGGTCACCAAGACTACAGAGAGAATTAAGCAATTATTGAATAATCAAGACACATATGAATACATCAAAGATTTGTTTTATATAGCAAAATACCATAGCTACCAAACTCCTGAATGCATTTCAAAAATGTGAGTCACCCTTTGAAAAAATGTGTCAAATGTAGGCATATGCTTTCTGATGACATTTAATATTCAAGAAATGACCAAAACAGAGTACATGTATATTTAATAGCAACACCCCCACCCCCCTTTCCAATGTTTATGCATAATAAAAGCACAGCTGTTCGTGGAAAACCCCATTGTTTTAAAAGTAAAATGTGCATACTGCATTCCAATGAAATTATATAAGGGTAATCATAATAAAACACAATCCACATGCGGAAATTAACCCAGGGATGAAATGGGGATATTGTTCTCTACTTTAAGTATACCTTCATCTTTTGATAATGTTGATAACGGTGTTTGAAAATCAAAAACCTTTTTATCAAAGACTACAATGATGAAATAACAATGACATGTATCAAAATTTTATGTACAACTAAATATGTGTCAAAATTTTATACATCTTAATGTCTATTTATTTCACTGTAGGCAGGAATGTAAAAGAACAATATAACAAAAACGTTCTCTTAAAAACTGATGAACCTTTAATCTGATTATGGTATCTTCAGATAGGTTTCCAGAAATCTAAAATAATTAGTAGCCAAGTTTCCATTAGTAACCCATTTCCAAAATTTAGGAAAATAGAGTCCTTTTTAAATTATCATTTCACAAATTTGCTAAAATAGGCTTCTTTTTGAAACAATTTCTCAGAAAAAAGTAGCTATTGATGATTTAGGCTACCAGAAATGAAAACATAGCTTTAGTCAGCAATATTATGAAAATCTTTTTATAAAGGACTAAACTGCATAATTTATTTGTTTTTTTTTTTTTATATTGATTGTCATAGTTTTTATGTGTGTCAATAATTATTGATTTCTGCCTATCTGGCTTAAAAAAATAAACAATACATTTATATTGTTTGTGTTTTGTCCCTACAACTTTGCAAATGCAAAATGCATTCATTTTTCGTGTATTCTCGCAAAATGGTGTATCAAAGAGTGTCCCAATACATGCTCTGTATTTGTTTAAACATATCCTCTAAACGAGGATAACAACAAACTCTTCCAAGAATTTTTTTTTCGAACCATCAATAAAACAAGGCATGCTGTCAGTATAAACTTTATAAGCGATGAGATTTTATGTGATATTGTGTGTGTGACAGTAACTTGAACTTTAACATAATGTACTCACATCAAACCAGTTATCCTGTCTCTGAATGGAATTATATACAGCTATATTTCTACAAATAACAATAATACAAGTATAATTAGTACAAAACCAATGTCTGACTACAATTATACACTCAATAGTCAAGCATTTAAACTTATAAAGCATTTTAATGGCCTGCACATTGGACAACAGGTCACTTGTAGATGTAAAACTTTGCAAATATGCTATAGCATTTTGTGTATCTGCAAAAATGTCAATTATGCCATCAAATATTTTAATTCATTACATGTACTTTTTAACTCAAACAAATACATTCAGGCCTATTGTACATTGTTTTCATTACTCTTTTGAAAGGAGTTTTTGAGTAAAAATACCTGCATCAATAATTAAGAATATTTTAACACTGTACCATTCTCCATCTATTACAAATTCACTTTAAATATATTTTTAATACATATGTTATATTTATCCCAAATATTCAGGCACCTACTATGCCCACAAATCATACTAACAAAGTCATTGTAATTGTCAGCTAAACCTCCCAGCAGCACATGTCCCAAACTGTGCTGAGTGGTAGAAAACGTTGCTTTTATTATATTTTTACGTCTTACAAAAATGTGAAATAAATCTCCCAGCACTTTTGAAAGAGCATAAATTACCTAATGTTAGCTTGTTGTGCTCTGGACAAAAACCGTGACGATATACTAAGTCTGGAGTTAAACACAGAGGGCGGTGGTTGTCCATCGTTGTCCAACTGGTCTAAAAATTGTTCCTTCTCCATTGGCGTAAATTGTAAATTTTCAAAAGTATCCTTTAAGAATTTCTCCTGTAATAAGATTTGAAACATAAATAAAACAATAAAATAACTACAGTGTAAAGAGATTTCTACTTTAGGAATCAAATTCCTAGTTGTGTAATATGGAAGAGATATAATGTGTTATGGTGGTACCCCTATACCTGTATATTATTTCAATTAGCCAGCAAAATATTTAAAACACATTAAATTATGCAAAGAAAATATGTTAATAATTAAAATTAACTTTAAGATCAAAATAACTTTAACTTAACCTGTTAAAATATAAACATAGTCATTTTCATTTCCTTATTTTAAAATATAATGTAGTTTTTTTTTAATTAATTTTCTTTTCTTGTAGACAATGAAGTTAAAAGAAGGCTGTGTAAGATTTATTGATTGAATGGGGCTTTATGTCCCAATCAAGAGTATTTCAATTATATCGAGACATCGCTAGCTATGGGTAAAGTGCCATAAATTTTTACCTTGCAGTGCAGGAAAAATACATTCGCATGCCACATCTACCATGACATGGAGCACTTTTTAAAGTCTCTCCCCAAGGACCTTGTGACTTTTATTTTCTAAAGTTTAAGTGTCTAGCAAAAGAACAGTCACTATCTACATTTAAGTTTTGGTCAGAAACATACAGAATTTGAACCCCAATCTCCCAGATAGAACCTGCACAATACCAACTAAGCTACCGCATAGTTGTTGGTTTGATAAGAATTAGATGAGGTAGATAATTTACAGTGTTATAAAGTGTTACATACTCTATCTGGTGTTCTGAAATCATCTGATGGCGTAGTCGGGTAAGAGTTAGAGGAATCGTCATCGTCATCAATATCTTCAATTGATATAGCATCTGTACTTTCTGAATCTGTAATATATAACATAGACATCAATATAAAACAATTATTTTAATATTACAGTACAAACGTAATACAAGACCATTTGGTAAGTTGTTGTTATGTCAGGAATAGAGTGGTAAAGAGTAATGATGTTTTATGCCTCAGTTAGGGTTCTTTCACTTATAAAGAGGTGGTCAGTTCTCAAATGGTGGAGGAAAATGAGTACCTGTAGAAAACCACCAACCTTCAGTGAATTCAAACATAGGGGATAAAAGGCACCATGATCTCTAAGAAGGGTTCTTTAGATTACTCATTCTCCAAGGTCCTGTTCTGTCAGGACATAAATCTAAAAGGAAATTCCAATCTTGCAATATCTTTGAAACAAACAATAGATAACTATTCATTCTAAATTGAAGTACTGCAACTTGTGACAATTTAAAAAAAAAAAACAAGGTCTGATTACAAAGACATCATGTAAAACATATAAAATATGAAAGATATAGCTTCAATAAAGAGGTTGAAGTTGCTGGCAGACAAACATACAAGCCAAAAAATACCAATACATTAAACTTTTTAATCTGGGGGCATTATAAGACATCATCTCATAATATATCACTTACCTGCATCAAGATTTTTTCCAGCACGATTTTTCATTCTCTTTAACGTGTCACTGCCATTTGCAAACACAGTGTAAGTGCTATAAAGGGAAACAATGAAGTGTTAATTTGAAGAATTGTAAGTAAAATTATCAATACACCAAACATAAAACAAAGTTGGTGTCAATAATATTGAAATTGTCTAGATTTTAGAAATTATATCAAGATGCGGAAAAAAAGAGAGCCGATCAGTGCACGAGGACTTAAATTATTTTAACAAATGTCATGTTTTTCTGTGGTTATTAAATTTTTCCAATCATATGACAGATTCTGTATTTTTTCATTTTCAAAACTGTGAAACAACAGCAGCTTTTAACTTTTGTGATTCTTGTAAAATAATCATTTTGTGATTATTAACTTTCGCGACATGGACTATTTGGCTAAATATTTGGTACAAATAATAAAGTTCAAGAGGATTAACATCCACATTATTTTGTCCTTACAAAACACAAAAAAGTTGATCACACAAGAATAAAAGTTCCTATACAATAGTACTCACCTTGCAGCAGTGTCTATAGATTCTGTATCACTAGGTGGATAGTATATTACTTCAGAAGGGCTGTCATTATCTAGTTCTTCTACAATAGTACTCACCTTGCAGCAGTGTCTATAGATTCTGTATCACTAGGTGGATAGTATATTACTTCAGAAGGACTGTCATTGTCTAGTTCTTCTACAATAGTACTCACCTTGCAGCAGTGTCTATAGATTCTGTATCACTAGGTGGATAGTATATTACTTCAGAAGGACTGTCATTGTTTAGTTCCTCTACAATAGTACTCACCTTGCAGCAGTGTCTATAGATTCTGTATCACTAGGTGGATAGTATATTACTTCAGAAGGGCTGTCATTGTCTAGTTCTTCTACAATAGTACTCACCTTGCAGCAGTGTCTATAGATTCTGTATCACTAGGTGGATAGTATATCACTTCAGAAGGACTGTCATTGTCTAGTTCTTCTACAATAGTACTCACCTTGCAGCAGTGTCTATAGATTCTGTATCACTAGGTGGATAGTATATTACTTCAGAAGGACTGTCATTGTCTAGTTCTTCTACAATAGTACTCACCTTGCAGCAGTGTCTATAGATTCTGTATCACTTGGTGGATAGTATATTACTTCAGAAGGACTGTCATTGTCTAGTTCTTCTACAATAGTACTCACCTTGCAGCAGTGTCTATAGATTCTGTATCACTGGGTGGATAGTATATTACTTCAGAAGGACTGTCATTGTCTAGTTCTTCTACAATAGTACTCACCTTGCAGCAGTGTCTATAGATTCTGTATCACTGGGTGGATAGTATATTACTTCAGAAGGACTGTCATTGTTTAGTTCCTCTACAATAGTACTCACCTTGCAGCAGTGTCTATAGATTCTGTATCACTAGGTGGATAGTATATTACTTCAGAAGGACTGTCATTGTTTAGTTCTTCTACAATAGTACTCACCTTGCAGCAGTGTCTTTAGATTCTGTATCACTAGGTGGATAGTATATTACTTCAGAAGGACTGTCATTGTCTAGTTCTTCTACAATAGTACTCACCTTGCAGCAGTGTCTATAGATTCTGTATCACTAGGTGGATAGTATATTACTTCAGAAGGACTGGCATTGTCTAGTTCTTCTACAATAGTACTCACCTTGCAGCAGTGTCTATAGATTCTGTATCACTAGGTGGATAGTATATCACTTCAGAAGGACTGGCATTGTCTAGTTCTTCTACAATAGTACTCACCTTGCAGCAGTGTCTATAGATTCTGTATCACTGGGTGGATAGTATATTACTTCAGAAGGACTGTCATTGTCTAGTTCTTCTACAATAGTACTCACCTTGCAGCAGTGTCTATAGATTCTGTATCACTGGGTGGATAGTATATTACTTCAGAAGGACTGTCATTGTTTAGTTCCTCTACAATAGTACTCACCTTGCAGCAGTGTCTATAGATTCTGTATCACTAGGTGGATAGTATATTACTTCAGAAGGACTGTCATTGTCTAGTTCTTCTACAATAGTACTCACCTTGCAGCAGTGTCTATAGATTCTGTATCACTGGGTGGATAGTATATTACTTCAGAAGGACTGTCATTGTTTAGTTCTTCTACAATAGTACTCACCTTGCAGCAGTGTCTATAGATTCTGTATCACTAGGTGGATAGTATATTACTTCAGAAGGACTGTCATTGTTTAGTTCTTCTACAATAGTACTCACCTTGCAGCAGTGTCTATAGATTCTGTATCACTAGGTGGATAGTATATTACTTCAGAAGGACTGTCATTGTCTATTTCTTCTACAATAGTACTCACCTTGCAGCAGTGTCTATAGATTCTGTATCACTAGGTGGATAGTATATTACTTCAGAAGGACTGTCATTATCTAGTTCCTCCAAGTCATCTACACTAGTACTGTGGTTAAAACTTTGTCGTTTAAGCCAGCTTAGTCTTCCACTATCAGTTTGATCAGACTTCCTTGATTTAAAGTTCTGTAACTAATAAACAAAGAAATGTGGTTCGGTGATGTAACACCTGATACCCCTTACATGTATGCAGAATAATTATTTCCATTTGATAGATGGAATCACATCAGTTGACATTTTTCGGTAAAAATGACATTATTCCAGGAATTCACAACACCAATGTTTTTCAAAATGCACAAATATTTAGGAGTGTTAATCACATGGTACAGTGGTGAACCCTACTATGATCACTGATGAGGGTCATGAACATTCACTTATGTTTAGCAAATATAATATACAAAAGTATAAAAAAAAATTCTCCAAATATGCTTTAAAAGTGTCAGCAAATAGAACAATCTTGTTCTAGCTAGACAGAAAACATTCCTTTCATAGCTGAGTTTATTTTTAGTTTAGCTGAAGAAAGAAACTAATTTTAAGATTTTTTGGACTTGTAGACTACATTACCTATCTACATTCATTAAAAAATATATAATGCAACAGCTGTCAAATAAATTAAATGCAAAAAGTATACTCTCTATATTTTAAAATAGTATTAATCATAAGCCCAAAATATCTACTGTATTTTTTTTAATAACTTTTAAACATGGTCAAGGTTATTTTGACTCCTTTAAACAATATACGAGAAATAAAATCTGCAAAAGTGATCACTCTTGCAAAATTTGAAAGAAACATGAGAAGATACTGGATTCAGAGTATCAAGTTTCCTGAATATTCAGACAGAGTGAGATACAGACACACAAAGTCTGATTAGGGGAATGACAAACAAGAATCCCTTACTGTCAGATGACAAACAAATGTGGACTTACTTCATCCCATGGACTCTGATCTTCTTTCTTGTGAAACTGTGGGAAAAAATCATCATCATCGTCATCATCATCATCTTCATCTGATGTTTGGATAACTGGAATTTTCTGAAAATGGAAGAAACACGAAAAATTTTCAACTTAAGTACAACTTCAATAACTCCAATGCTGTTTTCTTAATATTCTTTATATCTTAAAGTCATTAATTTGTCTAAATTCACTTTCTTTGGAATCTTTTCAAATTTGAAAAGAAAAACTAAACAAGCTGGCAACTATGAAGATCTGCCCATGTACTTCAATAACTGTCAAAATCTGCTCTATGCACTTCAATAACTGTCAGAATCTGTTCATGCACTTCAATAACTGTCAGAATCTGTCCATGCACTTCAATAACTGTCAGAATCTGTTCATGCACTTCAATAACTGTCAGAATCTGTTCTATGCACTTTAGATAACTATCTAAATCTGTTCATGCACTTTAATAACTGTCAAAATCTGCCCAAAGACTTCTGGGTAACTGTCAAAACCTGTTCTATGCACTTTAATAACTGTCAAAATCTGTTCATGCACTTAAATAACTGTCAAAATATGTCCATGTACTTCAATAACTCAAAATCTGTCCACAGACTTCTAGTTACCCCTGGCAGTTTCACTGTTTATCAAACCAATGTACAGGATCTCTTAGGAAAGTATATAACAAAGAAACACTGGATAAGTGTCCTTTACATGAATGTCTTTTAGTGTGTCCAAAAATAACCAGTATAAAAAAATCTTCACATCCACCTAACAATGGATGAATTTCTGACCCTCACATAAAATTCTGTCTATGTAGACAAAATAAATACCAAATATTTGTCAGCACATAGTATTACTTAACACATAAAATTGTACAGATGAGATCATCCTTCCTAAAAGAATGATCAATATATATACAATTATACATATACATGCCAACAGACAATTCTAATCCTTGAATGAAGAATGTTAAATAAAATACCATGAAATCCATATAAAACTCTTAACCTTTTTGTTATCATTACAAAGCATGTAATGTAGTAAAACTTCTATATAAACTAACACATTAAACAACTGTAATTAAGTTTACTGTTATCAATACTGTTTGGTTCTGTACCATTGGCAAAATAAACTTTGTTTTATGCAATTTTTGGGGAAAATCTAATTGGAAAAGTTATTTCATTCAAAATGGAAAAATTTGTCAAAGTATTTGGGTAAAATAATAGGTTTTGAAATTTAGAAATGGGGCCTGTTGTCAGCCCTAAATTCACCAGATTTAAACACCGGTTATTGTACAATCCACTGTCACAGGTATTCTTTATAAGGTGTGTTTAGTGAAAACTGCTAAGGTAAAGATTTTTAAATTGTTTTCAAATAGATATATTGTATCAACATAGTTTAACTGAAGGAATTAACTGATAACACTATCTCCATTTATAAACAAAACCGTGTTACAAACCAAATTCCTCAGAGAAACAGACACAATATCACGCACCAAACTTAACTTTCAGAAATTTAGGTATTTTATTTCAAATCTTAATCATTTGCATTGATAGGTGTACCCTTTGGAAACATAAGTAGCAAGTTAGTTTAAAAATGTGGAGAAACCTCGAGGGTTCAATAGCTGTATTATCAATATAGTCTCCATGGTTTAATCATTGTTTAAAAATAACATTTTAAAAAGTTATCCTTAACAAGCAAATTCAATGAATCAGGATTCTCCACCAGTAGCTACCCCCAATACTTTCTTCAAAAGGCAAGGGATAGAGATACTTTCAAATATTCTTTTGATTTTCTTACAATATATTTAACAATCGGCTTCCTCCTATTTCAGAAATAGTCTGACTAGTGATATTGTCTCTGGGTTTAATTTGTAAGTCAAAAATTTTGGGTACTGGTAAATCAAACTCCACCACTGATTTCATTTTTAGCTCCTACCCACATTTTGAGTTTGATGACTCTGGAGAATATTATGCCTTGTAGCACACTGGATGTGGAATGAATTAGTGTTTTCACTGCTTGGTTGCAATTTCACCTATAATGTCACCAATATTTCAATGTAAGTTCAGTTGAGAAATGTTTTTTACATCTCAGCCAAGATTGTTTCAGTTTTATGGAGGAAACTGAACAGAAAGCTTGGGAAAACTTACCAATCTTCAACATACTTTTTCAGGGAGTTCTGCCCAATTTTTTTTTCTGGGACATAAAAATTCAATTCATCACTTTTCAGAAGTGATTGAAATGTGATAAGGACTAAGTGTTTGCTTTTAAAGAATAGAACCAGTTAAACAGATAAATCAAAAAGTTTCTTTAAAAACAACAATGTGCATTAAATTACAGTTGGCATCAACTTTAAACTTAAAGGTGTTTTATTCATTTAAAACTTAATTATAAAATGCTCTGCATAGAAGTAAATATTAAAACACATAAAGCAGTTCAAAATGTTAAAATACATTAAAATGTCTGATGTGTTAGATGACAGTACAGCATGTTCTGTCCGTATTAGCCTTTTACATCTGAAGACTACACATAAAAACTAAAGCACATATTAGCCTTTTACAGCTCAAAATTACCCATGAAAACTTTAAACACAAACAAACTGACATGAGTGAGACAGGCTGGATTATCTGCCTTTATTCATGCTGATTGATTGTACAAGTTCAACACCCAGATCAAAAGAAAACAATCATTGATTCGGTTAAGTCAACATCCTCTAGATAATATTTAAATATTATCTTAATCCAGGATTATCATATTCTAAAGATTAATTGGATAGGAGAATTTCACTGAACTTATTGAGTTTATAAACTGATAATAAATTAATCCCTGGACATCTTCACTGTCACATGTTTTAACCAATCTCTACACTGGATACCAAACAAACCAGGAAAAATCTTATAGAAAAGTAAAATACGGCCAGTCAACTTTAGACATGTTTACTGGGTAACTTTTAGAAATACTGATATTGTGGCACATATTGACTGACATTTCTTCAATAAACACTTTATGGAACAAGATGCCATTGTCACCAAAGTCATTCACAGAATGAAATTAATTTTGTTGTTTAAAGGGAATGTTCTATATTGACGAACTGACATCTTTCGTTCACATCCTTTATTCTTCAAAAAAGGAAAGATTTTAACATTATTTTCAGGCCAAACATCCTTTGCTTTGAAGGATGTCTAATATCACACTTGTTAAATCCAAAATTCTTACTATTACACCTCCAATTGTTGTTGCCATGGTTTATTGCCATGCCATTTAAGTTCAAAGTTCACATTCATCATGTTCCATTTTCAACTTCACTTTTATTTCAGCTTTCAGGAGATGCTTACCCTTCCCAAGTGCCCGGTAGAATTTCACAAGTTTTACCAAATTTGCCAATTTTCAAAGTTTTTACTTTGCGATTAGGATTGTGATTTGAACAGTCAGTGTGTTTGTGCTCAATTTGCTTTGTCATTGGCAAGATGAAAACTTGATCAAATATTCTACGCCATCTTCCTTTAATCTAAATTAGAAGTCCCATCTGATGCATACATTTCAAACAAGTCAAATTACATCAAAGTTCAAAATTACATTTCTTATTCTGATATACTGGAAATCAAAAAAGCGCTTTATTTTTCAAATAATTTTCACCAAAAGCTCAATTTACAAATTTATATGTGTAATTTTCACCAAAAGTTCAATTGTAAAACTGATTTTGATGGATTGAAAAACCTTATGCATACACATTTTCAAGTCAAACGTGTTAAATTTTCACCAAAAATTCAAAAATAAAACTGATTTCGATATCTAGAAAGCAGAAAACATCTTACACGTAAGTAAAGGTGTCAAACTTGTTAACTTTTCATCAAAAGTTCAATATTACAACTTTGATTTTGATGTATGGAAAATAACTTATGCATACATATTTTCAAGTCAAACGTGTGAAATTTTCATCAAAAGTCCAATATTACAACTTTGATTTCTTCATATCAGATTTATGTTTATAATTTATTTGTAAAATAAGATAGCATACCCAATATGTACAGTATTACTTAGATAAATCATGTAGTTCAATGGATCCATGTTATAAACATTATATCTGGGTCACAGTCTCATACTAACCACAAATGGAAAATAAGACAAGCAATTTGAAAACATAATGGTTCTTATGCCTTTGTATCCCAAAGTGTAGTTATAATATGGCTAGATTTATTTTTATTTTTTTATTTCTTGGTACTAAAAACCCCTATTGCCTAATTACTTTTGTGAAAACCCTATTTTACATTGCAAAAATATCCTGAGAAGTTATTTCAAACAGCATTGTTTTTACAATATTAGTTAGGGTTACCTCATCCCCTATTCTTCATCTTTGAAACAATTCACACCATACTAACTCCCACCCTTCCTGTTTGAAATACATCAAACTTTTCTCCCAACCCCTTTTCCTTTTTCCTTGAAACAGTTCAAATCTTTCCCCCAATCCCTTCCCTTCATATTAAGAACAGTTCAAATCTTACACTCACCTCTTATCCTTTATCAATGGAACAGTTCAAACCCTATTTCACCTCTACCTATCATCTTTAGAACGGTTCGACCTTTACCCCACCCCCTACTTAGAGGCATTGGCAGGTGATGTGGTGTAAAGCACTGTTTTACAGTTCACAGTGCCTCTCATCGCCTAGGTTTGAATCTCACACAGGAAAAATTTAGTGTGAAAAAGTTTGTCAGTTCGCTTGTCGTAGTTCGATGGTTTTCTCCGGGCACTCTGGTTTCCTCTCCCATCCAAGAGCTCACTGCCTTGACATTAGTGACAGAATCTTTACCTGGGCATGAAGCACCATTATTCCACTCCCACCCCTTCTCTCCATCTTTTGCTTAAATGGCAACCATAATAATAGACATCATAATTGTAAATATGTAAAACAACAATTAATGGAGACACAAAAAACAACTTACAGCTGGGGTATTTTTCGGCTTAGGCAAAACCAGGGTTTCTCTTCTGAAATCATCATCAGCATGAGTATCCTCAGCAAAGTTTGGTTTTTTACGATCTAAAAAATATAACATTTGTAAATAGATAAGTTCACTGTTATCCATGCCTGATAATGGATATTGGGCCACTACCAGTATAATTCTATAATACACAGATAGTGTAACACATCACAACACTGGCTAGAAATCCCCAGATAAATATGTCAAATGTAAATGGTAAAAATGATTATTACATGTTAGTCCACATATATCTCCTCATGTACAAGTAAAAACTAAACACCTGCCAACCTGTACATATATATATTAATTAATTACTATCATTGTTTATCTCCGTAAGTAGGTTCCGTAATCATGTCAACTCCCTCCGAGGAAACACATTAATCTAATTATCTAACTAGCTCCAAGGAAAAATCATCCAAATTAATTTTCACTTAATTAATTATATTGCCACTATGTCATTTTCTCTTTAATTAATATTACTGTACTGTAAATTAATTTATCATTCCAAGAATTTATAAACACAAAAGATGTATTTCATTTTTTTTTTTAAATTTCATTTAAATACATGATCAGCAGTTATCCATCAGTCCAAGTAATCACATAATGTACTTTGCACTATTTTTATTTAATTTTAAAATTCCAAATATACTTCCACTCCTATGCATAATTTGGTATTTTATTTCAAAATATATTTCCACTTCTATGCACTATTTTTAAAATCTGATTTAAAATTCAAAAAATATTTCTATTTCCTCTTCTATGCACTATTTGGTATTTTATTTCAAAATATATTTCCTCTTCCAGGCACTATTTGTATTTAATTCTGAAATATATTTCCTCTCATTTAAAAGCACTCACATTCATGCCATTATCATTATTTTAAAACGGTCATTAATGAACACATTAGTTTATCCGACATATAAAGGTGTGGTGTCTTTACGTAAGTGGTCCTTAATACTCATATCTTCAGGACTTTAAAAATAGTTCCATTTTATAGATTACAGGTAATGGAATCTGTCAAAAATGATGATTTCAATATTATACACAGTCCATGCACTTCTTCAAACTTATATCATTGTTTTGTCTTTAATGTTTAAGTATAATAGCTTCTAATTAAAATGATGTTTTTTAAAGTTCAAACATCCATTACTGCTCAAACAGAGCATCTACTGTTGCACAGTTTGACATCTACCTGAGTTAAAACATAATTGTCTTTTACTGGTAATTTATCCTAAAGACAATTAAGTTTTTAATTAGAATTTAAAAACTTAACTTTAAACAATGTTCCATAAAACGTCGAATATTATAAGTAAAGAATGTTTCTGTATCATTTCACACACATGTACATAACAACAATTGGTCTGTTTACTATAAAAATGTAGCTTTATTGCTGTCTTAATTGACTAATGAACATCGTTTAATTAAGACTGTTTATTCCACGTTATTGACCTAAACATGTGACACAATGCACAACAGGTAATATAACCTAGAAAGATGTATATCATAGTCTATAGGTAAATCACAGTTCTGTTTTAAAGCTACAGAACATTAAAAAGACTTACCACTTTTCCGCTATCAAACACGCAGATTAAAAAAATTTTAACATGAAAATGACAAATGTCAATTCTGTATAGTTCATGGTGACTTTAAAATACAAATATTCATTTTTATTTTTGATAAGAATTTTCAAACAATCAGAATTCACTTAATCTCATATACAATGAAAAACTTATTTTTGATCCTACACAGGTTTTTAAACTCCACATGATTTTAAATCCTGCATGTCAAGTTTAGATTAAAAATCTGTGGGGGCAAAATTTTGGGTTTAACGTGTGTGGCTGATATCTAAACACAATGTGAGAATCATCTTTGATTTTATCCAATAAGTTCCTTCTGTGTATAGATGACATATATACTTTCTCTAATACAATGTGAAAACTATCTGTGATCTTATTCAATAAGTTCTCCGTTCTGTGTAAAGATGTCCTGGTCATACGGTCCTGACACAATATGACAAATATCCAATAAGTTCTAGCACAATATAAAAATTATTTCTGATTTTATCCAATAAGTTCTCGGCTCTATATAAAGACGTGTTGGTCATATGGTCCTGACACAATTCATAAATATCTGCGAGTTCTTAGCTCTATAAAGATGTCTCAGTCATATGGTCCCTCATATGGTTATGGCACAATGTTACAAATATTCGATGAGTTCCTAGCCATTACCGATGTAATATAGTCCTAATTAAGGTCTATAATCAGTAAATCAGGTCCCAGGTGCTAATTTACTGTTTAGTCTCCTCGGTAATCATCTCACATTGATAATTTACAGGTATTCTCCAGGCGATAATTTACAGGTGGTCTCTCAGGTGATAATTAAAAGGTAGTCTCAGCAAGCAGGGCTCGCAGACAGTTAGATATCAATTCAGATTTACAATACCAGTATACTGTAATCTGTTTACTTGCTTTCCCTCTCAACTTTATAATAGATATGTAATATGTATCATATGATTCCTATATTAAACATCAATTATTTACACTAAAAGGCAACCCTTTGTTCAATTCTGATATTTAAACTTTTCCCTATATTGGTTTTTATTAATGGCTATATATTATATACAAATTATAAGTACGGCTACAATAAGATATTGTAGTTAAGTCCCTGGTGTCAAGTTCTCAATCTCTACTTCACAAGAATGCAGGCATGTCTAAGTATGAAAAATATATTTGTAATCGCTAAATTGTGGTTTTTAAGTTTCATTAAAGAATAATTTGCCACACTGGAAAATGTAAAATAATGATTTTGAAATTGTGAAAAGGACCTTAAATGACACAGGTCACTTCATTTATATTTTCATATCAATCATGTAATTTAAATTTGTATTGAGAGGTGTTACATAAAATAGAGTTTATCAAATAATGAAACAGAATGAAAATTGGCAAACAAACAATTTCTTTCTTAGTTGTAATTTTAGAAATTCAGGAGGGAGCTACAAGTCAACCTCTGACAAATACAAGTTAATTTCTGACAAACAATGACTGTTTAATGCATCATGTGGAGTAAATAGTAAACCAGGGAAACAAAATCACCTTAAAGGCCACCTGCTTACAAATGCCAGTAGAATAGTATCCCAATTGTTCTTCATTCTTATTATATTCATATTCATATTATTTGAACCTGTATATAAAATCCACTTGCCCATAAAGCCCACTTTTACTGGTTCCATTGGGTGGCCCTTATAGATAGGTTTGACTGTATGTTACATTGATTTCATTTTTATCTAATATAGCACCTGGTCTCACTTTATGTTTAACATGTTTAACTAATTGTCAGTATTCAAAGTTTTTACCGGGGTATTTTGCTTTTTTGTGATTATGATTTGAACATGGACTTGTATGTTTGTGCTTGATAGAACATCAATAAACAACAAAGAGACTATGCATGGTAAACAAGTCAAGTAAGAAATCAAAATGGAGGACTGGGCAGCCAAGTGGTCTAACACACATGCCTACAGATTCCAGTTCCTCTCACACGTGCTTACAGATCTGTGCTTCTCACTGCCTGTGTTTGAATCCCGTTCACGCAGATCATAGTGTGACAAAGTTTAACAATTAGCTTGCCAAGTGTGGCTGGTACTCTGGTTTCCTCCACTATCCTAGAACTGACTGTCTCAATATAAGTGACAGAATCTTGACCAGGGCATAAAACACAGTTACTCCATTCCATTCAAAACCAATCTTGTGACCAATTCGACCATACATTGAATACTTTTATATATTAAGAAATTAGCCTTCTTACTTTTCAAAACATTCCATAGTCAATGAAAACCAAAATAAATTCAAATTGTTATCATCAAGTAGCCACTTATATAGGCAATAATGGGGATTAAATACCATATTTATTATGACCATACACATTAAATGAAAAGTAAAAATATTGCCTTTACACATAAACACACTACTTCACTATTCAAAATATTTTACATCAACAAACTTATTTAATTCTATAAACAAGTGTGATTTTTTATCACCAGTATGTTGGAATGTAGAAATGTTTGTCATTTTAAACACTTCAAGCTAGGCTTAAATAGAAACATCAAATCTCAATATAACTTCTAACATGTTCTAAATACACATCCCTGCCTGTTTTCTGCTGTCATGGTTTTAAATCTTATTTGAAATTTCAGGTTATTATAAATGAGAGAAATAAAATTAAAATAAAATATATTTAGAGTTCTTTCTATTGAGTACATCACACAACTGGTATTTAATTATTTACCTACTGGATAAGTAAAGAATCCAGCTGGTTAACAACAGTTTATACTTAAAATACATGTTTTCTGGGCAACTCCAAAACTTAACTACTGTAAAACTGTAAAACCATCTCTCTCTCTCTCTCTCTCTCTCTCTCTCTCTCTCTCTGTTTTAAAGACTGAGATTGAGTGCTTCGATATTAGAATATCTTCCATTCATTTTTGTTACAAAATAATTTGCTTTAAATAACAAATTACCCTTTTAATTTTTAACCTCATTGCATATACTTTGTTACAGGAAATGTAATGTACCGTAGGTGAGTATTATACCAAGTGAGTTTATCAGGCCACAACATTCAGTAAATTAGTTCAATGGAATCTTATAAGAAAATGAAAAGCTATAGTAATTTTTTTTGCAAATGTTTGAACAGTTTTGAGCTGAACTTTTGATTCCTTAATACAATTTAATTCAAATGATTTGCATGAATTGCAAAAATTGCATAAAGACCTTAAAGAACTTATGCTCTTTTGATTTCTTAACCTAAAATGGAACACAATGGTAGACCAGTTTGCTGATTAACTGCACTGAGCTAATAATTCAAATTTTTGGTAGGGTGGAGAGAATACATGTGGTGGTTAAAATTTATCAAAATTTATCAGACATGGTTAACAGGAGGGGGTGGGGGTCGGATAAAATAATCCATTGATGATAGTTTGATTAAATTTAACAAGAGGCCCATGGGCCTGATATGCTCACCTGATAACTAATGGCTAGCCGATAGATTTAAAGAAAACATAAATACTAAACCCCAATGACTTTTTTCTTTACATCATGATAACCATTCTATCAATACCTACAACATTCTAATATACAAGCCTATACAAAAAGTTTATAGTTTTCAAGATAATTAACCATTTCGGTATTGTTTCGCATCTGTGACCTTGACCTTTAAACCCATGACCTTTTTCTATACATCAAAATGATCGCTGTATCAATACCTACAACATTCTAATATACATGCCTATACAAAAAGTTTATAGTTTTCGAGATAATTAACCATTTTGGTATTGTTTCACATCCGTGACCTTGACAGTTGAACCCATGACCTTTTTCTATACATCAAAATGATCGTTGTATCAATACCTACAACATTCTAATATTCATGCCTATACAAAAAGTTTATAGTTTTCGAGATAATTAACCATTTCGGTATTGTTTAGCATCTGTGACCTTGACCTTTGAACCCATGACCTTTTTCAATACATCAAAATGATCGTTGTATCAATACCTACAACATTCTAATATACATGTCTATACAAAAAGTTTATAGTTTTCGAGATAATTAACCATTTCGGTATTGTTTTGCATCTGTGACCTTGACCTTTGAACCCATGACCTTTTTCTATACAACAAAATGATCGTTGTATCAATACCTACAACATTCTAATATACAAGCCTATACAAAAAGTTTATAGTTTTCAAGATAATTAACCATTTCGGTATTGTTTCGCATCTGTGACCTTGACCTTTAAACCCATGACCTTTTTCTATACATCAGAATGATCGCTGTATCAATACCTACAACATTCTAATATACATGCCTATACAAAAAGTTTATAGTTTTCAAGATAATTAACCATTTTGGTATTGTTTCACATCCGTGACCTTGACAGTTGAACCCATGACCTTTTTCTATACATCAAAATGATCGTTGTATCAATACCTACAACATTCTAATATTCATGCCTATACAAAAAGTTTATAGTTTTCGAGATAATTAACCATTTCGGTATTGTTTAGCATCTGTGACCTTGACCTTTGAACCCATGACCTTTTTCAATACATCAAAATGATCGTTGTATCAATACCTACAACATTCTAATATACATGTCTATACAAAAAGTTTATAGTTTTCGAGATAATTAACCATTTCGGTATTGTTTCGCATCTGTGACCTTGACCTTTGAACCCATGACCTTTTTCTATACATCAAAATGATTGTTGTATCGATACCTACAACATTTCAATATACATGCCTATACAAAAAGTTTATAGTTTTCGAGATAATAATTATAATCAGAGGTAAAAAAATTAGGTCACGACCTACACAATTGACCTTGACCTCATTTTGAAGATACTGACAAGAAAATGTCAAAACTGAAAACCCCATGTCATTACCTGGTCAAATAGTCAAGTTATAACAATTTGAAGCTATTTTACGATTTTTTCAAAATTAAACGCAAAAACGCGTAACCTATTTTTTATCCGAATTTCACAAAATGAACAAACTATAGGCTTAAGACCCTAGAGAAGCCAAATATCACATCAGATTTTTTCTCCAATCAATACTTTCGGAGAAGAAGATTTTTTAAGATTTTTGCACCCCTAGGTCACCTTGACCTAGTTATGGTAGCCATAGCAACGCCACGAACAAATCTGAATTGCACCGGCCCATATATACTTCTGACAAAGTTTCATTAAAAACTGTCCAGTAGTTTCAGAGGAGAAGTCGAAAATAGGTGTTAACGACACACGCACACATGCACGCACATACACACGCTGCGCTATGCCATAAGCTCACATGACCTTCGGTCAGGTGAGCTAAAAACTAATGTGAAAATCAAAATACCATGCAAAAGACCCAATTGGGCCTGTATCTCTCACCTTGAACACCAATTTTTTATATGGTCATTTTTTGTTTCAACTTTGTTGATTATTTTAATATTATTCATTCAATTTTTATTTCTAGAAGGGGCCATGGGGTCAATTGATTCCTTATTTTGTAGAATGAGTCCATCATTAAAGTCTTAGTGAGTTACCGTATATTATTTAACACCACCCCAATGCAAAAATATTAAGGTTAAGGTGTTTTGGATGAAATTTTTTGAAAAGCACCCTCCTGAAAAAATTCCTACATTGAATACTTGATTTGTTTTTGCTTTTTATTGTTTAATACTTTACCACACAATAAGTACACATTGGCTTTACCAGGTGATCTAAAAACCAAAACTGACAAAAACTTATGACAACAAAATAAGAAACAATACTAGATTTACAAATGACAAATAAATAGCAGGAATTCCATTTCATAGCTATTAAACATTTGGTCACATTACTTTATCATGCATGTATACTACAAGTGGTTTCAATAAAGCCAGCAAGATGACCAAAACTGTCTGCTACGTATGGGAATTTGAATGAAAATTATTCCCTACTTTCACCAATTCTACACTTTCTGAATATTTCACAAAACATATTAACCCATACTTGTAGCATACTTTGAGAAATTTGTCTTTTAGTTAAAAATTTAATAAAAGGCAGTAATAATACTTACATCCAAAATTTAGCATCCAGTACCAAAAAGCCATAATAACATCAAAATTGTATAGAATTCAACATCCATTACTAGAAAGCCATAATGATACCCACCAAACTTGTACAGAATACATGATATAAAGGGTAAAACTACAGGACCTGGTGCCTTTATAGTAAATATGTAAATTTATTATCACTCTAATATAAATTTTACTACCAATTTTCACAACTTTAAAGAGACTTATATATTTATTCAGTCCACTTTAACAGTTAAAATTTAACAGAGAAGATAAATAAAGTTGTTGTAATTAAGTCAAGATTTATACAGCTGTGAATATATACAATATGTACCCCAATATACACAAGGTTAATCCCCAGAAATATATAGATATATATATAAAGTCCATTTACTGGTGTGTGTATATAAAGGGATCTCACATAATAGGAGGATATAACATCAATGCAAAAATGAAAAATTTAAATTTGATTTCACTTAAGGGATTTCATCTTCCTTTGAGAAAATTTCACATATATTATTAAGACATCTCCATTTACTAGTATGCCAGATATTTCCAAAATAGGAAGGATATAATGCCAATGTAAAAGGAATTGGATTTCATTTATTAGATTAAGTTTCGTTTGAGATTATTTCACTTATATTGAGACATCACCATTAATTACTATGTATAGGGACCTCACATACTAGGAGGATATAACATCAATGAAACAAGAGGCCCATGGGCCTTAACGCTCACCTGTGACCTTTGAAGCCATGAGCTTCATTCAAATATCAAAATGATAATTCAGCCAACATTCTAATATACATCCCTATACAAAAAGTTTATAGTTTTTGAGATAAATAATCATCTCAGTACTTGTTTGTATCTGTGATCTTGACATTTGAACCCATGCTCTTCATTCATAAATCAAAATGACCACTGTGCCAGTACCAACAATAGTCTAATATACATGCCTATACAAAAAGTTAATAGTTTTCAAGATAATTACCCATTTAGGTATTCATTCGCATCTGTGACCTTGACCTTTGAACCCATAACCTTCATTCATATATCAAAATGATCATTAGGATAATACCTAAATATTCTAATATACATGCCTATACAAAAGGTTTATAGCTTTTGAGATAAATAATCATTTCAGACCTTGTTCACATCTGTGACCTTGACCTTTGAACCCATAACCTTCATTTATATATCAAAATGGTTGCTAGGCTAATACCTACAATATTCTAATATACATGCATATACAAAAAGTTAACAGTTTTCAAGATAATTAACCATTCAGGTATTCATTCACATCTGTGACCTTGACCTTTGAACCCATGACCTTCATTGATATATCAAAATGATCGTTAGGATAATACCTAAAATATTCTAATATACATGCCTATACAAAAAGTTCATAGTTTTTGAGATAAATAATCATTTCAGTACTTGTTTACATCTATGACCTTGACCTTTGAACTCATGACCTTTATTCATATATCAAAATGACCATTGGACCATTACCTACAATATTCTAATATACATGCCTATACAAAAAGTCTATAGTCTTAGAGATAAATAATCATTTCAGTACTTGTTTACATCTGTGACCTTGACCTTTGAACTCATGACCTTTAATTATATATCAAAATGACCTTAGGGCCATTACCTACAATATTCTAATATACATGCCTATACAAAAAGTTCATAGTTTTGCAGATAATTAACTATTTTGGTAAACTTGTACATCTGTGACCTTGACCTTTGAACCCATGAACTTAATCGATATATCAAAATGATCGTCATGTCAATACCTACAATTAACAAAAAGTCCTACATCATTATCACCAGAAATGTTTAAAAAAAAACATTTTTTATCAAAGGTCAAAAACTGGGACATGACCTTGACCTTTGACCTTGACATCAATCGGAAGAAAATCGCAAGACAAGATCAACAGTGAAAACGCCATACAATTATCTTCAGCCATTATGAAGTTATAACAATAAATGTCTCATTTTCAAAATTACATAATTTTACGCAAAAAACGCGTAACCTATTTTTCGTCCAATTTTCATGAAAAACACAATTGTAGTGTATCTAGGTATCCTGAATCCAAATATCCAATCAAAATTTGCCTGCACCTTTTGGTTTCAGAGAAGAAGATTTTTTTGTCTTTTGGCTATTTATAGTAACGGCAGCCATATTGTTGGGCGTGGTCAAACCCCGAACACAATTTTGAAAGCCTGTTACCCAGGCATAATGATCACCAAGTTTCATCAAATTTGGCTCAGTAGTTTTGGAGGAGAAGATTAAAATGTAAAGTTTACGCACGACGCACGACGGACGACGAACGACGAACGACGGACGACGGACGGTGATAGATAGCAATAGCTCATCTGAGCCTTTTGGCTCAGGTGAGCTAAAAAATTAATTTGGATTTCATTTTTGGGGTAATAAATTTAAGCTTCCTTTGAGATTATTTCACTTATATTCAGACATCACCAGCAATTAACTTTTTTTTAAATTTCATAATATGACTTAATCATTAATATAATTAATATTTTAATTTATCAATTTCTTTTCTTTTATTTATATAGGAAACAAGTAAATTCAGTGACTTAGTATCCCCCACCACCAGCAGATTTTTTTGTGATTTGCACTATGTTCAAAGGGCAATAACTCTCAGGAAAATGAGCAAACCAACTGGGGTTAATGATATATACATTTCCCATCAATATTGATGTTTTGCACCCAGTTTGATGAAATAGTGCTTCATAGTTTTATAGAATTTGCGCAAACAAGAAATTCGGACGGATGGATGGAAGAATGGAAGAAAGGATGGACAGACAGACAATCGGACGGAAACTCGAATTTAATATCCCACTCTTTCTTCGAAAGGCGGGGATAATAATTGGATTTCTGTTCATTCAGTCAGTCATATACTATAGGTATACAGAAACTATAATTGCTTTGCTCAGAAAGGTGTCTATCATTTCATTTTTTGTGATTACCATAATTATACATTTTACCTTTGCTGTTGTTTTCAAAAATAAAGTGTGAAAAATACACCATTTACATTTTATTTTGATTGTTGAAACAATATTCAACCTCTGACTCAAATTTGATATTGCAACAGATGCTGACACATACCAAAATGTTTCTTTGTGTGAAATATATTTTTGGTGGCAGAGATTACATGATGTTCTGTGAACAAAAACTGCATCAAAAATGGAATTCTCTACATTTTGCTGTCAAAACTGAAGAATGTCAGGACATCATAACCTTTTCTTTGCTATACAGCAACAGGCAAGAATGTAAATTTGAATTAAGTGGTTTAAAAGGCACTATACATATATAATATACTTGGAGATGAGTTGAGTAATGGTGTTTAACATCCCAGTCAAGAATGTCTCACTTACATTGAGACATTGCCAGCTATAAGGGAAAATGCACAAATTTTGCCTGTGCATTGCACTGATGACATTATACAGCAGGCTTTTTATCATGCCAGGCCTACTGTGACAAGGGACCTCATTTATTTAAGTTCCCATCTAAAAGAATTGTGTCTTACATTTCATAATGCCCAGTGCTTTGCGAAAGAACAGTCACTTCCAACTTTCAAGTTTTGAGTCGGACCCGGTCAAATTTTAAACACACGACCACCCCCACTTGCAGGGCCAGCACTCTACCAACTGAACTACTGCAGCAGTGATAAGAAATATACCTAAAAAAGCAATTGCTATAGTAATGGGTAGCTAGAGTTCTTTATCGCATCAAACATGCAGCTGACACAAGACATCAATCAATCATTACTGGTAAGGTCTCATATAAGTCAAACACTCATTCATTATTGTGAACCATTTCACAAAAGAACAGTCACTTTTAAATCACAACTAGTACTGCTGTGCTCCTCAAGTCGTATCTCTGACTGAAAGAAACATTGCCTTTAAAGGCAGGTGGTCTTTATAGATTATTTTTGGATGAAATATAAAGCAAAGAGACATTAAAACAGAGGTCTTAATGAACATGTGGTATTTATATCAATTTGGTATCTATAGCAGATTTTACTGTATTTCCATGTCAGACCTGACAACTATCTCATAATTTTAAAGCAAAACTTTTCAAACTTTGACCTTGATATAAGTTGACCTGCTCACTGGTAACACTACTCAACAAAAACACCATGCTGTCTTTCAAATACAAAATCCTTTATTGCTTACAAAGTTGAATAAATTTGCCACTTTGCAAGCATCAAAAACAGCACACATAATGATATATTTTACAAAGAACTGATTATGCTACAAAGAACTGATTATGCATGTAAAATGAATAAATGATCAGATTCCCATATCAGCCTTTGATCAGTTAAGTAAATAGTTTAGTAAGTTTATAGAGAATTTGTTTGACTTGTTTCATTTTTCAACTATGGCTGTACAAACAGGATTCCCCAATCTTTATCTGGAACTGAAGACAGTTATTCTTACTAAGGATAACAAGCAAATTCAGTGAATTAGGATCTCCCACCAGTAGGTGTTTTTGTGATTTGTAGCAATGTATCAACCTCCCAGGTAAATGAGCAAACTAACTCCAGTTAATAATATGTGCATCTCCTATCAATGTTGATACTTTACATCAAGTTTTGTAACCCTGGAGATGTGTCTGGATGAATAGAAGAAAGTTAGAATTTAATATCCTACCTTTCTTAGAAATTTTGACCTTTACAAAGCACTAGGGCAATGTGCAGGGAGGGTTCTTAGTGTGGTATGCCTGCTGTGACACCAAACATCAGTTTTTAGGTCTCTGTGAAATTAATTTCTAAAATGGCAAGTGCTTTGTGAAAAAACAGTAACTATCTGTTTTCATGTCTTGATCAGACCTGGCCAAGTTTCGAACCCGGGCCTTCCACATATGAAGTGAGGTCATTTAAGACAGAGCAGATTATACCATGCATGCTTTGGCAGTGGAATAATTTTTTCTTCTAGATGCCAAGTAATCTATGAGGTTGTAACTATATTGATTTGTATACCAATGCAATGCATGATGAAGTAAGATTATCTCCCTTGTAATGATAAAGGACTGTTTCTTCAAACATGATTACAGACAATCCATCTACCTCAAGTAACATTATTTCAGCTATTCGCAAAGAGAGCAAGTTTATTAATCTCCAAGGATTTATCTAATAACAAATTGATGTATTCTTGATATGTATGAGCATGTTTCATGGTCATAATGTGCACTAGGTACACTAGCTCAGAGTAAGTATGTCACAGATAAGCATACCACTCCCCCAGTAACATTATACTGATTCAGAGTGAACTAGTCAATATTCTGTCTTCTTAATACAGAGCACCAGGCAAGGAAGCATTGTCTCAAATTTAAAGTCTTATAGGTTTAAACTCTTAGCCCCCAATTCTCAAGGTGGATGTTCTTCCAATGAACCACTGAGGTGGCCTAAAAATAGTAGTAGTATAAGTGAAGACTCACCAGCATTAGGATCAGGTAATTCTATAGTTTTCCCATCTAATTGTGACAATATCCCAGGATTACTGTCTGCTCTACTGGCCCATTTTCCTCGTGGCTGCTGAGGCTGTTTCTCATCTGGACTTTTAACTTCCCCATTTCCTAGCTGAAAATAAAAAATTGAAAAAATGCAGAACATTGGAATTTTTTTTAAATTTTTGTAAAATTAAGATTTTTAATTTTAACTATAGGTATTTTAAATGTCAGAATCTTTATAAGGGTTTTTAAATTTTATTTTTCTGCATAAGCTTGCAAGAGAAGACCCAATGTACTAACATTTTGTACAAGTTTGATACAGTTAAACATCTTTAGTGCAAAAAAAAAATAAATAAAGTGATTCCTAAATTATAATTTTTAGCTCAAATTTTTCATCTCTTAATTCATCTATAATCTCTATTTCTAATGGATAGTTAAACCAAAAAGTTATCTGACCCATGTATTTCACTTTAATGAAAAATAGAGTAACAGGACAAAATTTGGTAATATTTAATGATATACATGTAGCATGAGGTTAGTATTAAAACAATGTAAAATACAAATCAAATTTATCTTTATTTTAGTGTAGTGGAGTAATGGTGTTTTATGTTCCAGTCAAGATTCCTTCACTTATAATGTCACAGGCAGGATGGTGGAAGAAACCAGCACCAGAATATCTAGGGAAAACAACAGGGTATCTAGGGAAAACAATAGAGCTTTTGCATGCAACCTCACAAACTTCCTCAAAACAGAATCCGTTTGCGTGGGATTCACACCTAGGTGGTGAGAGGTGCTGTGAGAATAATAGAATCTTTCATGAGTATCCATGTAGGATAGGGAAATCTCACCCGAGGGGTTGAATATTTCAGTCGGAGACGAGGCTTGCCGAGTCTCTTACAGAAATTTTCAACCCAGAGGGTGAAATTTCCCTATCCTACATGGATAAACTCATAACTGATTCTTTTCTTCCATTTTGATGACAATGAAGTATCAGTCACATCGACATCAACGCCATCTTTGTAAATCTAACTTTGTTATTTAACGTTTTACATAAAAATAAATTTCACCATCGGACAGAATGTACCTGATTTTGGTTTATACAAAATGTATAAACTAGAAAACAAAGCCATTTTATTTGATCTCCCGAAATAAACATTTGAAACGCAGTGAAAATATCTAAATTTTGGAGACTCAGGGTGTCATTTTCCCGCAAGACGACGTCATGTCTCCACGATATGACGTCATTCACTTGTTCTTTGATTGTGAGGTCACTGAAAGCCGCACGTGGAGGTGAAGATAATCACGTGGAGGTGAAGATAGAAATTTCTTCCATCGTTACTTCAAGCAGAAATCTCTATCTCAAACATGGGAAGATGGAAGAATATGATTTAGACCACTCTGCAACCAAGTTAAACACCCACCCACCCCCTCCAGAGAGAAGAAAAATATGATAAATTCTCAATTTACCTTTGATTTAGCCCATTTTGGTAATTGTCCTACACTGAATCTGTAATCTAGGTTTGGCTTGATGGCGTCTTCTTGTATTTTTTCGTTAGCTTCTTTTTCCCAGCTATTTAACTGAGCCAATATTTTACTTGGAGTTTTGAACTCTGTCTCTTTAGGAACTGGTTCTGTTAACTCTTCTATAGTTGATGCATTACTGTAATATAAATTAAATAATCAGTAACTTAGAAACATCTGAACACAGCATGACACAGGTATAACCAATATAATAAACACTGATTTTCTAACTATGATGGAATTACAATTTTACAACTAATATCAAGAACAGTTTAAATGCTGTATCACAATTTTGGTAACAATAAAATATCAAACCATCCGAGTCAATTTGGTTTTTTAATTCACATTTAGATGTCACCAATTTATGCTGAAATTGCAGAAGTTTAGAGCTGTATGAAGAACTTGTATATGTAGCAATGAGCAGTTAGGGTACATAATATTGCCACATCACACTGCAATTTATGTTTATTTTTACGGCCTTGTCCTGACTTATAAAGTTAAAGGAATAACTCATTCCACTTAGGTGTTGTGTCAGCATTCCAGTTTTCCCAAGAATTTCTATGACAATTTTGTTCTTTATTTCAGCAAAAAACCAACTGTCCACAAAACTGTGAGCAATAAATAATGGTCAAGTGATCTCAAGATTTATTTATTTTGATCAGCTAAAATCAAATATCATTTTAAAAACAAGGGGGACATAACCCCTTCATTGGGCAAATAAAAAATTCCTTCACCTAGACATCTTTACTGCAAAACATCAAATTTGCTCCAGGGATTTTGGAAGAGAAATTAAAATGTGAAAAGTTTATACAAGACAGACAAGGTATAACAAGTGAAGACAGTTTTCAATACTTCATCCGCTAAAACTTTTTCTTATAATGAATTTATATTCCTTTCAGTCAAATATGTCAATTATTTAATATTTCAGACATTAAAATAATCAAAAACTTTAAAAAGCAGAAGGATTAACCAGGTTACCTCAGGTGAGAGGCTTAGGTGAGCTAAAAAGATTGTCTAATTTAAAGATCTTTAAGAAAGCTCTAAATGTATAATATTGTTATTTGATACTTACAATTTAGATTTAGATGATGACAGAAGTTCTGGTGGTAATTGTCCTATATCAGCTAGTCGACTTCTCATCTGTTTAGTCATTTCACCGGGTAACCGCCACACAAATAAACAACTGAAAAATAAATGCAGATTTTGAAGTTTAGATTGATACAATTTAAGGATTTTCATGGTTTTATTTTTCCATCATGATGGCTATTTTTCTTTTTTGCTATCTATAGTAATGCTAACCATTTTAAAAGTCAAACAGGCCAACTGGTATAAACTTTAACCTAGTCCACATAGAGATTATCTACATAAAAGTTGATTTCAGTTGGTGTTGCAGTTTCAGAGTAAAAGATTAAATTCTAGGTATGTGTGCACCATGTCATAAATAAGCTCTGCTGGATATAGCTAGTTGGGGTGAGGGTGGGGGGAGAGAGAGAAAAAGTGAAGTGAAGAGAACAGCAAGAAAAAGTAAGAGGACTAAACTCAGTACTTACCCATCTCCAGACACTGATATGAGATGTTTCAGATCATTACAGAATTTAACACCGGTGATAATTTCTGAGTGACCATACATGGTAGCTACTAGCTCTCCTGTACAAAAGTCTATAATACAGATATTTTTATCTGTACAACTGGTTACGGCGTATGTCCCTGAGGGATCCAGCTGTATCTTTAACAAGGTACCATCATCCCCTAATGATCCCTTATAATGCTTCTTCTGTTTACCTGTTTTAATATTGTAAATTCTGAAACAAAATAATTTATCATGAGTTTTAACTAGTTATTGATTAAAATGAACAATGAATTACACATTTTCATGAATGACCTAAAATAACAAGTTACAACTAAAATTGCATGCCATTTAAAAAATATCCCCAAATGAACTCTAATGTAGACTTTTGGCCCTCAACCATGTGTATGATCAAAATATGAATCTACTCCAACCAATGATTGTTCCTCAGAAGTTTCATAAAGATCTATTTAATAGTTTTCAAAAAAATGCCAGACAAAATGTTGGTCAGAAGAAGTGGAATCAACACTATATCTCCCCCTCCTTGTTTTGGGCTCATAGATCGACAGAACTATTGTTTTGACTTATGCAAGCTCAATATAAAATAGTATCATTAACATACCTGATATTTCTATCTTGACAAGCTGTTGCTACAAACTTTTGTGTTGGATCGACTACCATGTCATACAGAGTTGTCTTCCCTACTAAATGCTGACTTAGTGTAAATTGAAAATCTGGACTCTAAATCAAAAGAGAACGTAAAATGTTAATAGAAGTCAATTTATATCATACATATCAACTACAGAAGTACATAAAAATTAAAGTTTCATCAACTCTTTCAACTTCAGAAAATGTTTATTACAAGAATTTGATAGTCATTAAACTACAGTTAAACCTTAATTCATTGCTACTATTTGTTAAGTTAAATTCTGCCTTTATAAAAGGGTTTGCTGATAAATAAATCTAGGGAAGCTTATATAGAAAAATGTGGAAGAAATAGATTTTGGGACCGCAAAATAGTAACAAGGATTTACTGTAGCTTAAAAAACCAATGTATTTTGGTAAACCAACTGTACAGAGGAATTTATAAATGTAACACTAATCAGACAAGAATTTCATAGAATTAGATGTCTTGACTAGACCCTGCTATCTAAAGTGCATGATTAGTGAACAGAGTGTCATCTCTCACTGCTTAGGTTCAAGTCCCACTTATGCTGATACTAGCGAGAAATTTTGCAAGTGCCCTTACCAAAAGTTGGTGATTTTCTGTGTTTTTGTCCCCAACTTCCCAGAACTGCCTGCCTTAAAATACATCTTGACTGGGAAGCACAGTTACTCCAGTTCTCTCATTGTGTTCTAATCAACCAACATATCCAATACCTCTAAAAGACAGACACTGGTTTTATATCTAACTTACCGATTGAGCATTTCTAAATAGCAGTGATTTGTCTGCACCACAACTTAGCATTTTTAATTGTTTATCCGTATCTGTAAAGCGGACAGCTGTTATAGAAGAAGAATGATCATCTAATGTTTGTAACAGTCCATATTTCTGTTCTACATCAAACACGTGGATGAAGCGATCACGACTTGCTGTGGCCAGTAACTTTGGTCCTGTAAGTAAAGGTTAACATTGGTAAAGGTCACATATAAATAATAACTGGAAAAAGAATTAATTTTTGACATTTTACAGTTTTTTTGCATTTAACACTAGACAAACATCTCCAGTAAAATGTAATGTCTTGCTCTCTTGGATTACATTTAATATATTGATGAAACAAAATTTATCCATTTTAAAAAAATACTAATTTTATTTTTAATTATGAGTTCCCAAACCAAGACTTTTCTTGTCCCAATAACTAACTGTCATGCTACAATCATTCATACAATCAAATTCTTAATGTCATTGTCTATGGGCGGACATGGCCGAGTGGTACTGTCACTGGCTTTCAAAGTCAAGGGTTGTGGGGTTGAACCTCAATCTGGACTTGGAAATTTTCTGAGATGATTTTCATCTCCTGCCCATACTAGAACTGTAAAAAGCTAAATACTAGTAAAGTCTTTTGGATGAAACTCAAAACCGAGGTTCTGTGTCTCAGTGCACGTTAAAGACCCTCCTGTAGAGTTCGAAAAAGAGTAGGCCACCTGTGGCCTATACAGAGGATACAACTGAAAAGCAATTAAAACAGACTGTGCAAAGTAAGTAATACCTGATTTTAAGTGTGAATATTCAACACATAAGACTTCTCCATCATGGGCCTCTATACTATGTAATATCTTCATTTTTTGTAAATCATGAATTCTGAAATACAAACAAAAATAAACTATAAATAATTAAGATGATAAAACACATTCAGAAAACATGAACACATAGCAATACTGTTCATTACTGTATATTGCTTTATTTTCACTGTCAAATTGTTGGTGGTTTGACGATAACTAGTCAGGGTTCGTACAGACATTTGGACTCCAAATTTAAGGACTTTTTAGGGTCTTTTCAGGGTCTTATTTGCAAATTTAAGGCCTAATCAGAGGGACAATTTCAGCAAAAAAAAGTATTGGTGCAAAGGCAATTAAATCAATAAAACAATTACATGTACTTACATGTCAATAGTAATGACACTTGAAGTAGAGATTGAAGTTAGGCATTCAGGGGGGGGGGGGCAAGGTACCTTTAAATTGCTCATTTCAATGCAACTTATTGACGAATTATTTTATTTATATATATATATATATCAGTCTATTTGCAACCACTTACCGGTAATATCAAAATACAGACACCCAACTGACCAAATTCAGGGCTTTTTAGGGCCTTAGGGATAAATACAAGGGCTTTTTAGGGTCAGACTTGTTTTTCGGGTCTCTTTAATGCAAACCTCAAAATTTAAGGAATTTTCCAGGCCTGTACGAACCCTGCTAGTGTATTTGAGGTGTCATAATTTCCTGGTCTGATCTGATTATAGGAAAACGGAACTAGCAAGATTATTATGCTGGAAATATTTTCATGGTGGGAATACACTGGACCCCGAATGTAACGAAAATAACACCATAGCGAAATATAAGCATTAATACAGTATATAGCTTGCCTTACATAAGTCTTTGGCAAAACAAAATACTATACACCAATAATAAGCATTCTGAGAAAAACTGTGTAGCTCACCTGTGCACTTACTCCATCAAAACACCTCATCATTAGACACTAATGGAAGAGGTATGGGGTATGAATAACATAAGGTCTACTGTACTACATGCTGATGAGCTAATATTAAAGTGAGTGAATTATTGTTTAAAGCCGCATCAGCAATATTGCAGCTTTTCGCGGCTAGAAAAAGTAAAAGATACAGTAGTATCAAACACAAACTATTAAAATGAAAGCTAAGAATAACCAAGAAAACAATTATATTTTACTATACTGTAAGCTTAGCATTAACTTAGCATTAACTAACTATTAAACAAAAAGATAATGATAAGTATTCTAGAGCAGTCTCTTAAGAGACAAATGGCTTCCCATCTCGAAAACACTGCCAGTTTGTTATTTCTAAGATTTGAAGGACAGGTTGATTCCAATAAACCCACTAAACTTTGTTTGTGGGAAATAAAAAGTGATCATACAATATGTGATCATACAAGATGCATGGTTCTTGTAAGGTAAAACATTACCTAATAGTTCCTATTCTATCTCCAGAGGCTAAATGCTGGCCATCAGGACTGACTTTTAGTGATCGTATACCATTTTTACCATCATATTTAGTATCAGTTTTATCTGTGCCACCAGCTAAAAATAAAATGAAATAAGCTTATATAAACAACATATCAAATCCACATCCCAAAACCATATTATAATGTCCCCTGACAACTTTGCCACCCCAACTATCACCACAGTATTTTAGGTCCCTAAATCTGTTTCTTTTATGTTTTCTTTATACAGTTGACTCTCGTTATCTCGAACTCGACGGGGAAATGCAAAAAGTTCGACTTATCCGGAGTTCGAGATAACCGATGTTAAAAACGACAACAAAAGGGAAGTAACTCGTACACGCCTACCGGAAGTCGCTTTCGGTTTTATCTTGTCAAACTGTATATTGCCGGTTTCTCCTATATCGTATGTATTCAAACATGATATATAAAAACTGCATTATTTATTATTTGCATTTATAATTGAGAATGTAGTATATAAAAAATCGGGAGATTATCTGTTACTTGTTATTAGCCGACAAATAGTGGAGTCCGCTTTGGTCTCCATACCAGTTTCGCTTTGTGTACTTTAATCATCCCAAGCTTCCGGTTGTATTGAGTAATGTTCACATCACACGTTTTCGGAAGCCATGTTCAGCTTGGCAGTAATTATAACACCTGCTAATCCCCATGATGGTTTAATTGCTTATGCAAGGGATAATAATTAAGGGCTTAAGGAAATTGGGAGGTCAGTGCAATGTTATAATTTTAAAATCAACACGAAGCCGACAGTCAAATATTTTATTTGTGTCGGAATGTGTTTTTTCTACCAAAAAATCTGTTGGCGCTGACAAATTTGATTTCTCAAAATTTTTTGTTCGAGTAACAAATTAATTTTCCTAAATGTTTTGTTCGAGTTAACAAATTTAATTTTCCTAAATTTTTTGTTCGAGTTAACGAGTGTAATTTTCCTAGGATTTTCATTCACGGGGACGAAAATATTGTTCGACATATCCGATAATTCGAGATATCCGAGTTCGAGATAACCGGAGTGATTTTGGTTTAATAAAGAACAACTCTGTTCGGACTTTTTAAAAAAGTTCGAGATATCCGGTAGTTCGAGATATCCGAGTTCGAGATAACGAGATTCAACTGTAAGTCTTACTGAACAAATGGCAGCAATGAATCAAGGTTTTAACGCAAAATTATTTATTTCATTTCTTTAGTACTTAACAATAGTGTTGGACCGATTAATCGACTTAATCGATATCTAATCGTTTGAGCATCCGATTAGCGATATTTGACTCTAAAATCTAATAATCGATCGATTTCGATTATTTACTAAGTTCGTTTATGGAACGTCTCTTATCAAATAAGTATGAAATTGTAGCTGAAATAAGTACTTAGAAAAGAAAATGAACACAAATGTAAAGAAGAGTAAATGATCAGAAAAATTGAGGATATTTTAAGTCTTAACTGAGATACAAATATCTTGCAGATATTATCAACACTAAAATTAGAATTTAATATAATTAACTTTGTAGTTTCCGCTTCAATTTATTAACCGATTATAATCGGAAAATCGATCAAAATCATCTTCCGATTATTACCGATTAATCGATTATGAAAATACAACCGATTCCCATCACTACTTAACAAGGTACATTATGGATGATATTTTATTCCAAATTCATTGTTGTCATTTTGTATGTGATACAATATTTTGGTTTATAGGTTGAAGTTGTTACAAAGTAACACGACACATTACCTCAACAACTATTGAATATATTGACTCTTTTAACTTTTAAGTAAACTATACAAATTGTTTTGTTGTGAGGACAGAATTACTTTAGAAGATATTCTTAGGAACCATCATTTTATTTTTTTCAACAAGAAATAATCATAATGGGCTTGAACTAGACAAAATTATAATTATTATCAATACACTCATAATTGGTTATACAGGTGCTGGTTTTAAAGTTTTAAGTGAAATACGGTCCTAACCACACAATGTTCTTGTTACTTGAACCTGTATATAAGGACCACCTGTCCACAAAGCTCACTTTTTTGTTTCTCTAAGATGTCCTTTATAGACAGGTGTGACTGTATGTGTACATACCTGGATTATAATCTACATCTCTGATATATGTCAGTAAGGGGTCAACATAGGCTATCTTTAGTAACTCCTACAACATAATAAAAATATTTACATTGTTTGTATTAACTAACTGTTATACAAATAACATTTAATCCATGTTAAAGCAACATTTTAATATATAAGTACATTAAATACATGTAATATTAGAATCATATATGCTATATAAACATATCAATTTTATTTATAGGCAAACAACATTGACCTGTCAGCTTGACCTTTTTTTTAATATTCATATCAGAGAATCAACCATTACATAGGTAGTATTACCATTTGCTGCCCATACATTAACGGTGTCCATGTTTAGTATTTCTCATTATGTAGACGAAATAAACATGTGTTCTTTATACATAAATACACTCGTCTATAATAAATATTTAAATTAAAGGTCAAGCGGACAGGTCAATGTTGTTTGCCCGTACGTTTTAAGACACTTCAAGATTTTGTTTATAATAGGTAATCTTTTAGTATATACGTAAGGATTCATATACATATATACAGGATATGAGAGGAGAAGTGGATATAATGTGTAACTTGAATTATTTAGCTTCTCTATTCTTTTATATTTGACAAATGTAATGTGTATTCATGTATCTTAGGATACAGTCTGAAAACTGTAAAACAGTCAGACAAATACGTCCCAAACACTGCAGATGATTGTTTTGACTTTGTAACTTTGACCTTTATCCTACACAATTAAATTTGGTATGTTTACAGTTCCAAGTTTGATCAAAATCCATACATAGGTGTTGAAGTAATGGAGTGGACACAATATTGGGATGGACAGACAGGGTGGTTTATACCCCTTAAACTTCACAGGTTGTGTAAAGTGAATAACTTTACTTACTTTTAATATTATATGGCAAGTCAAAATCCTGTCTCATTATCATATAAAAATCTTCATTATGTAAGGTTTATAATTAAGACAGGTCCTTTTGTATAATACATGTATCCTTCTCACATCTTATATACAATATTCCTCTTCTGTTTACTTACATTTGAATAAACATTTCTTTTATAAGACTGGGTTTCCTTCAAGTGTGAATCTAGATTCCATATTCTTATAGTATCATCTAGTGAACAAGTGACAAATGAACCTGGGGGTAATACACCACTAGTTATATCTGGTAACAATGGGTAGATCTGTAGGAGAAAAAAACAAGATATATGTTAATGATAAAATACAACAGTAGAAGGAAAACATTATTTTTTATAGATACAAATTCTTATAGAAGGAAAATTGTGCCTAGGTGGCTAAATGGTCTAAAGAGCTTCATTACAGTTTACAATGCCTCTCACTGTCTAGGTCCAAACCCTATTTGGGGCAGGTCTTAAGTGTGAGTAAGTTTGTTAGTTTGCTTGCCAAAAATTGGCGGTTTGCTCTGGGTATTTAAGTTTCCTCCGTCATCCCTGATCTGACAACCCGGAAATAAGTGAGAGATTGAGAGATTCTTGACTCTATTACTCCACTCTTCTAGCAGCCAAGTGTAAAATATAGATGTATAATTTAAATTAATCAAACCAGGCCCCAGTTTCACAATGATTCCTTAGCTAAGATTTTCCTTACCGGTAATTTAAATTTAGCAAAATTTGGTAATCTGTTTTTGGAACTACTGATCTCGATGTGGATGTTTTAATCTAGAAGTGATCTTATGATTGATACCTTAATTTACTGAATATCTTCAAAATTAAGAAAATTATAAAGGATTGAAATTTTGCAAGATTTAAGTTCAGGAAAATCTTAGCTAAGGAATGATTGTGAAATCGGGGCCAGTCCTATTTTATCCTAAATTCAATGGCAAGAAATGGTGGTAAATACGACTTCTCCTTGGGAAGAAAACCTGGGGAATTTCTTAACCTTTTGTATGTGGATTTCTCTTTCACTGAAAAATTTAATCATAATCCAACCACATCACTGATTTTATTTGAGTTGTTTACTTAATTAGTTATGATACAGTTTTAAACAAGATACTGATATGGACAGAACCACCTTAAACAAGATCCTCTCAAACCATGTTAAAATCCACATAAACTTACCTCAAGTCCATATATACAAGAACTATGATAGAGATAGGACCAAGCTTTCCCAACTTTCTTTAAATCATGTACATCCCATATATAAACACTGTGATCGTTGTATATACAAGTCACCTGCAAGTAAGGGAAAATTATATACTCCGGTATGCATGTAATACCAAATTTGCTAAAATGAGCTGTCACAAGAACAATGTACCTTGCCTACACTTCCATCCATCCACATCCAAAAACTTCACCAAAGACTTTTAACACGAAATACTGTTGATTATGAAATAAGCTCTTTTGCACTTTCAGTTTGCTAGCCAAAGTCAGCAAATTTCTCTAGGTACTCTGGTCTCCTTCATTCCAAAAATCACTTTTTATAAGTGAACGAATCTTGACTAACTGGACACTGAAAGCACCATTATTCCATTCTATGCTTCTGCACTATGTACAGACTGATTAAAATTTTTAAAACAGTTTATACAGTCAACATAACAAATGGCTGAATTTTGATATAACCATCAATTTTCATTGTAAGCAACTGTAAAACAATTACATAGGACAAAGATTATTTATTATTTATGGTAAATATGGTTTTTTATCAAATTATACAAAACTAGAATGATGGCATTGTAACAGTAAACCTGCAGACCTACCCTGTTCTATCAATTGATGTCATAATCAAACATAACTTACTTTTTGATTATATTCATCATAAACAAGAGCTATAGTGTCTGCAAATTTGGCATCTTCTGTATGAGGCACCATTTGACTGAAATAAATCCAAAGTCTCATAAAACGATTTTATCACATGCATCTTGATTACTTATAACTAAACTGTGAAATAATTATAGCCTCCTAAAAAGCTAATGCATTAACAGAATTTTTTTTTTTCACATTTATTAGGTACTAACAGTTGGTACATCATTCATTACTCTGATGACATTTCTCAGACAAATGGGAACAATTTGCTTATATCTGAAGTGTCTCTTCTTTGAATTTCATTTTAATAACGGAATTTCTGGCACAGAAAAAAATATTGCAATTAGAAAATGTGTCTAATATAAATGAAACATTGTAACATTTTACCTTTGACAACCTTAGATTTTTTTTACTTTTTTTTAATTGCATCATCATAATTGGGACCAGGGTATAAAAACAGAATTCTGTTGGGCATTCCTTATTGGATGGATTGTAAAGGTTACTACTCAGCAGGCAAGTTTCAGCAGGCAGTTACATCTGAAGCCGATGTTAACCCCAAGGTTTATGAAAATGAGTTCTTTAACACTCTATACAGACACAGTTAAATACATCTTTTACATATAAATCATTAATACCTTGAATTTAGAGCTGAAGAAACATCAACTCCTAGACAATGTGGGTGTGGAAGACTTGATACATATTGTAATGACTGAGCATTGAAAACTCTCACAACTCCATTGGCACAACCTATAAATATATGCTTCTCTCCAGCAGCGATACAATTAGCACTTGATGTCTGAAAACAATCAAAATTATACTGACTTACAATAATAATCACACAAAAAACACTCTCAGCTAAAACTTCTATCATGTATTACAGAATTATTTACTGTAAACATATTTAATTTTCGAATGTTTTTATTTTCACGGTATAGAAAATTTAGACATATTCGCATAGTTAAATTTTCGCGTTTTTGAAATATGCACTATAACACAATAATATAGCATAATATAATTTTCGCTTGGTATTAATTTTCAGACAAAACAAATGACTGCAAAATAAGCAAAATAAATTTATTTGTCAGCTAAGTAAAAAATTACAAAGTAAATTTGCTTTTACATATTTATATGGTTATGGATTTTTTTTATTTTACTTGCTAAGTACATCTCTTAAGGTTATATATTTGAGACGTAACAAAACCAAAACAAAACTTTTTCCAGTGTCCTCATAACATTTTACAGAAATTTGAAATTCCTGTGAAAAAATAATTTTGATTTCAAATTTTCACCTTTGCCGATCATATGCCATAAATAAAACATTTACAGACTGAATATTTACCCTTAATTCTACCCATTTCTCCAGTAGTCTCTTCTCGTTAAATTCACATAATATTCCAGATTGAGTAATAATAAACACACTCTTTGACTTAAAACCTCGACCACAAACAACATCACAAAAATGGTTGTTTTTCTGATCACCAAGAATTCCTGATCTTCCAAGTAATGGCACAGTTTCATTAATCTGCAAAAACAAAGATTACAATGAAATTGTATCATCAAATTCTGCCGAAATAATGAGAATAAGTTAGTATATATATATATTTATGAAATAAATTAATTGCGGTATTCAAGTGGGTAGAATATAAAGATTTCAAACTAAAGCTTAAATATTTAATTTTCTATTGAATTTTTGGTCTTGATATAAGTGAAATAATCTAGACAAGGGCAATAGAACACCATTCCAAACCACCCATAAAACATCATTCCTACCAACCAACAAACCAATACCTATAAGTTATTTTACAAATTACTGCAAAAAAAACCAAAAAAAGTGATTTCTACCTTTAAATTTTTAAAGTTTAAAACTAAAACCTTCTCTTTACTAATTCCATCCAGATTAAGTTCAGGATCCTTGGCCATTGGAATGGAAGTAAGGAAGAACTGTTTAATGCAAATTTTGGAAAATACACAGTAGAAATGTAAAAGTTACAATTTTGTACTGAATTTACTAAAATTAGGCAAATTCACCGAAATATTTGGAAACCTTGGGAATGGGATCCATTTTCAGCCCCAAATTAAGCAGATCAACAGCCTTAATTCCATCCAGATTAAGTTCAGGATCCTTGGCCATTGGAATGGAAGTAAGGAAGAACTGTTTAATGCAAATTTTGGAAAATACACAGTAGAAATGTAAAAGTTACAATTTTGTACTGAATTTACTAAAATTAGGCAAATTCACCGAAATATTTGGAAACCTTGGGAATGGGATCCATTTTCAGCCCCAAATTAAGCAGATCAACAGCCCTTAAATATCAAATGATAGCCTACATGGATAAGAAAAATAAAGCTTTAGAGTACTTAGTATATAATTAGACTTGACTACTACTTACTTTTGATTTACTACTGTCTAAATACCAAAACTTTACATGTCTGTTACCAACGGTTATAAACATGGAACCATCATCCGAAAATGCAACAGCACTGACCTAAAATCAAAGCATAAATGAATTTTATCTTATAGTTTCTGATCTATCAAAGTTATTTTCTTTATCAATATGATGTTTTTTTAAGCCTGAACTTACAGCAATAGATATCAGATACAGTCAACTACTGGTAAGTTTATATCAGCAATTAACAGCAAAATTTAACTGGGAAAACAAGATGATAATCAATCAATACCAATACTGTGAATCAGAAAATTTTCATGTCACTTAGCAAGGTTCAATAATGTACCACGTGATATCCTCTAACATTTGTGTGAAACACTTATTTCCAATGGATATGGAATTGAATAGATGACATTTTTCATAAAATATGAAGTTATTCCAGGAATTTGCGATGTAAACTTTTTCAAAATGTTCCACACAAACATTAAGAGTTATTGATCACGTGGTACAGTGGGAAATCCCCTTTTCGCAAAATCATAATTCAGGATATTTGGGTACATTTATTTTAATGTTCTCAGATGATACTAAGTGCAAACACAAGTGAATACTTCATGTCTTAATAATCTTGCAAATTTACACGAAAATACATGTAAGGATTGAACTTTGATTGTACTGAATTTATTGGTTGATAACTTCAGTTGGTCACATGAAATTGAATGAATGGCAAAGTTCTCAAAAGATTTACTGAAGAGAATTCAGTCTGACTGTACAATTGCTACTAAGAGTTACTTACTTTACTGGATATTTTATTGGAAGCAACTTTTGTTCCTGTTTTCCAGTTCCACACATTTACCATCATATCATGCTGGGTTCCTATGGATACGATATGTTTATTATTGGGGGAGAAAGCCTGAAAGAAATAAGCAATATCAATAACTAGTAACAGATACATACACAAACTGCAGAAATAAATCTAAATTGAACATACTGTAAACCAACTTTTATACGCGGATATCAACTTTTGCAATTCTCTTACCAAAACCATTTGGGACTATTAATTTTTATGATATGAACTTAAGCTAAATATTTGATATACGTATAACCATTTTCTGAAACAATGATGTAGCATTTGACTTTCATGGTTATTTTGTCCTTGTGAAATACACAAAAGTTAATCACACACAAATTAAAGTTGGTTTACAGTAAAGTAGAAAACTATTGAATATACATGTATGTAATTCTCTTGTTAGTTATGAACTTTTTTCTACAATTCACATTCCCATCTTGAAAATCAAGAGAATGAAGTCAGCAAGGAAAAAATGTTTTTCAAACTGTAGACAGAAAATCATCACAAAGACTACCAATTGTAGCGATCCCCACCACTGTCCCAACCACAAAAACGGCCATAAAATGTAGAGATTCTAAGAACTGGTAGTGCCACTTTACAAAACTTGGGGTACATACCACACAGTTAATTCCAAATTTATGTCCATGGAATTCTGCCACTTGTGTCTTTTCCTCCACATCCCACACTCTAACAGCAGGCTGGTGACCGCTCTGTAAGCAGAAAAATCAAGAAAATTTTGTAAAATTCTTTCCTTCATAAATATATCTAGCAATAATATCTTTTGGCATTTCACTATCCAAAAATAAACTTAAATACCACATTTGTTTCCCCGAGTGACCAAAGGCATTTTTTACATTTAGTTATAGTTACAGTTTGCCTATATTGGCCAGACTTATCAGGCTGGTGCTCAACCAGAGATGCCAGCTTAGCCAGGAGGCCAGCTCATACCAAAGGTTAGTCTCCAACATATCTATTGTTACCTATTTATAAAGCAGCTGGGTAGAATAAATTAAGGTGTAATTAAATGTCTTACTTAAGAACTTATACATCCCTACTGGGACTGGAACTCATGACCCTTAATTAATGCTTTCATGTTCTTAACCACTTGACTGCTTAGTCATATTTTTTAGATTTGGACATACTATGCCCAAGTCTTTTCTATATAGGCTTTCACTAGACCTTGTCAGGATCAAGCCTATAACATTCACATCTTAAGGATGACACTCTACCAATAAGGGGTCAGAAATGCAATACAGTAAAACTGTCTTACCATGCCCCCAATAACTATTCCACTTCCCTTATCACCATATTATTTTCAAGTCCCAAAATTGATTTCTTATATGTTTATCTTTATAAGCCTTCTGCCAGGTACTTTTATAACACCGAAATCTGACTGAACAAGTGGTGGCGATTTATTGGGGTTTAACTGTATTAGTCATTAGTTAATCAATAATCAAAATATACAATTTATTACAGACTTAATTTTTAAGTACTTTTGTATAATGTTTTGTATAATGTAACAGAGTAAACAGAAAGTAAAAGGGTTGAACACAAATTAACACATTGTTTGTGATGTAGGGTCATAACACTGGACCATAAAAATGTTTAAATGATAATTAAAAGTCTTTTGATGTGATATAATGTATTCTTGTAAGAACAACTGAAGGTCATTGGTCATTGGTCTGACAAATATTTCACGTGTACTGGTGCAAATGATCTGTATTGCATGTATATGTGTAATTTTATCTCATTATAAGCGATCACTTCAGAACTCACAACTTCAAATTAAAACAATGAGAACACTCTCTCTCCTTTTCTCTTTTGTTAGAAGTTAAAAATGTATGTCCCATGTTGAAGACTATTACAGCTTATGGCATTGAGCACATTGCATAGGTACTCATTTTTAGATTTTAGCAACTTTATCTATAGCTGGTAATATCTTGATTTAAACTAAAAGGTTTCAATAATCTTTATTTAGATGTAAATTCCAAGTCTTTCTCTCTCTCAACTTGCTGGAGGTTGGTGGTTTTTCTCTGAACACTCTGGTTTCCTCCACCACCCCAGAACAAACGACTTCAATATACCGGGTAAGTAAAAAATCTTGACATACTGGGGTGTAAAACACCATTGCCTCCACCTCACTTTTCTCTGACAAAAATGTGGCTTTAATTGATTATTTCTCTCTCTCTCTCTCTCTCTCTCTCTCTCTGAGGAAAACATCACCTACTTGATGCAATATGCATTTTATATGGAGGAGTAAAAGTAATTTTTTTGTATACCATATCTAAGCACTTAAAACATCATGTGTATTAAGTTTTCTGTAAAAATTCATTTATTTATTTATTTAATGATATCTTGATTTAAGGAATGGTAACAATAGACTTTAATGATATAATGATAGGCATTTACAAGGAAAACAGCTGCATCTTGACATAGATCTATCTATCAAAGGCTGAAAACCAAGGATGAGTAACTCTGACGAGTTAAAACTGTAAAACATTCCTTGTAATCAAATTAACAACCCTAACTTCAGTATCATTTACTGGCATATAAGAAATGGAAACTTCAAATCTCTACTGAGAGCGAAATTTACAGAAGTAATGTTTCAAGAAGTATCAAAATTCCAAAATAACAGTTTTATTTTTGGAAAAAAAAAATATATAAAAATTTTCACTTTGTGTTGATATAAGGTGTCACCTGTTCATGTTTACCGGTACGTGAAACTGATGGCCTAATGGTTATGGAAAATTTTAATGTCCCATATTCTCTGTTATTTTATGTGAAAATATTTTTTTATTTAATGGATACAATAGTTATGGGTTATAGATTTGTAAGTTACTTGATATGGCCAACATAAATTTACAAATTCTACAACCATTGCTTGATTGATTGAATGGTGTTTTACATCCCAGTCTAGAATATTTTACTTAGCAGTAATCAAGACATCAATAGCTATAGGTAAAGTAGGAGAATTGTTTTACCTATGCAGTATGCTTATGCCAATGTGTAGGAAGAATTCTTTAACATGCCACACCTTCTGTGACATGGAATATCGGTTTATAAGGTCTTTTCAAAAGGCCCTCAGACAAAATACATAATAAGAATGATTATGTCACTAAACAAATGAGCATTTGATATAACCAGGGGTTCAAAATTATGTTGTGTAATGAAAGGTCCTTTTGCCTTTATTTTTGGCAGGTCCCATATAAAACTTTGAAAGTCCAATATCAACTATGCAAGGTCCATGAGCAATTTTGTTATCCTGGTAAAAAACAGCAGGTCAATCAGAATTTTACAGTTCAAATATCATGGGTCCCTATGTAAACCCCTGATAACAGATTGTTATATCTTTTCTCTGACATTTGATTGTGGAAAACACTCATATTTTGTTACAAAATCAAAGGCCTCTAAATGAGACAAACAGGCCCTATTCAGTGATACATGGATGGACCCCACTGATGTAGGTAATATAACATAGTTACCTCCCCTGTGACAACATGTTTTCCATCTGGAGAGTAGGCCAAGGTCTGTATGGTCTTCTTGGCAAAGTTGTAGATGTGGCCTTGTTTCTTCCTGGGGTTACATAACACTACCACACATCTGGAAAAACACAAAAAATACATCAGAATATATCATTAAGAAAACTAACTGTTACAAAATTGATTAACCTGTAAATGTATCAACATTAATCTTCCATAAAACTGTTAAATTTAATCAAAACAAGATTTAAAATAATCAAAAATGTTTAAGGGAACAAATGTGAAAATGATCAACAAGACTTACTAAACATTGTATAAATACGGATCACAGGAATCTGAAAATTCAATTTATGATTTATTTATAATGATTACAATTCCATTAAAATGATTTAGCAATGTAAAATCAACATGTCTTCCAAACTGCAATCAAAAAGCAGTTGGTCCCGATGCGTTTTGGTGTTTCCCAACAGTGATACAGAAAGGATTGGAGAGATTCAAGATAGGACATGGGCTGCAATCCTAAATAGTCAACTGCCTCCCCTGTCCTTGTCACATTATTATGAAATGGCAGTTGGCTCATTCAAATGTGTTTTGGTGTTTCCAGTGCAGTGCGATGAATACACATAAGAGTGGGAAGGGTTCAAGATAGGACATGGGCTGCAATCCCTAGAGATTGCCTCCCTAGTCCTTTTCACATTAATATCAAAAAGGCAGTTGCCTCTGCTCAGGTGTGTTTCATTGCTCCTATTGTACACAGTTATTGCCTTATTTTAATGGAATAGAAAATCTAGATACAAGTGAATGAATTTTGACTGGTGTGTAAAATTCCATTACCAGTACTTCACTCCACTCCCAAAACAGGTCAAATGTGTCTAGAGGAGTGTCTGTGTTAGTATCCATAAAGATTCACTTTTTGTTTCACTGTTAAAGCATAAACGATTCCATAAAAATTTGTCAGGTAAACTGTACATTTGTATTTGATTTCATTCTTGTCATCAAACAAGGGGCTCAGTTTTCCAATATAACAAGAAAAAAGGGTGGTTAAAAACTTCAAAATTAGCATAATTATGAAAAGAAGATAATATATTTACATTTTCAAGTAGTATAAGTTATAAATTCATCCATGCATTTAGAAACCAGTAAGTAATAAGACTGGTATTTTTGCTGTATCACACTCCCCAGTCTTATTCTAAACATCTTCTTTAAAATGACATTAATATTGTCATACCACAAAAACCAGGAATTTTTTCTGTTAATATTTTTAAACAAATTTTTTTTCTAGTTCATTTGCAGGTTTATTTCAGAACACTGTAAATACTATTTAATTTCAATAAATCACTATTTTTGTAATTCACTAATAAAGATGAGATAATTAATAGAATTAAGCATAATTTAAAATTTATCAAAATTCTTTTTGAGAGGTTAAAAAAGCAACTACAAAATTCTAGTCACACATAGGAGACATGATTCACACATTTTAAAGAGGTATCTGTGTTATAAAATGTCTAAATAATAGATGTGCAGATTTGAAGGTAACCTTGACAAGGAGAATCTATCCATCATGGTAACACAATTCTCTAAATATTTACTTTCTTCATAGGATAATGTAACCTTAATACTACATAATACATATTAATATTTAAAACAACAAAAGTGCATTTTTCTAGGTCTATATCTATATGTATCGACCATTGAGGTAGCTCAGTTGGTAGAGAGTTTGTTCTGGAATGCCCCAGTCCCACATTCACGGATCACCTCGCCGGTACCACTATGGATTCAATTTCAAAGATGACCCAGGAAAAGCCCATTTCCGTAGTCCAGCACGGATCCGATATGGACGCACTAGTACATAGTTAACCGTAACTAACGATATAAATCCTTGACGAGTTCGGGCTTACTGATAAGCACAGGTTAATACTGTTTTGATGGGGACTAGAACGGATCAGTACGTTCTAATACAGTTTACTAAGAATATACTATGATTGTTTAATCCGTGGTCAAATTTTGAACATGTTAAAAAATTATCACGGATATAGAAATACTACTATGAATGACTACGTATGACTACGGCTACTATACGGAAAGCTACAGACCACTACAAATTACCACGAATGATGCCGGATCGCATCCGTAGCCGATCCGGCGAGGTGATTCGTGAATGTGTGACTGGGGCATAAGTGGTAGGTTATGGGTTCGAACCCTGACCAGGTCTGACCCAAGACTTGAAAGTGGGTAGTGACTATTCTTTCTCCAAGCACTCATTGCAAAATGAAAGTCAAAGTTCTTTCGGATGAGAACCTAATACATCCGTAAACCAGGTCCTGTGTTACTGTAGGCTTGGTATGCTAAAGATGGTTGGTTGAATGTTGCTTAACGTCGCATCAGCAATTTTTCAGCTATTCGCAACGAGAACTATTTAATTAATCTCTATGGATTAATCTATGAACAATTTTGTATATGCATGTGAAGTGCGAGTGTGTTGTATGGTCTGCCTTGTACTAGCGCGCACTCAGGGCGACTTTACTGTGCTAGCTCACAGAGTCAGTACGCCGCAGACAAACGTACCACTCCCCCAGTCCATTATACTGATACCAGGTGAATCAGTAAAGGCCAACGGTAAGAAAATTCACTTTCCCACATGTGGTCCGAGCGGGACTCGAACTCACAGCGGTGAGAGACCCTGGATTTGAAGACTGACGTCTTATCCATTAGGCCACCGCGCCCTCGGTATGCTAAAGAACCCTGCTGTAAAATGCCATCAATGCAACACACAGGCAAAATTTCTGCAGCTTCGTCTATAGGGCTACTATAGCTGGTGACATCTCAATATAAGTGAAATATACTTGACTGGGATATTAAACACCAATTCTCTACTCTATGCTCTTGTTTTATGGAGTCTTCAAGTGGCTAAGTGGTCTAAAACATGCTTCCTTATCACATTCCTTCCCACTGCAAAGGATTGAATCCCACTTAGAACAACTCCTATTGTGTGAAAGTTTGTCAGTTCACCTGCCGAAGGTTGATGGTTTTCTCTGGGCACTCTGGTTTCCTGCACCATTCCAGAACTGACTACCTCCATATAAGTGAAAGAATCTTCACTGGGACATTAAACGCCATTACTCCACTCAACTCATCTATCATAAGAGATGTTAAAACCTCATATCATGTTGTCTTTCAACAGGAAGAATTGTGTTCCAATCTATGTCAACAATAACAACACTACAAGATGTTGCAAAGAGATTAGACCACCTGTGACAGCTACAGAGAACGCTTTCAAATGAGCCATAACATTGTCGCAAGCTGAATAACTCCAAGTCCCTTATTGTTACATAATTTTCCCCAGTTCAGTAATTTTAATTTTTTATTTTTATTTTATGGTGTTGGTATGTAGGGCAAACATCAATAAATTTCTAATATTTAACAAAACATCAATATAATCAGTTTCTCTCTTATCTATCTTTAAGTTATGTACTGTAAACAAGATGAGAGTTTATTGCCCATACCACAATATAACTTATAATAAAACTGACATTAACAAACCTGCCAGAGGGGGCTTATTTGTAAGGTAGTACATATGATTTATATATTTACATATTTTGTCATCTAAAGTACTGATTTTTGTTCTTAAAAGTAATGTGCAATTCAGTATGCAATAGACATTTGAAATGAACAACTTCCTGAAATGTAAGAAATCATAGAAAACCTGTTCAATGAAATTGATTTCAATGCAGGATATTTAAATGGAGATAAAATTCCTTAGAAATTCAAAATGAATTCATAACATGTATATCATATTTTATTTTACAGTAAATTATTTTTATCTTCGATATCTTATAAAACAGTAATAAAATTACAGAAATAAACCATTTAAATTTCTTTTTACAACTTTAATGATTTAAAAATTAACATCAATATAGAGTTGGAATACAAATGTGTTTCGTCTATTTGAACATGACATCATGAGCCCATTCTTTCATGCGAAATTAACAGAAACAGATATGACCTATCAAAATGTATCAAATGAAGGAGAGCTGAATTGAATGATTTTCATATTTTTCAACCAGTCTTGGGCTCTTGGCATAATCTTGTGTGCAATATGCGTCTAATTTCATGTATTTTATGTTAGTATGTTCTTGATTACTTTGGCTGATGTGAGGTAAATGTTATTCAGCTGTATCTCTATATTTCATTTCCAATTATATCCTTAACATTGTAATATAACCATTTTTCTGTATTTTTTAAAATGTCTATATTTTATACTTAAAAGTCGAATGAATCTGACCTAAAAAGTGTACCAAGAATGTAAATTTATCTGCCTGAAGCAAACAAATTATAAAATTTTCTTACTGAATAAAACATGAATACAATTTCATAAACCTTTGATTATAATGTAGACACACCCACTAGACACTAGATGATGTGAAATTTAGAATAAATAAACTTTAAATATAAAATTTTATTGATCTTAACAATATTTGTCAATTTTTTTAAACCTGATATCTAATAATCATCTACTTGTCAGACATATAACATTTTAAACATGCACATAGGTAATTAACATTTGGTTAAAAAGTTTAATTTTATGTCAAACTATTTTGACATGTTGTTTGATAAGATGATTTAAGGCAAAGTCATTTTAAATCATAATTTTCATATTTTTTTTTTACTTGGGATTCTTGCATGTTACCAGCAGGAGAAATACTGTCTTCATTTGAATGAAAAGCATCTTGGGTGGTGGTCAAATGATCTAAACCATGTTTGAATTTTGCTCAAGACACTCTAAGTTTGTCAATTTGCTTGCCAGAGGTTGATTTTCTCTGGTTGCTCTTGCTTCTTCCATTATCCATGAAATGACCACCTTAATATAAGTAAAAAAAATCTTGACGGGGGCATAACAGTCCATTGCTCCACTTAACTGCATGTTTGGCCTTTAGACCAGCAGCTGTTGCAAGAATAGAACACCACTGCATGCCAGTAGATCTGATCCCTTCAAAATATCTGGTTCAATCAGAGTGATGGCAAGCCATCTTACAGTAAGCTTGAAAAAATTGGTGTTTCATGTCTCAGTCAAGAATATGTCACTTATATCAAGACGTTGCCAGCTATAAGCAAAGGTGCTGAAATTTTGCCTGTGTTGCACTGATGGCATTATAAAGCAGGGTTCTTTATCATACCATTCCTACCATGACACAGGATATCATTTATTTTAAGCTCCCATCCGAAAGAACCACGAGTTTCATTTCGTAATGCTGAGTGCTTGGCAAAAGAACAGTCACTACTTACTTTCAAGTCTTGGGATAGACCCAGGATGGATCCCACAACCTCCCACTTACAGAGGGAGCACTCAACCAACTCAGCTACCACAGTGCTATAGCTTGTACAGGGGAGAATAAAATATTGTAGAATCTATCAGAGCCAAACTGAAGCTAGGACTGAAAATTTTGGCTGGATTAGACAGGGATTCAGATTATTCAGGCTAATTTACGATACAACCTAAACAGTATGTATTAGTAAAAAGTTCAGTTGAAAAAGTTACTCTGGATTCTGTTAAGACAGACTGCACTGTACAAAGTCATACTTAAGGTCAGTTACTCTGCCATAACAAATTAAAGAGGTATATTTAAAATGTTTAGAGATATATTCATCATTCAGATTAATCAAATTTTCCACAGTATATGAAAACATTACTAGAGACAGCATGGCTACATTTCATCCTATTTTAATTGTGTTTATTAGGTACTGGGCACATATGGCCTTTTGCCAGGTGAGCTTAACAAAGGTCATGATACAATCAAACTCTAATATGGTCTACAAACTGTTAAGAAATGACAGGTGATTTTGTGTCAGTTCTCAATGTAACATATTGCACCAGCTTAATTTAAATGTTTTAATCTTTAAATTATCAATACAACAATAACTAGCCTGACATATTGGTTGACAGTTCAGGACAAAAGACACAGAAGGGGTTTCATGTTAAACCACAACAAATTAACACAAATACAGTTTTGTCCTGTACATTATCTAGTGTGCCCTGTGTATAATGGCAGCTGATCAAATGTCACCAAACTTGTCACACTGTCTAACCCTTCCTATGTAATTTCTTAAATCAAGTGAAAACTTTAAAATGTTTTTATACACCTCAACAGGTACAAGACCAGGCTAATACACATTTTATTTATGTCCATTTTATCACATATATAACCAGTACAGAATATAATAACTACTGTATTGTCACTACATTTAAGATTTGTGTGAAACTAGTTAACAAAACTATCTCTGTTACCAAAATATGTTAAGCTCAGCAATCAATAGCTTATTTTAAGATTTTTAAATGTTTCATAAACATAAAGACATAAAGTCTAAATGATAAATGAGTGATAGTATGTTGTTGATCCTACATAAAACCCCGTTTACTGTCATCAAAATGTATCCAATTGGGACAATATGCTTAAGAAGGATAAATTTTGCAGTTCTAGCACATGTATAGCTGGTTCTGAAAATGGACTTGTTCAAAGCAAAGAAAAGCCACTAGCAAACACATGTGTAACTAGTTTTCAACAAAAAACTGTAAAAGCAGAGAAAAACCACTAGCATGCTGATGTGTAACTGGTTCAGAAAATAGACTTGTTCCAAGCAGAGACAAACCTCCGGCCAGCACATGTGTAACTGGTTTTGGTTTTGCTGTTCCAAGCAGAGAAAAGCCATCAGCCATGTCTATTCTATTCTGAGTACTGATTCATAATCATTAAGAATTTTCTGTTATTGGGAATAGAAAAATGCATTTGAATAGTATGAAGGACTATCTGCTGCATTTTCAGGAATCATAATACAGTTAAACCTGTCTTAAAAGGCCACTTGGTTTTAAATGCCAGTAAAATTTTATCCTAATCGCTCTTTATTAAGGTTACTTTAACCTGTATATTAAGGACACCAGTTCATAACAGCTACTTTTAGAGATTCCCTTGGTGGCTTTTATAGACAAGATTGACTGTACATGTATATGTATAATCAAGTCCATTAAACCGTCACCAAAACTAATAACATTCTGCAGAAATGCAAGATGCAAAAAAGTGGATAAAACATTAACTGGGATAGGGACAGCAAATCTGTTTACACATTTAACATACACTGTCAATGTTAATAACTGCAGAAAAGACAATGGCATTATATAAACTTATCACTAATCAGACTGTAGAAAAGACATTGGCATTACATAAAAGTATCTCCAATCAGACTAAGTGGAATGTCCTTTAATTAAATATTACAAGTCTACATTCAGTAATGTAATATCTTACTTGTAGATGGAGTGAGAGATAAAAGAATTACATAATGCCTGTGAGATAAGGTTTCTTCTATCACTGGTATATCTTACTTCAACTCAATCTAAAATTATTTTCTCTTAATTAACATAAAACAATCACTGTTTTTTATCTCTAGAGGAAAGCAATATCCATTTGTATTTCATTCATATATCCCTTAGGCGGCTGTTGTGTAATGTGTTGTGATGACATAACATTTGGTGTTCATTTAGAGTGATGTTGAAAGACAATTGTCTTTGACTATCATACTGGTATATATGTTATCGTATAACTAAAAGTATGAACAGACAATTTAAGAATAGAGTGGAGTAATGGTGTTTTACACCAGTCAAAATTCTTTCACTTACTCAAAATCTGGACAGCTTTTGGATGATTGAAGAATATGGTTTTCCAGGACAAAACCAAGACTTTTTGCTAAGTAATAAACTTTCTAACTGGAAGGAAGTATGATTCGAGCAGTGCCCCCCCCCCCCCCCATAAGCCCAGAGAAACCAAACCAAGTTTTTATTTATATTTAAAGACAATTCTTAAGCCATATAAATGATGGCAGCTCTTCAACCATATCAAAGGATAATTTTACTTCTCGCAATGTTGCAATTAAAACCTCCAATTTTATTGAAAAACAATGTTGGTGGTCATCAGATACAAGTTTAACTGTATTTACATCCACAGGTGTATTTAAATCTATATAAGATAACAACTGACAAACTTACATATTGAAAACAAATTATAGATTTGTTTTATTTACATCATGTGCAAAAAATAGACATATGATGACTATTATAACTTTATAATTTATCTTGCACAAAAAATGATTACCAGTCTAGCATAAAAATCACAATTGTATAAAAAAAAATCCTGCATGATAATTTGTAAATAAACGTTTCAGAGATCACTATACAAAAAAAACAAATTTTTATGACATTTCTTATGATAAATTGTTATGGCAGATATGACTGACAAGAAATGAAATAGACTGCAATAAACAGCTCATTTCCATGCAGTTTTTACTATAAAAAATAAATTTCAGAAATCCCAAGATGAAAATCGCTTTCCTCTACAAGTCAGGTCTAATCTGGGATTTTTTTTTAAGATGGAACAAAAAAAAAGCTTTACCCTAATAACACAATTTATTTTCACAAAAATACTGATGTAAAATACATTTGTTTTGACACACAAATCAAGGTTAAAATGTTTTTTAAGTTGTAACCATTGGAACATATGTTAACAGTTAATAAGTAAAAAATCAGGTATACAGGCAGGCTAGACTTGCTATATGTATGTATTAGGTAAGACTTGGTAAGACGATAGCCAGGTTATCCAGTAGATATTTAATGTTATTCATCTTTATGTCATTGATGTATGTCTAATTACAAGTTAATTGCAGGTCTTATTACATGCACCAACGGCTGTATAACTTTTCAACTGATCGTTTGTGCAGAGAAATTAGTATTGAAATATACAGATTTTGTAAATATTGTCATGTACCCTAGTATTGAAAGCAGAAAAGCAAAACATTCTACCACAAAAGAAAAGCAAAACATTTTATAGAAACCCCATCTAAACATGAGGTTACATTTCCTAATTTCCTCATGTATCAATAATGGAAGAGGGGTCTTTGAATGCCAATTAACATTTTGGTATCCAAATAAATGAATGCATATGTATTGAAATGTCTCAAGCAATGTGGAATCCAAATCTTTAGTCATTAGTAATAAAACTCTGTTGAAGAAACCTTCAACCTTTACCGATACTTTTTTATTATTAGGAAACGCCATGATTAATCAGTTTATCAATGAATAGGTCATACCACCAAATCACTCATTAATCAATTAAGAAATTGTTAATCAGTTAATTGCTTATCCTCTTAAATGTCCAACTAGTCATTTGTGTCTGTTGGATAGTCTGAAAAAGCTAGTTTTTATTTTGGTAAAACTAATTTTAGAGTGTCTGGCATATATTTCCAGTATGTTTCAGCATATTTTGTGGGTCAGGCAATTACCAATCAGTAATGACCATTGAGGCACAATGTCTAAGCAACTGCCAAGCTGAGTAGTGGGTTGTATCATCACTGAGTAACCATAATCAATGCAATTCAAGTCATCTCTAGTTTTTTTATTTTGTTTTTTATTGACAGCAAAACAATTTTAATTTTAAACCCTGCAGCATTTTCCCATCATCATACAATGGTCATATCATTCCTGTAAAATTTAATAAAAATCTGATGGAAAATATTGGAGAACTAGTACATTTATAAAAAAGTATTACACACAGATGAATGGAATGTACATTACTAAATCCCCTCGTTGATTTCTTAGCGGGAGATAAAAAACAATTCTAAAGCCTGTTTGATTTGCTTCATGGTACTCGCCAATAACAGAACATATCTGATATAAGAAGAATTTGTTAATGATCGATTAACCATTCAAATCTATTGACAGTTAAAAGATTAATAGATTTCTCATCCCATTGGTTTTTTTTAATTTTACTTTAGTCCACAAAATCTGTTTTATTGTAAAATAACAAAATAGTTATCATAACTGTTATGTCACAAATTAACATCAATTTAAGACATTTCTTGTAGGACTAAATTTTCATTTATATGTTAAAATGGAACTTGAAGGGTGTCTGTCAAAATGTACTTTTCACTGTGGTCACTGTGGTCAGATCTATAATCTTTTATCAGTCGGCCAAATAAAGCCAAGCTCCTTGAAAATGCTTGAGTATGGTTTAGTTATGTCAAGTAGTTCGTAAGTATCAAGTTAGTAGTAATTCAATGTCCAACTAAGTAATAATAATTCAATGGCATCACCTCCAATCAGTTTATGGCTTATAAAAAACTAAACAGGACTGGTGATCACTGAGCAGAGATAATTTCTAAATCAATAGGATCTGAATCAAGAGTTTTGTAATGGGATTAAAATCATGTTCCCCTAAATTTCATAATTCATGTTAGTGAACAAAAATACTATTGTCAAATGACAAATGGTTAAATGTTTCGTGACATCATATGACACAATTTTTAATCAAGCAAATTGTTGTTGTACTGCACACTTACAGATTACTGTGCCTCTCACCATCAGTTTGAATCCAACTGGAGCAGGTCCTAGTGTAAGAAAGTTTGTCAGTTTGCTTGTGGGGGTTGGTGGTGTTCCTTGAGTACTTTGGTTTCCTCCACTATCCCAGAACTGATCGCCGCAATTTAAGCAAAAGAATCTTGACTGGGTGTAAAACACAATTTCTCCACTCCACTCCAGAAACCTCAATCTCAAGACACATAATGAAATTCAGAGTTATGTTTCCACATCAAGGTCTTTACTGCAAGGCATAGTAAAAAGTTTGAAAGTCCACATAGTTGTTGACAATGACAAGTAACACCTATGTTATGTATCAACTTCCGTTTTCTGATGTTGACAAAACTACTAATCAACAGTGCTGGACTGGTATCCTTCATACAACAAAGACACACAATGTGAATGTTAATTAATTTTGTTTTCGTTAGCCATCCTAGACAGTTTTAACTAACCATACTATATCTGGTACATACATGTGTATGAACAATACAGATATAGTGAAACCTCAAATTGAACACATTCAGATCTGATAATTTTATCTGGTTTAGGCAGGTGCTTGGTTTGCCCTTATGAACTAAAGGAGTGTGGTGGTGGCGTAGAGAGTTTTATGGCCAAGTGAAGGTTCCTTCACTTAGTACTGAGTTGATAAGTTTAGGGATGGTTGATGATACAGGAGTGCCCAAAAACTCAAAGAAAAAAATTCTAAAATTATAGTTCAGTTCTAGAGAGGTTTTTGGTTATTTCGGGATTCAGGTCCATGGTGCATGTTCTAGTCAATTATTCCATTTTTGGTCATTTTCAATCTACCTATTTCATTCATAAGTAAGGTTTCTTCCAACATGGTCTACCCCTGTGCCATATGATAGTCCTAAACATTTGTATAGGACCATTAATTCAGGTGTCACATACACTGTACAGGGGTGAATCTAAATACATGTGTAACGACCAGCCATCCTTAGCAATTAGCCGATTAAAATTTATATTTATATATTTACCCAGCAGGATATGCGACTGTACTCGAGTAGGGATCACATGACAGGGCAACATTACTGCTAGCTGTAATTCCTATAACTCGTTCTAGCGATACCTGCAAAGCAAATGAAAATACTTATAGTAAACATATCATACATGGATTAAAAACATACCTCATATCACAGGGGCTAGATTCATTATACAGTTTACAAAATATGCATGATATATAAAAAAGAGTATAATTTTTTATATAAAATGGGTATTTTTCAAAATTTTATAGTTAATCTGGCCTCTCTGCCTCATATCACTTAAATTGTCTATTCTGAGTTACTTAACACTGCAATGCATTATCAATACACTCCTTTGGAGACTTAAGTAATTTGGTCAGGTTTCTCAAAGATTTTACAGATTTTCAAGACTTCAGGCTTTCCATTTTCAATTCATTACAAATAGACGTTTAAATAATCCATGCTCCTTCACTTCAATATAAAACATACTTTTGTCATAAAAAATATCTAAAATTACCTTACATGACCTTGGTTTAAGAGTAGTTATGAATGAACATTGTGCTTTTTCAGTGTCATACTATGGTTATCATAAAGATCTCATCAGACCATACTGATCAGGGCAAGATGAAAGTTTCTACTTGAACTTGCCTCCCACTCTTTGTTCAATATATTACTAGTACCTGTTTATTTTGGTTTTCAAGTGTCAGAAAGATTGAAGGTCATTGTTGCTTTGAACAAATGTCTAAAGCAAAAAGCTTTTCATGAATGAAAAATAGTGTGCTTTACATTTTAGTATTCCAAACTGACTGGTCCTTCAAAGGAAGGTCCTTGTTTTTGTAGACACTTGTTGATAACTTGATAAAGACATTTAAAAACTTAAGTTAGACCTTCTAACTTTCACCCATGAAACATAAATCAGAAATGGATACTTTATTTTTATCTCACTTAAATAACAATTATTTATTGAAATTCTCTGGGTTACATAATAATTATTTATTTGGGATTCTTAATAAAATTTCTGTAACAACAAAAGATTACATAACTAGCGATTAGGCTTCTAATCCTATATGTACCACGGTGATGACTGACGTGTGTGTTATGATTTCTGTAACATATGGTTGATAAGTACTTTGCTTCATTACCATAAGTCAATACTTCAACATCAAAAACTTATACTTTAAATATCATAACATGTAACATAACAGTTAACAGACACTTTCATTATTAAGAAGTTTGTTTACTGTTTAAGTTAAAATGTTTTGGTTTGAATTTTTCGCATTATTTACAACATATTTACATTTGTCCAAATTAAAGTGATAAGACCATTTTTTTTGGGGGTTATACCATAGCTTCTTGTCCACCACAGTCAATTTACATGTGTTAGTTAGTCTTGTCTGTTTGATCTTTTATTAAAGATGGTATGGTGTATTGAGTGGTGTGGAATGGAGTACATTGCAATAATGTTTTACACTCAAGTCAAGGCTATTTCACTTATATCCCAGTTCTGGAATGATTAAAGAAACCGAAGAACCTGAAGAAAACAACGAAGCTTCAGCAAGTGAACAAAAAACTTTCTCACACTAGGATCTACAGTGAGAATATTATAATTGGCGGGTGCTGACTTTTAGAGTACCACAACTAGAATAATTGCCAAACATTGATGCAAAATAATACTGGGTCATACTTGTCTCAATTTCTGCCCTTAATCAGTTTAGATGTATAGGAAGCTATATAGTATTTAGACTACTGTACACAATAATTGTTTTCCTCAATTACTTTATCAGACTTTACATTTCCTATGTCGCTTTTCAACCAAGAAATTTTAAAGTAGTGTCAGAATACATATTTATGCAAAAAAAAATTGTGAACAGTGACACTACATATAGAAAATTACTAATGACTTTATCCTCTTTGTAACACTTTCATTTTGGGTCATTTTCCCAGATTACCAGTAAACAAATTCCCTGTTACCCTTTTACTATGTGACTACCATCACATTGTGCAAGTGGACAGAAGTTTTTATAGTACAATGGTATAGCACAGCATTCTTTAAATAGTCTACCACTTAATCCCTTACATATTTTTGTATTGTTTGAGAACAATTGTTACATATGATTGTATATTAACCTATAAACTTAAAATATGATATCAATATAGACCATATAATTAAAGATATACCCAGTGTATATATGTCATATACATTTCTGTTATTGATTTTAAACACAAAAATATGTATTCTATATATACAATTGTCACTGCATACCACATGTTCACATCTGTAGAAAATATGTATATAATCTATTATGATGTTTACATTATGTCAAAGTCAGCAACTATATTATCCCACAGAAAAAGGTACAATTACTGCTCTGAGTATGTCACTAAAGTCACATCAGCAACCTTTTTAGTTAGTTTCTGATGAGAATATCAATAAAAAGGTACAATTACTGCTCTGAAAATGTCACTGAAGTCACACCAGCAACCTTTTTCAGTTAGTTTCTGGTGAGAATATGAACATGTTTACTTTCTGCAGACATGTTGTATTTCATGAATGACAGTGGTTGTGTCTGTATTTTACTTGTAGCTAATTTTGTCTTGACTGAAGAGCAAAATAGATTTTTGTATACCCCAGTCTAGCTTCTTAGAATTCCTTTTGTTGATCCAATCAGTTTTAGGAAAATAGAGGAAACCAGAGTGCCTGGAGAAAACTACCTACCTTTTAGTATAGCTAGTGAATAGACAATCTTCTCACCTTAAGAGAAGAGTAGAGTAAATATTTTTATACCCCAGTTAAGATTCTTTGAATTACTTATGTTTTGAGCACATCAGTTCTGGGATAATATAGGAAACCAGAATGCTTCAAGAAAACCACCTACCAGAGGCAAATGAATTGAAAACTTTTTGCATTCAATGGGATTTGAGCCTTGAGCAGTCAGAGGTGATGCAACATGCCACAAATTGATTGATTGAATGGGGTTTTATGTCCTAGGCAAGAATATTTGACTTATATTGAGAGACATCACTATATAAATGTGGAGGCAGAATTTTTTTCCTTTGCAGTGCACTCAGGGGAGGTTTCTTTAAAGTGCCTCGCCTGCCATGCCATTGTTTTTTAAGTTCTTTTCCGAAGGACCCTGTGACTTTCATTTATAAATGTTGTGTACTTGTCGAAAGAACAGTCACTTAATATTTTCCAAGTCTTGGAATGACCCTGGCAGGGGTTTGAGCCCACAACCTCCCACATACGGTGTGACTGCTCCAACAATTGAGCTACCATAGTGTTATGATTGTGCCACCAAGGTACCTTTTCTCCAACAGTATGAGATTAAGGTCAGTAGTCAAAACAATTTTTTTACTGGTAAAAATTAATTGCTAAAGGCAAATATTCATATTATAAATTATAATATAACATTTGAGTGTGATTAATTGAATAGGGATTACATTAATGAGTAATTTAGCCTAAAAACAGTATAATAAAGATGCTGACAGCAAACCACATAAAAACCTGTGCCTTGATGAATTTTCCACATCAGAGTCAAGAACCAGATTCTTCTATCATAAGGCTAAGAACACGAACTGACTTAATACTGGGAAAACATACCAAACTATTATTTTTAGGTCAAAGGAAGACACTACTGTATCAAAAACAATGTAAAATAACAAAGATGCTGAATAGGGATTACAGTAATTAAATACAATATAATAAAGATACTGACACTAAGTCACATAAAAACACTGTGCCAATGATTATTCCATCAGAATAAAAAATCAGATTCTTCAATAATAAGTATGAGTACATGGACTCTGAATACTAGAATAAAAACTTACCAAAAATAGTATACATGTATTAGGTCAAATGAAGACACTAAATTTTAATCATCAAGATGTACATGTACCTATTTTATCAGTGATACATATTACCTGACAAAAACAAATATTGATAGAGACCATCAGACAATTTTAAAATAATAAAAAAATTTAGCTTCTGGTTCAATGGTCACTTATAATGTTCATAGATATTACTCATCATGTCTTCAGCTCTTGGCCTCTGACACATAACCATCTATAACTCAGTCTCTTTTTATTTAGGAGTGGAGTGGGTTAATGGGGTTTAACACCCCAGTCAAGATTCTTTACTTATCTGTATATTGAGGCAGTCGGGTTTAGAATGATGGAGGAAACTGGAGTGTCTGGAGAAAACCACCATCCGTAGTCAATTAAACTGACAATTTTTATCACATTCAGATCTGTCTAAAAAGATTCTAACCTAAGTGGTGTGAGGTATTGTGATCCTTAAGCTGGGGCTTAGACAACTCCTGTCACCAAGGCCTTTCTTATTACTTTGGACTTATAGGCAAAATGACATTAACTTTTTAACAGCATTCATATGCACACTTAGAAAGTCACACATTTGACATTGAGAAGTTGGTTGAATGTACCAGATGCATTTTTATAATAGTGGCACTGTGATTTCCATTAAAACCCAATGACCTACTAGAATCTCCTCTCTCACTCTCTCTCTCTCTCTTTCTCTCTCTCAATGACCCACCAGTCTCTCTCTTTCTCTCTCTCAATGACTTACCAGGCTCTCTCTCCCCCTCTCTCTCTCTCTAGTGTAGCACTATACCAGTATATATATTTTCTATTTAAACCACATTCTTTTAACCATCAAACAATACATCTTACAAGTGGATATACAGGGTAAGTAAAAAATAACACAGATTAAATCACAGATTAAAATCAGGTTTGTTTATCCAGACAGAATACAGAAGAAGTAGTGCATTTATTTTCAGTTTTTACCAAACATCAATCATGTTGACTATTTTAAACAATTCTCCACATTTACTACAGGTGTATAAACCTTTAATTTAAAGTACAAGTAAAGCCACTTTAATATGAATACCAACTTTTAAATTCTTAAAATCAAAAACTAATATTTTGTTTTTAAATTTAAAATTCAATCACACTTTCAACCATGATATATGGAATTAGTATAATCTATCACAACTTATCGTGGCAGATAGAAAAATCCAAAGTATTAGAACCAGAAAAGGCCTGCAGGGGAGGGGGGCTCCAAACAAGGAAATTTAGCACCAATCTTTTGATGGATTTCCTTATCTAAGGTGCTAGAAAATGCTTCTTAAACAAAAGGCCATTGTATGAAACATGTTACAGGATGTATTTACAGATACTATATCCTCTGTATGTTTTTACTCTTTCGTAGTGCTAAATTTTGGTTGGCTGCAACTTGCATGTAACCATAATTGTTAACATTACACCAAATATTCTAGCTACTGATGACCAAACACAATTTTATTATAACAAAATTTTAATCCCCGGTACATCATGTGGTGTGCGAGTCTGATATTCTTTTGTTCTAGTGTGTGGTTATAGAACTTTTATGAGTGCTAGCTAATACACTGGTCCAAAATGTCTTGAACCACTATGGTACATCATTTCATAGAGTGCTTGCATCTTTATCTTGGAGGTCTGGATTCTAACCCAGCTGGGCCTGATCAACACTTGAAAATAGTAAATGTTCTTTTTTCAAGCTCTTGGCATTAAGAAATGAAAATAAAGGGTCCCTGCACATTGCCATTAGCCCACTGCAAAGGTAAAAATTTCTGCCACTACACTTACAGTTGGTGACATCACAATACATGTAAAAGTGAAATATTATTACTCCATTCAATCAATCAAAATGTCCTGGATTTCAATGCATCCATACTTGATTCATTGGGATAAAACTGCAGATAAAACCATACATCATGGTTATAGTGATTAGGAATTACATGAATTTATGCATTTCCAAAATACACATAGAGTAATGAATGCAAAGAATTCAGCAAAATTTGCTCCAATTCACAAACTTTAGCCATTCAATTTACCTATCGGGCTAGTACATGTACTTATGTGCCTGCATATATAGGACACACAAAGTTGTAAATTCCTGTCATATGTATTCTATATGTATTACATAGGTTACACATCAGTGTGTATTTGACAGACCATCAATATGACCCATGTTATTCCTTGCAATGTTTTATCTATTCAAATACTGGGAATTCCAATCAGTCTTATATATATAATTAAGGAAAGTTATCCAAGTGTTCTAATAAAATGGTTGACCCTTAAAATGCCTTGGTATATGTAGCTGAGTATTCTAATGGGCACAATCAGAATCACAGCACCTCTCCCTTCCAAGGTTCCTATCCCACTTGGGGCAGATCCTAGTGTAAGAAAGTTTGTCAGTTCGTTTGTTGAAAGTCAGTACTTTTCTCTGGGCACTCCCGTTTTCCAACATCATCCCTGAACTGACCACCACAGATATAAGTCAAAGAATCCTAAAGAGAGTGTAATACACCATTACTCCACCCCCACTCTTGTCATTCTTATTCTTTATTTTACATAGGTTACACATCAGTGTGTTTGACAGACCATTAATATGACCTGGCAGAGAACTCCTACAAGATACAGTTTTATAGTGTTGAATTACCCAGAGTATCCACCCTATATAAAGATAAAATATAGGTGTAATATTTACACAAGTAAAGCCCTAAATGTATTGAGGATTTAAATGTACTTAATTTATCATTAAAAACTGTATGATACCATTATAACAAGCTATCAGCAGGTAAATATACCTGAACCTGGTCAAGGAGCATGGTTGACCTTAATAATTCAAATTAAACAAGTGGACTATTCAAAAATGGTCCATATTTTTATAAATATTTAATTTCATTCAGAACTATGAAAAAATTTAAACAAACATTAGCTCACTTGCTTAAAAAGGCCCTCAAATCTAACTAGAGGCTCCCAGGAGCCTGTATAGCTCACCTAGGTAGAGTTGTTGCAGAATGAAAATCAACAGATTGTCTAATGTTTAAATAAATGCTTGAAATTTATTACACAATATTTATTTCTATCACAAAATTTCAATATTATTTCCTTTAAACTAAACCATATTTCAAAATTTTGAGACAATACATACCAAGTATCATCGACTTTTCATGTATAATACCTGAGAAATTTTCCTTATCCAAAAACTGGTCAATGGACCATGAAATTAAGGTCAAGGACAAAAGCCATAAGGCAGTCTGACTGATGTACTATCCAAGATCAAGCTATATACCAAATATCATTGACTTACCATGTGTAGTATTCGAGATTTAGAGAAACTGACCTAATCCAAAAAGTTCAACATAGTCACTGGAGGGTTAAGTTTAGGTCAAAGACAAAAGTCATATGGCAGACTGACATGTACTCTCCAAGACTAAGATACATACCAAATACCATTGCAATTGGCCAAGTGGTTTCACAGGAGTTGATTTTTAAATGCAGATGTTACTTTAAAATACCAAATGTAAAGACCCAAATGACTATTGTGGCCGAGATTGGTTCAAATTGACTCAGTAGTTTCAGAGAAAAATATGTTTGAACTTATTTTCCCATAGGGTCCAATGTTAAAATATGTTTTCCACTGACGGCCATCTTGGATTTTGTGTGGCCCTCAAAAACACCAATGTTGTAGGGGGCCACCCAAAGACTTCCGTGGCCAAGTTTGGTTCCAATTGGCTTAGGGGTTTTAGAGAAAAAGATCTTTGATATTGTTCCCATAGGGTCCAATGTTAACCTATGTTCCCCATTGGCGGCCATCTTGGATCAGATGCAAAAACACTGGTTTCAGAAGGTACCATCTAAGGACTACTGTGACCAAATTTGGTTCCAATTGGCTCAGTAGTTTCAGAGAAAAATATCTTTGAACGTATTTTCCCATAAGGTCCAATGTTAAAATATGTTCTCTGCTGGCGGCCATCTTGGATTTGGTGTGGCCCTCAAAAACCGCAATGTTGTAGGGGGCCATCCAAAAACTATTGTGGCCAAGTTTGGTTCCCATTGGCTAAAGGGTTTTAGAGAAAAAGATCTTTGATACTGTTCCCATAGGGTCCAATGTTAACCTATGTTCCTCGCTGGCCGCCATCTTGGATTAGGTGCAGACTTAAAAAACACCGGTTTCAGAAGGTACCATCTAAGGACTACTGTGACCAAGTTTGGTTCCAATTGGCTCAGTAGTTTCAGAGAAAAATATCTTTGAACATATTTTCCCATAGGGTCCAATGTTAATCTATGTTACCCGCTGGCGGCCATCTTGGATTAGGTGCGGACATGTCGGACACAATTTTCAAAGTAGACCACCCAAGGACTGTTGTGACAAAGTTTGGTTGCAAATGGCCCAGCGGTTTCTGAGGAGTTGATCTTTAACGATGGACGGACGACGGACGACGACGACGACGACGACGGACGCAAAGTGATGGCAAAAGCTCACATGGCCTTTTAGGCCAGGTGAGCTAACAATTATTGTGAAGCAAAATACTTGTAGTAATCGAAGCATCTGATCAGTGGCTGCTTTTGCTTTAAGAGACTTGCACATAAAAACATGTCATTTTCACAATGTTACAGACAGTATCAAATGCTTTTCAAAAATCTATAAAAGTCTGATTTTTTCATATACAACTAAAGTATTATTTGACAAAACTAATCAGATGTTTTATTTATGTTGGCCAAAATTGCCATTAGCTTAAAAATTTGTTTAAAAAGTAACCCTATTTTAGCAAATTTGTGAAAAGATCAAAAAGAACTTTCAAAGGGGTTATATATTAAAAAAATCTTGTAAATTTGGCTGATAGTTTAAAAATTTTGGAAACCTAGATAATCCCAACATGTAACTAACCACTGTATGTTTTGCTTTTTTTCAACCAGATCATTTAACATGATCATTTAATTCATCAAGACTGATCAGACAATCATCAAAATAAAAACTGCCTTATACAAAGATATGGAATTTTAATATGTTTAAATATAGATAAGGTATTATATACATATGTATATGTTTGGTATCAATATTAACAGTGTGTTGTTGTTAAATAGGACTTGTAATGAGATTTATACTTGCACCATTGAATATTACATACAGATTTAATCTAGCATTAAAATGAGAATACTATCAATTATTGGTTTATTATAAATCTTTAATCTCTTCCTATTTTCATTGTGGTTGGTCCTCAATGAAGATCTTTAAAACACATATTGTGAATGATTAACTGTGTGAATTGCCTGCCATATGACAACTGCATAGTAAGTCTTTTAAAGAAAATAGTCATTGACTTTCAAAAGAAATACATGTGCCATGTGTTGTGGCCCTGATCTTCTTAATATTATGAAGTACTTACCAGTATATATATAACGCTTTATTTAAAATGAGTTAAAATAAATCAGAAGTACCCTTATTAAAAATTACAAATGTTGGTTCTTCGTGCATTACAATGCACTGCAATCTATAAATAACTGTACAAAATTTATATTTGCCATGTGTTTATATTATAATCATCATGTCCAATTTTATTCATGGAATTGAAATACTTAGATGATAAGAATTCCTTTTGTACCCCTCGCCTGTAAAATTTCTGAAAAAATATTTTTCACAGAGATGTTCAAAATTGCTTGATTCCATCATTTTTAGGTATTTTTAGTCAAAATTAAAATTTTAGTGGAGGGTACAAATGGAACTCTTTCCACTTAGAATTTTGCAGTATTCAAAAGGGATATCATATTCTATGTGTAACTTCATGATCTAAATGTATGCAAAATTGTTTTTCTTGCAAAACAATATTTTTTAAATGTTAACAAAAATATATTTTTAAACATAAAGTTCATAATTTTTAACTGAAATGCACTTAGCTTTGGCAGAATGATGTTTTCATCAATTTAATTTTGTGAAGATTTTCAGTCTATGATGATGTGACCAGCTTTTAAACATGCACAATAATTAATGGAAAACAATGTATCATGATATCACTTTTCTATCTAGACATTCCATAGCACAGGGTAGAAGCAGTTCAGGGTTTGGTATTTCTTAATAAATCAAGTGTTTGAATATAAGGTGTGTGTAGAGTCAGAAACTGGCTAAAATATCTTTTAAATGTAGAAGTATGAAGTTTGTTTGCAAAGTGTCATTCAAAAGATAATCTTTTAGATATACTTGATGCTACTTGAAAATAACAAAACATCACAAGTGTCAGTGTGTTTGTTCTGTGATCTGTACTAGATATATTCAAAAGTGAAAAAATAAGTCAAAAAAATTTACTCACTCTTAAAGATGGTCTATGAAATAAACTTTTATGGTGGTCAAAAAGATGAACATTTTCCTTTATACTTGAACAGTAGCTCAGTTGGTAGAGAGTTCATACCACATTTGAAAGGTCAGGATTCAAACCCTAGGTCTGACCAAGACTTGAAAATACTGTGAAATCATTAATTTTCGTTGGGTCCAATTTTCGTGGAATCGGTAAAAAATAACATTTCGTTGGGACGTAAATTCGTGGTTTTACTGTTATGTCAAAAATGTAGTTTGTCCTTTGAGCCTTGATAACGGGTAGGAAGTCATACTTTGTTTGTTTATCGGCACCTATAGAAAAAGTTATTTGTGGAAATAAGAAAGCAATAAACCGTGACAGAGACGCGGATTAATGACGAAGTCTGGGGTAGGCGCTAATTAATTACCTGTAATCATAGTATATCAGTAACAAATAACTACACAAGCGATGTGACACCTGGCCTGAGTAGATCTACCTGTTACGTTGTACAAATAAGTGGTAATTAATTTAGATTTAAAAGTTTATGCATAATCACGTGTTTTATAATCACTTTACACGAAACTGAATATTTTTCTGTGACATCGGCAACTTTATAAAAATTCTTATTATTGACCTCTGATGACCTAATCAGCTGTTTACGAGAGTAACAATGGCGGCTCTTACCGATTCGAATGAAGGTTCGTTTTTTTTAGAAATCAAACAGCTGACTTAGTAATAATAAATATAAAACAGGTTTATAGAGATTGTTAAAATGTTTATTTAATAAATATGTAATGGGATTGGAATTTAAATGAGACGGGCCATAATTGATGATAAAAGTTATGGTTAGAAACCTGTCTGTCCCTATCATCCCGACCAGTTCCTAATCGAAAACAAACATTTAAAAAAATTAATGAAGAATTTATTAAACATAATATATGTACATAAATAATTTTCATAATTAAATCAAACATCCATGCATCTTTACCGTGTGAAAAGTTTGTGTTTATGTGCAAGTTACGCTAGAGCAAAAAATATGGTACATATATGCATGTCCATTAGTTATCATATATCTTGTCTTTTTACTTGAGGTTAATATTTCATGGTGGTCGTAAATTCGTGGTTCATGTTGTCCACTAAAACCACGAAAATTGATCCCCAACGAAAATTAATGATTTCACAGTAGGTATTTTTTCATCAAGCACTTGGTATTTAGAAATGAAAGACAGAGTCCTTTGGAAGAGACCTTAAACAGTGTCACAGTAGGCATAGCATGCTAAAGAACCCTTCCTGCACATTACCCTTAGCATAATGCAAAGGTCAAAATTTCTGCCACCTCACTTATAGTTGGTGGTCTGGATAAAAGTGAAATATTCTTGACTTGGACATAAAACTTCAATCAATTAATATCTTTATACATGAGATGGTACCATAGCTTTTTGGATAATGTAATATGTTGTATGGTTATGTTTCTCTTTCCAATTTTTTTTTTATTCTAGTATAATGTGAACCACTGACATGTCAGTTGTCTGATACAAATCAAGCCTCAAGCCTATCTGTCAGAATTAAGATCTATATGTTCTAACAACACACAACTTCTGAGGTTACCAGTACCTACCAAAAGCCAAACCCAAAGGAAAATAAAAAAGATTTTTATGAGCATATATTTTTTTGGGAGGAAAAAAGGTTTTTAAGAGGATATTTTATGGAAAATCTTATCTCAACCAGGTAACCATGGATTAAAACTTTTTTTCATAAAGAAAACGGCAAATTAATGGCAACTGGAACAACCTTGTTTGTTGATTTTTATGTCTTTGCTCGCTGTCAATATCGCTCTGTGATGGACAAATACAAATGACAGAACAGCCACTTGTTAGCTATAATCTATAGTAATTATGAACAAAACCCTGATAAACTGATATAATGTCTTAGGAGAAATTTGATAATCATGTATATATATATCTTTTGTTTATGTGGCAGTATCTAGATAGGAGATTGTATTTAGAATTCAGCTGATCCTAGGCACCTTAACTCATGACTGACCTTCCATTGTAATATCAACAACCTAAGTAATATCATCAGATGAAGATAAAAGACAAAAAACATAAACATCATCTAATAATACAAGCAAGAGCATCACTGATACAGGAACAGATTTGAAAAGGTTTCTGACTTTATGTATTTTTAACATAATAAGGAATTGGAATTGGAAATAAACATCCTGCAGGGATAAAGCATAACTATTTTGAACTGGGGTACAACACACTTTCCAAACAAGAGACCCATGGGCCTTAACGCTCACCTGTGATCTTTGAACCCATGAGCTTCATTCAAATATCAAAATGATAATTAGGCCAATATTCTAATATACATCCCTATACAAAAAGTTTATAGTTTTTGAGATAAATAATCATCTCAGTACTTGTTTGTATCTGTGATCTTGACATTTGAACCCATGCTCTTCATTCATATATCAAAATGACCACTGTGCCAGTACCAACAATATTCTAATATACATGCCTATACAAAAAGTTAATAGTTTTCAAGATAATTAACCATTTAGGTATTCATTCGCATCTGTGACCTTGAACCCATGACCTTCATTCATATATCAAAATGATCATTAGGATAATACCTAAATATTCTAATATACATGCCTATACAAAAGGTTTATAGTTTTTGAGATAAATAATCATTTCAGAACTTGTTCACATCTGTGACCTTGACCTTTGAACCCATAACCTTCATTCATATATCAAAATGGTTGTTAGGCTAATACCTACAATATTCTAATATACATGCATATACAAAAAGTTAACAGTTTTCAAGATAATTAACCATTCAGGTATTCATTCACATTTGTGACCTTGACCTTTGACCCCATGACCTTCATTCATATATCAAAATGATCGTTAGGATAATACCTAAAATATTCTCTAATATACATGCCTATACAAAAAGTCTATAGTTTTTTAGATAAATAATCATTTCAGTACTTGTTTACATCTGTGACCTTGACCTTTGAACTCATGACCTTTATTTATACATCAAAATGACCATCGGGCCATTACCTACAATATTCTAATATACATGCCTATACAAAAAGTTCATAGTTTTGCAGATAATTAACTATTTTAGTAAACTTGTACATCTGTGACCTTGACCTTTGAACCCATGACCTTAATCGATATATCAAAATGATCGTCATGTAAATACCTACAATTAACCAAAAATCCTACGTCATTATCACCAGAAATGTTTAAAAAATAGCATTTTTTATCAAAGGTCAAAAACTGGGACATGACCTTGACCTTTGACCTTGACACCAATCGGAAGAAAATCACAAGACAAGATCAACAGTGAAAACTCCATACAATTATCTTCAGCCATTATGAAGTTATAACAATAAATGTCTCATTTTAAAAATTACATAATTTTATGCAAAAAACGCGTAACCTATTTTTCGTTCAATTTTCATAAAAAACACAATTTTACTGTATTTAGGTATCCTGAATCCAAAAATCTAATCAAAATTTGCCTGCACCTTTTGGTTTCAGAGAAGAAGATTTTTTTGTCTTTTGGCTATTTATAGTAACGGCAGCCATATTGTTGGGCGTGGTCAAACCCCGAACACAATTTTGAAAGCCTGTTACCCAGGCATAATAATCACCAAGTTTCATCAAATTTGGCTCATTAGTTTTGGAGGAGAAGATTAAAATGTAAAGTTTACGCACGACGGACGACGGACGGTGATAGATAGCAATAGCTCATCTGAGCCTTTCGGCTCAGGTGAGCTAAAAAACTGTAATAGTAATAAATAGCTAAAAGTTGTAAAAAGGGAGTCCAGATTTTTTTTTAAGAACCATGGGCTACAGGGCCCCTGCTAATCCTTATCCATGTCCTGTCTCCCACCAACATTAACTATAGGACCTATGTTTCCATTCCTGGTAATCAATAGTGCCATTGGCAACTACCAGTAATTTCTAAGAAATTATTAAAAAAAAAAAAAACAATTACATCATGTAATAAAGCAAAAGGACCATATTTTCACATTTTTGGCAATTTGGCTACCATACTAGTAATTTTAAACTGTGTAAACCTAGTAAAACCATTAGACAAGTTCAACTCGGTTGCAACTTGGATAAACTTATGTGACAATCAAGAAAAAACTCCATTTAAAAGAATTCAAGGACAAGCTTGTACTTATTGTGTGGTATACTAGTAAAATGTATTGATCTACCCCATGTTTATTTGACAAAACAAAACTTATTGTTCTGCTTTTGAAGAAGGGAAGCATGGTCAAATGGATATAATATTATATTACAATTAAAACCATGTTGGGCTCACAAGTTCAAATCAGGACAATAAACTTATGCTTGCAAATAAAATTTCAAAAGATTTCTATGGCTATAGTGTCACAAGTAATATCCATTATTTTGTATACATCATGCAGTGTACATAAAACAAGTTTATAGAATAATAATACATGTGTATTCCCATTTGATTATCAGTACTCAACCACCTTGTATTTTCATTCTCTTGTATGTGAAAATGGTCTTTTCTTACTATGAAAGTTAAAATGTGAATATTTGCATGTAGCACATCCAATAAGTGTGCTGGTACTCTTACAAGTTAATAACAAGGGCATGGGCTACATACAAAATGCAGATAAATTTTGCAGTACATACTCAATCACCAATATGATGTGGTGACACTGGTATGAAACTATCCAATATAATGTGCAGCCAGACCATTAAAAATTAAACCTGTAGGATTTTACAACATTCAAAACTTTTGAAAATTCTGAAACAGCATAAAATACAGTCAAACCTGCATTAACAACCACCTCTATACAAAGGTCACCTACTTTTAAGACGGGTAAAATTTTTATCCCTAACTACCGGTAGATTAGATACATCAGTATTTCTTACATTAATGAACATGGTATAAAGACAACAAAACATATGACTCTGAAACCAATGTACAACTGATATATGGACTGAAAAAGACAACATAAAAACAAACATGAAAACATAATACCCTACACCATAAATATGTCAGGTTATGATAGTAAAACCATTTACTGTATTTCCAAAATACACATGTCCTATATCCCCTTATTTTCTTATTTCATAAATGTAAAGGGCACACCATCAAAATATAAATGTTGCATAAAACTTGTCTACCCTTCAGAGATTCACAGGCAAACAGGTACCAACATCGACCCTTCACAGGTTCAAGGACAGGTACCAACACCTAACCTTTACAGGTGCACAGACATGCACTGACAGCAGTCTAGATGTGGCCCTTAATAACTGAACTTATTAGCTGCAGTGGCATCAATCAATGTCTAATGTCAGACATACAATATATTTACTTTAACCCTCTCCAAATTATATAATAAAAATACATTTCACCCTATATTAGAGTTCTTTTTTAACACCCAGTGGTTAATTCAGAAGTTTAAATAAACTTAAATAACATTTAAGTCACAAAATCCATCATTTAAAGATGTTTTAATATTGACATTGTGCATACAAACAGGTAATGCATGATTATGACAGTCTGAGTACATGTATATCTTTACATCTCTTCAAATATATATCTAGAGGGCAAATCACTACAACACCTTGAAAATTCCTCAGCTGTGACCTATATTTCTACCCTATTAATTAGTGTGCTGTGTCTAACCATTCTCTAATTACAGTGACATTTATGTAATTTTTATACTACACTCTCAAGGTTAAGCTACATTTTAGTGTGTCTTGAATTAGTAATCAGAATCTCTAGTTTTATTTAGTAGATCAATGCAGATGGAGTGGAGTGGAGTAATGGTGTTTTATGCCAAAAAACAAGTTTCTTCAACTTCTATAAAGGTGGTGTGTTCTGGGATGCTGGAGAAAACCAGAGTGCCTGGAGAAAACCAGAAGCACTATGATCTGCAAGCAGGTGCTTTAGACCACTGCTTGATTAGACTAATATACTGTAAACATATTTAAATTTCATGTGTATTTATTTTCACGGTATAAACAATTTAGACATATCCATGTAGTTAAATTTTGGTATTTTTTAAATATGCACTATAACATAATAAGCATAATATAATTTTTGCTCAGTGTTTATTTTTGCGCAAAATAAGCAAAAATTAGCAAAAATAAATATCTTTATATTAAGTTACACTTAACTCATATTACTGATAAATAAAGATTTTAACTAGGGGTATTTTCACTATATTAGTATGCTACATTTTGGTTTGAGGAATAAATTAAGGTAGGTCACAGAGATCAACACAAAAGTATTATAAGCCAGCCCATAAACATCAAAGTAAACGATAGTAAAAAATACAAGCGAATATAAATAATTTATGGCCAATTATTGAAGATAAAAGAGAAATAACATCCTCACACCTGATTGGTATTAGAATTGTTTGTTATGAGATACAACCTGACAAAACTTCAAAATACATGTAGCCTTGTCAGTAAACACTACATAAGAGGCATGTACATCTGTTTACCACATCTGTTCTACAGTCAAAGCTGTACAAAAATCCACTACTACTGATGAGCTACTCAGAATTCCTTACATTGGCCAAATATTACCCACACTATCTCTTTACGTGTATTTTTTTGAGTAACCTAAAGACAAGACAAACTAACAACAAACTGAGTCATATTGCTAAATTATCCCCACAAAAAATATTTATACCGGTACATGTATCATTTTGCATGTGTTGATAAATATCAATTCTCTGAAATTACATATAAATTATTTTGCTCAATTATTCCGAAAAAAAATATACTGGTACATGTAACAATTTGTATGTGCTGATATATATAAATTCTCTGAAATTACACATTTTGCTCAATTATCCCGAAAAATCATATCCCAGTAGATGTAACAATTTGCATGTGTTGATACATACATTCTCTGAAATTGCATATTTTTCATTAATCATTTTATTACAATCATGTGTTTCAAATTTAAAGATTTGTAAATTAATTATGATTAACAGCCGCATATGGTTATTTTATGTGAATTTTAGGAAATCATCAGAAAATTCAAGACTAAACATTATTAAGAGAGTCTTAAACAATAAAAGAAATCTTAAGTGTGGTCTTCACATAAACATCATCAACAGCTGATCTTGTTTATAATATGTAGTTATAAACAAACCTTACATTTATTATTAATATGTTTTTACCAGGCCAATATGTATATATACAAGTATATGTCTGGCCAAAGTACATTCAATCTGAATGTGAATAGCAAAACATTTACTAATACATCATATGTAACATATAGACTAAAGCTCAATACAATCCATATACTATGGGGTACCGTAATTTGATGGTTATTTTCATACTGTATCCTCAGACCTGTATCAGCCTGCGGCGCTGTAACACCTACCAATACATTGGACACAAGGGCCTAATATAGGAAGAGGGTTGAAACTGTGACACGAAAACACCCATTACTACATGCATGTACATTTCAGTATAAATATAATAAATAAAAAACATCTGAATAGTGAAATGAACATTTTATAATTTTGAATTGTCCTCAATGTTTTTAGTTCTGTCAAGAAAGGTTAATCAAATTAGTGATGTGATAATCCAACTGAAACAACATTTACCAGAAGAGAAACTGATCTCAAACCAACCTCTATCACATAAACATGAAAATGGCCTTTGACCATACATAAATATGTGATAGTATACATACCAGAAATAGACAGCTATACAAACATAAGTTAAGTAAATATACAAACAATGTATTAACCAATTAATAACAAACATGTACACAGACACAATAGTCCGGCCAGATACTATTGGACAAATCTGACATGTATCCACCACATACATGTATGTCATATATCCATATCACAATAGTCCGGCCAGATACTATTGGACAAATCTGACATGTATCTACCACATACATGTATTGTCATGTATCCACATCACAATAGTCCAGCCAGATACTACTGGACAAATCTGACATGTATCCACCACATGTACTGGTATGTCATGTATCCATATCACAATAGTCCGGCCAGATACTACTGGACAAATCTGACATGTATCCACCACATGTACTGGTATGTCATGTATCCATATCACAATAGTCCGGCCAGATGCTGTTCACCAATGGACAAATCTGACATGTATCCACCACATGTATGTCATGTATACATATCACAATAGTCCAGCCAGATGCTGTTCACCAATGAACACATCTGACATGTATCCGCCACATGTATGTCATGTATACATATCACAATAGTCCGTCCAGATACTGTTCACCAATGGACACATCTGACATGTATGTCATGTTTCCATATCACTCAATGATAGAAAACAATATTTTTTCGGATTTTTCAACATAAAACAGACTTCCTTAAAATAGAATTTCATTTGATCAAGAACAAAATCCTGACACATGTTAAGTCTAAGAGCAATATGTAAATCCTGATGGAAAAATTTTATGAAATTTCTGTGCCTAAGACTTGAAAATTTTCAACCTTAAGTGAATTCTTAAATGAAACTTGGTACTTAAGACTGGTTAACACGAACAAGCTATATGTCCAACAGGGCTCTACAATGCGAGTACGGTAATTATTTGCAAACGCGAGTGGATATGTCAAATTCACTCGCCCATGTGCGAGAATAAAGTAGAAAATCAAATCCAGACTTTCCTTTCCGTTTTCGACAACGAAATTACTCTCATCAAGCTTATTCTTTAAAGCGCTTTAAATCATATAGCTCCAATCTGTTAAGTTGTTAAGCGTTTGTGTGATCACGTTTTCAAGTGTTAATTTCATCGCTATGAGTTGTAAACAAAATCAGCAAATATATTTATTTTTCAAGCCACGAGTACGAATAAAAATCCAGAAGCTTCGAGAATTCTAATGTTATCAATAACCAGGAAGAAACGACCTCGTCTACGACTCGGTGCCAGTAATCACTCGATGGAAAAACAAACGTAATCCTCTAAACTGACTAAAGCGCTTACGGAAAGCCGGGTCCCGAGTTGGCATGGAAAACAGTTTTAAACCGGCAAAAGTATGTTTAAAACATATGCTGTTAAATTTTACATGAGGCAGATGTATCTAGCTAGACAGGAAATGCTTACATTCCTGGGGCGACTCGCCTCACACCTCTGAATTAGGTTCACGTGTTTTTAACTTGCCGTTTTTCAAAGTTTTTGCTTTGCTTTTGGACATGCACTGCGATTTTTGTGTTTGATACTACAATAAAAGTAAATTGAATGAAAAATATTTTTTTAAAAACATTGGGTCCATCTGCTGTACCTGCATCTTTAAAATTAAGCAATAATGGGAAATGTTTCCAGTCTAACTGAATCCCAGTTAAATTGTATTTATAAAACAAATATGTGGTGAGTAACATTTTTGCTCTGGCTAGTAAACATCTCGGGTATACTAGCCAGGAGGCTAGTGCAAAAAATTGCAATCGTAGAGCCTTGTCCAAGGTAAATCGCAGTGGCATCAAAGAAGATATTAAGGGTTCAAAATTCCCTGGGTCCGAGGTCCAGGACCTTTTGATTTTACATTTGAACCCTTGATATTTAAACTGTAAAAGATGGACCTGCCATTTTTTATCAGGATATTTCTACTTTTTCTATATGATAACACAATGAAACATGGACAAAAAAAGCAGTATCTCAAATTTTAAAGTCATATGTATGACGAGGCCCAGGTTTGAACCAATGACCTCCCGCTCTTAAGATGGCCGCTCTACTACTGAGAAGATGTGGTCAATAAATATGTTTTATGATGCATGTACACAGCACAACAGATGCATGTGATAAAAATATCTTATCGCTTTCCATGTGATTATGAAGCAGCTCTGAACAAAAACGTTCCCATTTTCAGTAAAAATTCTATAAAATATTAGAATCTACAATCAGTCACTGTATTTGTGATAGCAAATTATACTAAATTCCAACATAGAAAACCCCAAAAATTTGATTAAGTTTGATACTGTTCATTTACTTTAGCCTGGATTTAACTGAAATTAACTATGCACATCCACAGTGACCACAAAATATTTCTGTACATATGAAATGTTGCCACTGTGAGGATTTTACTTGTCAGAAATTACATGGTTTACTACAGATGCGATATCCTTGGTGGTGCATTATGATGTCGCAAAAGGATCCACTGTGTGAAATGGGGTTAGCTGTTGTACAATGTGATCAATACCTCTTAATGTTTGTGTGGAACATTTGGAAAATGTTAATGTCACAAACTCCAAGAATAACATAATTTTACTGGAAAACATTATCTTAATATGCAATTCCATATCCATTGGAAATAAGTGTTCCACACAAACGTTAGAGGGTATCACGTGGTACCACAGTGAACACCATTGTATTTCTGATTTTCAACATAAAACCCCCGATAGCTGCAACATTTCATTCTGTGCAGAGATATTCTATGGCAATTGTGGATGTGCAAAGAATTTTCATGTAATGATTAGGCTCAAGCAAGTGAAAAATATCAAACTTTTTTCAAGTCACAAAAACTGACTTTTATAGTAGATTAATCATCATTACCGATTCTATATTTATCCAAAATCAACACTTAATTATAATGACTCAGTGCTGCATTGGATCCATGAATTACTACTTAAGTATGAAATCACAAAGAACCATGAAGAAAATCACTCATCCAAAATCTGATAATGAATGAGTGGACACTGGACATTTAATTATGGGTTACTAAAATATTTGATCCACATAAATATTACAGGAATTAAAGTCTATGTTGTCCTATCAAACAGACTTAATGTCCCATTACAATGTATTGTATCTTTCCATCAATAAACAAAACCTTCCATATGATTGACAGAAAAACAAAACATTGGACAGACAAAATAAACAACCAACGAAGCGTGACGACGGTCCTATGTTGTCATCTGTTCTGTGCAACTCAGACAGCTGATGTGTGCATTTTTAAAGAGTTAAGTGACATTTTGGATATTTTCTAACGTTTCGTACATACCCTTTGGTTAACTGGTACCGCTCTACTCCTTCGTTTCACCACTGGAGATTTTAAAACTTTCCTATTTTCCATATTTCTGTCATGATCGCCTTACCCCTTACCTTTCACGAGTTTTGAATCATACACATGACATTACCGACCGACGTTTGAAACGAGAGATTTCATTGGCTGAAAGTTCAGGTTAGGTGGAGCGAACTGACTTTCAGTTCATCACACCTGTCACCTAATTTGATTACATGTTCACCAATTCTCAATCGATTTATATGCAATACACAATACTAATTTAAAGGAAAATAAACTAAGAACAAAGAGAAAGAAACGCATATAAACAGAAATCTATGTGCATATAAAAAGAAACAAAAATGTATTTATTTATTTATTCATTTATTTGTTTTATAAAATTGCTTTTGAACTTAAGCTAGTAAGGCCCTTCCTTAAATTTCTGAATATTTTGGAAAAATAGAAAAATTATTAAAATTTCAATTTTGCTAAAATCTTAAGTTCAGAAATGATTGTGAAACTCTGGGTTGCAGTCAACTGTATTTTGCTAAGCTAAATCAGGTTTTATATATGTCTCTAGCTAAATTTAATTTTAAAAAAATTCAGACTATTAATAATTTTCTGGTCATCCTGTGAGAAAACTAAATACCGATACAAAAATCTGAATTTAAAAATAAAAAAAAAATAAAAAAAAATTCTTATCAATATTACCGGTAGGCCACATTTATAATCACTTTATCATCAGACAGTGGTCTACTTTTTGTGTTTATTTCTTCAGCCTCAACTTTAATATTTCAACCAATCAAATCCTGTGGAGGATGCATAATGAAAACCTTATTGAGCAATTTGTAGATCCCATGTTCAGTATAATTAGTTTATGAAAGTTTTTCTTGAAACCATTGGTCTTTGGTATGAGTGAGTTTAAAGCATGTGCTTAAAGATCACAGCACCTTTCTGTGCCTAGATTCAAGTCCCACACAGGACAGATCCTAATGTGAGAAGATTGTCAGTTTGCTAACCGAAGATTGGTGGTTTTCTGTGGGCACTCCAGTTTCTTTCCACCATAAATGAACAAACTGCCTTGACATTTAAAAGTGAAAGAATCTTGACTGGAGTGTAAAACACCATTTCTTCACACAACTCTTTGGTATGATCATTGATGAGACAAATCTAAAGCAATGGGGTGCCGTGCTGGCATTCCTGACGGGTACTAAAGAAAGACCCAGTAAGTTTTGTGTCAGTAATTAATCAGAAATAGAATAAGACAAATTTGAATACTCTTCTGTTGTAATATAAAACATTTCACCATCAGTTCCTGTAAGGAAGCTCAAAGAGAAATAACCCAAATAGTCATAATGACATAATAGTGGTAGCAGTAAAGTTCTGTTTCAGTCATACCACCTTACTAACTTTTTACATCAATATCATTACTGTGTACCAGTTTTGTTACACTTATGTCATTGATGCCTACCTGTTACACACGTTAATGCTGACCATCTCTGCTACATCCATGTTGTTGCTTCCTATCAGCTCTGTTACATTCATGTCATTTTTGCCTACTGGCTGGTATTTTAATGTCATATGTTGTTATCTAACACATTTGTTTCATTCATTTTACCACTGCCCACTACCTCTGTTACACTACCAGCTTGTAAATTTATTTACATCATTGTTACTACCACCTCTGCTGTAACAAGGTCCTTCGTTGTTTTCTACTATTTAGAAATTGATAAGATGCATTTTAAAGATTTTCAATGAAATGTTTATTATTAATCTAGGACTCTCACAAAATACCCAGTGGTCCCAAATGCATTTGTCTACTTGTCTTGTTTTTCAGTTCTTTCACTTTTATTCTTATGTGTCCTTATTGCATCTTGTTCTATTGTGTTAAAATAAGTAATGACTTTTATGATAAACTAAACTTTTCTGAGAGAAAATGCACATAACACAAAATCCTATTGTCATCAATTAAAATTTGAACTATATATTCAACAATTCTCTGCTAACTGAATTATAAAGGATCCTGCATCTATGATATTTTATTCTGTTAATTTCAATATTATCCCTTGTATTCTTACGACTCCATATTTGATAGGAGTGTAAAACAACATTACTTCACACCACTCTTTGGTATGATGAGACAAATCTAAAGCAATGGGGTGCCATGCTGGCATAAGAAAGACCCAGTAAGTTTTGTGTCAGTAATTAATCAGAAATAGAATAAGACTAATTTCAATACTCTTCTGTTGCATTATAAAAAAAATCACCATCAGTTCTGGTAAAGAAGCTTAAAGAGAAATAACCCAAATAGTCATGTCATAATGATGGTAATGGTAAAGTTATGTTTCAGTTATTGTCACCACTTTTTTACATCAGTGTCATTGCTGTGTACCAGATTTGTTACACTTACTTCATTCCTGCCTAGCTGTTTCACATGTTTTTTTTTCTGCCCATCTCTGCTACATCCATGTTGTTACTTCCCATCAGCTCCGTTACATCTATGTCATTTTTGCCTACCAGCTGGTATATTAATGTCATATGTTGTTGTCCAACACTTTTGTTTCATTTATTTTACCACTGCCCACTACCTCTGTTACACTACCAGCTTGTAAATTTATTTACATCATTGTTACTACCACCTCTGCTGTAACAAGGGCTTTGTTTTCTACCATTTAGGAATCGATTAGATGTATTTTAAAAGATTTAATGACATTTTTGTTATTAATCTAGGACTCTCACAAAATAACCAGTGGTCCCAAATGCATTTGTCTTCTTGTCTTGTTTTCCATTTCTTTTACTTTCATTGTTATGTGTCCTTATTGCATCTTGTTCTATTGTGTTAAAATAAGTAATGACTTTTATGATAATTAAAGTTTACTGAGAGAAAATGCACATAACACAGAAAACGTTTTGTTGTCATTTAAAATTTGAACTTTGTATTGAACAAGTCTCTGCTAACTTAATTATCTATAATATTTTATTCTGTTAATTTCATTATCATCTCTTGTACACTAATGACTTACCCTTTTGATAGACTTAATACTTATGAAGTGAAATAGAGTAATGGTGTTTTATTTCTAAGTCAAAATAGTTTCACTTACACAGAGAGAGTCAGTTCTGGGATGGTGGAGGAAACCAGAGTGTCAGAGAAAACCACAGAGACAGATCTTTAGCAACTCAACTATGAACGAAAAGCATGTATCCTATATGTTTCAAACTTTCCTCCTTTTTCAAAGATGTAGAAATGAAAAAGATTACAAATTATTGTCAGAACAATACTATCTACATGTATTGTGAAATGATTAATTTTTGTGGTGTCTTAATTTTTATGACTACTCTGATTTCCAAGTTTACATGCCACCAAAATTGTAAACATTACAAATTAACTTTAAAACAGAAACCACAAACCACGTATTGACAATCCTACATAATGGGTAATTATACTAGATCCATGGCATTTTGACACCACAAAATTTAAATGATTTGTCAGTAGTACTATGTGTCTGTGACAAGTTTTATGTGTTTTAGTTGTTGGTACATTTTTGCTGAGATAAACATTTATAGGAGTAATTCTTCTCAATGTAGAATATTTCTTTTGGTACTTAAGATCTTTCTTATATGTAATGATGATGAAATTTTTATTATGGTTTTAAATTTTTTGCAAAACTTTGTTTTGTGAAAATAAATAAAACCCCAGTAATCTTAACATGCTAAACAAAAATACTGGCTTCTAAGTCTTTGACACTTGATAATACCTCTCGCTGTAGGTCTAAATACTGTACACTACTAGACAGTACTATACACCCTTCCAGAAATAGCCGGAAACTGGTTATCGCTCTTGATATGACGTCACACCGGGAAGGCTATCTATCGATCGCATCATCATGTACAGTATATTCACTCAGTTCGAGTATCTGTTAGGTGTCATATGTAAGCTACAGGTGAGATGATAAACCGACAAAGCGAATATTACTTTAAATAAATTACAAATTATGAATGGGCTAATTAAGCAAATTTTAAACACTTAGATGATCATCCGAAAAAAAACACTTAACATTGTAAAGGATTGTGTAGAAATTGTTGTAATTTCTTCAACAAAATAACAAATTTTATTTTTACTAGAAAATTGCAATTTGTAAATGTTTAAATTTGAAAAATATAAAATACATGTACGTATATTTATTAATATCTTAGACCATTTAATTACCCTCAAGGACATTTAAAATTTTTATTTTTATCTGACTGGAAATATTTTAATTTTTTAAGCAAATTACTACAAACGTTCACCTTCCACTTTTTTATTATTTATTTTTATTTATTTTATAAAATCGGAATTTTCATAAAACTTATTTACAAAATATTGATATAAATTAAACAATTGAGATACATAATTGATAGTCAAAATAATTTAAAAACTTAAATTTTCCTGTGATTACAAAGTAGCGACATCTTAAAGTTGTATTTAAAAATCATTGTTCAACGGATTGAACTTTAATCAAAGAAAGATCCGTTATTGCTAAAAATGTTTAAGGTTCTGAATATTTATTTTCAAAATTATTAATAAAAATATTTAAAAAAAAAACAAAAACAAAAAACAACAACATTGAAATTTTGGTTGTATGGTTAAAAGTTCGATCAAATTTATATAAATAACAACTGATTCTAAGTAGAAATGATGGCATCCTTAACTATGTTGACTTGAAAAATATGACTTTTAATTGGTTTCATTAATCCAATTTGCAATTAACAGGAAAATACAAGTACGCTTACCTCTCTAGATTATCTGATTACGAGATGAACAAGGCAACACCTGATTATAATACAGTGATAAATATCTGATTTATTCTCATGTAGTGTCGTATCACTGCTTTGGCTATATTATACTTATTTGTCAAAAAATCAAAAAGTATAAAAATGAAAATAAATAAATAACTTTTAATACTAATTATGCGATGTTTATTATTATTTACCATCTTTAAACTGTAACACAAATATGTTAAGTTTCAAAATGTCGGATAAATAATTATCCTATGACTCGTTATAAATTTTTCGGATAGATAATTTAATTTGTTTGTTTATATAATTATTCACCGAGTTACAGAATGCTTAAAATGCAATGTTTGTATCTCTCTCTCTCTCTCTCTCTCTCTCTCTCTCTCTCTCTCTCTCTCGTTTAAATAATTCTACCGAGATTAACGAAAAGCTTAGGCTACTTCTGACACACCTGGATTCATTCATGCATAAGCAAATTGTCCTTAGGTTGGACCGATGCATTTTCTCTCCTGTAAATCAGGTAATCAAAATCAGTGCCCTAATTAGTTCCGAATGACTGCCCATGACTTGGTATTACAATATCAAATATGTCATGGAACAGTTATTATTATGTAACAATTAAAATGCATTTTTAAAATTTTTAATGAAAAAATATATTAATTTCAAATTATTTTTCAAGAAGTCGTGGAATAAAATACCAGCGATATGTAATTAAAATTGAAATTTAATATTTAATTTTAAAACTATATTATATTGAGGGAAAATACGAATTGCTAATATTCCCTGTATGACATCACATTCTACTATCAATCATGGCACTCCCGCCAGGTGTCGCGATTTATCGGAAGGGTGTTTAGTACAGTAGATTATAGCTATATTTCATTTATTAAACATACCATCTAGTAGCATCCAGTATTTAAACCTACCCTCTTTCTACACCAACAAATTACATGTAAACATGTGCTTTATATAAAATATTTATTCAACTGTATTTATCACCCATGACTTGCTAACACATTAAAGAAGTGAAATATTTCATCTTTATCATAGACGGCTACCACAGTATTACACTCCGTACATTTAACAGGATGTACCGATTCACTGTCATCATTCACAGTCTGACTGTCACTAGTGCCACTGTCACTGCTTTGTTGTGATTTTTTCTTCTTTTGTTTTTTATTGTTTTTATTTTTTACTGCTGGTTGTTTCAACACTTCTGATGTATCTACATTACAGTTCATCACAAACATTGCTCTATACTGGTTCTTATATAAACTGTGTCTGTAAAATACAAAAATAAACAAATTTTAAATTTCTTATTGTAAGAATTCTTAAATCAATAAATTACATCAGCTGTGAAGTAAAGAAAGCAAAAGGGAAATAACTGCTGTATAGCACTATTATGGTAACAAGAAGGAAAATGGAGATTGAAAACAATTTGGAAAATTGTAGAAAAAAGAAATTATGCAGACTGGTGGTGATGACCATGGCCATCAGCAATACAGTAGCAAAGGATGTACATTGTGGGGAAATACAGCATGCCAATCTAATGTATCAACTGAAGTGAAAATGTTGGGCAAAATCTTATACAGTCAAATTTTGACAATCAAAATTCATATAAGTTATAACTGTTTGTTTTTCTTATTGAGAGAGAGAGAGAGAGAATACAGTACCTCTGACAGTCCAAACATAATGTAGTCATACATGCAGGACAATTTAAAACAGCATCACTTTTTGCCATAGGTTTTACAGAATTAGCTGACTTTGGTTGGTGACTACGTCGAAGCTTGTCTACCCATTTTTGATCTTCATCATCCATATTAGGGTCATAAAATAGGTCATCATTTGATACATCTACTTCAGAATTCTTTCGTTTGACTCTTTCTTCACCTGTAATAAAATATGACTATTAGTATCATTCTCAAAACTACCTCACCAAATTCATCATAGTTCATTCCATATAGATATACAATTATCCAAACTTTATTTGTATCTCTTCATTCATTTTTAAAACATGTGACTTTTGCAAGATATTAAAAAAAATTTTTTATGACATCCCATTTAAATAGGATCCCTGTAAGAGAAAAGTATGTCTGTTTGTTTGAAAGAGGTTGTTAGTTTTCTCTAGGTACTCCAGTTTCCTCTCCATTCCAGAACTGACAACCTCAATATATGTGAAATGATCTTGACTATGGCTTAAAATATAACCAACCTCCTAAGCAAACATGAAAAATACAACACATAAACACTTTACAACTTAACACAATATATTTTACAAACAGTGGTAACCATGGTAACAGAATTTTTGATAAATCTACATGTACCTGTTCTGATCATTTCCTCTTCATCAGAATCAAAGTACACTTCATCATTCCCTTTGTCTTTATTCTTTGATTTATCTGTGGATTTACATTTGGACTTGGAGGATACTAAGGCATTGCTACTTGAGGAAGAACTGAGTGTTACTGAACCTAAAAGTAAAAGACATTTGTAAAACACAAAGGTTTTAGTGTGTATACCATAATATAAAAGATACTGGTAAGACACTTTTTCTATCTTGCACTTGCCCTTATTAAAAATTTTACAAACCTTTCTTCCTTCCTTCCTTTATTCATTAACTATAATTAAATACCTTTAGTAAGCCTTAGCCTTGCATGGGCACATTTTAATTTTTCTCTGTTAAGCTGTGTCTGTATTGTACTAGAGTACACTCAGGGCAACTACGGTATTAGGTGCTTTCTCACTGAGATACATGTACTAGTAGCAGTTGCAGCCCAACCAGTGCATTATCTCAACATTGGGTAAGTCAACAGCAATGTGAAATGAATTAATTTGCTCAAGGGTATATTCCAATCATGTCCCTGTGTTGGGATTTAAACCAATGATTTTCATATTTGGAGTACAACACCTTACCAACTGAGCTACATGCTTCTACAGTGAGAGAGAGAGAGAGAGAAAGACACACACACACACAAAGAGAGAGACAGAGTGTGTGCATGTAATTTCTAGCTTAATCATTACTTTGGTTTTTGGATATCATTGATGATTCCAATGATTCAACTCTAGCATTTAATTCTTTATTCATCTCTTTTTCAAATTCATCTTCACTGGAGGAATCTTTTTGAGATAAACTCCGCTGTAATTTTCGTTTCTGTTCAGGAGTTCCATGAAGTATAATGTCTAGTTCATCTTCAGAGCTGCAAACATAGAGATAAGTTATATTAAGTACAATTTATACATATAAACCATATATTATTTTCTTCTCATGATTGATTTGTAAACATTGTCTTAAACATATTTTAATCACCGAGGTTATAACAGGCAACATTGACTACTGTACTAATCACTCTGGTTGTGACAGTGAAAATCGCCAAATGTTCACAGAAAAAGGTAAAAGTATGAATAATTTATGTATTGTCTACTCATTTACTCAGTCATTTGAGACAATCACAATATCAGTGAATTAAACAGATTCAGCTCCATTTAAGAAATGACATTCTGCTCATGGTATTTCAAGGGGTAATGCAAGATAGTGTGGTGGTGCCAAATTCGTTGAAGCAAATTTGGCACGCGCCACACTATCTTGCATTACCCCTTGAAATACCATGTGCAGAAATGTCATTTCTTATATTTACAATTCTTTCTTTTAATAAATTTTGATTTGTTTTAACCCTTGGCACTATTTCTTCCATACCTGCTCATGTGAGATATGATAATAAGCCATGCGAGGTCGGCATATGACATGACCACGTGACCCCCTGTGTAGGACATGACGTAATATTGCGGGAAAATTGATACACATCAAGGGTCATGACCCCAATTGCCTTTCATGGGAATTGCAATACAATTGCTTCTGTGTGTTTCATCGAAGACAGGTACAGTCATATTGTAAATATTATTACACAAAGCAGAAAATGTTTTCCATACAGAGAATCTGAAATTTAAAATGTTGTTTTCATCAGCAATGATGGTGGATGATGGAAGAGTCCAGAGGTAGTGTAAGGTTGATGTCAATGTCAAGAATTGTGTAGGTGTGTATATGCTCGTAAAAGAGTGCAGTTAATGTTATGATTCGTAATTTTGAAAATTAAGTTAAAGATACGGGTTTGTGATCAAAGCAAAATTAAAGGGGTAGTCGGCTGATTAGGTCGGTGTATGCATTTAACCTGGTTCTGTTGCACGTGACTTTTTCACAAAACAGGTTGGACTCGGCGACATAAAACCTGCATTATATGTCGCTGTTGGTTTGCAAAATCCAAAAAGGTAAAAGACAAAAATGTCTTCTTTTGGGAGCGTTAAACTGTATGTTGTAAACAAACCTGTCCGATATTTCTTGATCACTGTCATCCTCTAAATCTAAATAGTCAAAATCTCTGTCATATCCTCGATTCATTTTCCACTAAAAATTAGAGAAACAACACTACAAGTTACATGAAAATGTTATCGTCGTTCTTCCTTCGATTAATATAATCGATGTCAATTCACAACTTCAGTTTTGAAGTGACATTCCCATACGTTAAATAATTTTGAAGACCTAGATTGATTATAAAGTAAAATATTACACGGATATGATCTGGCACCGATTTTTCCGGGTCACTTCAAAAGTATCTATTTTTGCAAAATGTTTCAAGTTATGTTTTGTAATATAACAATAACCTACCTAAAATAACCAATAATAATAATAATAATTATAATAATAAATTCTATTTCTTTATAACAGTATAATATCCTTTAAGAATTTAAAATTTCAATATTTTTACTGCAATGTTTCCAAAAATAATCTAGTATTGAAATGAAGAAGTTCTGAAAAAAATCTCCTTCCTTCTAGGTTCATCCTTCAAAAGTTCAGCAAATTTTGTGCATGTGTCATTGAGGGCTGTGTGCAAGTAAAATCCAACCATCTCTATCTTCCTCGTCTGGAGTCCCACTTTGAAAATTGTTACAAGATCTGATGCATGCTGGGAGGAGTATAGGCGAGAGTTGATGTTAAACTTTGATATTAATTGATCAAAACAAATAGAAAACTAATCACATGTATGTAATCTACAGCATACCTAAATCTGGTTTTATTGGAAACATCAGTCTAGGGTGGTAAGAGACCTTTAAAAGTACTTGGATACCATTTTGTCATTTGATGCAATGCTAATCCAAAGTCCAGCTGTAAAATCAATGCAATCCATTTGTACTTATCTTGGGTTTTATTTTTTTCTGTTCTTGCTTAATTTGTGCTTGTCTTGGTTTTCATTTTCTTTGTTTGTTGTTTGCTGTTTTTGCTTAATTTGGCTATTGCTGCAGTACATGTGCATTTTTTTCACCAATTAATTTCTTTATTCCAATTAACTTATTTTTCATCAAGAAAAATATCCATATTGTTACCTCAATGATATGAAACAGTGCCTCAATTAAGAATTAGAGTTGAATTGACTTGAGTAATGGTGTTTAACATCCCAGTCAAGAATATTTCACTTATATCAAGACATCACCAACTAGGCGAAGGTGCAGAAATTTTGCCTGTGCGTTGCCCTGATGGCATTATACACTAGGGTTCTTTATCATGCCATGCCTACTGTGACATGATACCTTGTTTAATTTAAGTTCCCAAAGTTAAGTTCCGAAAGAACCGTGACTTTCATTTCACAATGCCAGGTGCTTGGCGAAAAGAACAGTCACTAACAACTTTCAAGTCATGGGTCAGACCCGGTCGAGTTCAAACCCACAACTTCCTACTTAGGTAGAGACCACTCTACTAACTGAGCTACCTAAGTGGTCAATTAAGAATTAGATCTCAAGCTGCATAGTAAGCATGCATGGTCAAATTAGTATACTACTCTGTCTCTCCAAATAATATAACTGGTAAAAATTAAAAACAAACACACCAATCTATATCCAAACCACAATCCCAAAGCAAAGTAAACTTTGAAGCTGGCAAATCAAGTTAAACACAAGAATTTTCACCAGGGAAGTGAGACTGGGTGCTGAGGAAGGGTAAAATAAATAAATCTATTTTGTTAAAGAAAATGCTGCTGATTTATTGTAATTAATGCAGTAACTATATGGCACAAATAATACATGATTTAAAAAGTCTACAATACATAAAGCTATAGGCAAAGAACTTTGACCTGTCTGCTTGACCTTTAATTAACATATTAATCACAGACCAAATGTATCTACGCATAGGGAGCACAGATGTTTATTTTGTATACATCACGAGATAAACTCAACTTATAAAGTACACCTGTGCACTGTGTATGTATTAAATTGGATCTTAACACTACGAATGTATCGAGTGGATCTTCCTATATGAATATTCCTAATGAAAGGTCAAGCAGACAGGTCAATGCTGTTTGCCTATACATCATGATCATTGATTTACATAATTAAACATTCATTATAAAGACCTATTATATACATTGTAGATTTATAATTAATTTGGAATAACAGAGACATTGTGTTACACTAAGGCTGTAAATAAGAACCCTCCTCTAGAGTCTAGAATGAAGTAGTCAAAGGTCTGATGAAAAAATAACCATGAATGGGATTCATCAGGGTGTCAGTATGCACATTGGCTAACTAACAGGCCACATGTAGACATTTAACTACAACAATCAACAGCATCAGGGTGCCAGGTAATACTCTATATGATATTTGTGTGATTCTACTGTTCTGATTCCCAGAATGATGCCAATTCTACAGGAAAACAAATTATGATTCTATAATTATAAACAATGTTTAATTACCTGGATCAGTTCATAACAATCTTAACAGTTTATTGAACACTAGCATGGTCACACTAATTGACGTTTTGTCCGCCATGTTCCAACACTGGCTGCCATCACGGTGCCAAAGCAGCATCATGGCAACTAATGACATACTAGTGCCAGTGACATCATTAAATGGTACAATTCAGGCCAAGTTTTCATTCTTTTGTGTGTAATTCAAGCATGTCGGAACATTGTGGACGTGGTCGGTAATCCTTCAAATTGACTTGGAGGAATATCTCTTGTATTTATAAGACAGGTACCGGTAATGATAATTACAGATCACACTGACTTTACACCTGCCTGACAGTCTTAATATATGAGGCTTCATCACAAAGTTTGTGTGCTTACTCCATCATGAACTTTTAATCGGAAATTATTAAGGCCTATTAGGAAAAAATACAATATTTGAATTTCAATTTAGCAGTTTACATAACAGTTCAGTGTTTTTAGCTGATTTCGGCCATATGTGGGAAGTCTTGGTCCATATTATGGTATGGGTTATCAAGTGATACAACCCCATCATTGAAATATACATATCGTAATTATCATAATTAATGTAGTTTCATTTCTATATCCACAACCTACATGTAATTACAATTTGTTTTATTTTACATCATATTAATTACCAATTTTCATATAAACATAACAAATCAATTAATAATAACAAATAACTCTAATTTCAAGAAATCAAGTAATAAACTAAATTAATTATAAAGTAAGCTGTTATAAAAAAAACAAAAAAAAGTTCCAACAAAAATCTTTAGAATTCATTATGGTGCATCAGAAAAAATTTCTTAATGACATACCATAGTTCCATAATTTCATTCTAAAAGAAGCTTTTCACTTTAATAAGAAAAAAACCCAAAATAAGGCTTTTAAGCAAAGGGACTAAAGAGTTTCTTATACTGCTAGTATAAGTATAATATACATAAATGCATTCTTTTGAGTGACATAACAACATCTTACATTATCTACATAATTATGTTTTAAGAAACATGATCAAGTCAGACTATTACTAAGTATATAAATGCATTTTTTACATGCAACAAAAATGTCAATTCAATCATCCATGATCTAGGACTAACAGGTTTTCCAGGCTAGACTTTTTCCAAAGTTGTTTACAGAAAAGTTTAAAGGTTATACCGGTAACTCTGGCAACAGCGACATCAATGGCTAAGATGCAAGATGGCAGAGAAGGTAAACACTATATACAGAACATGCTATGCAAGGTGACAAAACAAAATTGCACAAATTAAAATTAAATTACTTTAAATCACTAATATTTATCATGAATGTGTAAATTAATTTTAACACTACAGTGATTATTAAATCATGAGCATATTTATTTATGGATTTATAGTGAACAAACTTGACTGGTAAGCATGAACAAAATTCATATGGATTTACTTTGAAAAATGAGCATTGGCAAAATCACATACTCCCTTTAAAGGGGGGGGTATAAAAAAAGATATACCTGAAAAAGATTAAAGTACAATTCTATTGCAGAGCATGATTCAATGATAAATTTTTTTCATTTAGCAATAAATGTAACAATTTAGCTTTACATAATAAAGATTTTTTATCATTTCTAAGATTTTTTCGGATAAAAATTTATCAAAAGCAAGCACTAATATTCGATTAAAGCACTATAATCTTATTATTAATGTATTTCATTATGGATTTATACTGACAAAAATAAACAATAACAAAATGATAATCACAGAATAAAGACAATTTCAATAAATTTCATCAGAAAAACACAAAATACATGAATTTTAGTGAAAATTAAGATCATTAATGGAAAATTTAATGACAATTTCAATATTCTAGTATTACATTATGGATTTACTGTATAAAAAGAAGTTGTTTCATTATGAAACAAAAAAAGAAGACAATGTATTTGATACTGCCATTAGATACAAAAGACAATATTGTTACATACAAAATACCTAAAAATTAACTGAATACAATCCCACTCCAAGTAAACAGTATATATGCTATACCTTCACTTACTAATAGTTTTGAAGTATATATAACTGATGTACATGTACGACTTCATATATGTAAAAAGAAAAATTACACCGTCAATAGCAGAAGTAACTTAATACCATACTGCACATATCAAACACAGTACCCTATCCAAATATAATGACCAAAGTTTATCGTAGTCAATATTAGAAATAATATTGAATGTTGATGTCCTTTATAAAATGTATAAAATTTATGAAATTTCCAGTAACTGAAAATTTTAAGATGGAAAATTTTGTTTTTATGATAGTCCAACAATTTCTTCTGTGTCTGGATCAATGTCGATGTCATAGAAACAAGGTCTGGTTGGCAGTCCTGGCATGGTGGTCATCTAAAGAAGAAAAAAGAAAAGTTTCTTTTCATTATGTAAGATTTCATTTTTATTATCATTTACCAGTAAATTAAATTCATAAACAAATAATTGATCAGGCAGTGATGTAGCACAGTCAGATTTCATTAGCTAACATTTGTTTATAGCTGATTAGTAAAGATGAACCCAAATTAATTAGTCTTAATATAATTATGTGGTATATGAATGAATCCTATACTCCAGGAACTAAGAAAAGGAAAAAGTCTACAATATTACCAGTATTTATTTTGGGCAAGATATCATTCTGGTTCACACACAGAGAAAGTTCAAATGTCGAGTTGCTCTGAACTTGAGCCTAAACCCTAAACTTCAATATAAAACTTACTGTTCCTAACAGAGGGAAGATAAATCCTGCTCCAATACTGGCCCTGGCCTCTCTGATCGGTACAGTAAAACCTGTGGGCCGTCCTTTCTTTGTGGGGTCATGTGACAAAGACAGATGAGTTTTTGCCATACACATGGGAAGATCATTAAATCCCTGGAAAAAAAACAAAGAAAATTAATTAAAACTACTGTTCAATGTCAAAAACTTCTTTACAAAACTCCAAATTTAGACAATACATGTACTAATTTATTACATTTGTATATCAAATGATTATTACATGTACTATTTTAAATTTGTAAAACCTAGCTTTTACCAAATGGCACATTTTAACCAGGTATGCCATAGCTAACTACAAGAGAATATAGCAAAACAAAATATAACATATTTGTTGGACAAAATTAATTCTTCTTTTTACACTACTGGTATTAACAAATCCTCATTGGCCAAGTGGTTTAAATTGTGCACTTACAGATCATAATGCTTCCACTGCCTAGGTTTGCATTCAACTTATGACAGATCCTAATGCAAGAAAGTTTGTCCATTCATTTGCCATAAGTTGGTGGTTTTCTCTGGACTCTGGGTTTCCTCCACCATCCCTGGACTGGTTGCCTCAAAGTAAGTGAAAAAATCATGACCAGGGCATAAAACTCAATTAATCCACTCAGCCTGTTTCATATTGTTTCAATTTCAAATAACATGATGAAAATATAATCCAAACTATTCTTAAATCTCCACTTATTATATTGCAATGACATGTTTAGAGGAACGGCATTTTGCCATCAACATACTTTAATATCTCTCCATTTTTCACATATTCCATATTTATTTACCTGTTTTTTATATCTATCAATTTGTTCCTGTGCCTCTGGTAGTACTTCTATTCCATCAGCACCGTATATCTCCTTACAGATGATCTCAATCTTCTGTTCTATTGGCAACTATAATAAAAAAAAATATATGTTACATGTACCATTACAAATAACACTAAGGAAAACTTTAAAAGGGGATGGTAACTTTTCTTATAATTGTATTCCTTCAACATGAACAGTAATTAAGCTTGAAAATTAATAAATAGATGTTAGAAAACTTCAAGTAAATTAATTTTACATCAAATTTTGTTTTAAGGTGGATCTATACCAAGGTGACGTTATTGTGTATATAGAGAAGGCTCGTTGCATAAAAAATTATTCAACTCGTTTAATAAATTCAATATTACATAAACACTCATGCAAGATTCTATTTATTATATAATCCCATAAAAACTGTTTTTTCGAAGATTTAAAACTTGTCTTCTCATTATAAAGAAAACAGCTGATTGACCGAAACACAACAAGTTCACGTAAATGTGTACATGCGCCAAAATTAATCCTGCTGAAATATTAAAAGTAAACAATAGTCTGTCCGCAGGATACAAAAACAAAACGAACATTTTCAATTTAAATACAATGTACCTTCCTTTTAGAAGAATAGTACAAAAGTATCAGCTTAAATTAGAATCAACAGTGTCAAATGAAACAAACAACTGTGGATTAGGTCAATTGTGTGACGTCACTCTGGAATGACTTTATGCTTTTATGACGTCACACTCATTCAATACGATTTTTATTGTATGACCGTATTACATGGATTATTGAGTAGATTATATAATAAACACTTTTACGCTGTATGGTTTGATCTTTTTTTCATCTATGAAGTCATGAATGTGTGGTCTTCAGTTCCTACAGATTAATGGCGGGAACGCGGCTACACATATCATTTAGAATAATGTTCTACATCCAAGTTATTGAATTCAAAAGTGTTAATGGAAATCTTAGATTTATGTTTAAAAGAAACATGACATTTGCTTTATAAGATTATTTATTATTCAAATCATGAATTTACCGATACCAATTTGTAATTCAGGAGTACTTACAGTAACGTCATACAGGAATTTGAAGTTACTTGGTTGTTGAGTGGCTTTGTTTACGGCCTCTGCTAAGTCTGCAGCTCCAGCACCGCCTTTAGCCCAATGGTGACATATCACTGCATCAAAAGCTCCAGAATCTCTGGCTATCTTCTGTACTAGCTGTAACTCAGCCTCTGTGTCTGTACTGAAATTAAAATACCTCTCTGTTTTATATAAATATGTTCAACACTTGTGCAATGAAACAGGCAAATTTAGGGAATTAGGATCCCCAGTCAGTAAGTATTTTTTGTGATTTGCATTTATGTTCAAAAGGCCATAACTCCCAGAAAATAAGCAAATCAACTTGGGTTAATGATATGCACATGTTCTATCACTGCCGATGCTTTGTACCAAGTTTTGTAAAATAGTGCTTCATAGTTTTGGAGAATTAGTCCAGACAAGAAGTGTCTGGACAGATGGAAGATCCAATATTTGGACATGGGAGCTAAATATAATCCTTATATTTTGGATTTTCCTGACAAATTGATCCACTTTCCTATCGATTATATATAGTGTTTACTTACACAAAAGAATTAACGGCTACTACAACAGGAACACCAAACTTGTTAGCATTCTCTATCTGCTTCTGCAGATTACAACAGCCTTTCTCAACTAATTCTAGATTCTGCAATACAAAGTACCACAGTAAATAACTATGATAGTGGTTACCCATACAATTCCAGAATATTAAAATAATTTTCCAGTTTAGTTTGGGTTATTTGGTGGCCGAGTGGTCTCTAAGGCATATGCTTACCAACACAGTGTCTCTCACTGCCAAGGTTTCAAACCCAATTCAGGACAAATCTTACTTTGAGAAAGATTTTAGTTCCCTTGCAGGAGGAGGTCGTGGCTTTCTCCAGGTACTCCATCATCCCAGGACTGACAATCTCAATACAAGTGAAAGAATCTTGACTGTAACATCAAAAACCATCACTCCACTCAAGTTAAGTTTGAAGGTAAGCAGTTTAATCAGGTTATTATACTGATTTTCAGTTCTAGAATTGTGAAGGAAACCTGATTATCTAGAACAAACACTAACCTTTGACAAACTTTCTCATGATAGTTTCTAAGATTTAAATAATCCATTGTTTTTTAACCTAGTGAGGGCATTGTGAACCAGCGCTTTTGACTACTCCATTATATGTTCAATAAATACTCTTTTGAAAATGTAAAAGTACCATGCCTCATAGCTGTCCTTTTCATAATCTCTATAAATTATTATAAATTAATATGTAATTTGTCAAAATCATAACATTTTAGCATGTATTTCAAAAAAGTAATACAGTAAATTGCATAGAATATGAATCACAGAGCCTTTGCGATTAAGCATGTCTGACTGTATATGAAAATCCTGTCCATGTCTATATATACCTCTTCAACATAGGCCTTTGGTAGTGGTACTCCTGCTGTGACATTTGGACCACCTCCATGCATCTTAATGGCCCTTACTGTAGCCACCAAAACGACTCCATTTGGAATAAGTCCTGAATATCTACATTTTATGTCAAAAAACTTTTCCATGCCAATATCTGCACCAAACCCTGCTTCAGTGACTGAAAAATAAATGTTAAACTGTTGTCAGACATCTGGTTCTTTTACACATTTAATGAGACTGTAAATTATATGTAATGATGAAACTGTAGACAGACATCTATTTCAAGTACTGAAATGTGACAGCTGCAAACATATGTAGTGACCTAGCATGAATTTCATGGGGCATTTTCTCTACAATATTAATTTCTTGATAGAAACCCAGTTTTGCGAATACTAGTATGGCATATCACAGCAGTAGTGTTATTGTTCTAAACTTGATCAAGACACAATTGATTTCTCTCAATTTTCAAAAGATTTTTATATCACAAAATCTGAATCTTAGTATTTTTTTTTAGTTATTAAAATCTTACTACCATACCAGTATTATAAGAACTGATTTTTTCCAATCTTTTCTTAATGGCTTTGGATACACCTACCATAATATGTTTGCACAGAAATGTTTTTATAAAGAGCATGGGGTGGAATAATTTGATGTTTTTCAGTCAAAATAAAGTTAATTTAATGGAGTCTTTTCACTTTTACCAAAGAAGTTAGTTTCAGATTTTTGGTACAAACCAGAGTGCTCAGAAAAAGCAACAACCATCTACACGTGAACTGACAAAACTTTCTAATGTTAAAATATATGTTAATCTTGCTATAGTGATCCTATGTCTAGAAAGATAACCTGTTAATTAAGACTAGTATTTTAAGGTCCTTCATATTTCAACCCAAAAACCCTTGATACAAAAACCATCTATCTATAAAGTCCATATTTCTGAGATCCCATGGATGGTTTTTGTATTCAGGGTTTACTGAATAATTAGATTCCATAATACAATAAAATATACTTACCTACAAAACCATCTTCACCAACTAATTTAAGACTTATTTTATCAGCGATGATTGAAGAGTTACCATGAGCGATGTTAGCAAAGGGACCAGCATGAACAAATACAGGGGTACCCTACAAAATAATGTCAAAACTCAGAATGAGGACCAACATGAACAAATATAGGGGTATGCTACAAACAATGTGAGATATTATGAAACAGAATACAATGTACTCGACATATAAATTAAACTGGTCCATTAAAGACTCTATCTAATTAAAGTGAGCAGATGATGATCTTTTCGATAGTGTACCTTGCATTATTAAATTTTAAAACTAGGTTTTACTTGTTATATGATAAAAACATCTTTGAAATTGATATGTTTTCATGCAAAACTAACTACAGGTGAACTAAAAAAAGGCATACATAAAGTTTTTACTCACCTCCAAGGTCTGCATAAGATTTGGTCTGATAGCATCCTTCATTAACACAGCTAATGCACCACCAATACCCTAAAAGTTATAATTCAATAATATCAGTTTATAGTAGTGTGTGTCAAATTAATATATTATTAGTGTGCGTACCACGTGTCGGTCATTTAAATCCAGCTTGCTTAAATCACCTGAAAATTTGCTGTCATCGCCAACGGCACAAATTGCGGCTTTTACTAAGGGAGTACACGGTTACCCTTCATCGCTCATTACAGCACAGAGAACTAATCCTTTAACTGACACTACTATCTGTTAACACTGCTGGAGAGAAAGGAACAACCCTAATATTTCAAAGATTTGAATGGCATGGTTAAAAATCAATAAATCATTTACTTACATGGGCTGAGTCATTGCTAAAAATCTAATTTCGACCCAATCCATGGATTATAACCCCTTTAATACACCAAAACGTATTTTGGGTGGGTGTTTACAATGGTAAAAGTTTTGACAAAATGGTAGTGTCTGTCGTGTGACGTAATGGTGACGGAAGAATTTATTATTCGCGTAGGTTCGCAAGGGGTTCAATGAAGAGTAGCTCAAAGGTCGGGTTGAGTTTAAAAGTTTGAATTTAGTAAATTTTTGCAAACGTTAGGGTAGCTCAAAGGTCGGGTTGAGTTTAAGTTTGAATTTAGTCAATTTTTGCAAATGTTTGAAAATGCATAAAGGTAGTTCACTTTATTACTTTAATAAATCAGTTTTGTTCATCCCGGTTACTGTCAAAATCAATCTGTTCTTGAGCAGCACTAACCTACATAAATAGTCAATTCTTCCATCATGACTACGTAACATAAAGAACCCCGCCATTTCGTAATAAAATTGCCATTGTAAACACCCACCCAGGTTATATTTTGTCGCATAAAATGATATATGAAGCAAGGATGAAGTTGAAACAGGAATTTTTAGTAACGACTCGGCTCATGTAAGTAAAAGAATAATTGATTTGTACCCGTCATATTGAAATTTATAGAATATTTTGCGATCTTGCTTTCTCCGAAATAGGCTAATTAAACAGTAATTAATGCGGTAGCAGAAAGTTTGATCTGTACAACTACTCCTCTCATTAATCGGATTATAAAAACATTTATAGGTAATGGCCGCCTGTGATTTCACTGATCGTTCTATTGATCACTCATTGTTTAAATATTTCGAGTTTAAGAAGGTTGTTTGTCATACAATTTTAATTTGCACCTTAACATTACTTTGAGTTATCGGGGGTAATTGAATTATTGGAGTTTGAGTTATCGAAGTTGTATTTATATAGTTTATATAGAAAACTGTTCTGGACAAAATAAAGACTTCGAGTTATCCGTGGTATTTGAGATATCGAAGTTCTACTGTATTTTGTATAAAGTTTTCTACAACTTAATGTACGCCCATTTGGTAAGAAGGAGTGCAGTGTAGCAATGGAGTTTTATGCTCCAGTCAAATTTCTTTCAGCTATGTTGAGGTGGTCAGTTCAAAGATGGTGGAGGAAACTAGAGTGCCTGGAGAAAACTATTGACCTTCTTCAAGTGAACTGAACACTATGACCCATCCCAAGTTGGATTTGAACCTAGGCAGTGAGAGGTTCTGTGATCCTAAAGCACAAGCTTTAGACCACTCCACCATCGAGACTCCAGCCTAGTGAATAAGGTTCAACATGTGCTAATTTCACATCATACAGGGTTCGTACAGACATTTGGACTCCAAATTTAAGGACTTTTAATGGTCTTTTCAGGGTCTCATTTGCAAATTCAAGGCCTAATCAGAAAGACAATTTTAGCAAAAAATATTGGTGCAAAGTCAATTAAATCAATAAAACAATTACTTACGTGCCCATAGTAACGACACTTGAAGTGGATAAGGTTGAAGTTGGGAGTTCGGGAGGGCTAGGTACCTTTAAATTACTCATTTCAACGTAACTTATCATTTTATTTATTTTTATCAGTCTATTTGCAACCACTTAATATCTAAATACAGAACCAAACTGGCCAAATCCAAGGGCTTTTTAGGGCCTCCAGGAGAAATTCAAGGGCTTTTTAGGGTCAGACTTGTTTTTAGGGTCTTTTTAGTGCAAACCTCAAAATTTAAGGACTTTTCCAGGCCTGTACGAACCCTGATCATAACACATACAGGTACTTCTCTAGAAAAAAAACACAACTAAATATATTCAGCAAAACTGTATAAATTCTTAAACAATTTTTAAGCAAATACATGTAACAAAGATTTTCATTTATTTTACCTACACACATACTAATGAAGACATGGGCATCACTATATATGCCTAGGCCATATTCATGTAAAAGTATCAAATATATTTATACATCAACATACCAGATCATCTGCTGTAACTGGTACTCCTGCTTTACTACTGGCTACTACCATTCTTCCCAGCCTCTCTCTCATATCTCTGAGACTGGTAGTCAGTGCTAGGATGGCCATGATTTCACTAGCCACTGTTATGTCAAACTGACACTGAAAAAAAAAACAGTTTTTATAAAGTATCAAATTTACACATTTCAGGTTAGTTTAATTACAGTAAAACCTCATCATAATGTCCCTCAATAAACCCAACCCTTGCATAATGTAACATATTTGTGAAGTCCCAAAGTATTTCTTTCAAGTTTTTTGTTATCAATCTCACCCACTCTATTTATTGCCAAACTCCATTATAATGCCCAAATTTTACCTAACAAATCATGCTGACGAGGTTTTACTGTATACAGTTTATTGACAATGAATTCTCTCTACAAAATTTCATTTTTATTGTTTCTGAAAAATTTGTTAAGTTATCCTTGATAAAGCATGGTAAACTGTATTTTTTGGTATTCAACTACCACAGTGATGATTTTCAGAGTTTAACGTCTACATGTGGCCTGGTTTGTCAATGTATTGAACAACTAATACTTCAGAAAGATTTCATAAAGGTTAAATATTTTATCTGTTTTCAGAAAGAGAAAAAGTTTTTGAAAATGCTATGTTGCATGATTTCTTGTTCATAGAGAATTTGTTTTGAAAATGTTTCTTTACAATGGTTACATGGTCATTATTTACCTCTCTCGTATGACCTTTCTCATTTGGACCTTGACCAACTGTTATTTTTCTCAGGAAACGATCATTGGTATCCATCACTGAAACAAAATTTTTTTAACTTTAGAATGAAACTGCATATCAAAATACTGGAACATTTTTATCTGCGATTATAACACATTGAGTCATTAAAATTGTTTCCATTTTTGGAAGCCATTGTCCATTAATTTCAGAGGAATTATTTCAAAAAGTAGCCTACTTAAGCAAATTTGAGAAAAAAACCTTTAAAATGGACTAAATTTTCATAAATTTCAGAAATATGCCTAGTAATAATTTTAAAATTAAGGAAACCTAGTGAGTATAGTAAAAAGTTGTTTACATGTGGAAAATTTTTAATTGATGTCCATTCACTTTAATTATTATTTTGTTTTACCTCGTTGCCATGTAATGGTAGCTGGATCAATATCTAATCTAGAAAACTTGGTTATTTCTTCTTCTGTTAAGTCATTGGGATTTGTTTTATCAATGCCAAGTTTCTAAAATTACAAAAACATCAAATACATAATTTATATAAATTTTTTTTATCATCTTATACATCATATTATTTAGACAAGTCTTAAGCCTGAGACCTTGCAACAGTCATGCTTGAAATATTATATAAATATTCTTTTAAAAAAAACCCATTAAAATTAAGAAAATTTTGAACACTGCAGTTATTTACTTAACACACATAGTATTAAGAACCTGGCGACAGTGAGCAAATTACCAGTAATCTTTTATTGATAAACTAATGTACATATAAAAGCATTTAAAATCTAAATATTGATACCCAACAGAACAAATTCCTATCACATGCTTATAGTAACAGATGAAGCCTAAACGGCCATGTAAATGAAAGCACCATACTAACAATGATAGCACCTCTCACCACTTAGGTTTTTGGAAGATTGTAAAGTGAGAAAACCTGCTGTTTTCTCTGGGAATTCAGGCTTACTACACCATTCCAAAATTCTTATTGGATATACATGTATAAGTGAAGGAATCTTGGCTGGGGTATAAAACGTCAACATAACTCAACTCTAGAGAAAATACTTAATTATTTTAGATAATGATATTTTAAATGTGAAGGTGGTTGTTGAAATAATACTTTGTTATATGTAAATAGATATATGTACTACAAAAAGTTAAATTGAAATTTCATTCATTTTAGGTAACAAAAAGCTGTAAAACCTTCAGTCTCTCCAGTTGAATTTTTGAGAAATTTCTTTTCCCTTTATTGTCAGGAACAAGACGTCCATACAAAGCTTTGTCACTCTGAGTACTCTCATGGAACATTCTGGCTTCAATCTGTGCGGCGAGAAGATTGTTAGCCGCAGTGATAGCATGGATGTCACCAGTTAAATGTAGGTTAAACTCCTCCATAGGAATAACTTGTGAATAACCACCACCAGCAGCACCACCTGGTAGTAATAAAACAATATGTATTAAGAAAAGCCTCTAGTGACTGTTAAGCAAGTTCCTTCATTTCACGTTGCTACCCACTTGCTTTGCATCTGGTTGATGGACTGTTAAAGTAGAAAATTCTGCAACTGCGTTAGCAAGCACTTAAAAGTCGTCCCGAGTGTGTGCAAGTGCAAAGCAGACATGCATAATACACACTTTCAGTAATTTCCACATCCAGGTAGCCTAGTGTGATCAGGCTAACACTAGCACCATAGTGTAAAGATTAAAATGTGCCAATACAAGCACTAAGCTTTCTTTAAGTGTGTAATATAGCAAATAGTAAATGAGTATAGAAGGAATATATGAAAATATTAATAGAAACATTCCTTCTTGGATAATAACTTAATTCATCACAGCCCTATAATAACAAATGCCAGATACTCACCTTTGATACCAAATGTAGGTCCTTGTGATGGTTGTCTCACACATGCAAATATGTTCTTTTTGGACTGTGAACCAAGTGCCTGTGCTAAACCAATAGTTGTGGTACTTTTACCCTCTCCTAGTGGAGTTGGTGTTATTCTACAATATATACACAGTTATCTTTAAATCATTATAGTAGGAAAACACTACTGAGGAACAACTGAAAATATTTAATGTGCAAAATGTACTTAATGTTTGTTTTGAAAACTATTTCTTTAATATTTAGCCTACTTGCATTCTTAATTTTTATTATAATTTGACAAATTGCAATGGAATTTAAAAGGCATACCAGTAGGTAAACAATATGACAATGAAATTCCTTATTTTTAATAATGCTTCACAAACTCAGGAACCATACATTGCTTGGCACATACATGTTCAGCAATAAACTGGAAATATGGAGGTCCCTAGAATTGCCCCATTGGTATATAGTTACCAAATTGCAGCTGGACTCTGTAAGGATGGTTATTGAGTATTTTCATGTTATATCGATAGCCATTTTGTTTTCACCCAGCCTGTAACACAAAACAGTATGTCTGATGTTAAATATTCACTCACCCAGTAACGACAATATATTTGCCATTTTTCCTGTCTTTCAATCTATCCAGAACTTTCAAGGAAACTTTTGCTTTCTTCTTTCCATATAAATCTACTTCTTCTGTCAATAATCCAATCTCTTTAGCAAGTATGTCTACATTCTTTGGAGTCTGAGACTGGGCAATTTCTAAATCACTATAAAACAAAGAAGAATTATAGAATCCTACACCAATGACAGTACAAAATAGAGATACCTGAGAAGAGAATTAATATTTCCTGTCCAGAACAAGCTTTAGCAAGTATTTCTACATTAATGTAACTTTTTGCTTAGTTTTAGGATTATTTTTACCATAAAAGCTTCACAAACCAGGGGAAATATTGGATATGGGAGAAAAAGAATGAGAATGACTTCCTTTTTTTCCAGAAAATAAAGAATCTCATCCCTCAGGTTAAGATTTCAATGTCTCCACTATGAGATTTCAATGTCTCCACTACAAATAAGTAGTAGAATATATAATTCCCGTCCAAAACAAGTTTCAAAGATTATGTCTATGGTACATTTTTTGGAGTCTGAGACTGCACATTGCAAATGATTTTACTTATACAATATGCCATTGTGTTTGTGTACCCAAACACTTTTAGAAAACATACTTTGAAATTTATATTGATTCAAGATAAACAATCTGAACTTGAAAGTTTATTTTGATATATTGGCATTCAGGTTATAAAAATTCTCATAATGGCCTTACCTTGGGACAGGAACTTTCAAACCCAAAGGCAGTAATTTTAAATTCCATTTCTGGGATGTCTAAAAAACAGAGAAAAAAATACATGAACATTTGCGTCTGTAAATTTTGAGAATTTGTTTCACATTTCTGTTACTATGGATATCTAACTAGGTATTCCACAGAGATGCAAAAAGTTAAATTCCAAAACATGAACTTTTGGTCCTCATGTGTAGCCTTTGCCAGACTCATCAAACTTTTGGTTCTAGCATAAAATGAGGCATGCCTGGATAGCATGAAATAGCAAATATAAATGAAATTTGTGAAGACTAGAAATTACTACAAGTGACATTATTCTACTGTATATTTACAAATATGTTTGTATGTTTTGAGAGCGGAGCGGAGTAATGGGTGTAATGGGGTTTTATGCTTTCACTTATTTTCAGGTGGCTAGTTCTGGGATGATGGAGGAAACTAGAGAGCATAGAGAAAACAAGAGATCTTCAGCAAGCAAACTAACAAACTTTCTCACACTAGGATCTGTCCCGAGTGGGATTCAAACCAAGGCAGTGGGAGACAATGTAATCTAAAAGTGTGTGTTTAGACCACTCAGTCACTGAGGCCCCTTACTGAGTTAAGAGCAAAATCCTGATGTAGCAGGTATCCACCAAACATTCTTTATCAGTTCTTCTTCCAATTTTCTCCAAGATAAAAACTTTCCCAGGTTCTGACATTCTATTTTTTTTCTCCAAGGGATCAGCTAAACATCTAAATTCATAATCGAGCTCAATCTATTGAACATTTAATAGCTATTATAAGATATTGTTCATCAAACTTACATCAGCCTCTGCAACCCTTTTGGCTTGATTGACTGTATTCCACAGAAGCATTGATACAGTCATGGGTCCAACTCCGCCTGGTACAGGAGTGATCCAAGAGGCAACTTTCTGTGCCTCCTCAAAGTCAACATCTCCAACCAAGCGTCTTCCTGATTTCTTTGTATCATCTAACAATGAAATGCAAACAGAAACAAAAAGAATATATGAAGAATTAATTACCAAACCAAATACACAAGACTATGAGAGTAACGAAGCTTACATTTACTGTCTAAAACACAAAGGAATTTTTGGTATTTTTTGTGAAATAGGTTTGCCAGCGTACCATATCACTGTACTCCTAAATGTTATTGAACAGTGCAGAAAGTTATTGAAAACTTTTACATTGCAAATTCCCAGAAAACCAGTAATGTTGTTTGTATGAGAAAACATTCTGAACAAATATTATGGATATTACGGTATGTTGTACATTGGTGAATTCCATTATAGTGATGTAACATTTCTGAAACTTTGATATATAATGGTTTCCCACATCATCAAACCTGATCTAATGCTTTAGAGGCCCAAGTCAAAAACATTCATTGTACCAACAAAGTTTTGTTCACTGTACTTTTTAATGTCTTACTTCAGACCATATCAATGATATTTTGAAAAAGAACTTTTCTAATTAAACATGCAGTAATGATCAACAATAAGTCGAACTGGGTAATAGGATACCAACTCGTGGACAGCCAGAGGCTGTGTGTCATCTCTCAGGACATAAGCTTCGTCCAGCAAATTAATGATAATTTAAATGCTTGAAATCAAACTACAGTAGAACTTCGATAACTCGAAGTGCACGGGACTTCGATCACAACTTCGAGTTATCGGGGTGTTCGAGTTTTCGAAGTTGAAGAATGACGTCACAATGTAACTTTCATTTCTTTGGGAGAAATGTTGGATGGTGTAAAACTGTTTACCGATACACTGGTGTAATATGTACCGGTATTACATAAAATTATAAATGAATTAAAATCAAATTATTAATTATGTTTTTATAAGGACTGATGGCGACAACAAATGCATACGTGAAATGCAAAAAATGTGTATAACCAATACATGACCGTAATGCATTCAAAAAACTGAATCAGATAAATATATCCAAGTACATTGTATGTTATAATATACAAAACAAGATGCACATTTTATAGAAATTATAAAGCTAGTGTGCCTACCACGTGTTAGTCATTAAAACCCAGCTTAAATCACCTGAAAATTTGTCGTTGTCGTCAGCGGCACAAAACTGGGGTACACGGTTACACTTCATCGCCCATTACGGCACAGAGTACTAATCCTTTAATTGATACTAATTAATACAGTAGCAAAACCTTTGATCTGTACCACTTTTCCAATCATTAATCGGATTATACAGAAGTATTACAGCTAATTGTCGATTAATTACCGTGTTCTCACTGAAACGTTCTATTGGTCACCCATTGTTAAAAATATTTCGAGTTTTAGAAGGTTGTTTTTCCTATTTTTTTTAATTTTGCACCTTAACATTACTTCGAGTTATCGGGGGTATTCGAGTTACAGGAGTTTGAGTTATCGAAGTTGTATTTATATAGTTTATATAGAAAACCGGTCGGGACAAAATTATTACTTCGAGTTATCTGTGGTATTCGAGATATCGAAGTTCGAGTTATCGAAGTTCTACTGTAGTTTTTTTAAAGTAAGAAATTCATTATAAATTTAGTTTAGTTACCTGGAATGGAATTAATTCCACAATCTATGACTACTGCTCCAGGTTTGATCCAATCTCCCTTGACAAACTGTGGTTTACCAATGGCCACGACCACTATATCACCTTTTCTTACCTTTAAACAAGCATGTATAAATACATGTACAGTGGAATCCAGATACAACACAACACTTATTTGTATAAAAATATTTTTGAAAATCAATCATTTTTCAACGAAACATTCAAAATGGTTTGATTTCTGTCATTTTAGCTTTTTTTGAAGGCCCTTCCAATATAAGATCTTTTGTGCTTTTGAATTCATGATATAATTACCCAAGGATAAAATATGGAAATTAAGAAAAACATTTAATTATAAATATAACATGGGATATACTGACCACATCTGGTAAATCTACAGTTCTGGAATGACACACAGTAACAGTAGCATGATTCCATGTTAACAAGTCTGACATAGGAGACCCAACAATTTTACTTCGTCCCAGTACTATAGCTGTTTTACCCTGGATACTGACACCTAGATCCAAATAAAATACAGTAGAACTAGTCTTAAAGGTCACCTCTTGGATTTAAAGGCTAGTAAAATTTTATCCCAATTGCTCTTTATTTATATTATCTAACCTGTATATAAGGGTCATATGACCATAAAAACAATTTTTACTGGTTCCTTTAGGTGGGCTTTATAGACAGGTTTGACTGATAATAATTACCATACTGTACAATGCTAATGTAATTGTTTCTTAAAATACATTCACTAATAACAATGACTAAAGTATCTGGTTGTAAATCAATTCTTATTAAATTTTCTTCGTTCAGACGTCACCCATCTTTTTCGATCTGCAATACTAGTATTTTATCAACAGTTTAGTCCATAAAAAAATCCAAACAAAAATGTAAACACAGGTTACAGACACTCGCACTCATTTCAGGGGTATGACAAAAATGGCCAAATTTGGCTAAAACTCAAACAAGCCCAAATCCAAATTTTAAATATTGTCTTCTTAAAAATGTCCAGAGTTGCCAAATTTTCTAACATGTGAAAAAAGGTCTGGGTGAAAAGTTACAAGTCTCAAACTTCCAGAGTTGCCAAATTTTCTAACCCTGTGACAAAATATCATCTGTATTTACAAGCAAAAATGCACAATAAACAGTGCACAGAGAATGCAAGAAACAATATCCCAAAGCCTTAAGATTTTCATGGAAATAAAAGTGCATCTATATAATGTCAAATTTCCTTACAGTTAACATACTGCAAACCAACTTTATTTGCATGTGACTATCTTTTGTGTGTTTTGCATGGAAAATAATTCCAGAAGTTACCCGGTAGTTGTGGTATTATTTATACCAAATATTCAGCTAAAGTCCATATTGCAAAAGTAAATAGTCACTAAATGGTTTGGGTTAGAGAATTGCAAAAGTAATATCTGCAAATAAAAGTCTGTTTACAGTAACTAGGCATTATAAAATTATATCCCATACTGCATCAGGATTATCTCCAATGAGACAACAGGAGAATCATTACCTGTTCTCTTTATAAGTTCCAAACATCCTGCAGGTGTACATGGTAATACACAATCTTCTAAGTCTCCTCTAGCCAGTTTACCTGCATTACTCTGATGTAACCTAAATGCAAAGTAACATTTCAAAATTGTGTACAAAATTCATAAGATTACTGTAAACGTATTTAATTTGTGTGTATTTATTTTCGGGGTATAGGAAATTTAAACATATCCGCGTAGTTAAATTTTCGTGTTTTTGAAATATGCACTATAACACAATAACCATAATATAATTTTCACTCTGTATTAATTTTCGCGCAAAACAAACGACCATAAAATAAGTGGAAATTAGTACACCGCGAAAATAAATACATTTACAGTAACTTGAGCTATCAGAAAGACATTTAAAAAATTGATTACTGGGTAGAATAAGTTTTTATCCAGTACTGTTCATGGTCTTTTTTCACAAATTACTTTATAGTGCATGTACTAATTTATAAAACTAAATTATTCTGGTATTTTTTTATAATATAAAATATCCTTACCCATCCACATCTTTTGAAGGCAAAATTGCATTTGTTACCAAGTGAGCATCTATTTCATTCACAGTGTCCAATGGCAACTAAAATAAAATAGAACATGTTAAAGATGAGATATATACAGTTAAACATGTCTATAAAGGCCACCTAAGGGAACCAGTAAAAGTGACCTTTATGGGCAGGTGGCCTTTATATACAGGTTCAAATAATATGAATAAAGAACAATTGGGATACAATTCAACTGGTTTTATAAGTAGGTGGTCCTTATAGAGAGGTGATCTTTAAAGAAGGTTGGACTGTTTTTAAACATAGTGCAGGACAACTGAAAACTGAAATTAAGATTTGACCTTTTGATCTTGAACACACCTAAATATGGTACGTAGTACATGGTCTCATGTTAGTATACAATTGTGCTAAGTTTGACCAAAATCCATACCACTGTAAAATAAATTTTTTATGTGTCAGAGGAGACAAGTATTACTGCTCATCATAAAGATTTAATTTTGTTTTTAATTTTCACATACACAGTTGGTGATGTTTCAATATAAATAAAACAATCTACAGTAGAGTTCCAGACATTGATGTAAAACTCCACTGACTAACTTTATTTCAATAAATACTTTGCCAAATGTTAGTGGTTTTGTCTGGTATTCTGGCTTCTCTAACCAATCCAGAACTGAGTCTGGATACAAGTGAAGCAACCTTCAGTTGGTCATTTAACACCATTCCAACCATCATTAAACTAACCTACCATACTACTGTTTTTCAGGATGTTTGTAATATACATACCTGTACAATCATACCATGGACAGTTGGGTCATCATTAAGACTTGTATACATACCTGTACAATCATACCATGGACAGTTGGGTCATCATTAAGACTTGTATACATACCTGTACAATCATACCATGGACAGTTGGGTCATCATTAAGACTTGTATACATACCTGTACAATCATACCATGGACAGTTGGGTCATCATTAAGACTTGTATACATACCTGTACAATCATACCATGGACAGTTGGGTCATCATTAAGACTTGTATACACACCTGTACAATCATACCATGGACAGTTGGGTCATCATTAAGACTTGTATACATACCTGTACAATCATACCATGGACAGTTGGGTCATCATTAAGACTTGTATACATACCTGTACAATCATACCATGGACAGTTGGGTCATCATTAAGACTTGTATACACACCTGTACAATCATACCATGGACAGTTGGGTCATCATTAAGACTTGTATACATACCTGTACAATCATACCATGGACAGTTGGGTCATCATTAAGACTTGTATACATACCTGTACAATCATACCATGGACAGTTGGGTCATCATTGAGACTCTGTACCATAGATAACACCTACAACAGATTTAAAATAATAAGATACTTTCATGTTCAGTTTTGCTGTATTTATATACAAATGTACATTACCAGGTACCATTAAATTAAGTGCTATGTTAATTATGTTAAATATGGAAAATATCAAAAACAAAATCGAAAACAAAATCCAATTCTTTCAAACTTCCATAACAAAATAAAAGTCATTTTTTTCAACAGGAAAACAGGCATTTCAATCATAATATAGCCGTAGCAAGAAAAAAATTATCATAGCTGTGGCATAGGAGTGGGTTGTCAATAATAACATGACATCACTGAGAGCCAATCCTTTCAAGCTAGAAAAGATGAGACCAATCAAAATGCTTGAAAAAAAGGAGAATTGAATTATTCTTTTCTAACAGAAATGGAATGTATCTAAATTCAAAATTTTCAACTAAAATGGCATTATTTATTTTACCTCATCCTGTGTTGATGTATTGGGTAATTGTATATGTCTTGCTTTAACTCCAACGGCTTCTGCACTCTTCAACTTTTGGTTGATGTAGACATTTGAATCTTCACGATTTCCAACCTTTCAAAACATACAACATATGAAAGAATAATCACACACAGTCTTATTAGCCAATATAATGGATCCATTTATCGCATCAGGATTACAAGTCATTAAGACATTAGCAACAATGCCCAAAAAGCATTTAGGTCAGTGTTCATGTATTAGCAACATCACCCAAATGAGCATTTCGGTCAGTGTTCATGTATTAGCAACATCACCCAAATGAGCATTTCGGTCAGTGTTCATGTATTAGCAACATCACCCAAACAAGCATTTGGGTCAGTGTTCAGGTATTAGCAACATCACCAAAACGAGCCTTTGGGTCAGTGTTCGGGTATTGGCATCACCACCCAAACGAGCATTTGGGTCAGTGTTCATGTATTAGCAACATCACAAAAACGAGCCTTTGGGTCAGTGTTCGGGTATTAGCAACATCACCCAAACAAGCATTTGGGTCCATGTTCGGGTATTAGCAACATCACAAAAACGAGCCTTTGGGTCAGTGTTCGGGTATTAGCAACATCACCCAAACAAGCATTTGGGTCCATGTTCGGGTATTAGCAACATCACCCAAACAAGCATTTAGGTCAGTGTTCATGTATTAGCAACATCACCCAAACAAGCATTTGGGTCAGTGTTCAGGTATTAGCAACATCACCAAAACGAGCCTTTGGGTCAGTGTTCGGGTATTGGCATCACCACCCAAACGAGCATTTGGGTCAGTGTTCATGTATTAGCAACATCACAAAAACGAGCCTTTGGGTCAGTGTTCGGGTATTAGCAACATCACCCAAACAAGCATTTGGGTCCATGTTCGGGTATTAGCAACATCACCCAAACAAGCATTTGGGTCCATGTTCGGGTATTAGCAACATCACCCAAACAAGCATTTAGGTCAGTGTTCATGTATTAGCAACATCACCCAAACGAGCCTTTGGGTCAGTGTTCGGGTATTAGCAACATCCCCCAAATGAGCATTTAGTTTCATGTTCGAGTATTAGCAACATCACCCAAACGAGCATTTGGGTCAGTGTTCATGTATTAGCAACATCACCCAAACGAGCATTTGGGTCAGTGTTCGGGTATTAGCAACATCACCCAAACAAGCATTTGGGTCAGTGTTCGGGGAAAGTCATTTGACAGAAGAATTTTTCCATATCCTTTATTCTTGCCCTCTATTTCACTTCAGCTCATCAAAATGTTGCTTTGTAATAAGTTTAAGTAAGGTATTTACTGTAGCTTACTAGAAATAATATAAACACCCACAGTCAGCATATTGTAACACACCACCCAGCCTGTGGGTGCACTCTCAACCCTAGACTCAACGGAGGACAGCCATCCTCGAATGCCTACAGGATTGTACAGAAGGGTGTAATAAATATCTTATCAATTATCAAATCTATTAATTTCTTACATTCAAACATAAGACTTGATAAGGTGATACAGTCTTGTATTAAACATTACATGTACTTAGGGGATAATAGAACTTTATGTTGATATTGATATTCAGATATTTCATGGGCAACCTTGGAAACAGTCAAACCTGTTGTCCTCAGGTAGAAAGGATGACCAGTGAAAGTGTTACATCTGGTCACAAGGATGAGGGTAAGTTTCGCAAGGGTCATCCCTGATACAAAGTGATAGAAGCTTTGGCTGTTCCCAAAACACCCATGTTTATATCCAATCAATTTGTTCTCACATGAAACAGTTCATTTACTATTTCATGTCATGTTAATATCCAATCAATTTGTTCTCACATGAAACAGTTCATTTACTATTTCATGTCAGCCAGAGAAGTAATAGAGATTGGCATAAACAGGTTGTATACTTTATTACCATGTATTTTAGGCCAATAGGGGATTGCCGGTAGGTAATTATATTACATTTTACTGTTGAATTCTGGTGATCGTCGAAAACAGGTAACACAAGGATATATTTATGTATGTTGTTACCTGTACAATGGCAAGACCTGGACAAAATCCTGTGTACTTCTGCTGAAGAGATTCAATTTCACTCTTCAAATTCTTTTTTATATCTCTACAAAAGAAAATTAGCATATATGGTTAAGAGAGAAAGAGAGAGAGAGTGTGTGTGTGTGTGTGTGTTAAGTTTTTCTTTAAACTTTCATGTGATATAAATTGGCAAATTAAGACAGGATTAGGAGAATGTTCAAGTAAAATGTTATTACCATCACAGATTCAGGACTGTGTATGGTGATAGGGGCGGGGGAGGGGGTGGGGGCAGGCCTTAGATAGAATTTTTAATTCCATTTGGCACAGTGCCTAGTTGAATAAGAATACCACTCGGCACTTGAAACAGTTCAAGTTGCACATATGATGCAAACGTTCAAATGATTTTGTTGATTCACACTTGTAACAGAACGGCAAGATTTTTACAGAGGGGTCCGGATTGTTACAATTGACCTCTTTATACACAATTTTTCCGAATTACACTAAAGTGTCTGTTGTTTATTAATTGTAACAAGCCCATGATGTATATGTCTGATAAATTTAACTCCGCACCGTGACGAGTGCAATTACAACATGTTGTCAACATCACTCGTCCAAGTACACATTTCATTCGTCAGGAAGAGTGGACAAGTGAATAATCGAAGCCCTGTGGGGGGTGTGGATTTGCAATGACAGATAATCAATTCATTAATCCACTATTATATGCATGTGTGTGGAATTTCAGTTTTTACAAGGTGTAGGTAACAGAAAGGAGGAAAAAAGGGTCAGACCAGTGATCAAACCAGGGACCTCCTACACTATAGAGACCACTACAGTAACTCAAATGGTAGAGTGCTCACTAAAAGTATGTGGGAGGTCATGGGCTGAAACCCCGGCAGTTGACCAAAACTTATAAATAGGCAGTGACTATTCTTTCGCCAAGCACTCAGCATTTAGAAATGAAAGACACAGGGTCCTTCAGAAGAGACCTTAATAATGTTTTGCCCCGTTTCACAGCAGGTGTGGCATGTTAAAGATCCCTCCCTGCACATTGCCCAGAGTGCACTGCAAAAGGTAAAAATTTCTGCCAAATCACCTATAGCTGGTGATGTCAAGTGACATAAGTGAAATATTCTTGACTGGGAAGGTTTAATGTTGATTTTATACCGTTTAAATGAAGGTTTTAATTTTCAGTGCCACATGTGAAGCAGGGGATAATCATCAGGTTATCTCCCTTTTATTTTGTGATGAATTTTGTAACAATTTTGATAACACCAGGCAGGGCCCAGTTGCTCAAAGCTTGATTAGTTTAATCAATGCTTAGCAAAAATTAAAAACATGTATAAAAATAAAAATATAATTATCAAATCGATAGTTTGATTACAATTTTCTTTAGTTTGATGGAATTTTAATTCATTTTGAACTTATTAACATTAAGTACACAATATATCTAAAATTATGCAAAATTCAAATTTTGACTAATCAGACTTCGAAAAACTAGGCCCACATGGCCCAGTGCGTTTGCTTGAATTTTCCACCTTTATTAGTATTTATCAAAACAAATTGTAACACATTTCGTAATCTTATTTTATTCAAAGATAAGGAGTGTACATGTATACATGTAATTTAAATAAACCCAACACATTATATAGTCTTAATTTATACTTTGTGGTAAAATAAATAGCAGAATGAAACAAGCATTTAACACATAAATCTAAAAGGCTAGACATTTAAAAAAACTGAAGAAAGCTCTGACAGAAACATGAGGACAATGCCCTTGACATGGGCACAACTTGTAATCTGTTATCTGAAACACAGGTAAGTTTCAGTCTCAGCGTGCATGTAACTGGTATGTACCTGTTTACTCTGCATTTAAAATTGATTTTACAGTAAAAAATTAAATGTTTCAAGATGATAAAATTTTCAGTGAACATACGACTGTTTGCATAAAACTGACCAATGCTATTTATGTCAAACATAACAATACCTCACAAAATGTTACACCCACCCACTGACCAATGACACGATAGGTGAAGGTAAAGTGAAAGTATGATGCAGCTATGCAATGTGACAAGTTATAAATATGCAAATAAAGACTTCCTGTTTCCAGGTGACATTTCTCCAGATGCATAGATACAGTTGCTTCTTCAATCATGAAGCATTATTTACTTACTCCGAAACAGCTTTTCCGTCCAATCTTTGTGCCATGTTTATGAACTCTCAACCCAATAAATGATACTGGCTATTGACCTGCACATGGGTTATAAAGGGAAATAACTTCCGTTTATAAGGGAGATAACAAATGAGTTTTACTATTAAGGTGGCTCACTCCTTGAGAATTTTACATTCGTTAACAGTTGCTGAAGAACATATTAGAAAAGTAAAAACCACAGGACATATAATAAATTAATACACCCATTCAGTTAGTGAAAACATAATATATAATTTATGAGCAGATGAGAGGGATACATCAATTATGAACTATCAAGTTGTTTGGTGGATCTCAACCAATGTTCCAACACAAAACACATTGCACAAATGTCATAAAATATCATGTGTATTCATTATATCAATGTTCTAAGTCTATAATATTTGGTATTTATAATATTCAAAGTAAAGCAAAACTGGCGTATATCTTTTCATATCAATATATAGGCAGTGTGTTAGACTGGTTCTTCAAGTTCTGTTATTTAGACTTATACCTTATGACGCCAACGAAAGACTACATTTAAAGCTGTATGGCAACCATGATGACTTCAACTTTTCTTTTGTCAACTTTCTTTATCCCTGCTTCTCCTACTTATGGTGTATTTATGTCACAATGTACTTTCGGTACGCTGTGGTAAAACTTGTTTCCAATATGGGAACTTTATACAACGAAGCAAGCTGCTAACTAATAAATTGTCAGTTGACACAGGGATACTCAAAAAGTTTAATGACAGTCATCACAATATTGTTAATAAATATGATGTCTATATCCAGATTTACTCTGGATATATTTGACATCCAATATAGTTCTTCCTTGTTCCTTTCAATCTTAATGTTGATTAACGTGACACGCAACGGGTGCAGCTAGCTAATGCAGTATTTATCTTCCCTTCCGGAACACCCGGTCTCGCTTCCCAGGAGGTGCTTACCCGTCCGGAACACCAGGCCTTATTTTCCAGGAAGTGCTTATCCTTCTGGAACACCCGGCCTCACTACCCTTTTGGAAGAAGTTCGTGTGTTTAAGAGTTTGCAAATTTCTTTGTTTTGGGATGTGATTTCAGAGGCATGGATTGGTATGTATGTTTTTGATTATTGCCATTGATCTCTAATACTGCTCGCCTGGATATACATATGTACATACTTATAATCCAGTGTTAGTTCTGAAAAATACAAAATTGAAATATTTCCATGTTTTTGCATTTTTTTTATGTTGTAATGTTGATTTGCCGCGTCTTGAATTGTTCCAGTTGCCCATTGAACAATTTCAAGATGGTCCCGATAGTAGTGTTTATCTGATTTTTCCAGTGAGTTTTCTAAAGGTGGATTGCAATTCTAGAAATTCATACTGTTGCAAGACGTTTTTGATGGCCCAGAATCTAATTCTGCAAGTCGCTCAAACTTCCATTGAGAAGTTTATTTTCCCAGGAGGATTCGAATGGTTTCTTATCGCGACAGCGATGTCGTGGTAATTATTTACAAGCAACCTTTATCTTTCTTTAGCACAGGAGTCATGAACTGCTGCTATGGACAAAAATTTTCATTTGTCGCTCTTGACGGTGTCCAAAGTTCGTTCTCTAGCGATGATATTGCGGGAACGTATTTTAATTTAGGAAATCGCTATTCACTGACTAAACGTCACGGTGGCGGGTGTAGCTAACTAGAAGGTGTGTTTGCCCTTCCGGTACACCCGGTCTCACTTCGTAGGTAAACTAACATGCATAACTTAATTTGACAATTTTAAAAAGTTCTTAAGTCTTGGAATTATAATTTGTCAAGTACGTCATAATTATACTTAGCATCACATTATTTTATCACAGACAGTAGGAAAATCATGTTTATATGTATTTATTCTCCTATCCAAAAAACCACTGCGGTAGCTCAGTTGATAGAGTGTTCGCTCTGTAAGTGGGTTCGAACCCCGGTTGGGTCTGACCCAAGACTTGAAAGTGGGTAGTGTCTGTTCTTTCGCCAAGCACTCGGCATTTCGAAATGAAAGTCACGGTTCTTTCGTATGGGAACTTAAAATAAACGAGGTCCCATGTCACGGTGGGCTTGGCACGCTAAAGAACCCTGCTGTATAATGCCATCAGCGCAACGCACAGGCAAAATTTCTGCACCTTCGCCTATAGCTGGCGATGTCTCGATATAAGTGAAATATTCTTGACTGGGACGTTAAACACCATTACTCAACTCAACTCCGTATCCAAAATTACCCTGCATATATATTTGACGTTCCATATTCCTTTTATTCCCAATTTTGATCACACACGTGGTGGGGGTAGCTAGCTAAACGGGAAGTGCTTACCCTTTTGGAATACACAGCCTCACTCCCCACGTGTTTAACCTAATTTCAAAGTTTTTACTTTGCTTTGGGGTTTTGGTTTGGACATGGATTGTTATGTTTGTTTTTGATTTCACCTACATTTTGAGGATGTTTGTCTGACCAATCAGGTCATATAGGCATTCAGTTTACACCTGTTAATTTATCGGAGATAAAGTCTTAACAAACAAATCCAGTTTAGCTGTGACAGGTTCTATAAGGCTTACTTATGGTTCAGTTAAGACAAGTTGCACTGTATAAAGACAAAAATACCAATATCAATTGATTTAAGACATCAGATAAAATAAAATTGTAGCGGACAGAGCTTAATAGGTTGTTGGACATCTCAGTCGGTAGAGCATTCCCTTTAATATTCAGAAGGTCTTGAGTTGGAGCCCCGGTTTTGCAACTGCATTTTCCCTTCCTTGTTGCATTTGGGGGCACATCCAACATCTGGAAGTGTCCGACAAACAGGCTGGTCCCAAGGTGGAACCTGGTGGTTTCCATTCAAGGTAGTTAAATTGAAAAATGAATTGAGTAATGTGGTCATTCTGCTTAATAGGTTGTAAGTTAGCTTAGTTGGTAGAGCATCCTGCTAGTTTTGGGTAGGTACCGAGTTGGAGTTCAGTTTGATTGCTGCATATTGATGAATTTTTCCCTTTTGTGTTACAAAACTGAACAATTTGTATTATCATGATTCCAGTTTAATCAATAAATAAATATAGCAAATATAACTTGTATATACATGTATAGGCTGTCAGCCATATATTCAAGGAACAGTCTATATAATGTAAATAGGGATCATATATAAAGGTGGTTTTTACCAATGAACCCATGGAGGAGTGAATATACATATACCATAACACGATATTTATACTGTAAATGTATTTAATTTCAAGTGTATTTATTTTCGCGGTATAGGCCATTTTGACATTTCGGCGTAGTTGAATTTTTGCGTGTTTTAAATGTGCACCATAACACAATAAGCATAATATAATTTTCACTTGGTCTTAATTTTCGCACAAAACAATAGACCGCGAAATAAGCGAAAATTAGTACACCGTGAAAATAAATACGTTTACAGTACATATTGGTGTAATTTAGACTAAACAGTGTTTATAAACACTCTGCCAAAATATCGCTGACAGACTATATATTATAAAAATCATCTTAAACATTATTGTCTCATTTACACAAATAACAAAGCTTTATTTCAATCATGCAATTCCAGCATTTTAAAAGCTCACTAACTTAAAAAAATGCATATAAAAAGGAAATGAATACATGTAAATTGGTTTAATATTTATTAAAATTATATATGTTGCAAATGCTTAGAAACTTAATTTATTAAAATGCACCATTATAATGACCATTGATATTTGTGCTGCATGTCTCACCTACAGTGACATGGGCAGTGCTCGAAATTGTGCCTAAAATAAGTCCCATGGCAACTAAAATTCTGATTTTGTGACCATTTCTTTACTATATGTCGCCAATTTGGCTACCAAAATTTCTGTCATCAAAATCCGACTTTGACCATTTCAGGTTAAAAAAACAAACAGAAACTTAGTGAAGTTTTAGATAGATCCCTTGATCCTCCGTTTACCCAGTGATCATTCTTCCAACGGAACAAGGGATACAGTAGATAACATGTAGGCAAATAAGTCAAAGCAATAAAAGAAACAGATATACAATTTTATAATACATCACCCTAAATCTATTTCTCTCAGATTGTTTTGTTGCTACAGTTATAAATAAAACCGCATAAGGGGATAGTATAAGATATGCTATGTTTCTTTTTGTGTAAATGAACAGTCTCAATCATTATAATATCAGACTAACAAATATACATGTATACAAAAATAAACAAATCTGTTTACTACTGATTATAATGGTTGTTTTTGATAATAAAAAAATATTCAACAACTCCATATTACTATAGATACAAGCTTATAAATGGGACCAATGATTCACAATCAACAACAAAAACATCATACATGTATATACATTACATTTTAATATCTGACTATGTATATAAAGTTGTATTTATTATAAATATGTACCACTATGGTATCAAAAGAAAACTAGAACTGTCTCTTGAGAGCCAAATACCACATCTCCAACATTTCATGTTTTCCTGAGACCGTCATGATATGACATTGGTTCAAGGTCATGATACACCTATGGACCATGAGGATTATTCATGTGAAGTTTTATGACAGTTGTCTAAAGCAGCTGTGAGATATGGCCCAGATATTATTTTACAGGCACAGATGGACGGACAGACATGGTGATTCCTATATACCCCTCAAACTAGTTTGTGGGGGTGCCTCAAACTAGTTTGTGGGGGTGTAAAAATTCTGCAACTTCACCTATAGCTGGTGATGTCTCCATATAGTGAAATATTCTTGACTGGGAAGTAAAACACCATTCAATAATTTTTTTTCAATTCAAAATGGTTTGTTTACATATTACAATTACTGATACTGTAAATAAGGAAAATGGCACAAAATCCTTACACTAACTATTTGCTATAGCAAAATACTAGCATATTCAAATAAAATGTATATACATGTGCAGACATTTTGTTAAACTATATAATATTACATATATGTATGCAACAGTGCTTTGGAACTTTGCAAGGGAACAAAATGCTCCATTATGTGACCAGCTAGGCTGATTGTACATGTATAATATCTGGATACATGAAATATGAACTGCAATACTTTTAAACTTTCCAAATGAAATTTAGGCTCCACCATGTGACCAGCCCGGCTGATTGTCTGGATAGAGCAACTATAAACTGCAAAATACATCAAATGCCTGTATTTGCAGGACTATAAAAAATGTTGCATAAAAATGTCACATTCCACATGGGCCAGATTCATTCAAATGATTAAAAAAAATACTCATGGCATATCAAAAGAACAAGGTATAATGAATCAGGCCCTTGTGTGATATAATATTGATATTGCAAGAAATGCCTTCAAATTTAAGTCATAATTCAAAGTTTTCATGTGATATTAGGACAGCAAATAAAAATTCAATCATAATAGTTTACTAAATACATGTATATAACATGTATGACCCACCACATTATACCATACAGTAAAGGGGATTATTTTCATGGAGTGAAAATTTCAAGATTTCTGAAATCTGGCATTTCCCATGGGTGTAATGTTTGCATTACCAATATAAGTGGATGTATATTCTATATATTATGATATATTGACCTGTATGGTTGTCATTTTCGCAGTATTTTTTTTTGTGCGAAATAAGCGAAAATATTACACACAAGTAAATTCCCCCCTTTAATGTATTTCATTACAAACAATAATAAAAATGAATAAAAAATGCTGGATAAAAAATAAAACAAAATTTAAAGACACTGTCATTAACATCAAACACAATGTTATACCACTATAACAAACCAAATAAAGTACTTTTGAACAGTAAAAACCATTGAGCATACAAAAGTTTTCAAAATCTATTTGCATTTCGGTTTTTATAATCATATTGGCACAAGAGAAGATACTAGTAATCAAACATTGGTTGTAATGAAATACATGTACATGATTCTTATTTCAAAATTGTGTATAGGCAAACAACAATGACCTGTCCACTTGACCTTTGATTTAAATATCTATTATGGATGAGTACATTTAAATATAGACACACAGTTTAAACTTGTCTACATAATACCTAGTCCTTACATGGTATATGTATTATATACGAATCCTAACACAACCTATGTACTGGGTGGACACTCCTTTATGAATATTTCTCATAAAAGGTATGCAGACAGGTCAATGTTGTTTACCTATACATGTATATAATATACACAGCACGGGTATCTGAATTAAAACATATTCACAAAATTTAAACTATTTCTGATATTCAGGTACAATGTACCTAGGTTTTACATTTTTGCTACCAGAGCCTCAATATGATTTAAAACTGTATAAAAGTTGTAACTACGGTACTACAGAATGCACACATCTTTTCATGGTTTTCGATGTTGTCTCTGTAACTTCCACCTACTGGACACGGAGCACCTATTAACTGAAACCATAACAGATTTCCATACAATATTGCACTTAACACAATACATATGAATGTTGTACAACTGTATCAATGGCCAGGTATTTTTGTCCCTTTACTAAAACTTCGGATACAAAGTAAGCAGGCTAGTCCAGTGTGGTCTGGTTCAGGATTTATACTTCTTATTTTACTATCTTCAATCACAAGTGAATATCTGAAATGAAATAATAAACAATTGAAATATATAATAGGTTTTAACAGTATTGATTGATTGAGTGATTGAATGATTGAGTAATTGAATGAAAAAAATGCTGTTCATTGCATCAAAAGATTTTAAATGTTCTAAAATTGACAGATTGAATTGATTGATGGCATTTTACATCCAAAAAACTATTTCACTTATACTGTAAAACATGAAATTTTCGCGTGCATGTTATTTTCGCGTAATTCGCGAGTTCATAAAAAATGCGAAAATAATATACGCGAAAATAAATTTGATCGACTGTACTTGATTGCTACGGTATAAATATATATAGCACGTAAACACTGTCAGAACATAATAATGTGTACCGCAAGTTACAGTAACTGTTCAGAACACACTAGGCTTTTTGTCTTGAAGTATCTCTACAGCAAGAAAAAATGGAAAGAAATAGTATTACTCACATTTATTCAGGTTTAATAACTAAAATCCATAAAATAACTACAAGATCCTTTATCCATTTTTCAAAGTACTGAGCACTCACTTTATTATATAAAACACAGTTCACAGATGAGTCCAGGTGGAGTTGTACATGACTAGAGAACAGGCAATTATATGTACATACCTACGACTTTTACATGAGGGGCTCACGATGGGATCGGGCTCACAACGGGATATCGCGAAAATTTCATGCTGTGAAATGACTTGGATACAAATATCGCAAAAATATCATGCCTCAAAAATAAAGTGTTTTACAGTATTGGGGTGTCAACAAACATAGATGAAGTGACAGAAATCTTTACCTTCGTCGTACACTTGGGGCAAAGTGTAGGAAGGGTTCTTTAGCCTGCCATCTCTACCTTGACACAGGGCATTACGATAGTTTTTTAAGGTCTCTTCATTATAACCCTGTGACTTTCATTTTTAAATACCAAGTGCTTGACAAAAGAACAGTCACTACCTATTTTCAAGTCATGGACAGACCTTCCAACATAATGAGTAAGCATTCTACCAACTGATGTACTGTAGTGGTTGTTTGAAGTAATCAACCAAACTTAAATTATTTAAATTGAACAGAACACCACTATTTAAAGTGTAAAAGTGCCATTTGCAGACATCATATTATGACAACAGTAAAACCTTGTTATAATACCCCCTATAAATATGTCAACTTACTTACTGCCACAATATTTTGTAGTACCAAAATTCTTTTCTTCTATATTTTTTGTTATATAAGTTTACCTCAATTTATAACCAAACCCCTTTATGATACCAAAATTTGACAATGAACAAAAGGTGGCTATGAATCAAAGTTTTGCTGTATACTGATATTTCTTATATCAATATTACAAAAGCAAGGTTACATGATAAACCAAACAATGAAGATGAAATAGTTTTTATGTTTACCTCTTAGATCTAACATTTCCTAACACATTTTTGCAATCAAGCTCCATTTTCATGGCTTTTGTAAATTCTGCACCTGGGTCTGCTAACATTCTGATCTGTAAAATATTAGAATATCAGTCTTCAACAAACACATTACATATATTTGACCTCCATGGATAATAACATAATTTGAATAAATTTAAAAGCCCTCATTACAATTACCCTTGGTAATATTTGACAACATAAGCAAGGATACCAGTAAGTTCTGTTACCTATGACAATGTGACTGCATGGTGTAACAGGATAAATAGTACCTATCAACA